>VDFB02058242.1:615921359-616098422 GCA_007258455.2 Sequoia sempervirens | reverse complement strand
GGTAGTGATGGAACTTCAAAGTTTTGTACTCTGTGTTCTATTTTATCCTGCCTTGTGTCTCTGGTCATCTATGGTGTTTGGGAAAAGCCTAAGGATGAGGTTTTACCTTCATATTCATGTAAAACCCTAGTGTTCATCTTACACCTTGGATGTGATCTATTTTGCCATTACTTTTTGGGAAGGATTTAAAACGACTTAAGGCCCATCACTTCATACGTCTAGGCTGGGCTCCCTTTTGTTTTATTGTTTTATTTCCTTTGCTTGAATTTATTTTTCCTAAGTCTTTTGTTCATCTCGTGTTCCCTCATTAAAACAACTTATGTCATTGTTGGTCATCAACCTAGTGATGTCCCCTTATTCCTTTAGGGGAGAGGGCCCAGTAGTCGTGCAAGATAACTTTCTCAACATGTAGCAATTGACTGGAATATCGTAGAACCTTTGTTTTTTTTTTGAAATTTAGACTGGTCTCTTATTTATCTATAACTAAGGTTTGGAGGTGCGACTCATCATGCAACTCACCACATCGACAGATCTTTTGAGAAGTGTCTAAAATTTTACTTTTAAAAGGTTCGACCAAAACTTAATCATGGAACCCCCAATAGTTGAACCAAAAAAATATCATTTGTTGCTTATAGAATATGATATTTTTATTTAAATTAAAATTAATATACAACCTAAGTGGACCAAATACTTATTGATAACCATAAATCTTTGATATCTCTACCTTTTATATTCAACACATATGGACTAATAGTTGAACACAAAATCTATTTGTTGTTATAAAAAAACAATGATTTAAAATACAACTTATATTGAACAAAAATGGACCAATAGTTGAACACTAAAAAACTTTTTGAAAATCCTTCACATTTAATGGGAAAATACATGTTATTTATTATTCTCACCTTTTATATTTGTGATAGGACAAACTATTAAGATAAAATTATCCAATGCTTGTACTGATGGAACTTCAAATTTTGTTCCTAATGTTTCCTCATGCCCTCCTTATGTCATTGGTCTTTCATGGTGTTGGAAAATTTCTTAGGGCTGGGGTTTTAGCTTTGTCTTCATCTTAAACCCTTGTGTTTACCTAATGCCTTGGTCAGGATCTATTTTGCCGTTACCTTTTTTGAAGGGTTTAAAAACATCTTATGCCCCATCATTCCATTTGGGCCTGGTCCCTTTGGTTTTAATATTTTATTTCCTCCATGAGTTTTATTTTCCTAAATCCTGGTTAGCCTTGTGCTGAATGGTTTAAAAAAAATTTATGTCATTGTTTTCCATCCGCCTAGTAATGTCCCCTTTCCCTTTAATGAATGTTTCATTTTTCATAAGGATGAAATTTGCGTTGCTGTCGATCAAAATGCCTTCAAGATCAACGGTTGCTCACCATCTCGTGATCAGGAATTGTAGGGTGGCGATATCGTAGGCAGGTGACACGTGTCCCATATGGGGGATTAAATTTGTGCGACTATTCATCAATTGTCCTTTGATTTGAGCTGTTCCCCGCCATCCTGCGATGGTTCTTTGGTTGATTGTGAAATCACCGATGGGTGCCACGTGGACTGTACAAGGTGGGGCCTGAGGAAATTTTTGTGCAATATATTTTAAATGTTTCATTGCTTCCAAAGAAAAACATTTATAATGAAATATTTGACAAGGTCGGGGGGAAATTCATTAAAAATAAGCAAAAGCAAAGAAATTAGGGCAACTAGTCAAGTCAGGAGTAGGCTATGCAACATACAAAATGGTATGCCCATCCATGGCCTACCTGCCTCTAATAGTCTGTCATTTGTTAGAATGATAGGACCCATCCCGTGCCATCGCCAATAGCCTGCCTTCCATGCAAAAAATAACCTAAGTCGTAACGCCTACATTTTTTATTTTCGAGCCCACATACAACAGTTAAACTTTTATATATGTTTTGTTTAATATATTTAAAAAATATTTTATAAATTATTTATAAAATATTTATAATATAAAATATTTTTTTAATATATTAAACAAAAATATATAAACTCTTTAATATTTCTTATTAGTGATTTTAATGGTATATTAAAAAAAATCATATTTAGATAGTTGAATACATTCAAAATATTTGTAATATATTTCTAATTTAAAAAATATATTGTTTAATTTAAAAAATATATTTTTTTTTTTTCAAAAATATATTTTTTTTTTCAAAAATATATTTTTATTTTAAAAATATATATTATACATACAAAATTACATAATCAATAATAGATAATAGATTTTGGTGAATATATCTAGGTACATTAATATGCTTGAAAATCTAATTTTAATTAAAAAACTTACAAACATCATTAAAAGGTAAGTTTTTAATTATAAAAATTTAACATTAGAATTATTTAACATTTGAAATAGAAAATTTAAATATTATATTATAATAGTTTATAATTTACTTATATAGTATTTTGGATAATAGAAACAATTTTGATTGATTTAATATTTTCTAAGTTCATTATTGAATTTAAATCTTATAAATATAATTATATATCTTTAATCAATATTATAATTTAAAAATAATAGTCAATATTGAACATCTAAGATTTTAGTATAACCTAAATATTAAAAAAATTAATGTATAAGTTTATAAAATATAGTTTTTTTTTTAAAATAAAGATTTAAAGATTATTATATATGTATATTTAAAGATCCCTAGAATTGTCTTTTTAACTATGAAATTTATATGATTAATTTCATTTATAATTTTATCTTATCTTTTTAACAATTTTTTGGTATCCTACATAATTTGTTTTCTATAAGTATCATGTTGTATATTCTTTATATAGAAGGTAGTGTTTTTTCATGGAGCTTAATAAGTTTTAATAATTTTTAGTCATTTTAAAGATTTTTTATTTTTTTATAAAGATAGGTATATTTAGACTTTTGATGGCTTATGTACAATTATGCATATTCTTTTATTTATTATATTTTTCACAATGTCATGTTATTCTTGATTAATCACATTATTTGTTTGTCATTTTTATTTGTTTTGTTGAAAAATATTTTATCTTTACTTTACATCTATGATAATTTTAAAATTATCAAATTATCAAATTATAAATAAAAACTTATTTTTATTAATCTCTTGAAGTAAGTCCTAATCTTTTGGAGATTAATAACTATCTAAATAGCTATTTCTTTCCTTTATTTCTATAAATGTGTCTCATGTCTCCATTGAAATTTATGAGATGTGTATGTAATTCTTAGCACAACACTCTTAGAGATTAGGATTTATTTTCACATTTATCTATTTTCTTATTGTTCCTATTAGTGGCTAATTAAATCTTCATTGAAACCTACAAAGAGCTTGGGTCCTTCAATCTCAAAGCTTGTCTCATTTCTTGATGAGAAGAATTCACATTGATTCCCAATATTGTGCTCCTTGCCGATACATATATAAAATGCACTTGGTAATTTAGGATGTGGTTGAAATATTAGAGTAACAACAAATGGTTCTTTTCATTTTTGGCACATGATTGGCCATTTTTACTATGTTAAATTTTTATTTTCACTTTTATTTTCATGGTTTTCATGTTGTCAAATTTTCATACATTTCTTAGTCTTTTAAATAAATAAATGAAGGTTTTATTAGTGTCCCCAATCTTGCTAAAAATCATGTATAGAGAGAGTACAATATATAAACTATTAATTATAGAGTATAACAACAAAATGAATTTAAAAACTACTACATACAAACAAGATTTAGAATAATTCAAAATAGAGATACCATTCTCCTACAAATACTATGTATAGAAACCCTATCTAGCCATACTTTCACCCTCAAAATCAAGAGAATAAATTCTCATACATTGTTTCTATAATGAATTTAGAGAATAAATTATAAGATTTAAATTCAATCATGAATTTAGAAAATATTAAATCAATCAAAATTGTTTCTATTATCCAAAATACTATATAAGTAAATTATAAAATATTATAATATAATATTTAAATTTTCTATTTCAAATATTAAATAATTCTAATGTTAAATTTTTATAATTAAAAACTTACCTTTTAATGATGTTAGTAAGTTTTTTAATTAAAATTAGTTTTTCAAGCATATCAACATAGCTAGATATATTCACCAAAATTAAACAATATATTTTTTAAATTAAAAATATTTTGAATATATTCAACTATCAAAATATGATTTTTTTTTTAAAAATAACTAGCATTTTATTTAAAGAATTTATATTAAGAAAACTTTAAAATTTGAATATTTACCTAAAATCTTATACGTTAATGATTTAAAATTTTATTCTAAAAAAATTAAACAAACATTCAAATTTATATTCATTTTATATTAAAAAAGTTTAAAATTTAAAGATTTACCTAAAATATTATACATTAAGTATTTAAAATTTTGTTATAAGAATTTGAACATCAAATCAAATTTAAAAATTATAAATAAAAAAATTATATTTCTCAAAATTTCTAATATTAATTTTTATTAAAGATTTCAAAATTTTAATATCTATGATAATTTAATAGAAACAAATCTTTTGAAAATTTAAATATTTGTATATTAAATATTTATATGTATTTTACATTAAAATAAAACTTTAAATTTTTATTAAATTTTATTAATATTTTAATATTTTAATAGTTAAATATTGAAATTTTTACATGAAGAAATAAAACAAATATAATATATATTTAATAAAAATAAAATTAAAATATAATATTATTTTTTAAAATAAATGTTAAATTTTTATATTTAAAATGTTTTAAATTATTATGAAATGCCATAATTAGCTAAAAGATTGTGGGGCTTTCATTTATAGTCTTCCAACAAGTAGTAATTTAACTATGATTTTTATTAAACGCTGACATTTTGCATAGAGTCTTCCATGGAGTTTGACAACGAGAAAATCAAGAAACTATGGGATATATGCTATGTATCCATGCATGAGGTCGGGTGTATTCCTGGGACTAGATAGCCAACACCTGGGTGGGCTCCCCCTACCTCCTTTCTTTTCTCATCTCCGCACTAATTTGCTAGGAGAGCCAGCTAGGAGTTGAGGTGGCAAAAAGGAAGGGGCTATGGGGGACATAGGTGGGTGTGACTAGGAGGTTGGTCACATGATGGAGGCCACAATTGTCTTCACAGAGCTCAAGGATACTGTAGGCATCATTCCCTAAAGGCAGTTTCATGCAAATTAGATGTGGCACGTGTGGAGGGAAGTCATTTGGGTCCCATAGGCTTCTTTGGCCTCATGGACATCATTAAAATTTTTCATTTCATTCCATTTCATATCAGTTGGTGGCAACTTTAGTGGCAGACATTTGTAGCATAATTTATTTTTTCTGGCGATGGCATTCATGGCAAAGTGATCTCTCTCTGTCATTGAAGTCTCTGTGGATGGCCTAGTGAAGTTTGGTGCAAACGTGCCAATCTCTCTGAAATCTTCGGCTAGACAAGCCTCCTTTAGAGAAGTTAAAGACCAATGATTGAAGCAGATTCTCTCAAACAAGAACTCGTTAGTTTTGGTGGTGACCAAAATGATCCTGGGAGCTGGTCATTTGGCTAACAAGGAGTTCGACAGGGACAATCTACACATCTCTTGGTTTTTGGCATCTATTTTGGACAACGGTGAGTCCAAGGCTATGGCTAAACTATTGTTGGTTAAGATGTTTCAAGGATCTGGTAGGAGGGGTAAATGAAACGTTGAGTTTTGTGGTGGAGGGCAGAGGTGTCCCAAGACTGAGTGACTTTGCAGCTATTTCAGGTTTAGAAGAAGCCATAAAGCTTTTCCCATTCCTTCTTGACTTGAGCGGTCTGGTGTTGAGAAGATACAAAATGGTGGTGGTGGTGGCCATTGAATTCTTGAAGAAATTCTTTGGCCTGATGGCTGTAGGTGATGTCGAGTGGGTAAAAGTCTTTGAAGATTTTGCTGTTTTAAATAATTTCCTGTGAATGCCTTGTATAGTTGTTGGTTTTGATAGTTTTTAGAGTTTATCTCTATGGTCCAATGGCATCTTTCAGACCCAGAGTTTATAAATTTGATCTCTAATGGCTAGTTTGGGAGTTTTGGGTGACTAGGGATTTGTATGTTTAGGGTCGGGGCTGAACCCTTATGTCATTTTGGGTTGGTAGTTGGCTTGGATGGCGGGGTGGTGGTTTCTGGATGGAGGGGTCTCCCTGTCTTTGGCTGGTTGGGTCTCATTTTGACCATCTTTGGGGTGGTTTTTGGTAGTGGTGGTTGGGATGGGTTTGCTAGTAATCAATGGTGGAAGCTTTCCTGCATTTGCAGATGGTTGTACCTTTTTTAATCTAATATATAAATCAATCTTGTGAATCAAAAATAAATATATCAATTTTTAATCAATTTTTTAGTTTAAATTCTATAAAATATTCAATTAATTAGTTGTATTGTTTGTTATTGTTTAAATTATGATGTCATTGGTTTTTATTTTATGATTATAAATAAGGATTTTATTTTAGGTAATGCATAAACAATAATGTGATCATCTTAGATCTAAAACATAAATCAAAAGGTATAGATATATAATTTTCAAAATTACATCTATATTTGATCTTTAATAAAAACATAAACTAATATAATTTAATTAACCCCAATCTAAATCCCAACCCTACTATTAACCCCAATCTTAAGCCTAAAAATAACCCTAAGTGAACACTTATCCTAATTGAACCTTAACCCTGATTTAGCCCAAACCCTAACTTTAACCCTAACCCTAATTGAACCCTAACCCTATTTAAACTCTAGCCCTAATTGAAATCTAACCCTAATTAAACTCCAGCCCTAATTGAACCCCAACCCTAGCCTAAACCCTATTTGTTCCTAACCCTAGTATCTCACAAATACAGGATCGAGACCTCTCCAACTCTGGTAAACCTTATTGGATAGTGATAAAAGATACCTTATCTTTCATTAAGGTAGAAATTTTTTGTTATACAACACGCCCCTTGAAAATTGGAGATAGGCACTACAAAAATAGGGTAAACTCTAATGAAAATGGTCAATGTTATTGTGGAAGATGTGATAAAACTTTCCCTGAATGTGATTATAAATATATACTTCAATGCAAAGTGCAAGACCATACTTCATTCACTTGGATTACAACTTTTGAAGAAGTGGCAGAAGAAATTATGGGTGTAACAACAAAAAAATTGAATATTTGGAAGCATGAAAAATAAGATGATGTTAAGTTTTCACACATTATACAAAAGGTCCTTTTCATCAACAAATACATATTTAAACTTCAATTGAAAAAAGAGACTTATAATGATGAACAAAGGATTAAATGCACAGTCATAAAAACAACAAAGTTTGATTATTCATCTGAGAGAAAAGCTTTATTAGACTCAATTGCAAATCTATAGGTTTCATAACATTCAAATTCTTGAATGTATATAATGTTAACAATGTATTCAAACATTTGAAAAATAAAAATAGTGGATATATCTAAGTTAGTTAATGCCATTTTGTCATGATATACTTCTTTGATGCTGTGAATACTAAATCTAATGATTGATGAACATTTCTGCTTAAATTTATTGTTCTTAGTTGATTGTTGTTATAGACAAGTTGGTATGATTTCAAATTTGAATGTGTACCCTTATATATAGGAATTGAGATAAACAATGACACAAACAATAATGAAATCAAATTGATTGCTTTCCAAATTTATATTCATGAAAATGTAAGCATTTTTTCAAGTTAATAGGCATCTTGATAAAGATAACTCTCAGTGTGTTTTACATATATTATTAATTAATATAGGTATGCTAGTTAATTAAATTATTAACTATATTTTATTTGTATTATACATTGAATTGTTAAAAGATGTAAAAATCTTAATACTAAATATATAGGAAAATGGTTAAAAAATGACATATTTTTCAAAAATAAAAATATAGTGTGTAATTTAAAATACAAATTATATAATTATTATAATATTTATAGTATTATTTATAGAATTTAAACTAAAAAATTAGCCTCCCCCTCTCGCTCTCCCTCTCTCCCCCTCTCCACATACATCTCCCTCTTCCCCATCTTCTATCTCTCCCTCCTCTACATATCTCTCTCCCTTTCTCCCTCCCTCTATCTATCTCTCCCCATCTCTCCCCGATCTCTTGCTCCCTCCCTATACCCCTATCTATCTTCATATCTCAACCTATTTGTTCCTTTATCTTCCCATATATCTCTATATCTATGTCTTTCTCTTCCCATTTATCTATCTCTTTCTCTCTCTCTATCTCCCTCTCCATCTCTATTTGTCTTTCTCTACTTATCTCTCTCTCTCTCCCCTCTCTCTATATCTCCTTATATCTCTATCTTGCCATCTCTCTCTCTCTATATATATATCCCCCCTCTATCTCCCTATCTCTCTATATATTTATTTCTCCATCTATCTCTCTCTATATCTCTATCTATTTTTATCCCTTTGCCTCTCTCATTCTATATTAATCTCTACCTCTATCTATAGGGAGAGATACAAAGGTGAAGCATTGGACCTTCCCAAAGATCCACCAATCTCAACACTACTCCCAACTATTTTGAGCATTTAAGTACATATTGTATACTAGATTAGGAGGCATGTGTGAAAGCTCATATTTATTGATGCAAAATAGGTCCAAAGTCACAAATTTGATGTAGAGTTAGTTATAGTTTTGTACAAAATTTCAAGTGCCACATAGAGCAAAGATATTCTAGTTTTTTATATCATCATTTCATCAAATTTGGCACTTCATCAAGATTTGTATCTTCATCAACATTAACAAAAGCAAAGATATGTACTTGAATCCCTTACATTAAAATTTTTCTATATATATAAATATTTTAATATTTTCCCTCAAATCCATTATATATATATATATTAGTGTGTATTTATTTAGTGCAATAAAGAATTAACCTAAGTAACACATTAAGAATTCTAAGGATTTGTGCTTGGAAAAAAAATGCATAACATGATAGATAATGAGAGGAGAGAGAATTATTTCTAGATTTATTAATTTCATAAACACTTTCACTATTCACAACCCCACTGAATATTTCCAACCCACTTATTCATAATCCCATCATAACTCCTAAGCTTAACACTAATCCTAATCAAAACCCCAACCCTAGCCTTAAAGTTATCATATAATCTAATTATCTCTCTCATTCCAAATCTCTAGCTGAATTATTTTTCCTTTATTTTTAATTGCATATTTTTTTTGTTTATTAGATCTTATTTTATGAATATATGCAAATATAATTTTACTTCTACATTCATTCTATGCCTATTTTTTCATGATATTTTAACATTCATTTTTTGATATATTAGATCAATCTCATATAAATATGAAACCTCAAAATTTTAAAATAATATTCAAGTTTTCCCACTTCAATTTATCATTTATGTTATTTGAATTAAAATATTTTAAATCATACTCTTAATTCATCTAAAAAAGAAAAAAAAATTGATATATAATTTTTTATTAAATACATTTTAACTTATTTTCTTGGATTGTATAAATATCTTTCTTTATTTAGATTTGGACTGCTTATTTACAATATATAGTATAAATATGTGGTAAGATTGGGTATTATCATCACAATTGAGTGCTCCCTCTCCCCTAATAAATGTTTTTATTTTGTACCCCACATGACTACTAGGCTATCTCCCCTAATAAATGTTTTTATTTTGCACAGGGACAAGTTCACATGGACGTAGATCAATCGTTGTGTGATCTTAGCCGTTCCCTGCCATCCCATGACGACCCCACTATTTGATCATGATATCACGGGCGAGTGTCACATGTATCATCTGGTGAAGCCGAAGGAATGATAAATACTTTTATGGGTCTTTAATACATTATGCTGTGGGTTACTAAAGCAGTTATAAGATGCACGTGTTTTAAATCAACGAAGATGTTATAATCCTAGTAAAAAGGTGCTCGATGGTTAAGAACAAGGCTGGTGACTGTGTTGAACGAATAGGATTGCCGATGGTTGAGATCCACAGTTGCCCGCCATCGCATGATCAAAAGTTGTGATTTCTTTATTGATTGTGATATCACGGGTGTGCGCCACATTTCTCATTTGGTGAAGCTAAAGGAATGATAAATACTTTGATGCACATTTCATACATTATGCCACAGGTTATATTTATTAATTTCTTAATATTAGTTTATAAATTGAACATTAATTATAAATATTTTAAAATCAATTAAGTATTTCAATCTAAAATTTTAATATTTGACATTACAAATAAAATTAAACTAAATTCTTAATTTTTAAAATCCATAAAGCATTTCATTATCTTTTAGTTTTACTAATTATCTAATACAATTAAATTAAATATTCATTTAATATTAATTCTTCAGAACAATTATTAATTAGAATTTTAGAATAAATTCAACAAATAAGATCTATATAAACTCACTTTTCATTTTTTTTTTGTGTCCAACCATTTCATTTTCTAAAAATTATACTAAATTCTAGATATCATAATTAAACACAAAACTTTATTCTATTCTAATCCTAATCCTCTAGTTAAACCCTAACCCTATTTGGACTCTAACCCTACCCTAATCGAACACTAAATCTAATTGTAATTGACCACTAAGCATAATTGAATTCCCAATTTCTAAATTCTAACCCTAATCCTCTAACTAAACCCTAAACCTAACTCTCTAATCAAACCCTAACCTAAAACTCCTACTTGATTCATAAGCAATCCCAACCCTAACCTAAACCCTAATTGGAACTTTTAAAACTAACTCCACTAAGTATTAACCCTAATTGAATAATGATTTAACATCAGTCCCAATTGTAACCATAACCCTTAAACTTTGAACTTTCACATTTGAACTCTAATCCTAACCCTAACACTAATTCTTATCTTAATTGAACCTAAACCCCAACCCTAATCTTAACCTTGACCCTATTTGAACTCTTATTGAATTCACAACCTTAATTAAACCCCAACCTCATCCTCAATCCTAACCCAAATTGAACATTAATTGAACCCTAAACCTAACCCTAAGTGAACACTCATCCTAATTGAACTCTTAACTTTTTAGTTGAAAATATTAAAGTGCCTTAGATTTTCCCATTCATCGTCATTTATCATTCAATTCTAATAGAACTCCAAAAATTTGTACTTTTATAGTGTTTTAATACACACCTAATATTAAGGGTTTAGAGTTTAAGGGTTAAGGGTTTAAGGGTTTAGAGTTTAAGGGTTAAGGGTTTAAGGTTTAGTGTTAAGGGTAGAGGGGAGAGAGATAGAGAGAGTGAGTGAGAGAGAGAGAGACCTGAGAGAGGGAGAGGGGGTAGGAGGTTGAGACTTGAGAGAGAGAGAGGGAAAGAGGGAGGGAGTGGGAGAGAGATAAGGGGTAGAGGGTAGGAGGGCTTAAGGGTTTAGGAGTTTAAGGGCATGGAGGGAGAGAGATAGAGGGAGGAGGAGAGAAAGACCTAAGAGAGGGAGAGAAGGGGCAGGAGGGGGAGACTTGGATGATAGAGTGAATGAGTGAGAGAGAGACCTTTAGAGAGGAGTGGTGCCAGGGAGGAGAGACTGAGAGAGAGAGAGAGAGAGAGAGAGAGAGAGAGAGAGAGAGAGAGATGAAGGGATGGTTAAGGGTAGAGGGTAGAGGGTTTGGCTGGGCTTACTGCTATGGCCTAGGGTTAAGGGAGAGATAGAGGAGAGGGGTAGGATATTGAAGATACTTCTGAGAGAGAGAGAGAGAGGGAGGAGTAGGAGAGACATAGGAGGAGGGGTTAAGGGTAGAGGTTAGATGGTTTAAGGGTTTACGGTTAAGGGTGGAGGGGATAGAGATAGAGGGAGTGAGTGAGTGAGAGAAAGACCTAAGAGAGGGAGAAGGGGTAGGAGGGAGAGAATTGAAAGAGACATGAGAGAGGGAGAGGGGGTAGGAGGGAGAGACTTGAGAGAGAGAGAAGGTAGAGGGTTTAAGGGTTAAGGGTTAATGGTTTAAGGTTTAGAGTTATGGGTAGTGATGGAACTTCAAAGTTTTGTTCTCTATGTTCTATTTTATCCTGCCTTGTGTCTCTGGTCATCTATGGTGTTTGGGAAAAGCCTAAGGTTGGTGTTTTACCTTCATCTTCATGTAAAACCCTAGTGTTCATCTTACACCTTAGATAGGATCTATTTGTCTGTTACTTTTTGGGAAGGATTTAAAACGACTTAAGCCCCATCGCTTTGACTAGGTTGGGCCCCCTTTTGTTTTATTATTTTATTTCCTTCACCTGACTTTATTTTCCTAAGTCTTTTGTTGGTCTCATTTTCCCTCGTTAAAACAACTTATGTCATTATTTTTTGTTGACCTAGTGATGTCCCCTTATTCCTTTAGGGGAGAGGGCCCAGTAGTCGTGCAGGCTAACTTTCTTAGCATGTAGCAATTGATTGGAATATCGTAGAACATTCATTTTTTAAAAAAATGTAGACTAGTCTCTTATTTATCTATAACTAAGGTTTGGAGGCACAACTCTTCATGCAACTCACCACATCGGCAGATCTTTTGAGAAGTGTCTAAAATTTGACTTTTTAAAGGTTCGACTAAAAATTAATCATGGAACTCCCAATAGTTGAACCAAAAAAATATCATTTGTTGCTTGTAGAATATGATATTTTTATTTAAATTAAAATTAATATACAACCTAAGTGGACCAAATACTTATTGATAACCATAAATATTTGATATCTCTACCTTTTATATTCAACACATATGGACTAATAGTTGAACACAAAAAATCTATTTGTTGTTATAAAAACAACACATAATGATTTAAAATACAATATATATTGAACAAAAATGGACCAATAGTTAAACTATTATAAAATAGGTGCCTCGACAAAGATATCTCTTGGCATATTTTGTATATATTAATAAATATATATATATGCTAGTAGCATTTGTAACACAACATGAAAGACAAAATTATAATTACTTTTAGTTATAGAATTATAATCCTAACCCTTCTAATTTTTAAAATCCATAAAATATTTATTATCTATTTAGTTTTACTAATTATCTAATACAATTAAATTAAATTAAATTAAATATTCATTTTAAATTAATTAAACAATTATTAATTAGAATTTTAGAATAAATTAACAAATAAGATCTATATAAAATCAACTTTTCTATTTTTTTCTTTGTGTCCAAATCATTTCATTTTCAAAAATTATACCAAATTCTAGACATCATAATTAAACACAAAACTGCGTTCTATTCTAATCCTAACCCTAGTTAAACCCTAACCCTATTTGGACTCTAAACCTTACCCTAATTGAACACTAAATCTAATTGTAATTGACCACTAAGCATAATTGAATTCTACCCCTAACCCTAACCCTAACTCTAACTAAACCCTAAACCTAACTCTAATCAAACCTTAATCCAAACCTACTTGATTCATAATCCCAACCCTAACCCAAACCTTAATTGAACTTTAAAACTAACCTTAATTAAGTATTAACCCTAATTGAACATTTATTGAACACTAGTCGTAATTGTACCATAACCCTAACTTTGAACTACAGTTGAACTCTAATCCTAACCCTAACACTAATTTTTATGCTAATTGAACCTTAACCTTGACCCTATTTGAAATCTTATTGAATTCATAACCTTAATTAAACCCCAACCTCATCCTCAATCCTAACCCAAATTGAACATTCATTGAACCCTAAACCTAACCCTAAGTGAACACTAATCCTAATTAAACTCTAACTTTTTAGTTGAAAATATTAAAGTGCCTTAGATTTTCCCATTCATCGTCATTTATCATTCAATTCCTAATAGAACTCCAAAAATTTATACTTTTATAATGTTTTAATACACACCTAATATTAAGGGTTTAGAGTTTAAGGGTTAAGGGTTTAGGGTTAAGGTGAGAGAGATAGAGGGAGTGAGTGAGTGACCCATTTACATATTATTCTTTTATTCTTCGTTAGTTAAATATTTAGTTACCCATTTACCGTTAGTAGAAATGACCCAATAATTTAATAGAATGGATTACTCATATAATACCTTGCATTATGGAGCTCAATTCTCTGATATATTACTACTTATCAAATCCTTTGTAAATAATTGTAAACTTATGACTCCATTTAAGTATTTAATTGATTTTCTTGAATCAAAGCAAAAACATAGACACACAATCGAACAAATTCTCAAAAGAAGAATAACAACATCATTAACATTTCATTCAAAATTCACTCAAATCCACATAAGGAGAGAAAATATATTAGAATTATACGTTTATTCATGCTTATAATTCATATCTGCATACAATTTAAGATAATTTGCATATATTCATCCAAAACTCAAAACATGCTATCTATTCTATTCTGTCTGCTTGGGGTTTTAATAGCTAATGGCACCACAAATATCACTTCCTTATGAGAGGACATATATCTTTCTACCCATATATTCAACTCAAAACCTAGCTAGAGCTTTCATTAGTTCTCTCCATACAAATGAGCCTTGAATTCCCTTTTATATGATAAGGGAGCAACAAGCTTCGGGCTCAAATGTAATTTCACCACAAATTTTCATTTGAACAAAATATCGATTGCATTTGACTTTCATTTCAAAACTTCCTACATGTTGAATTTTCAAAACATAGTGGCACACGAACTAGGGAAAGCTAATGTTGTAACTACCATCAGAAAAGGGAACACAAATTGTCATCAAAATCCCCTTTGTTGCTATCCACGCAAAAAAACCAAGCAACCAAATTGCCATGAAGGCACCACAACAACTTCTTATTTACCCACCGCGCCGCCCTTACCAACACTCAGACCCCTATATACATGCTCACTTCTAGTTGTTTCCCAATACAGTAGACCCTCAGCCTCCTCTTCTTTCTTGTCCTTGCCCAATACAGTTCTAGTCTGTCTGCTTGGGGTTTTAACAACCAATGGCACCACACATATCACTTCCTCATCAGAGGGTAGACCATGATTGAAGCAAGGTAAATACTGACAGTAGTCAGAGTCAGTCTTGGTTACATCATTAGAAGTGTTGCTTGTAAGGTTAATGGGCGAGTGTTGGCATCTAGAGGAGCCATTCCCATACCTTATTTTCCTACCGACACTAGTAATAGAGCACACTGACTGCTTGCCTTTGTCATCTACTAGTTGAGCAGAAACATCCTGTAATTGCAACCTTCTACTACATCTAGTGGGCACAAGCCTAGGCTTGTCAACCAAAGCACCTTCCTGAATAGTAGGACCGAGCTTTTGTGAGCTCAAATGAACAGACCTCCTTATTGAATTACTCATTTTATCTTCTCAGACAAGCACTCAAACTTGATTAGACTCAACCCACAAAGTGCTCTAATTTCTACAAGAATGACACTATTAGCAGTTAATTCCTCTTGTATTTATTGTGCGAGCTAATGGAAACCTTCATCAATGCTTAGTAAAAATGCATGTGCAAACATGGAAATTTGGTAGCGTATGTACTGTCACCATTTAACTAGAGCTGCATGAGAATCCAAAGATCACCCTTCATGATTGCCAAAAACAACATCTTCACACAGATTGAGATCGATGTGACTACACAAGCAAGGAATAATTCATTAATGCTTCACCAGTTGTACGATAAAATGACCACCATGTGTCATTTTCCAACTTTGAATACTGCCTGTTGATCTCCTGAAGAGTTGGTAGATCAAATGGTTTATCTCAGGCTAACTCGATTTGACATCCAATGAAGCATCATTCACCTTCCTCATGACCAATAACATTAATCCATCTCAGAAACCAACTACCATGTCGACTGGTGACCTCACCAAATAATAGGGCGACACCTTAGGTCTGCGAGTTGGTGGGGTATGATCAAGATCTTCTCCCATATCTTCAAATCTGAAAACCTACACATTGCACGGTTAGTATTTAATGAAAGGCTTTGGCTAAGCCATCAATGACATGACCATTGGGGTTAATGGCTTAGGCTTATGTCACCGGATTAAAATTAAAACCAAACTTTGATTTTAATACTTTATTTCCTCCGCAAGGTTTTATTTCCTAAGTCTTGGTTGGCCCCGTGTTTCATCTTTTAAAAAATGACTTATGTTGTTGTTTGTCATCTGCCTAGTAATGCCCACTTCTCCTTTTAATGAATGTTTTATTTTGCAAGGGTTGATTTCATGATGTCGTTGATCTATTTCCTGCAGATATCAATGGTGCCCACCATCCTGTGATCAGGAATTGAAGGATTGTGAAATCACAGGCGGGTGCCACGTGTCCTATTTGGGGGATCAAATTTTCACTATCACTGACCAACTACCATTTGATTTGATCTATTCCCCACCATCCTGCGATGGTGCTTGGGTTGATTGCGAAATCACAGGTGGGCGCCATGTGTCTCATCCGATAAAGCCTAAAGAGTAAAGGAAACACTAGCTGTCTTTAAATGTATTAAGGGGTAGATTACTAAAGTGTTCTCGAGATGCACATGTTCTAAATTGACGGATATGTTATAATTTCACTGGAAAATATGATCGAAGGATAATGACATGGTTGACAACTATGTTAAAGGAACACGATCATTGATGCTCAGGATCAACGATTGCCAACCATCGCGTGATCAAAAGTTTCAGGATTGCGATATCATGGGCAACTGCCACGTGGAATTCCTTAATAGTGTATGGTAAGGTGGGCCCCTTATCACCGTGTTTCCAATTGTGTTAGCTCGTTTTGAAGGTGGCCATCGATGATTTGATCAAGTTGAAGAATCGACGACTCGAATTGAAATCTACATCAAATATGGTTGAAGCCATTCGTGCAATGTGAAATTGAGCTTTAATGGCGGATGAGACACTTGCTGGCATGATTTGATCAACAATAAAATCAATTTTCCTGCTTGGTCTATATCACAAAGCATTCAACTATTTCACGGAGTAGTTTCAGAGCCGAAGGTAGAATTGCGAGTTTCTGTAGCCAGAATTTGGGAGTTCTGCGAATAGTGCCATGAGTTTATTTTCTGTGCCTCTTGGTCATTTTGCATTTGAATTTGGGAAAGGATTAGCTGGATGTGGTGTGAGCTTTTTGATGAATGTGTTAGGGATATAGTTTAATTATAGTTGTAAGAAATTGCAATGTTTTCTCATGTAATTTTCTATCTTTGGTTAGTCCTAGCTATCTGAATTATAATGTTGTAAAGAAGCCCTACTTTGTTCGAGATGGCACCACCCAAGCAACATTCTGGCTAGATTGAATATTTGAAATGAAACCTGTATGATGATTTCTTGGATCAATTTCCCTTGTCAATGAATGATAGGAGGAAGGGATTGGTCCTAATGCAAGGGAAAATCCTGGGGGAAGGGTTAGTGTATAATTTCTCCAACATTATCGATGCTAGGGTTCCCCTCACTGGCTTGGAATTGTTTAGATTGTGGCATGGATAGAGGAATTTTCCTCACCCTTTTTCAAATGGATGGATGTATGATATGGGGAAGCTGGTGGTACCAAATGTATTCCTTGATGTAGGCCTGCTTAGGGAAGTGGCTACAAGATATGACCTTGTTACACGGATAATTAGGGACAATGATGGAAAGGTTTTATTGAGAATTAATAGAGAAGAGGTCCAACATATTTTTGACTTGACTGAACCGAGTGAAGACTTGGTTCCTATCAACCTTGAGGAAATGAAGCAGAAGTATGCAAAGCTGAAATATTTTTTTAGAGCAAGGTTGTTTCCACCTCATTTGGCTAGGGCAGGAGGTTCAAAATTTCATATCAGCCCCAGTGACCAGGAACCTTTCAAATTAAATTGTTTTACAAACCATTTCTTGGCCACTTTCTATTCTTTATGTCAAATTTTGGGTTTTAGTCCTGGTAGGGTAATGCCCATTGCTTATATGTTCATGGTGGTGCAAATATAACACCCTAACTTCTCTATAACCTATGACTTCACTTCTTTCTTGGCTGAGAGGATGCATGAAGGGTTGTCAAAGCTACAAAAAAATGATACCGACACTTAATTCTTTTGGTATTCTATGCTAATTCATATGTTTTTGTTTAAGAATGTTGAGTTTTTCTCTAAGAGGATGAAATTAAGGCAATTAGTTGATGGAGAAAGATTGCCAGTACAAATATGGGCTTCAGATTTATCTTGTAATAAGGAAAGCACTAGTTATGTGCAATTTGATAATTGTTTTGCTTCCAGATTAAGGGCTAGATTAATGGTGAATATACCTAGGATCCCTGATGAATTACATGATTTCCTCAGGCCAAAAGAGAGGAAGCTAGAATTAAAGGTTTACCATTATTGGGGTGACATTATCCCATACCCAGTTAGCACTGTCTTGAGAGTATATGGCTTCCAGGGAGCCCCTCATATACTACCATACAATGTTCCACCAAGAGTGGGATTTGTAGAAGTTATGCGACAGATAGTTGTATTCATGAGGACAACCTCACTGGAAGGGGTAAGGGAATATTTTTCTCAGATTATATAGTGGTTTCTGATTTTATATTTTCAAAGGGAGGCTAAATGCATTTTGATAATTTCTTTCATTATTACCATTTGAGTTGTGGACCAAAGTGGCAGCATGATCCTAAGGGTTTCTTTTCTCTTTTCAGACAAAGAATAAAAGCTAGAAAATTTGTGCATGAGTTCAATTTCCTTGAAGACTTGATTAAAAATGAATTATATTTGAATAGACAGGAGTTGAACAAGGAGAAATGGATAGATTATGGTAAGCTACTAGATGTTGTAAAAAAAATGGATGTGAAATATGATCCATTGTTGGAGTTTAGTCCCCACCATAAGAAAATTGATTTTCTGATGGGAAACTTCAAAGAAATTATGGGCACATTGAGGACAAAAAAGATAAATTTAGAATTGAGTCTGGGTGTACAAAATCAAGGTACCAGACCAATTGAAACAAGACTAGCATACCAGCCTATAGAAAGGTGGCCCATTTACATGAGGAAAAAGGATAGTAGCAGTGATGAAGAAGAAGTGGACAGAAAAGGAAAACATATTATGAAAGTGCCTCCACAATCAAGTCCAAAATTCAAAGTGCTCGGGGCAATCAAAATTATTGATTTAGAATCATCACCAAAAGACAATCCCTCATCACCACCATCTGAGCCAAGCCCTAAGAGGCAAAGAATTGATCAACCATAGGAGGATCTGATGGATGAGATTATTGTTACTAATCAAGACATGAAAGTTGGTATGCCTTCCCCTCCTAGGCCAGCTGAATTAGTTTTATCTAATTTAGATATGAAAGGTAAAAGTGTACAAGATGCAAGAATGGAGGCATGCAAGGAGTTTCTAGATGACAATACATTTGTAAAAACTCTTGTATTCTTGCAATTGGTATGGAGGATGAAGTTTGAAGAGTATCAAGATAAATATAGGCAGAGAAGAGAACTAATGCCTAATAGGTCAGACCAGGAGAATGATGAGGAGGTAAAAGCTGAATTAATGGAAGAATTCAAGAACATCACTCCTGAAGAAGGAAGAAAACTAGTGAGTCAGGCTAGTGTATTAATTCTTCCTAAATGTGACATTATAGATGTAGTAGCCTTTAATGCTATTATGAAGTCTAAGAATCCCTTTCAAGACTCTAAAGAAGAGGTCAAGGTAGCATTGCAAAACTCTGCTTTTAGTGAGGAATATGAAACTCTGACAATTTGAGCATTGGCCCCACAAGGGAGAAAACTAGATGTTTCTGATATTAATCCAAATTTCAAGGGAGGATTGATAATAAAGAGAGCTTCAAAGACCTCAACCACTAAGGCCACTAATTTGACTGTGAATGTGGCCAAATTGGCCCAAAAGATTGTTGAAAGGGAGGAAGCTGAAAGGAAGAGCTTAATGGAAAAATATAACCTTTTGATTGAGGAGTACAACAAGATGCAACAAAAAAATGTTGAGTTGCAAACTGAAGTGGAGAGGTTTAGGTATAAGCAGATTGGGGAGACATCAAGTGCTCCAAGAACTAGTACATTACCTTCCACAGCAGGGTCAGTGCCTCCTACTTCTCCAATTGTTTCCACACCAGGATCTCCTAGTCAGAGTCTTGTCCTCACCCTTTCTTTAGAGGAAGTTGAAGAAGAAATAGAGTGCTCTTTCAATCCTACAAAGAAGTAGCTCTTGCAAAAAATTGATGAATTGTAGAAATCATTAAAGAAAAGTGATGAGGGATCTCTCTTAAAGCAAAAGAAAATTGTTACTACTATTTTGAGGCATTTAAATGAAAAGGTTGATAAAAATTGCTATCTATACATTCTTTATATTCTTTGTTGTTAGCAACAATAAATAATATTGATAGGGATTAGGAAGTAGTGATACCAATAATTGAAAATTGGATCCCTAGGGCCAGTGATCTAGATATCATGTATAAGGCCTCAAGGTTTGATATAAATAATAGGCCCCAATCATTAAAGCCTACTCATGTGTTAGTAAAATCATTGCAAGGTTTTCAGACCTTAGTAAAATAATTGCAAGGTTTTCAGACCTTATCAAATGACTTGAGTAGGAAGATTAGGGAGCTGGTGAAGAATTTCAATGATTGGGGTAACACATTGTTACCCGATATAATTGATGAATAGGGGAAAATCAGGTCATTTCAACAATGGCAGGATCAAACAAGTGAGGCCATCAATGATAAAATCAATTCAAATTTTTATGACCCAGACTATGATTTGTTGGTGAGCTGTATGGACAAAATCATTAGTACCAACTCATTTTTGGAATCTTTTGAAAGGGATGCGAATTAGGTAGTGGTAAAATACACACCTTATAGTACCAAGGTGGATGAGGTAATTAATTTTGACTAGTCGACTGATGATGAGTACCAGAATTGGGTAACTAAATATTTGACTAAGGAGGAGTAAAAGGAGTGAACTACTAACATGTGGTAGATCAGATGCTGTGGTTGCAATGATTCTAGTTTTGTGTTGACGACTTTCTTGGTGCGATTTTCTTGTGGTTTTTTGCATCAACGTTCCTTAGCTGATATGATGAGCAAGAATATTTTTCAAGGTGGTGGCTATTGTAACAAATTTTGGAATATCACCAGGTGCTCCAATTGACTGGTGACAAGTGTACTTTCTGGCTCAGTGCTTGTTTGCTCCTTCATTTTCTATAAGAAGGATTTCAAGGCCAGAAGTACGGGTTAGCAAGTTAGATAATGTTTGTCAAGTCTAGGTGAAGTTGCAGAGCAAATTGTAAAGTATGATGGTTTTAGAGAAATGCAATTTAGGTTTTGAGTCATTCTGTAACAGGTTTTGAGTTCATAGAGATTTAATGTTGCATAATAGTACTAGCATTTGAGTTGAAATGAAAATTCAAGCTCATGTCTCTCCATTGTACATGCATGTCTGAACTTTGAATGAAATAACTAAGGGTTGTTTCATCCATCTCACTGTTGTAGTGTGTATGATTCTATTTTAGCTTTAATTCAAGGAATTAAATAAAATGCTTGAATGGGATTATAGGTAGATATGTGTTGTATAAGGATTTGATAAGTAGTCTTGGGCTATAATGCATATTGATGAAATTGTAATGCAATATTGTCAGGGATCTTATATGTGATGTATTAAATATGTTATAAACTTCTAGATGCTTATGAATTTGACTCCTGCAATGGATATATGGCACTGATCTAAGTTGTAATTATTAGTATAGTTCAGTATTTGTTTGTCTTTTCCTAGAGCTTGCTACAAATTGCAAATCATTGCCTATCTTATACAATGGATTGTGTTTATTTATCTCACGCTCTAGATAGTTGATATTGTCTATGAATAGCCAATTCTAGTTGATATTATCTTATTGTGTTGAGATATTAAGTGAGATCATTTTCTATTATTAATGTTGTTTATAATAATGTTGCAGAGGTTGTAAACACATTAAGGGATCACCCTCCCGGGTCTTGCAGAGCCCAAAGTGTAGGAGGATTTTAAAGTCCTCATCAGTTGGTCCAAGTCCTTTGAGCTGCCTTCGATTGGAATTGGAAATTCCATAGGTAGATTAGAAGAAAAACTTGGTTACATTGTAAAAAGAACCAAAATACATGTCAACCACTGAACAACCACCTCTACAACTGAATTTTTAATGTTTTATGATCACATGAAACATAAAAAACACTAATTTTAAGGTTGTTAACATCACTATTGAAATATTTTAATTTTTTTACCTTTCAATCATTAAATTAATTATGTAATGGCATAAAAATTAAAAACATCATGAATTAATTATGTAACCACATAAGTCAAATATAATTCTATCAAGAAATTAATATCAAATAGATAATATAATCACATAACTTATACATTTCAATGTCATTGATCTTCTTCTTCATCCAACTCTTTGTCTGTATCATCGATCCAAATTCAACATTGTAAGGATTGGTCATATCATCATCATCATCGATATCAGTTTTGATAATGTCATCATCCACATAGATATCATCTTCATGAAAATTAACTCCTACATCATCATGATATAGTTCCTCCTCTTCGACATCTTCATCAGGGACATCATCAACTAACTGTTGATCCTAATCATCATCTACATCATCTTCTAGTTCTTCGGTATCTTCTTCTTCCACCACATTATACTTTATCGGCCTTCCTCTTGGATCATGTCTAACAACAAATGACCAACCCGGTTTACCTGGAACCTCTGAGTAAAATACCTGCTCACATTGGCTTGGAAGAACATAGGGCTCATTTCTAGCTCGCTCGATCAACCTTGTATTAACCATGGTAAATCCATTATCATGTTCAATAACAATTCTCTTAGGATCATTTTCATTCAATCATAGCCTGTACCATGGACCATGAAAAAATTAATCTGAAGGACTTAAATTCATACTCAAGTATATCATCCAAAATCCCATAGTATCAATTTTCTGAGACTTCTGGATGTATGTGCTTCTAGATGAAACATTAGTCACCTGAAAGACTGTAATTATACTAGAATCACAAGTTTTCTTCATGTCATCCAACATTTTGATTCAAAATTTACAACCATTGCACCACATAGCCTTGTGGTGTTTCACACTTCAATATGTCAAACGTGTAAAAATTATTGCAATATCGTCAGTTGATAAACATATTTATTCTTGGCCAAATGTATGCAAAGAAAACAATCTCAACATATATATACATCAATATACTTGAAAATAATTAAATAATATGGGTGATTAATATATTTATATGTACCTATTTATCTCTTAAACCATATGCTAAATCAATTTCCCTTTGTGTAACATTGGAATCTCCATTACGATGAGCTTCTTTAACCAATGAAGCCACACCTTCCCATGTTAATGTATGACTAGATTGTTGACATCGTTCAATCCATACCATCCAATCAAGATTGTTGGCGATGTACAAATGTAGTGCATCCCACTCTCGACCAATTGTATAAAAATAAATGAAATTCACAAATGGCATATAATTAGTTAAATACCACAATATACGACCTTAATTTATAATTGATGTATATTGAAGATTAAAAATTAAATAAGTACAATATACATAAAAACCATATGTAAAATGTATTCCAATTAATCTCCATGACCATCTTATAATTACCTCTCACTTTCCTCAATCTACCTTTCCCCATCAGGTACTCCCCTTCGAATTTGTTAATGGAGTTGGGATCCCAAATGCGATCTACATGGATCTTTGCTGAAAACTTAGGAAGATATTCACTAATGTACACCATGGTCGGTATACCATATATCCCTACCATAGAACCCTCAGGATGTGCTCTTTGTCTAACCAAAGCCTTAAAAATTTCAAGTGCCTCTCAACCATCCACATTGACCTTGTGTGTACAAGTCCACACAATTCAATCTCCTCAACTGGTGTATAAGGTAGTGTTCTTGTGCATTGAAAAATGTCGAAGGTAGACACTTTTGCATTTCACACATTAGATGAGGAATTTTTCTCTTCCAATAATTTATATCTTCTTTATGGATTTCTTTAGATGACAACCATCTACAAGTGATTCAAGGCTCAAATATATTAATGAAGTTTAACAAAAATATACAGTATATTACATAACACGTAAAACAAATGGCAATTATAGGATGTATACAATGAATTGAAAAAATCTCGTTTCTTACCTCATGTATTTTCCAAGATCATATATAACTTTCTTGACATTGTTGTCAATGTTGTCTAGGAGAGATAGAGGTAGAACGTACTACAACAATTATAAAATGATCTTTGCATTATTTTTCCAAAAGTAGTAAACACAATACACTGAAAAGTACATGCATTATACAAGTGTATATAATATACCAGAATAATTACCTTAATGAAGGTATGCAAATCATGTGTTTTCATCCCTGACCCAAGTTCACCTTTCTTTGTTATTATATTGTTTATGTTCACAGCAAATCCTGTGGGAAATTGAATTTTTCGTATGACTTATTTTATAGCATTGCTTTGCTACTTTGTTAATAACCAAGGAAGGGCACTTATATTAATTTGGTCTCCATCACTATTTAATTGAATGCCATTTTTCATTGCATAATTGGCTTCCTAAATGTCACTAAAATTTTTGACAATTTTTTCTTTGTCATGCCTTCCATCTAATATTTTCTATAGCATTTCTATTATTTTCTTTCTGATATGCATTGTATCAAACAAATACACAATTTGTAGCTGCTCATAGTAGGGCAACCTACTAAATTGTCTGGGATAAATTTTCAGTCCCTGTGGAAGGTGGCCATTAATGCCTTGATGACCTTCATGAAGCATATAAGTTAAAAAATTAACAACGACAATAATTGTCAATTACAACATGAGTAAACACAACACAATATAAAAATATAAATTCAAAACATATCATATATGACAAATAAACAATTTGATCCGATGTATAACCTTGATGATTAATTCTATTATATTCCAACTTCCATAGGCGAGGTGTCATTCTTTGTGGTTTTGATGTAGTCTCCTCTTTCCCATTGAAAAGATGTTTTTCAGTATTCAATACTTATGATTTCTATGGAGGAAGTGCCTATACTCATCAAACACCTACTTTCCAAAACTTTCTGAATGATGAGATTTCATCTTTGGACCACAAATTGGACATGCAAATTTTCCCTTTGTTTGAATACCTACAAGATCATATATAATTGGATTAAATATGTAATAACCCTTTTGTTTGCTAGTTGGACTCGGTAGTTTCTATGCTTTGATTTGATACTTTGATACTATTATGGTACTATTATTATTTGGTTTGGTGATTTGGTTAGTAGACTTTGGTGTTTATGCTTATACATTTGTGGACATGGTTATTGATATGGCATTATGGTTGGTGATATTAGTTGATTCAACAATTATATTATGATGCAGTGATTTAATAAATTATGTTATGAGATGATCTGTTAATTTAGAGATGTTATTTTATCATTTATATTATGATTGTTAAAATAGATGTCATAAAAGGACAGTGTAGCATCACTCGTTTTCGAGTGCCCTGCTACGCTGCAATTCCTTCTCACAATGTTATGCTTTGATTTTATATAAATGTATGCACATGTACACGACTTGGTTTGTATGCAAGGATTGCAGGTACAGAGTCTCGATTCCACCTACTTTGGCAGGACAAGGCGAGCACCAATAACCCAACGGTATAATGTTGAAACAGAGATGACAAGGAAGTCACCTCATCCCATGTTGTCAGACCGTCTTGATTGAATGGTATTGTGCATTCTTGCAATTGTCGTTTCTGTATTTTTTTTAATTGTTTCGTGTGAGTGTCTTGTCGTATGTTATTTATGTTGGTATTTTATAAGTTGTGATTGATTTAATTAAATGATGGTAATAATTGTTTATTATAATGTTAGATTAATTTGTATTTAAATATTTAAAAAGTTTTATTTTAAAAAGTCATGTGTTTTATTAAATGCTAATTAAATATTAAATTGTGTTTTGTTAATTTAATTAAATTATCTTGTTGAAGATAATTATAAAATAAATAAATTAAATGAATCAAACTATGTGCAAAGGAAGTAAAGCTTGCAAAAGCTGATTTAAAACAAAAAGTATTGATTAATAGAAAAATAAATAAATAAAAGAACATAAAAAATAAAAGGACGAATGAGAATTAACTATTGACTGAAAAGATGGATTTAAAATAAATAATTTCTTTTATTTTAGTTTTTTTAGAGCTTTTGGAAGGAAATGGCAATATCTTTTATTTAATTGAAAACTTTGAGAGTTTTTCACACACAGGAAAATTGAGACAGAAGTGGCATAAAATAATTGTTCTGTACTGTTGAATCTTCTGAAGTTTTTTCAGGAAAGATATTTTCATTCTTTTGCTTGCAATATTTTGGGGAGAGTTTTCTAAATAAAATAAGTAGATTTGAAATTGAGCATGGTACTCTGGAGAAGGGATACAGAAGAAGGAACGAGAGTTCTTCGAGGAGGCTGTCGGGATCAAGTGAAAGTTCATCGAAAATCTCAACAGCGCAGGACTCCAAGTTCCAATTTCTCGTTCTTAAACTTTTTGATTCAAATAAAATAAAATAGTAAAATATGATCTGAATAAATCTGTGTTAGCAAATGAAACATCTGTTTGAGATTTAGTTAAATATGATATTATGTGAAAGAGAACGGAAAATCTTGGGATTTAGATTTTAAAGAATAGCAAACTTATGGAAAAGGTTGAACTATTTTTCTGAAGATGTTCTGTGTTTTAAAATTTGATTCTGGAAAAGATTTATTCTTTGAACCCTTGAAATTGTCCAGTGTATTTATAATTTTCACGATTGGAGAATATTCTTCCCTTGAGTTAAATGAACTTAAATACTTTTCTTTACTTTAAATAAATGTGTTTTGTTTTTCATAAAGTCTTGTTCTTGATTAAATTTATATGAAAATATATATATATATATATATATATATATAAATATATATATATATATTAAAACATTAAATTTATAGTTTTGAAATGTTTTATCAGTGTGTTGGCCGAGGTCTGTTTCATATCCAATACATATAAAAAAAGAATAATAAATAAAATTTTGAATTGAATTGAATTTTTTTTTTAAATATATTCATTTGGGTGAAGGGGAAGGATGACGAAGGCCGTACCTCCCCCTCTCCCCACAGCTGCGGACAGCTGCGACAGTAGTCCGCAGAATGTTGTGCATAGTAGTCCGTAGACTGCTCGTACAATAGTCCTACGGATTGCTATGCAGTTCGCCATCGGTTGTATTGGCCGCGCGGACCTTTCCCTTTCGTGTATTTTTTTTTAAAGTTGGTTTTAAATTTTAATATATATATTTATTAATATATTTTTTTAAATGTTTCTTTATATATAAATTTATTAATATATTTTTAAATATTTGTTAAATTTTATAGTAATATTATATATATATATAATGCTTTTGTTTTATGGATTAAATTATGAAATGTAGAACTCTAGAGTATTTAAAAGATAAATTTTTTTATCTAATTATGAGAAAATTATTGTGCCTCTTTTCATAACTGCATCGAGTAAAATTGATATGGTGTCTTGAGATCACAATTTATGTGTTATTTACATTCTGTTATTGTTTTGGCTTTTATATCGATGTGGGAACCCCGTTGTAATTGTGAGCTCAATTTTAGCTATTGTAAAACTTGGTCTTCTCCAGAGGCATGTTTTATATCCTTGGATGTTTATACTTGTTCTATTGTGATTAGAATGTTACCTAATTTTAAGCATTAATATTTGGAAGGGTTGTACGAGATTTTGGTCATTGTGATTATGAGTTATCGCGAGATGAGTTTGCCTCGCATGTCTTGTTTTGTGTTATATGCCTTATACTTTATGGTACAACCCTTGCCTGGTTTTGGTTTATGTTAGGGGTCTTAGGGAGAGTGGCTCTTCATGGGGGCTGACGTCTTGAAAGGAGGAAGAGCTCAGGATAACCCACATAAGAGTAGTATAACAAGTGATAACCTAAAAATAGAATTTAGGGGGATGGGTAGTAAAAAACACAAGATAATAAATATTGGATACCTTGTATATGCATTAGGGCTATCATAGACTAATGATAGACTGAGAAGGCCCTGGTTGGCAAAGTCGTAACCTCGTCCCCATGAGAGGTTATCGGCTCCGCATGAGCTACCCTATGGTGCCGACGCCTCAAGTAGGAGGAAGGGCCAGGAGATCCATAGATGGGGGCTAGCTCCTCAAGTTGGAGGAAGGGCCAGGATAACCCATGAGAGCTATGCGATGACACTCTCCACAAGATACCTGTTTGCCTTGTTTCCTAATTGCCTCTGGAAATTGTACTTTGAATGTTGTTTCATATTTTTTTGAAAATGATTTATGAATGTTCTTGGTGACTTTTTTAATGGTTGTTGTGTTGATTAACTGTGATGAGTTTCATAGTTTTATCTTATAATGTTGACTTGTGAATGTTGTTGGTTATGTCATTTTAATCTTTGAGTTTGTACTATGTTGTTCTATTGGAGTTGGTTTTGACATTCATGGTCGTGATCTCTTCCTTGTCATCTCTGAGCATGGGGGGTGAGTTATTTATAATTCACATGGTTGGGTGGAACGTGCTCCACACCCGTTGGGTTCCCCATTAGCATTCTATCTTCTCAGCATTTTGTAGTTGAATTTGTACCAGTGTTCACTTTGTAATTCAGATTTTATTATACTTTGTATCATCCACATGTTTGGGAAATTTATTGTAATTCATTTATCAAGATCATGTAATGTAATGTAATAAACGATGATGTAATAGTTAGGAACTTTTGTAACAATATTGTAAGAGATTATTTATGATTGTAATATGTGACGTAGTGATACCTTCACTCTTGGTTCATGGATGTACTTTTATTCATGGCTATTTTAATATTAGTGGACAAGTTGTTTATCATTATCTTTTACTTTTGTTTTTAGATGTTTGCAATGTAACCTCGCGTGCCCCAGAGAACTAAGTGTGTAATGCAATGTGAAATGTTATTATGGATTAATGTTTATTTGCATGTTTACCTTGTTTAATTTTTTTTAAAAAAAATTGGTTGCAATGTTTGTTCTCTGGGGTTTGCACGACGGGCGTTACAAAATATGTCAATTTTTATAATTATATATAATGAATATATTATTTTAAAAACATGCATGATATCTACTTCATCAAATTAAATATTGTTAAAGTGCAGTCGAATGTTATAACATAGCACAAAAATGTGTTAGCCCTGGGGCATCATGAATTGTCCATACAAGCATTGCATGGAATTGAAATTGTCTTTGTCCGATTGGTCTAGATATGTCATACATAGTGACACCATTCTATAACTTTAGTAACTCGTTGATAAGAGGCTCGATATAAACATTCATATCTTTAACTTGGTACTCACCTAGTTGAATGAACATAAATATTACATAATTATTATAACCATTTTACTGCAATATATATAAATTAAAGTACATGACTATTGAATGAAAAAAAAAAGTCATTATGCAACAAATAAGACAAATGAGATGCTACTACATTAAAGAAAATTGATGTAAACAAATACCTGGAACAATCATTGACAACATTATGTGCTCCCTCTTTATTGACATCCATGGAGGAATGTTATTGTTGATAACAAAAATAGGCCACACTGAGTAAATAGATATCATCTCTCCAAATGGATTGACACTGTCTGCTCCCAATGAAAGCCCGAGATTACGAGGTTCTTCTTTAAAGTGTGATCATTTTTCCTCCATGTCCCTAAATGCAGAACCATCCGTAGGCATTCAAAGAATGTCATCTCCACTTCTATTCTATGCATGGTAATCCATAAATTGCAATAAGCTTTTGAACCTAAATAATCGTTGCATAAGTGGAATAATTAGAATATAACGAAGAACCTTGCGAGGAACCTTTTTTGTTAATTGATCTATTCGATATCTACTGATATGACATTCCAGGCATTCTGTTGCAAATTCCTATTGTTTATGATATATAATATGATCATTGGGACATGCATCTATTGCTTGATACTCCATTCTGATATCTTTCATAATGACACATAAATCTCGGTATGAACGAGGTAAAATATTTGATGGTGGTAACAAAAATTCACCAATCAATCTACAACAAAAAATTATTTGTTCATATAAAGAATATTAATGGTACATATTTCATCCTTTATTTACTATTGATGAACTAACAACAATTAAAATAGATGAAAAAAGATGACATACATGACATACCTTAACATCCGTGAGGTTGCTATGTTTGATAAACCATTCATAACCTTCAAGTTCAACAACAATAATACAGTAGAGAGAAGAGTTGTTTGGGAGCCTTCATAAAGGGGCTCGTATGCCTTCTCAAGTATAAGTAAATCATGAACATGATCAAAGTCATCTTGATCATCATGATCAACTCTGCCACTAAATGTGTCATGGATCAATGTATCTGTACCATCATCTTCAACTATGTTTTCTGGTGCATGATCATCTTCTTTCATAGGATCATTAACTTCATCTTCGATATTCATAGCTCCATGTTCATCCGCTTGCAAAACCACATTCTTCGGGCTGTGATAATCCATATCATCTACCCTAGGACGCCCCCACTTTATAATAATGATAGAAACAAATCAACCATGATCATGATCAAGTGATTCTATATATATATATAGATAATGTTAAAATGATATAAACATTTACAAATTCAATCAATATAAACACATATAATGAACAACTTACCAATGGACGATAATCATGCCCCCCTTCAATGTGACCATGCTACCTACAATGTTTCTTAGCTATTGTGATTAAAAGTCATCTCGTCTTTAAGCCCTTATAATTATTGCACAGACAATAACATTTTCCATCACCCTTTCTTTTCAATCTAGCCCACAATGTATCAAGTGTCTCTTCATTTTGTTCTGGACTAATATTATCTGACATGATTTTTCTTTACCAAGCTTAACTATTTAGATCTTCAAAAAATATCAAACTCACACTCTAATAATTTTTATTCATAGACAGGTAACATAATCTAATAATTCTGATATTTTACACCAAAAAAATTTGGCATACAACCACCCTTGCAAAAGATAAGATAGTCTGAAGTTAATGACCCCAAAAACACTTTAAAATGCTAATTCCAAAACTTATTAAATTTTGATTTTACTATGATTTCCAACCGTTAAGACTCCTAAAATTAGAATATTGAACTTGATCGCAAACTTCCTACAATGATTGGAGGTAGCGAGCTAGTAAGAGCAAGTGACCCATTCCTAAGGAGCAACAAGTCAGAATCATCATTGCTAATGTCAATACAGATTTATCCTTTTAGTTAAAGATGCAATGCATCACTTCTTATGATGAGCTTATCCCTAGGGACCTCAACATTGAGAGAGCCCTAAAAAACAACAACAGAAGCATTGGTAAGAGCATGATTAGGGTACAAACCCTAGGCCTCCATAGAACAAAACAATAACTATAGCGGATTAGTGAGGTTGCAATACCAGAAAGATTGAGACATTGTAGGTAATAAAAAAATATTGCAATCTAAAGATTGTAGCCAATAACAAGCACACTATGTAGCTTAGTGACATTTGTAAATGCAATCTATGGTAAGACGAATGACAACCACTTGAGATGTGACAACCAAAAAGAGGTTGAGCAGTGACAAGATAATAAAGCCTAAACCTTGCATAGTAAAGTGGAGATTTTAACAGTGAGTTTCCTTACCCCCTTGCTAACCTTAAGGGTTTTTAAAATTCTTTTGGTAGTGTTAGACAAGGAAAATGCAATCAGGGAATGACTGTCTAAATGAAGTAACAATGGTAATCATAGCTTCAATGTTTCTTCTTAGCCATTAATGTATAATGGAGGTAGTGGATTACATGTTTGAGTAGTGTTTTGAGACTCATCAAAGATGGGAGAATAGTGAATAATACCTTGTGGACTATGAAGTAGTATCAATAAGGTTGAAGGATCTTAAGAACTACGATACCATGAAACAATGAGTCCCTTGTAGTAAGTAGGCAGTCTATAGGGCATAGTTTGATTTTATAGAAGGATGCTCATGAAAGGAATCTTCAAGTGATAGTGAGTGAGCTATTTGAGATTACAGCTGAGGGTGCAATACCTAGTCTTAAAGGAAGTTAGCAAAGCAGTAAATGTGCAAGAAAATAAAATCATACACAACAAACAATTCACAATGTTATCTTGCTGTGAACCCTTGATATTATGCTATTCTAAATGAGCAAAACAACTAAAAACTATGAAAAACAAAATATCAATAACACCTCGAGATTAGCCGAAAGAGAGTGATAAAACAATGAGAAGAGTAGATAATGCAAGACAAATGGTTTACCTTCCCCTTGTTCCTGATACTCCTTTGATTGGCCCTTGTTTAAGATTGGTTGTGTGCTCCTTGATGGCTCTATTGAAGATCACTATTATGTGCTTGGATGTAAAATGCAAGTGGATGTGATTGTAAATAGGGTGAGTGCACAAAATGGCAGCATGTAGTTGCAAATTGACTAAGTGTTGGAGGAAGTAAATGGGCAGCATGTAGTTGCAAAATCAAAAGTCCTCCTCCCAAATGCCCTTGAAGAGGGGGTATTTATAGAGGATCTTGAATTCTCTAGAGAATTCAAGGGTCAAGATTGATCCAACAAGGCCAAGATGAAGGGCTATGGTGGGTTGAGAACCCACAAGCCCTCACATCTTGACATGTGGAGGGTGAAGTGGCCAAGGGGGGATGAGATGGAGATGAGGTGTTAAGAGGGTACATGAGGTGGAGGAAGTACAAGTACCTTGCAAGTACATTGGGAGATGGGAAAAATCTTGGGTGAACAAAAGTGAATTAAAAATTCACAATGATTGGAAGAATCTGGTGGATAAGACAATGCTCCCAAAAGGTGGGAGTTTTCACATGTGACTTGATGTGACAAGTCAAATATTCTAGAAGGTGCATGGGAAAAGGGGATTCTAGGAATAATAAAAGTGAATTAAAAATTCACATGGGGAAGAGAGGAGCCTAGGGTGAATAAAAAGGAATTAAAAATTCCTTGGGAGATGGGGAGAGTTGACCAAGGTACTAATTAGGTTTGACTAATTAGTAATTAGAGGATAATTAGGGGCTAATTAGGATTAAAGGCCAACTTGCAAAAGTTGGAGGATGTGACACATCCTAATCAAGGATTAGGCATGTGCACATCCTTAATGAAGAGATTAGGAAATGGATTAGGATTAGATGAAAATGACATGTGAGGAATTAAATAAATGTAATATTTATTTAATTTATTTGATGAAAAGAGGATTAAGGAGGGTAAGGTATTTAATTAAATACCTTAGGGATTTGGCAGAATTAAAGATATTAATTAAATAATAGTAATATTACTTAATTAACCCGGCTAAAAGGATGTTTTAGATGAAAAGTGATAAATTTGGATAAATCAAATGTCCAAATTTGGATGTCTACATTTTGCCCCTCTTTGAGATGGTGTTACGAAGTAGCACCATTTCAAAGAATATTAAAACATAGAGCCCAGAAGAAGATGGTTAGATTGGAAAAGATGCCCCAGTCATCCAAAGGAGTGACTAGGAAGGGAAAAAGAAAATGATGAAAATTAAGGATGAAGGATGCCCCCTCGAGAGGACATGCGGGTTCAGGAGAACACAAGTGTGCTCTCGAAATGGATGAGATGATGCAAAGGGAGAGTGATGAAGGAGATGAGGAAGATGATGCAAAATGAAGATGATGAAGCACAAATGGATTTCAAAAGGTGATGTTGCCCCAGTTAAGATAGAAGACAAAATGGGTTGATGATGGATGGAGTGTTGTTAATGAGGGAATGAAGGATCCCGAAACAACACGAGGATAGGGAAGGATACATCCCACTGAGTGGTATTGATGAGGGAAGGATACATCCCAAAACACCACGAGGATAGGGAAGGATACATCCCACTGAGTGGTATTGATGAGGGAAGGATACATCCCAAAATACCATGAAAGGATAGGGAAGAATAACTCCCGATGATGACGATGAAAGTGTTGTTGATGAGGGAAGGATATATCCCAAAACAACACCATAGGGATAGGGAATGATACTAATGGATGATGATGATGATGGGTTGAGACTGGGGACAAGACCAAGGATTTGATTAGGCGATTCAGGCTAAAGGGAATGGATGGTGATGGGATAGAGATGTGAGATAAGGATGAAGGATGAATGAATGGGGGATTGTGATATATAAGAGGATGGGGGATATATGCAAGATGATGGAATGGAGAATGAAATGCAGTCCTAATGCAATTTGCCATCTTTGGAGCACTGATTTTTGCTATAGCATAAGACACAAAACGCCAGGGTATGAAGAACCAAGGCGGATTAGTGTCTAATGCATAAAACAAACACAACAGACAAGAAGGCTATCCCAACACCCCAAAGTCACAAAGACCTTGGTCGGGCCAGGTATTGAGATAACCACAAGCACAAAAGGATGCCCCAGCATAACACAAGACCTCGGGGATCTTGGTGGGTACTATGTGGGACAACCAAGAAGACAAAAATAGACATAAAAAGATCAAGATATGCCCCTATGTTGACCAATCAAAACGCACCATAATATGATGGATTATGGCAGTTTTGAGAAGTGATGATAGGGAGCTCAAATGATAAACAAAATCCAAAAGTATCAAAAGATCACAATTAATTTCAAATGTCCTTTGCATAGGATCAATCAAGGGGTTGTATGGGATTGATGAGGTCTGTTAGGAAAGATGCATCCTGTTGAGACCGATGATGGATACTAAATTAAAAGATTGATATGACGCAGGATATTCAAAATCAATTGAACGAAACTAATTGGATTTTCTGATACAAGTGGGTCTTGTTTGTTAAGAACAAGCTAGATAAGGGCATAGCTTGACGAAGCGACACGAGAGACATGACACAAGACTGACACGACCTAAAGACCTAGGGGCTCGGGGGCCGATCAAAGATTAGCCTTGCCTACATGGAAGCACAGAGCCCTCGTAGTTCGATAAAAGGTTGACGATTGACCATGATGGAGATTTCGATGGAGGACCAAGATAGGATGGAGAACAGGAGAAAAATGGACAATATAGATCGAGGATGGATGGAACCCCGGGGGCGGATCAAATGATCGACCTTGCCTACGTGAAAGCGCAGGGGCAACGTAGTTCGACAAAAGGCCACAGACAAGTGATGGATGAAAGATGATGAGATAACCCTAGATAAGGGGTTAAAATGATAGAACTGACACGACGGAACAAGATAGACCTGTTGGATTGGATTGGATTGGATTGGATTGGAGGATAGTGACTATATAAAGCTCAGGGATGGGATAGTTATCCAAATCATCAAAGATGAAGTGGGCGAATAACATGCCATAGAGGTGAATGATGAGCGATGCAAAAGAAGCAGAAGTGATGACAATAAGATAGATGACATTGGATTGTGTGGGGAAAAGCCTATAGCTAGATACCAATGACAAGGGATTATGAGATGGGATGAGGGGAGAGGATGGGGGGGAGGATGGGGGGCGGAAAAGGATTGTGTGGGTGGATTGGATAGAGGGATAAGGAGTTGGATGAGGAAAAGGTGATCAAATGGATAGATGACTGATGCTTGGAATAGGTGGAAGATTACTCAGAATGAGTAAATGATTGATTGGAATGAGAGTTTGAAATGATAGAAGGAGTTTTGATGAATGTTTGAGATGATAGGAGGTTCGATGAAGTGTTGAGATGATAGATGAAGGTTCGAAGTAGAGGAATGGTTATATGGAATGAGTGAATGGATGAATAGGATAAAATTGAAGAAGATGGAGGGAGGGATCTTAAGACTTTGTTGCAGATGGATGAAAGCTCAGAGTAGGGGTTTGATTAAGCTCAAATTGGGATAAGATTAAAGCTCAGATGAGGATAAGAAGAAAGCTCAGAGGAGGATAAGATGAAAGTTCAGATGAGGATTGGATTGAAGATTAGAATGATTGGAGGATGTGATTGAATTGATTCTACACCGAGTTTCGGGGCTTTAAGGGATGTAAGGTGTTGACAAGCAGATTTTTCCCAAATTTGGCAATTTTCAAAAATTATCAAATTTTTCCATTTTAGGAAACTTCATGGTCGTACTTGCGAGAGTCCCAATTTTTCCTGAGAAATACCCATTGGTGAGATATGATGAATTGCCAACTAACATCCCTGATTTGAGATATGCATTTTGAGTTATGAACGAAAACAATTTTTCAGAAAACACTAAATTAGGATTTTGGGGGTCAAGATGAAACTTTGAGGCCCCAAAAATGGGTCAAAACGAGGTCCAAACAATTTTTACAAAAATGGTTGGGAATCCACTCGTTGTCACATAACGCAACTCCCCGTCAAATTTCGGCTCAAACGGACACCCGGGTAAAAAGTTATGGCCTCCGGAAGTGTCAATGTAAAAATCAAAAATCAATTCTGAAAATTCCAAAACATGGGTTTTGTTCGGGAGCAAAATTAAGCAACTGGGTCGGGATCAGTTTTTTAAAAAAGACTGCGAAAATATGGTTTTTGGCAGGGTAAAGGGCGCGCGCCACAGTGGGGCGAATGCGCCCTAAGAGTAGGGCGCAGCTGCCCCACTGGGGCGGAGCCGCCTCTACGCAGGGTTTAAATACCGCTCACGGGCGATTATCGCCCCAGCGGTAGAGTGAGTCAGCCTCATTGTATGGGTCAGCCTCGCCAAATAGTGGCGTGAGTCGCTCGGTGGGCGTCACCGGCAGGGAGCGACTACCGCGGCCAGGGCTGATCCGGGCCTCGGGAGTCGCCTGGCGGGATGAAATACCACCTGGGCGAGTCGGCCTCGGAAGGGCTGAGTCGTCGCCGGGCGTAGTCGCTTCACAGTGGGCGCCACACTGGGCTGAAAGCCGCCTCAAGGGCGCACCGCTGGGCGAGTCAGCCGCCAGGGGGCACGCACGCCCAAAGGGCGGACCCGCTCACAGGCGCCACGCCTCAGAAGGAGCCGCCTGAAGGGAGTGGCCGACGGAGCCGCCCCGAGGGTGGAAGGGGGAAGAAAAAAAAGAATGAGAGGGGTGGAGTGGCGATGAAAAAGAAAAGAAAAAAAGAGAGATGGGACAATGGATGGCGATGAGATAAAGGGCATTGGGCTGCATGGAAGGAGGCCTAGAGCCAAATACCAATGACAAGGGATTGTGAGATGGGATGAGGATAAAGATGAAAGAATGGATGAAGGAGGAGAGGGATTATTTGGATGGATGCTAGTATAAATGGATGTGGAGACAAGGATGGGGAGATGAAAGGGATGCTAGGATAGATGGAAATATAAGAATTAGGAGATGAAGGATGGGAAGATGGAAGGGATTGTTTGGATGGATGGGAATATAAGGATTGGGAGATGAAGGGGATAGATATAAAGATAAGGATAGGGAGATGGAAGGGATGCTGTGATAGGTGATTTCTCCAAGGACTATGTCACAAAGGAAGCAGATGCCCCCACTCTAGATATGTCATATAATGAGGCATGAGGGATGGGAGACGAGTGGATGGGAAGATAAAGGAGATGACTAGAGGTGGATAGGATAAGTGACCAAGGAACATGATAGAGCATGGAGGAAGGGAATGTAAACCAAGAGGTGGCCAAAGCATGTATAGATAGGTGCCCCTGTTTTGATCAAGATCACAAGAAGGATGGAGGGAATGGGAGATAAATGAGATGGTAGGATGCGAAAGATAGATGGGGTGGGGGGATTTATGAAGAAGATGGATAACAGGAAGATAGGTGCATAGCTGGAAGCATAGCGGATGGAGGGAATGCATATCAGGCAATTGCCCCCAAGTGCAGACGGGGATTTTACATATGACGCCTGTTTGCCAGGTTTTCATCATGGTACTTATCCAAGGCGCTTGTTTGCCAAGTTTTCACCATTGGATGGATTGTTTCTCTTTTTTTTTTTTTTTTTTGGACTTTTTGAATTTTTTAATAGCATGCAAAAGGAGATGGATAAGGACATGTGATAAGGATCAAGGTGTTAAGAGCCCATGTTTGAAGTGACTGTTGGATGTTGGTACAACCTTATTAGGCTAAATGGATTACGCGTGAGGATGAATTAGAGGGATTTGATGGGGTTGATACATGGGATAATGGATGGGATGCTGGAAAGGGTATGGATAGAATGATGGGGTGGATATGTGATGGGGAAATGTGTTCAGGACCAACATTGGCACATGTGGTGATGGATGTGAAAAGATAATAGGATTAAGGGATGGAGAATGTGGGGATAATGGAGGAGATGGGATGGTGACTTTCGGGACATAAGGACCCAAAACAGACTTAGGAGATGAAAGGGGTGTATGACTAGCTTTTAGATTAGCGACTTTGGATGTTCTAACAGATTTTTCATGTGATGGCATTGCATCTTTTTTCTTTGGGATCCACATGGTTTTGATCTTTGCTTTGGTGGCTCTTTGCGAGCTATAGATTTGATTTTGATTTGGGATTTTCTTTTTCTTTTCTTTACCATGCCTTTTAGAGGGGACATGGGAAGCTTTAGGTTCATGTGGGTGTTTAGATTGATGCATTTTTCCTCTTGCAGCCAAAGTGCTTTTAGTAGCCATGGGATGGGTGTGAGGAGATGGATGGTGTGGAGCAACGAAGATAGGAGCATGGGGATTATGCGTAGATGGAGGATGTGCGGGTATGTGCCTTTGTTGATCCTGATTAGGGGACATGTGAGAGGGATGTTTATGATGGATGAAATGGATAGGAGATGAATGGATGAAAGGATGAGATGGAGGAGGTGATCTTGGGATATATGGATCCAAGATGGATGGAGTGAATGAAGGATGGGATATGGTGGATGGAGGGATGTAAGGACCCAAGATGGATGGAGCAGATGAAGGAGGGATATGGACGGTGGTTTTGAGGTGACATGATAGAGGAGGAGGGATGGCAACATATGTTCTAGTGGGGCGATGGGAAGAGCTGACATTTCTTTTGGGAAAGGCTCGTTGAGGATGTCTAGAGGTTGTACCAACATCTTTAGATTGTGAGTCTTGGGAAATAGGTCCAAGACCTTGCATGTAGACTTGTTCTTTGACTTGGATGGGCTCTAAAATACCTTGCTCATGAAGGCCTAAACCTTTTCCTTGATAGTTCATTTTCCTGAGCATTCGGTCTAGGACAGGATTTTTGTTATTCTTAAAACATGACGCGAGTCCATTATTAGGTGGAGGATGATGGGTGGTAAATACACTATGCTTTTCTTCTGCGAGGAGGCCACCATGGAAGAATGTGAGAGTACCAAGGGGATATGCAAGCGGTGTGGGTATAGCAGTTTTAGATGATGATGGGGGATTATGAGAAGGAGATGATGGGATAGCAACATCAGGAGTAGGGGCCATGATAGGGTCTGGATTTGTGGTAGTAGGCTCATGCGATGGAGATGAAGATGGAGCGATGGAGACAAGGGGATCATGGGGTGGAATGGATGGGGGACTATGATCTTGAGGTGGACTGGATGAGATGGTAGGATCTTGATCTGGAGAAGGGGATATGTTAACACGCTTTGGATTAGACTCTTGGCATGATGCATCTTGTGTGGATGGAAGGATGACAAAGTGTTGGAGAGACTCTTCAAGTTGGGGAGATGGAAGGATGGAGGATTCGATGCAGTCATCAGAATGGATTTGGGTGTCATTGATGGGTTCGATGACTCTTGGAGTAGGAGGTGGATGTTCAATGGATTCAATGGATTTAAAGGATGTGATGGTAGGAGATGGGGGCTCGATGGATTCAGAGGGTGTGATGGTAAGAGATGGGGGCTCGATGGATTCAGAGGGTGTGATGGTTGGAGATGTGGGTTCAATGGATTTAGAGGGTGTGATGGTGGGAGATGTGGTTTCAATGGATTTAGTGGGTTCAATGGTTTCAATGGTTTGATCATTGTTAGGGGTGGTGACAACAATGATAGGTGTGGTAGGGAGAAGGCTCTCATCACTAGTTACCGCGGATGATAGATTGGGATGGCATGGTTCCATGACTTCAAGATGTGGAGTTGGGGGTGGCTTCTTTGTTATAAGTCCTTGGAGAATTTCTTGAGTGAGGGACTTGAATGCTCTAGGTTGAGATGGTGTGGTAAGAGTGGATGAGGGATTATGGATTGGTGGACTAGGGTTAGATGGAGGAATGGGATTGGATGGAGGACTACAAGTAGATGGAGGATTAGGAGTGGATGGAGGACTAGGAGTAGATGGATGAATGAGATTGGATGGAGGACTAGGAGTAGATGTATGAATGGGATTGGATGGAGGACTAGGGTAAGGATATTGGAGTGGTGAATTAAGATAGGGGGACATGGATTGTGGATTAGGACAAGAGGAGATAGGTGGTGTAGTGGGACAAGAGGATGTGGGGGATGAATTATAATAAGGGTATTGGGATGGTGGATTAGGATGAGGATATGTGGATGTAGGATTAAGGTAAAAGGGTGTGGATGTAGGATTAAGATAGGAAGATACGAATGTAGGATTAGAGTGAGTAGATTGGCATGGAAGATTAGGGTAGTGGGTATATGCGGATGAAGGATTTAGATAGGAGGATGTGGATGGGGGATTAGGATAGGGGTATTGAGATGGTAGACTAGGATAAGATGATGCGTGTGTTGGATAAGAGGATGACGTAGATGAAGGGTATGATGGATATGATGGATATCCCTTGTCAAAGGTAGCTGAAGCAACATGATTAGGCATGGACGAAGACATAATGGGAGAACTCAAGGGGGTGATTGGATTTTGGAAAGTGGGTGGAGAAAGCTTACTAGCAATGATAGTGTCAAGGGGGTCTATGTCATATACCTCTTGATCAACAAGACTTTCATTATCGTCATCAATGCAATTAGAGTTTCCCTTGACCACTATTGATGGAGGATAAGGATTCATGATGATAAAATCATAAATAGAATGGATCAAAGATTTTGGATGGAGATGGATGAAAGCTCAAATCGAGATTTTGGTTAAGCTCAGATCAGGATTGGACTAAAGCTCAGATTAGGATGATTGGATGATGTGATGGGATTGATTTTGATGATCGACACCAAATCTGCTTCAAGATGGAAGTAGATTGATTGGGTCGAAGGTGATGTGATTAGATTGGATTGGATAAGGTTGATTGGATCAGATTTTGATTGAATAGATCAGATTGGATAGGATTGGATTGGATTGAATTTGATTAGATTGGATTTGGATTTGATTGGATTGGATTTGATTTGGATTGGATTGGATTGGATTTGGATTTGATTTGATTGGATTGGGATTGGATTGGATTTGATTTGATTTGGATTGGATTGGATTTGATTGGATTTGATTTGGATTGGATTTGATTGGATTTGATTTGGATTGGATTGGATTGGATTTGGATTTGATTTGATTGGATTGGGATTGGATTGGATTTGATTTGATTTGGATTGGATTGGATTTGATTGGATTGGATTTTCTTAGATTAGGATTTGGATTGGATTTGAGAGAGAGACCTTAAGCTTGATCACGTAAGATTACCCTTAGTAACCCTAGAACTTTGATTGATTAATAGGACGATTATGGCACCGAATCCACCTTAAGCTAGGAATGGATTGATTGGGCCAAGGATGATAACTTGCAACACCGAATTCACCTCAAGATGGAGGTGAATTGATTGGGTTTGAAGTTAAAGACTAATAATCAAGTTCAAGTGCTATGGTCAATTTAGGTAATCACTTTGTAATACAAGGGTAGGACAGTTTGGTTATGGGTGGTGTTTTGGAGATGCAAATGGTAAGAAATGATTGGTGGATTAGGAAGAAATAAAATGAATGGGGGCTTAAGGATAATCGTGGAGAATGTATGGGGATTTAGGATGGTTGAACGAAGGTTTAGAATAATGAGATGGAGGTTTAAAAGGGATAAATGGAGGTTTGTGAGAGTTTAAAGTGACAAAACGAAGGTTTGGGATGATGAGGTAATGGTTGGGAATGGTGAAATGAAGGTCTAAAGGCCAAGTGAATCCAAATGGAGGGAATTTCGAGTGTTCAGGGGGGCGTAATTGCACCTTCTGCGCACGGCAAAAGCGGTAATTGCGCCTGCGACAAGCAGGCGGCGAAACCATTACTGCCGCTATGCGCGGCAAAAGCGAGGGCATATTACCGCCAGCAAAGCGAGTAACGCTTCACGCGAAAACAAAGCGAGCGTAGTGCAGCTGCCGCAGCAAAGCAGGCGTAATTGCGCCACCGCGGCAAAAGCAGGCGTAATTGCGCTACTTGACAAAAGCGAGTAATTACTTCAGGTGGTTCCGGGCTGGTTTCGGTCACAAATGGCTATGGCGAGGACTTTAATGCGATGTGACCGAGGCAAATTGTTGCAAAATTCCTTTGGTTTTTTCACAACTCAAAGGCACAAAACTACAACCTATGATTAGTGTTAAGGGTATGGCCAAAGAGGTCCTAATCTAGGATGCACAAAGTGTCTAGGGAGTCCTCGATATACTCTCGGTACGTGAGGCACAACCGTGAACACCAGCCTATCACAAGCGTGAGTCGGGAACCCCAATGAATCTTGGGAGAACCGGACCAACTCTTCCGCGTCTATCTAGGTATCACCACAGCGACGCTCCTAATTCTGACGATGGCTGGATTGGGGTACGGCTTTGGCCTCTACCCCTTTGTTGCCACTTTTCGCGTGTGGAGTCGTCCCTTGGGAATTGATGAAATCCCCAAGCAGGTCCCACTATGAAGAAAGCAATAACTGCTTCCAACTACTCCCCAGGCTCACACGAAGTGCAAGGGGAAAGCGGAAACAAGCTACTACTCCCTTAGGGTAACACAAAGAGACAAAACAACAAGCAACAAATATTACTCCTCCTAATTAAGCTATGTTCTTAGAAAACAGCAAGGATAATTTTAAAGAAAATGGAGCAAACGGATAGCCCTGCAAGCAAATGTTAGATATTTTATCCCACTTTCTCCATCAACTTCACAAGAATATGCTGCAAAAGGTTAGTATAAAACACATGTATCCCTGCAAGAACAACGTTAATAAGGAAAACAACAACTGAATCTGAAATGGAGATACCAGCCTTCAAAGTGGCGGTGATATCATGCTGCTCGCGTGGCAGCAGCATACCGCAACAAAGCGGTACATTAGCCGCCCATACGTAAACAAAACGGTAAGCCTTATGCCCTGCTGACAAAATGTGACGTGGCCGTATGCGTGAAAAATGGAGGTGTATCCGCCCTGGTGATGGCCACGTATGTGGGAAAATGAGGTATAAATACCACTGAAAAATGGTGGCGTAGCACGTGAAAAGTACGATATCGCCAAAAATGGGGCGGTGACCACTACTGGCAGGTATCGCCAGGGAGGCGTCAGCCCTTTTGTGAGTGGGGCGTGGCCGCCCTTTTGTGAGTGGGGCGTGGCCGCCCTTTTGCGAGTGGGGCGTGGCCGCCCTTTTGCGAGTGGGGCGTAGCCGCCCCTCTGCGGAAAAAGTGGGCGTAGCCGCCCCTCTGCGTCGCGTTCCTGCAAAACTTAAACAACAGAAAACGTAAAATATGGGAGCCCGTTTGTGGGTCCCACCGGGCGTGCCAGAAATGTATACCCTTGATATTATGCTATTCTAAATGAGCAAAACAACTAAAAACTATGAAAAACAAAATATCAAGAACACCTCAAGATTAGCCAAAAGAGAGTGATAAAACAATGAGAAGAGTAGATAATGCAAGACAAATGGTTTACCTTCCCCTTGTTGCTGATACTCCTTTGATTGGCCCTTGTTTAAGATTGGTTGTGTGCTCCTTGATGGCTCTATTGAAGATCACTATTATGTGCTTGGATGTAAAATGCAAGTGGATGTGATTGCAAATAGGGTGAGTGCACAAAATGGCAGCATGTAGTTGCAAATTGACTAAGTGTTGGAGGAAGTAAATGGGCAGCATCTAGTTGCAAAATCAAAAGTCCTCCCCAAATGCCCTTGAGGAGGGGGTATTTATAGAGGATCTTGAATTCTCTAGAGAATTCAAGGGTCAAGATTGATCCAACAAGGCCAAGATGAAGGGCTATGGTGGGTTGAAACCCACAAGCCCTCACATCTTGACATGTGGAGGGTGAAGTGGCCAAGGGGGGATGAGATGAAGATGAGGTGTCAAGAGGGGACATGAGGTGGAGGAAGTACAAGTACCTTGCAAGTACATTGGGAGATGGGAAAAATCTTGGGTGAATAAAAGTGAATTAAAAATTCACAATGATTGGAAGAATCTGGTGGATAAGACAATGCTCCCAAAAGGTGGGAGTTTGTCACATGTGACTTGATGTGACAAGTCAAATATTCTAGAAGGTGCATGTGAAAAGGGGATTCTAGGAATAATAAAAGTGAATTAAAAATTCACATGGGGAAGAGAGGAGCCTAGGGTGAATAAAAAGGAATTAAAAATTCCTTGGGGGATGGGAAGAGTTGACCAAAGTAATGATTAAGATTAATTAATCAGTAATTAGAGGATAATTAGGGGCTAATTAGGATTAAAGGCCAACTTGCAAAAGTTGGAGGATGTGACACATCCTAATCAAGGATTAGGCATGTGCACATCCTTAATGAAGAGATTAGGAAATGGATTAGGATTAGATGAAAATGACATGTGAGGAATTAAATAAATGTAATATTTATTTAATTTATTTGATGAAAAGAGGATTAAGGAGGGTAAGGTATTTAATTATTAATTAAATACCTTAGGGATTTGGCAGAATTAAAGATATTAATTGAATAATAGTAATATTACTTAATTAACCCGGCTAAAAGGATGTTTTAGATGAAAAGTGATAAATTTGGATAAATCAAATGTCCAAATTTGGATGTCTACAATAGGAATGTATCACACTTCTTTCTTAATGTAATAGCTTGAAGCAACATCCATTTCCTTCTAATAATTCACTTGCAACTCTCACATCTTTGTCATCATCCCATACACGTTGATTGACATTTTTAAAATCCTTCATATATTTTGTGCAAAATCCCATGGCCTCTTGCATTGAATATCTCTCAAACATGCTTCCTTCTAGTTTTTCCCTACTAATTTTTTTTTTTCAAAACCTTCATATATTATTCTATAGAATACATCCATCTCATTCTTACTAGGCCACAATGCTTTAGTCCATATTCTAGATGTATCAAATGATGCATATAAATGTTAAAGATTGTTGGTGGAAATTCTCGTTCTAATAGACAAAGGACTTCAACAACCTCCTCCATCAAACTATCAAAGTTTGAAGGAACTAATACATGTAAACTCATTTTCTTTAATATTAGGCCCAACCTTATAATTTTCATTCTTCGCCCCTTTTCCAAACTTGATATATTTACCACAATAGATAAAATATTCTTGATTATGACATGATAGTCATGGGTCTTGAGGCCTCTTAAGCCATTAATGTCAGTTTGGCTTCTAATACTACTAGTTACATATCCAATGGGAAAATGAGTCTAAGACATCAACTATAAGAATTGTGCATGTTATTCCTTTGTCTAAACATAAGGAGAAGTAGGTTTTCTATATTTTTCATCATATTTTTGAACCCAAATATTTTGACGAATATTTAGTTGTCAAAAGTCTTCACGTGATGAAATAGTATCAAAAGTACCAAAAAGAGTTTCTATAATAGCATAGGCTATATTTTGCTTAGTATACATAAACTCAATAGTATGCCTAATGGCTATATCCTTAAAGTATGTCAACTTATATAATATGCACAACCATTTTACACTACTTTCATTACATGGATCATATCTACTACCAACAATCCCATCATTTTCAATAAATGACATTCTTTTTTGTCCAATCTCAACAATGCAATTACCCATTATTAGCAATGGCGCTTCACGATTCTTTTCTTGATCATTGAACCATTTTTTTGTCGACGATATGGATGATCCATTTTAAGGTAAGAAAAATGTCCACAATAAATAAACTTATGCAAACTTCTTCAGGGCCTCAAAAAATCCTTAAAGTTGCAAGCAGGACATCCATGGTATCCATGAACATTGAGACCAATCAATGTGCCATATGTAGGAATATCATGAATCGTAAACAACAAGGAAGCTCTTAAAGTGAATTTTATTGAATGATCATCCCTTAAAGATTGAATTGCTTCAATTCCTTTCCACAATTCCATTAGCTCATCATATAATGGCTCTAGATAAGCATCAATTGTATTTGAAGTCACACTTTTCTTTCCTGGTATAATCTATTAGCATTAAGAAAAATGGTTTAGTTTTTTATTTGGGGTAAAAAACAAGTTTTGATGGGATCTTGGAACCCAGTACAAGATTAAGCAAGCTACAAGTAAAATAGCCCATATACCAACAACATCCCTACAACAACCTCTAAAAGATTAATATGACTACACATGCTACAACTTAAAAACAAGTAAGGGCTTTGTGTGAACCCTAGCCTTGGTACCTGAAAACAACAAGAGTAAATAAGTTAGACAAGTGATTGCAAGCCAAAAAAGGATTCCCCATGAAATTCATTTACAACATGCAAACTAGGAAGAAAATGACAAAGAACACAATAAGAATGATAAAATAAAGATCAAATCCTAATTAGATGTGCAAACTCATGATCCCATGGGGGAATTGGTGCCAATTTGATGTGAAAATTGGCCTTTTCCCAATTCCTAAGATGCAAGCTTCGAATGTTGAAGAGATTGATCCACTTTGTTGATGAAGAATGGAGATTCCAATCCAAAATCTGAAAGAACCTAGCTATGACTCAATGATAATGGATGGAATTCAAGAGATATTTGAGCATGGTAACTTTGCTTGGATTGTGGATGATGAAATGAGGATATGAGAATTTTATTTATAGGATTCTAAGATGGATGAATGCCCAAATTTAAGCAATGTGGGACTAACATTCATTCAATGATATGATGCCACTTGTCAAGCTATGAATGGATGATGGATGTGCAAATTTTGGGTTTGTGCCAATACATACATAATATTTGAATTTCAAATTTGTTGAAATGACATGCAAGAGGGAAGGGAAAATGCAATAAATGCCACTTGGATCAAGGCAAAGGACATGTAAGAGATGTTAAATGCCTTGTTGGATGTACATGTTGACTTGGAATTTTTGAATTCAAATTGAGAGAATATTCCAAAAGATGCCTTGTGAGGAAAATAGAGATTTAATAAATGAATTAAATCTATTTTCATGTGCAACTTGCATTATCTAGAGGATGTGACATGAGATGAGGTTAAATTAATCAAGGGTTAATTAATTTAATAGGAAATTAGATGATGTGACTTATTTTGACTTATATTTATGGGTTTATTTAAATAAAATAAGAGAGGAATATGGCAAGAGATTAATTAAATAAGGGTTTTGATTTATTTAATTAAAAGAGATGGTGTTAGATTAAATCAAATAAGGTTTTAATTTATTTAATTTAATGGATAGAATTTAGAGATTTAATCAAGTAAAATTAATTATTTAATTAAATAGGGATAATTAGATCAAATGGATTGATTTAATTAACAAAAGAGATTGACTTGATTAGATAAAATGATTTATTTAATTAAGAGGTGAATATTGATGAATTTAATTAGATAGGGGAATTTGATTAAATGGTTAGACCAAAAAATGATTCAGGAAGTAACAGTGTTAGTGAGTCAGGATCACATGCACGATGTCAATCAGTATATTTTCGATGTCTACATTTTGCCCCTTTTTGAAGCAATGCACTCGTTGCATTGGTTCAAAGAAAAAATGATCTCAATCAAAGCCAATTTTTTTGATATTTTAGAAACTTGCCCCACTACTGCATGGCAAGAGAAAGCATGCCATTATAATGCCCCCTCGAGAGATTGGACGAAAATTTTAAATTTTTGGGTGATCTCATGAAAAAAAATGACTAAGTCCCTGACAAGTCCGAAAGGGGTCTGGGAGGCTAAAAATGTGTCTAAATGCAATAAAACGATAAAAAACAATCCTCAATCAGACAAAAATATGTTCAGGGGTCCAAAACCCTAGTAGAAGAGCTTTTCAAGGTTTAAAAAAACCCTAATTTTCATGCTTAAATGGGGCTCAAGGGGTCATTTTCAAGTCATTTTCACACACCTCCGCTAGCAAACCTAAGATTTGAGCTCTGACCCTCTGACGATATGGTGCAACAACAGCTTCCCTTGCACATTAGTGATCAAGTTCAGACATACCAGCGGCCACCTGGCATCGGGACACTGATATGTGACCCTTACCGAAGCTTAATTTTTTCATTTAATGCATTAATTAGCCCCTTAAAAGGTGAGCTCACCTCCAGTGGCACTATATAGCACTGCTTGACATTTAAAGTGTGCCACACTAGGCCTTTTTGCACCACACTGGTGCAGTTTAGGAGTTTAAAAACTCTGCCGCTAGGCTCAAGCTCAGCAGGCCGGTTTGGTTCAAGTTCGCTGCAGCGGCACCCTTTTCATGCAAACTGCGACGCTGGGGGATAAAGTGTGCTGCGGCGGTGCCATTTGGCTCAATTTGGGCTCTCGTGGCTAAGTTTGAGCAAACTCAAACTGTGACGCCTTCACAAAATGCGCCATTGGGAATGAGTTTGGAGCGTTAGAATAGGGATTTTTTCAAAAAAATTAATATGGTGACTTTCCTTGATGTAGGATGAGCCTAGGGAGCTCTACTCTCAGGAGCACCAGTCGCAAGACTTGGCGAGCATCCTACAAGAACTGAGCGATAGGGACTAGGATCGACTAGGAGCTATAGGACTATGGCACACTGCATACGCGGCACCTGTGTGCACCCACCTAGGGATGTTGTCAACGCTAGCCGAGAGGTGGCACAGCGAGACATCATCATTTCATCTCCCTACTGGCAAGGTGATCGTCACTTCGAAAGACGTTTGGCACATTTTAAAATTTCCCATTCATGGCCATCAAGTGATCCATAATATGGATGAGGGACGTGAGTGCTGCATTAGAGTCCTCACCACATGGGATATTATCTACTGCGAGGGATAGATTGAGCTCGAGCAGTACAGGGTCATTGCACCTCCCTTCCACTAGGTGGTTGTAGCAATCATTTCAGGTCTGGTTGCCCCAGATAGACGAGGGTGGTACTTCAGTCCCAGCTAGGGGTATTGCTAGGAGCGGATGGTCTGAGACATGCTAGTTCGTTTTGCATGGGGGCCTATGCTTCTTGCCTCACTTTATAGAGATTTACATGAGTATGTAAATGTGGATGGCAGAGCGTTGGAGGCTAGGGTGACACTTCTTCATGTCTGGGCATGGGAGCACATTTCTATGCTACGTCCACACGTGGTTCCAGTTTCGATGGGGGCAGAAGATGCCCTTATGACGCTATACAGAGGTGGTGTGTCCTTCACACACACTGGCGAGCATGGGATCCCCTACTGGAGGCGAGTCCTAGATGAGATGCTTGTGTTTACTTGGCGTCCATACCTTGGTCAGCCCGGATGGGCCAATGATGCTGCTTAGCTCTTCTATTGTCACCAGGATCAATACATGTAGGGGCGATAGCACACAATGTCAAGAGGTACATACCTGGGTGCGTATAGTGTCAGTTTAGAGAGCCGCAGGACTGGCTAGATGATGACTACGTAGCCATCTTTGCACGTAGCATGACATAGGTGTCATGGGGCCATGGTATTCCTACCGCCAAGGGAGTTGACAACTTTAGGCAGTTGGTAGCCCGACCATGGGCTTATGATCAGGGCTTGGTAGATCCAGGGACCACGCAGACCTACAGATTGGTTCAGACCTCCTCTTTGGTTGACCATTCCAAGTGAGGATCTAGAGGTGCATAGGGTCAGAGGCAGGGGGAGAGGATGAGGACGAGGACCAAGGGTAGAGATTCAACAATATCCACCAAGTGTGCCCCCAGTTCTGCCAGGTCAGGGAGATGTCCACATGTAGGATCAGCAGGATCCACCAGTCCCACCACCATGAGCTGAGGGTGAGGATCAGCCTCGCACATAGCCACGGGGATAGGCAGACAGTTAGGATGCTTTGATTGCATAGCTATGTAGCAGAGACAGGCTGTAGAGCTATAGGAAGCCATAGAGCTAGGTCATAAGTAGCAGATCGAGAGCATGACAGTCTCCTCCTCTTAGGGTACAGTGTCGGTTTGATCTTACAGGGATGTTATCCTAAAGATAGAGTACTATCGCCGAGCCTACCATGAAAGCGTACCTAGAACAGATTGGGTCCCATAGTACTCAGAGCGGGCTAGTCAGAGACCAGCAGAGGGTCACAGTGATAGGGGTGAGGGAAGCATCCATAGAGACAGAGCTTGATCGAGATTCCATGATATTTTTGTGCCTCCATAGGCTCATTTTTTATAGCCCGACGGGCATTTTGTACTGAATGACATATATGTATAGTGATCTGATTTATTATTTTGTACTATGATAGTTGTGGATGATGATATATATATATATATATATATGAGCTGATGATGATTTTGATGTGATGTAATGTGTACTCCTTATTTATGCATGGATGGTTTATTTCTATATGTTGTGTAATGTATGCATTATGATAATGACTAACATATCTTATATTATGTTAACTTATGATATGTGATGTGCCATGATGTCTATGTGATGATCTATTTTATGCAACTGATAATGTGCCATTTTATATGGATTATAATATGCAAAATGATGTGATATATGGTGTATATGTGAAATGATATGTGACCTAAATAATTATGGATGCCTATATGCTACGTGATGGTCTATTTTTTCTTTTATGGAATGAATGATTTATGATTCTATTTATGAGATGACATGGATAATGTAATGTGATGGTCGTGATATGATGCAAATGAGATGATTTTATGAGATGGTTTATGAAATGAAAATGAATGTTTTATGCAATGATTGATGTAATGCCATGAGATGCAATGTAATGGGTGGAAATGCAATGACATGGATGCACCTATTTATGAAGAGTCTTTATGATAATGCACTGCATATATTTCCTATATGATATGTTTTATGTGATATGCTAATCATTTGTGGATGTAGGATCGATGGCGATGATGGTGATGATGATCAACTGTCATAGTACTGTGTTAGTGTGATTAGTCAGAAAAGAAGTCATTTCAACAAGACACAAGATGATGCAAATGCAGATGACGATGATGATGATGATGATGATGATGATGATTACTTGCCAAGGAATTGGTATTTTCAAAGGGATGATTCCCTTATGTTTGATGACACACATGGTACAATGCATTGAGATATAGAGGACCAGGATGGCATTGTACCTAGTGAGATGAACTTTGATTTGACAAGTGGATAGGAGTATTCATGTTCACACCTGACATATGGAAACCTTGCTAGGATGTACTTCAAAAGTTTCAGACACCTTAGACCAAAAAACAGAAAGGTAAACCTATCCCTATAATAGTCAACAAGTTGCCCTAGACCTCTTCCATACATACCTAACAAAGCAAGTATTTGCTGAGGTTCTATTACAAGAATTTCCAACAAGCACAATAGACAAATGATAATGATCGTTGCCCCATTCCTATTTCTCTATATCCTCTACTTTGGGATATCATCGAGACATCCTTGGAATGAGCACAAATAAGATAAGTCCAAAGATAAAGACCAAGTAAACAAACAAACTGATGCTCTTTAATACCGCTAACAGAAAGAGGATATGTTTTCTGAGGATGATAACCAAAAATTATTGCCAAAAAATAATGCCCATTGTAGGAAGGATTCATCCTAGGACATGTTAGTGGATGGCAGCACATCATTTCGTTTACCCAAAGTGTTCTAAGGGATGATTGATATGGGACCAATTTATATGATGAGTTACCAATACGAGGAGATAACCAGCTTGCTTACACACTGACTTAAACTTAAGACGTGACATTTGGAGTTCTACTTGTAATCTACTAGACTTGTTTCCAATTGTCCTGCCAAAGATTGAAGATGATGATTAGTTTATTATCAGTTTTGATTATTGTGGGTGCCAGCGCGATGAGATGGATGGATTTTTTCAAATATTTGGATGTTTTTTAGAGTTTTGCAATGTTTTGAGGCTGTTTTGATTTTTTATTTTCCAATGTTTTTGGGATTTTCTAAGGTTTTGACCAAGAGACCAACCTAAAGACTTATCCTAGGGGCCTCGGGGCTGATCAACAAACTAGCCTTGCCTACGTTATATACGCAGAGACCACGTAGTTCAACTAACAATTTGACCAATATACAGATGATGATATACATGATGAGATGTCAGTTTATTGTGACCGACTTCTAAAGGACTGACCTAAATGTCTCAGGGGATGATCAAAGATCAACCTTGCCTACGTTCAAGCTCAGAGATGATGTAGTTTGACAAGACAACTCTATTTTTGACTTTTTGACCTATTTTTGGATTTTGATATATTTTGAATGTTTTGGATTTTCTGATTTTTGAATGTTTTTGGATTTTTTGGTTTTCTGATGTTTTTGGATTTTTTGATTTGAGGAATTTAAGATTATACACAAATCCAATTTGATGAGAATGTGCCCCCAACATGATGCAATAGACTACTCTGATAAAAGTAGGACAAACTAACCTTGAGGATGGGCCGAGTAGTACTAGGAGGGATCACAATATGAAAATAGGACCAAGCTATGGTGCAGATGCGAGTGGATGAGTGATGGATGGAGACCTGAAATGGATGGATGATGGAAGCAAAATGGATGGGTGATGTAGGTCAAGCCGTAGAGATCCTGGTGGATGGAGAGTGCTTATTTACACAAGGCGCCTGTTTGCCATGTTTTCACCAAGGTACTTGTCCAAAGTGCCATCGAAGTAGTTTTCACTAGAGGACAATTTTTCTCTTTACTATTTTTTATCCTTTTTCTATTTTTTTTTTGGATTTTTGGCTTTTTTATTTGTTTTTTGTCACCAAGATGCCTATTTTCTAGGTTTTCGCCGAAGTAACCATTTTTTGAGGACTTTTTCTAATTTTTTGGATTTTTTTGGTTCTATACCTTGAAAGATTTAGGCATAAAACTTTTTGAGATGGGAGCTATTCATGGGCTCCTACAGAGGTTCCCCTTCATTTGTTGATAGCTGATATGCCCCCGATTTGTAACTTGCTGTTATGACGAACGGTCCCAACCAATTGGGTTCAAACATGCCTTTGTTGTTTGGGTTTGGGACATTCTTCTAATTTTCTTTTAAGACCATTTCTCTGACTTGGAAAGTCCTACTTCTGATTTTCTTATTGTAGCTTCGTTTGAGTCTATTTTGATAGACTTGCAAATTATTTAAAGCATCTAAGCATCTCTCATCCAGGAACTCCACCTCGTTTATTCTTGATACTTTGTATTCTTCATCCATGATGAGGTTTTGCAATGATATTCTGAGGGATGGAAGCTCATTCTCAATGGGGAGTACGACTTTTGATCCGTAGACTAAGGAGAATGGGGTGGCACCAGTGGGTGTGTGGATGCTGGTTTGATAAGCCCAAAGGGCAGGATTAAGTTGCAAGTGCCAGTCACGACCTGTGTCATTGACTGTTTTCTTAAGGATTTTGAGGATGGTTTTGTTTGTGGCTTTTGCTTGGTCATTGCCTTGGGGATAATATGGGATGGAGAAACAGTGTTGGATTTTGAATTCATCACACAATTCACGGACTTCTTGATTCTTGAATGGTGTCCTATTATCTAAGATGATGGCTCGTGGGACACCATACCGACAAATGAGCTAGTTCAGGATGAACTTTGAGATTTGCTTGCCAGTTGTATATGTCATGGGTATGGCCTCTACCCATTTTGTGAAGTACTCATTTGCAGTTATGATGAATGAGGTAGGTGTGATTTTACCAATGAGATCGAGTCCCCACTGTGAAAAGGGCCATGGTGTGATGAGTGGGTGAAGCTCTTGAGCTGGAGCATGGATGAGGTCCCCATGCTGCGGACATTGTAGACACCTTCTAGCATGATCATCTGCTTCTCTCTCCATTGTGGGCCAATAATACCCCATCATCAGGAGTTTTTTGGCTATGGTCATTCCACTTGAGTGTGAACCATAGATACCATTATGAACTTTGGTTAGAGTGGTTAATGCCTCCTCAGTGTTTAGGCAACGCTGTAAGGTGCCTTCTATTCTTCTACAATATAGGATATCACCTAGGATCACAAATTTAGATGCCTTTTTAACAATGGTTCATTTTAGGTTTGATGGTAGGTCAACGGGTATGATTCCTATGTGAAGGTATGTATAAATGTCATGATACCAAAGATCGCCAGGGCCAATGATTTCACACACATATTCCAATTCCAGTACCTCGAATGTGGGAACGAGAAGCTGCTCAATCAAAAATTCATATTTCGGCACATTGTGAGGGATGTCTAATAGGGACCCAATTGTAGCCATGGTGTCTGCTGCTCTATTATTGGTTCTTAGAATCTATTCAAATGTTATGTCAATGAAGGATTCCTTTAGAGTCTCCACCAATTTCTTGTATGGAGTGAGCTTGTCATCCTTAGTCTGATATTCATTATTGACCTAATTTATGATCAATTGAGAGTCTCCATACACCTTGAGAGCTATGATGTTCCATTGTATTGCTATCCTGAGACCTATAGTCAAAGCTTTGTATTCCGCTATGTTGTTGGTGCAAGGAAATGCTAATTTGTATGATCTTTGTATGCAATCCCCTTATGGAGTAATGAAGAAGACACCAACTCCTTCTCTATGCTGTGTGTGTGATCCATTGAAATACAGTTTCCAGTGGTTGGCTATGTTGAGGTTAAAGATGGATTCATCTGGAAATTCTGAGACAAGGGGATTTTCAGAATAAATAGGTGCTTCAGCTAGTTGATCTGCAATAACCTGACCCTTGATTGTTGTCCGTTCGACATAATCAATGTCATACTATGACAATATCATTACCCATTTTTCCATTTTTCCTATGAGCATCGCCTTTGATAATAGATACTTGAGGGGATCAATTTTTGCAATGAGCTTTATCTTGTGTGCCAACATGTAATGTCTAAATTTTTGGGATGCAAACACTAGTGCAAGGAAGGCTTTCTTGATGAATGAGTAATTTAACTCGTGTCTAACCATTGTTCTACTAATATAGTAGATAGCCCTCTCCGTTCCTTTTTTATCATGCTGATCAAGAAGAGCTCCAAGGGTTGTCGCTATTACTGAAACATATAAGATTAATGAAATTCTGGGGATAGGTGGTATTAAAACTGGTGGTGTCAGTAGATATTCCTTTATTTTGTTAAATGTCTCTTCACATTTTGTATCCCATTTATATGCTACCCCCTTGTGGAGTAGGTGAGAATATGGATTCTACTTATCTGCTAGTTGTGCTATGAATCGTCGGATGGATTGAAGTTGGCCTTAGAGACCTCTTAGTTCTTTTAGTGTCCTTGGTGCGTCAATCTTGAGGATTGCTTTTACTTTTGCAAGATCCACCTTGATACCCCTCATGGAGACTATGTATCCTAGAAATTTACCTGATTGTATGCTAAAGAAAAATTTCTTGGGATTTAGTCTGACTTTGTATTCCTCCAATCTGTCAAAGATAGCACTAAGGTTTGCTATATGATCTTGTCTTTTTCTTGACTTAGCTAGAATGTCATCGACATAGTCTTTGAATGTTTTATGAATCATATCATGGAATATAAACATCATGGCCCTTTGATAGGTTGCTCCTGCATTCTTTAGGCCGAATGGCATCATGTTCTAGTAGTAGATCCCTCATGGACAAGTGAAAGCCATCTTATGTTGATCTTCTTTTGCTATCATGATCTGGTTGTATCCTGAAAATCTGTCCATTAGTGATAGCATCTCATGCCCTGTTGTCATGTCCACTATCATGTTGATGTTGGGAAGTGGAAAATCATCCTTGGGACATGCCTTGTTCAAATATTTGAAGTCCATACAGATTCTGATGGCTCCATCAGGTTTTGAAACAGGTACCAAATTTGACACCCATTCTGGATAATCGATTGGTCGGATGAATCCTGCATCTAGCAACTTTTTGAGTTTCATTTTGACTAATAGAGTGATTGGAGGATGCATTTTTTGAAGCTTTTGTTTGACCGGCTTTGCTTCTAGATATACTGCTAGATGATGAACCACTATCTTTGGATTAAGTCCTGGCATGTCAGCATAACTCCATGCGAAGTTTTTTGTCTTTCCTTTAGGAATGCTGCTAGGATTTCTTGCTCTTCTGATAATAGTGATTCTGCATAGAATGTGATATGCAAGGTCTCCTCCATTCCTAGGTTGACTGGATTGCATTTTTCAGCCAAGACTGCTGACTTTTCCTTATGAATATCTCTTAGAGGAAGATTGAATCCTTCATCCTTAGGCACCTCAGAGAGGTTTTCACTGTTGGATATGTCCTTCCTTTTTACTATTTTCTTGTCAAAGAGTGCCACAGTGTGGTTTTCACTCAAGGACTTAGATATTATTCTTAGTTTCTCACTTTTGCGACTGAAGGATTCAATCATTTCCCCGTAATAGGCATGTGTGTCCAACTCCATTATAAATAATGTCTTGTGATCGCCTTCTGGAATGTTGTCTCACAATCCCATGAATTCTGAGAGTGCCTCATTTTTTTTTAATGTATCAAGAACTGGTGGTCCTCGTTGGTCATAGTCGATTAGTTGGGGATATACTAAATGGATCTCATGATTTTCTTGGTCTGGTTTGAAGGAGATAGTGCTAATCACACATAGGGTGGTGTCCTCAAATAACCTAGGTAGATTGGTCATGGTATCTTCGTCATCGGTAATAATATAGAACTCAGTTATAAAGTTATGTATGTGCCTATCCATGGATATTGGTGAGCGTACTTGTGCTAGTATTGGCTAAGGAGAAATATTAACTGTTCTAACCAAAGGACTTTGGCCATGTATGGTTATCCTTGGAGGGGTAAATCCAAGGCCAAGATTTTTTATTTTCTGCGTCTCTGGCATGATAGGTATTATAAGCCCATTGTCATTTTGTCCAAGTCTTCGATTTCTGTCGTAGCCCATTGCTAACATCATTTTTAGGCCCTTGTTTGTCTCATCCATTGGTAATTTAGGTATCGGTCTTTCATCTTGATATAGCATGTGTGATGGATCCTCCTCAATAACTTCTTGGCCAAGGTCTCCCTAGCTTATGAATTCAGGATAGTCTTCAAGATAGGTTTGTGATGTGGAAGCTTGATTTTCTTGTGGACATCTCTGAGATCAAGGAGATTGTGGTAACTCTCCTATCACAAAAATATTATTAGGGAGTTTGTAGCTTCCACAACCATCCTCTTGGATGATAAGCTTGATGTCAGATATGGTAGGGATGGTGGGAGTGGTAGGTGTCTCTGTCGCAGAAGTGGATGTGAGAGTGGTGGGGTTGATGTATTGTGTGGATGGGCCCTCATCATTCTTTGGCACTTGAGGGATTTTGTAATACTTTGCTTCAAGATTTTTGCAATATGAGAACGGTTCAGGATCCCCATTGACGGTAACTTCTTGTCCATTATGTGTAAATTTCACACATTGGTGGAAGGTTGATGCTACGACTTTCATCGCATGGATCCATGGGCATCCCAAGAGGATATTATATGGCAAGTCAAGATCCAAGACTTGACAAGTGGTTTGCATGACAGTCGGCCCTACTTGAATAGGGAGTTTTATCATGCCTTGAGACACTCTTTCTTGGTCATCATATTCTCTTATTGTGATGCCCTTTCCTTTTTCAATGGAATCTTCTAATATTTTCAACTGCTTGATGAGGCTGGGAGAACAAATGTTCAAACCCACACCTCCATCCACCAAGACCCTTTTGATTTTTCTCTTGTGTACAATGGCTTCCAAGTGAAGTGCACGATTGTGAGATGGTTGGGCGGGGAAATTTTGGTCAAAAAATGTAAGGAGATTAGATGTTATGATATTTCCAACCATAGCTTGGAATTGCTTTGCATCAAGATTTGCGGGCACAGTGGATGAGGCCAATGCTTCTTCAAGAATTTTCCTATGGGTAGATGATATTTTTAACAACTCCATGATGGAGATGTGTGGTGGCATTCTCTTGAGTTGGTCTAGGACATTATAGCCATTAGGAATGGATTTAGATGCAGGGACTCTATTTGGTTGGAATGATCCTGCGATGGTGACTTTGCCACCTCTTGTGGTGACTCCACAATCTTTGGCATAGGCGCCCTTAATAGTAACAACCATGCAATCTTCATTTAAGGAGGCAACGACTGTTTTATACACATGATTTACACTACCTTTCCCTTTATCATTTTTATTCCCTTTATTGCCATGATTTGGCATTGAATTCGTATATATCTTAAGATCCTAATTTTCGGTAGGCTATTCCACGTCTATAATTATTTTATCAGTGAGATCTTGAACGAGGTTTTTTAATCTCATGCAACTATTTGTGGTATGGCCTTTGATTTTATGGAATTAACAAAGTTGATTCTCGTTATACCAAGGAGGTTTGACATCGGGTTCTTAGTAATTCTTGAATAGGAGCTTTGATGAGTTTTTTGTCTATCAACTTTTTCATTATGTCCTCAAGTGGTTCCCCCAAAATGGTGTATTTTCATTTTGGATAACTCTTGCATTGGGGTGGTCCCCTTTGGTCATTGAGATTATTGATGGTGGGATTGTTGTTTGGTTGGTATGTTGTGTGATGTGTGTTCTGGTTTTGTGTTTTGATTTGCGGTGCAGGTGTGTTTTGAAAAGGACCACTAATGACCACCTTGGCATCAACGACACCATCATTAGTGACATTTTTGTTCCTTGCCCATGTACGATGTTTATCATTGTAATTGGATGGTGGGCAGTTTTTTTACTAGTCGTGGTATGACATTGATTTTGCAGGTTGAGTCACAAGGGCTCTTTCGATGCTAAGTGCCTTGGAGATCAATTGATCATATGTGGTGATGCCCTGAACCTTGAGATGAAATTCTAAGCAACCTTCAAGGTTGGCTATGATGGTGCAAACTTGTTCTTCTGGCATGGTCCACTTGCTCTGATTGGCCTTGGATCGCCAACATTGTAGGAATGAGATGAATGATTCCCCCTTTCCTTGTTTTAGAGCTGAGAGTTCTTCGAGACTGACATCCATTGCAATGTTACATGCGTAATTTTTAATGAATGTGTCTCTAATTTCTTGGAATTTTATAATTCTTGAAGGTAAGTGAAAGAACCATTCTATAGCGGGGCCTTCCAAGCTTCTAGGAAATAACTGCATCAGATAAGTATCGTCATATGTGACCTCCATGCAGTGAACTTGGAATTCCCTGATGTGATCTTCAGGGTTTCCCATCCCTCGATATTTGTCAAATTTGGGGATTTCAAATCCCTTGGGGAATGGTTTCATTGCTAACCTCCTATCAAATGGATAGGGACACAAGTAGCTTGGTGTTTTGGTTTTTCACCCTAATTGAAGTTCAAGCACTTGTTGCGAGAGTAACCTGAGTTGTGTCGTCGCATAACTTTGCGGATTAGGGGGTGGGATGAAAGTGTTTTGGGGTGTTTCAATCATTGGTTGGATGGATGGGTTGGTCGGTGCATTGTTCAATGGTATCAGTATGTTCTAGCGGGCGAAGTAGGCTTCTACTTGCTTTTGTATGAACAATGCTTGTTGTTGTTCTCATTGTTGCTATGCTAATATTTGTACTTGTTGTTGCACTTGTTGTCATTCCAACAATGCTTGTTGTTCTTGTTGTTGTTCCCACAACGCTTGTTGCTGGGCTACTAACTCTACTGCTTCTTGTTGCTCTTGATATTGGTTTAATGCTTGTTGATATGCTTGCAATTGTGCTGCTTGTGCAAGAAGTTGTGCTTGTGAATGTACTTGTTGTACTTGATATTGAGCTTGCGCTTGAGCTTGTGCTTGGGCTATTTGTGCTTATGCTACTTGTTGTTGCAATAAAAGTTGTGCTTGGGAAATATTTTGTGCCTGTAATGCTTGAGCGGCTTGTTGTTGTTGTTGTTGCAATAACGCTTGGGCTTGTTGTTCTTGTAATGCAGCTTGTGTTGCTTGGGCGACTTGCATAGCTTGAGCAGCTAGGTATACAGCTTTTTGTGTCTAAAATTTTTGGTATCCCTATTGGAAAGTAGCTTGCAATGCCCCATCATATTGGCTTGATGTGGTAGAAGTTGGTGGTGGTGGGGGTGGTGGTGGATTCAGAATGGCATTCGTGGTGAGCGATAATGTTGTGTTGGTATTTTGTGTGGCGAATGGTGTTGTTGATGTGGTGGTAAATGAGTGGTAAGTGGCATTGTTGATGTGATTAGCACTTGAAGACCATGTTTTGCTATGTTACGGGGGTGCTTGATGATGTTGCGATTTTTTGTGTGTTTTTCATTTGTTGTTGCGATGTTGACGACAAGTTTTGAGTGTTTAACAAAATGCTTTGATTGATTATTGGGATGTTGTTTTGATCAATGCTTGGTAATGGGGGAAGCCCTAAGCCAAGGAGTGATGTGGATGATAATGGTAGTGGTGGGAGAGGTGAAAATGTAAGGGGTGTTATTTGTTGTGTGGTGTCGAATATGCCCCCTAGTCCGAACATGTCTCCCTCTTCTTGTGAATTTGTGAGAAGAGGAGTTTGAGGTGCTCCGTGAAAAAATGTTGATGATGGATCATGATGTAAAGTGAGAGGAACATTTTTATGTAATGGGTTTTTGGGTATGTTTTGTTCCATTGTGGTGTTTTCCTCCACGTTTTGATTATTAACAAGGGGGTGTGTTTGAAGTGCATTGAGAAATGCACTTCCCTTATTAACATTGGGTTGGGTTGGGGCAAACGATGTTGTGATTTGCAATATGTTTTGCATGATGTTTTGGGATGGAGGTGTAGATGAAATGGGGATGGTGGATGAGATTGGAGGAAAAGATGTCTCCAATATAGTACTCACATCAAAATCCGAAGGCAACTTGGCCCCTTATTTTGCTAACTCAAGCATGTATAACAAAGGGTTAAGTCTCACCATGATATTAATGATTTTATGGTTCTTCAGATTTTGGAGAATTTCATTCATTTCTTCGCGAGACATTCCAAAGGTAAGATCTTCTCCTTGATTTTCTTCTTGCAGATTTTGTGATGATGAGAGGGTCAATGGATTACTTGATTCAGCGGGATTCATTTCTGCATTTGTTTGGCTAAGATCACTTGACGTGGGTGTTTCTTTGTTGGCTTCCATACCCTTCTTTTGTTGAGATCTAGTTAGAACCATAAAACAAGGATCAATATTTTGAGACTATAGGAGATGAATCTCCTGACTCTCTAGATCAATCTTTATTTTATGCCCCAAAGTAAAAAGTTTTAGGATGCCTTGAGGATCAAAGGTGATGATATGGTGATGATGTTAGGGATGGGTGATATGAATGTTTTTGACTTTTGATAAATCTTGAATGAGATACTAGGCTTTAAGGACTTTGCGGATTTCGATATGAGATTTTGGTTTTGAGATTTTGTCCTTGATTTTGATTTTGATTTTGAACAAAAAGACCCTAAGATGTTGGATGGTGATCTAAGGGATAGCTTTCTTCAAAGGATGATGATTTGAGTATGTGTGAGGAGAAGGATGCATCTACCCACACCTATTCAAACAAGATGATCATTTTACTAAGTATATGAAGAAGGATTCATCAATGTATACTAAGCTAGACAAGATGATTTGGATAACTTTGACTAAGCATATGCAAAAGGATGCATCTACACATACTTAGCCAAAGGTGTTTTGATAAATATTTTCAAGGACTTGGTCTCAATGATTTTGATGTTTTTGATTTTTCCATAAAGCCTAGTATTAAGGATGATTTCAAGATTTTCCAAAAGGTGATGGTGAGATGATGTTTGTTTAGATGTTTTGGAGAATGGATGAAAAAGATTTTGATATGTTTTGATCCTAACATGAACCTAAAAAAGGACACTTTGTTTTCCTAGACCTAGGTATTGAAGAGCATGCAAATTCTTCCTAAAGACCTTTGTGATCAAGAAATGATTTCATTTGAACATTCATTTTCAGATTTCCAACCAATGATTTTTGGTTTTGGGGTTATGAGTCTTCAACACATATGAAAGTTCATTTTGTTTAGCTTTGCTTAATGTCTTTATTTTACCAAAAATACTTTCTTCAATTAGGTTTTCAAACTAAGATGTCCAATGTCTTAATTTCTTCAAACCCTACAAGATTTGTTATGTGGAAATTCAATGAACTTAAGGCAAGGGTTTCCTATTGTTTACTTAAGAAGACAAATTGAGATATAATCCAATGTTTAGAAACCTCTCACAATGTGAATCCCAAGGGAAAGCAATAACATATGGATCGAGTCAATTGTTTTTGTCCTCAAAAGGGTTTGAAATTTAGTTGATGTTAAGTGTTTGTTTCAAGATGTTTTCGATCAAGCAATGCATTTTGTAACCCAAGAATAAGTACAATCCTATGGATATATAAGACAATATTTGTTGGATTCCCACTTGGACAAGTCTAGCTATGCTTATCTCTAGCGAATGGTTAGATGCTTGACCCCATTGGCTCCCCTCCATGGCTCATTAACATCAATCAGGGCAGCCAAGCATCAACACCCATGAAACTCCCATGGCATGCTTTCCATTTCTACTAGAAGATCGTAAAAGTGTGGGGCGGCTTCAAAATGACTGTTCTTGCACCAATAAATAGATTAAGGATTTTGGAAAATTATAGCACATGGGTTTTAATAAGGACTTTCCATTCGTAGGAGTTGACCCAATGTGGCAAGAGTCCCCTTTCAGATCCATCTTGTCGAAGTCAACCGTGTGATATTGGTGTTTCTTCCAATATCCACATTTACATACCGGCTAGAAATACTCTTAGGTTCAGAGTGTTACCAGTTGAGTCGTTCCCTTAGGTGAGTACTTTTTCCCCAAGGCAAGCCCTCTAGGATAAACAAAAGAAAATGAAGAACAATATTCATAACTCAATCAATCCTTGTTGGCAACAAGGAGAGATAATGTACGCAACAATGCCCCCACTCACACTCGCATAATATGTTGTTCAATTTTAAGCCCAAATCGAAGTGTGGAGGTGATTGCTTTGTCTTAACTCAAAGTCATGAAAAAGGCCTTTTTATTCTAAAGATCACCATAAAGCGCGAGAGAAGTGCATACGTCCTTTTTCAATGCCTTTAGTCTAAGTATGCCCTCACGAAAAACAAAGCACACTTGTTCTTTTTAGATCCACAAAGTAAAAAATGAATTCATTTTAGAGCACCAAATCACAAGTGAAAAGACATTTGTTCAATTTGTTAATCCAATAAACAAAATCTAGTAAGTTGTGATTCTAAAGTTTGTTTTAACCCTTTTGCAAGAAATAAACAAAAATAACTCTTTTTAAACCCAAAAGAAGATAAGTGTCCTAAGAAAGAAGAAGATGACAAATTCTTAGAGAAGTGTTAAGAAAACACTAAAGTGTTTAAAAACACTTTGATTTGACAAAATATGATCATCATGCTCCTTCCTTCCTTTGTCTTTGATTTCCAACCTACAAAGAGGAAAAACCAGTTAGATTCTAGAAAAAAATATAGAAGTTAAAAAGTAAAAAACAGAGGAAGAAGCAATCATAAATTAAAAGCACGTGCTAAAAATCAAATTTTCCCTTTTATTGTCTCCCAACGTCGTAACTCGTGAAGGCGTCATAGTTTGTTCTCCCAACGGTGCTCTCACAGCGCTGCTTACCAGTTAGCAACGCTCTGTGTCTGGACAGAGAGCTCGATTGTGTCGCAGTTTGTGAAGGAATTGTTTAATATTTTTTGAAATTGTCTATAGGTCGGCAAGTCTAGCGGTGGAGTTTAAAAGTCAAAAAATCTTGGTGGGACAAGTCCGGCGGCGTAGTTTATGTTTCACGCAGTGCCATATAGCGATGCTGATGAGCCCGTGGTGCCAAAATAGTGACACTAACGAGCCTGCGGTGCCAAAACAGTGATGCTGACGAACTCGCATTGGAATTTCCTGTGTGTGAAGAAAAATGCAGAAATTTCAAGAAAATGTTAGAAATAATGATATCCAGCCCTCCTTCTAGTACCAAATGTGCAAACCCCAGCCTTGGTACCTACAAAACAACAAGATTAAACAAGTTAGACAAGTGATTGCAAGCCAAAACAAGGATTCCCCATGAAATCCATTTGCAAAATGCAAACTAGGAAGAAAATGACAAACAACACAATAAGAATGATAAAATGAAGATCAAATCCTAATTAGATGTGCAAACTCATGATCCCATGGGGGAATTGGTGCCAATTTGATGTGAAAATTGGCCCTTTCCCAATTCCTAAGATGCAAGCTTCGAATGTTGAAGAGATTGATCCACTTTGTTGATGAAGAATAGAGATTCCAAGCCAAAATATGCAAGAACCTAGCTATGACTCAATGATAATGGATGGAATTCAAGAGATATTTGAGCATGGTAACTTTGCTTGGATTGTGGATGATGAAATGAGGATATGAGCATTTTATTTATAGGATTCTAAGATGGATGAATGTCCAAATTTAAGCAATGTGGGACTAACATTCATCCAATGATATGATGCCACTTGTCAAGCTATGAATGGATGATGGATGTGCAAGATTTTGGGTTTGTGCCAATAAATGCATAATATTTGAATTTCAAATTTGTTGAAATGACATGCAAGAGGGAAGGGAAAATGCAATAAATGCCACTTGGCTCAAGGCAAAGGACATGTAAGAGATGTTAAATGCCTTGTTTGATGTACATGTTAACTTGGAATTTTTGAATTCAAATTGAGAGAATATACCAAAAGATGCCTTATGAGGAAAATAGAGATTTAATAAATGAATTAAATATATTTTCATGTGCAACTTGCATTATCTAAAGGATGTGACATGAGATGAGGTTAAATTAATCAAGGGTTAATTAATTTAATATGAGATTAGATGATGTGACTTATTTTGACTTAGATTTATGGGTTTATTTAAATCAAATAAGAGAGGAATATGACAAGAAATTAATTAAATAAGGATTTTGATTTATTTAATTAAAAGAGATGGTGTTAGATTAAATCAAATAAGTTTTAATTTATTTAATTTAATGGATAGACTTTAGATATTTAATCAAGTAAAATTAATTATTGAATTAAATAGGGATAAATAGATCAAATGGATTGATTTAATTAATGAAAGAGATTGACTTGATTAGATAAAATGATTTATTTAATTAAGAGACGAATATTGATGAATTTAATTAGATAGGGGAATTTGATTAAATGGTTAGACTAAAGGATGATTGAGGAAGAAATGGTGTTAGTGAGTCAGGATCAGATGCACGATGTCAATCAATATATTTTTGTTCTCTACAGGCTTGAAACCCTTTTACAACTTGGTTTTAACCGGGACTAGAAACCCTACTTATATAAATAACAAACTTTCCTACATTAGCCATGCATCAACAAACTAGCTGCTTAGATAATACACCCTTGAGCTAAGAGAGACAATCCTATTGATAGTGTAGAGCACCATCAAGCCCCTAAACAAAAACACCAACATCTCCAAAAACTCCACCTCAAAAGGGGGTACTATGGAGCACTGAAACACAATAGCCTTCATGTGGCAACACCCAACCTTCAACATAAACTCCAATCCCACCTCAATAGGAGGGAGCTCCCCTCTATAGGAGAGGGAGAAATGAGAGACCAAACCTCCAATGACTTCACTCATCTTCTGACACAAGATCCCCCTCGATAGGAACAAGAAGATAAGAAAAGAATTCTCCATCCAATTTATAGCAACCACCTTCCCCTCAATAGAAGAGGGCTCCACCTCAATGGGAGTAGCCTTCACCTCCATAGAAGACATCAACTGTAGATTTATAAAGAAAACATAAATAGAGAGGGTAGTCATTACTACCTTTGACAAAGAAGGAAATTGGTACATGAAAGGAGGGTAAAAGCCATGGCTAAAACCCAATAGATTAGAGTTCATAAACATAGGAACCTTTAGTTAACACAAAAAAATGACCATCAGAAGAAAATAAACTCCCTTGAAAAGAGTAAGCATCACCATCAAAAGGAGGACAATGACCCAAAAGTCACACCTCAACAACTTCACAACAGAAGAAAAATGAGAAGAACAAAAAACCCAAAAATAATAACAAACCCCTTCATCAAGTTAATCTTCAAAAATCAGGGGCACCAAGCCACAACAGAGAGGTTCTTAACCATCACTAGTAGCTAACCTTCATGGGGAAGAACAGATCCCTACACCACAAAGGCCTCTACCACCACCATAAGCAACAACACCAACCAAAAGACAACATCATAGGGAACAATAAACCCTTCAGGAACAAAGGTCATAGCCTCATCCATTAGTAACAACACCAAAGCGTCATGAGGAATAGTCACCAAAAGGACAACACATGGAGAAAAACAACAAAACTTGTCAATGAGTCCACACAACACATCACCATCCCTCAAAGAAAAAATCTCAAACCAAAGCTTCCATAGCAAGAAAGTGGCTAAAGAATCCATATACCAAGAAACACATGCCCCCAAAATAACATAGCCCACAAGAGAAGTAGAGGCAACCATGACCTCACACTCTGCTCCAAGCACAGCCATACCAGACCATTTAGGGGTCCCCCATGCAACCAAGATGAGGGCCCAAACACCCGCACCCAATACTCTAGAGCCAGGGACCAAATCCCAAGCATCTCCCTACACCGGCACAACCAAGAAACCAATGGAGGATCATCCACATCATCCTTGGCGATTCTTTAGACTTTGTAGTTTTCAAAACTCCTAAGTCTCACCTTCTCCCACTCACGGCTCCATTCCTCTCCATTAAGAAAAATGGTTTAGTTGCTAACCATGGAGACAAACTATAATTTGTTAAAAATATTGGCCAAGTTGACCATTTAGTACTTTGATCTAAGAATGGGTTCACCCCATCTAGATCTAGACCCAACCTTATAGTATGAGGATCTTGAGAAAAATAAGGCCATCAGTTATCAAATTCCATCCACATCTTAGAATCAGAAACATGTTTTTTTCCATCAATGCTCTTATTTTGGGCATGCCATTGCATAAGTTCAACATGTCTTTGCACCTATACATTCATAGTAATCATGAAATTACCAAAAAGTGGCAAGAACCTTTCTAGGAACCACAACTAATTTCAACCCTTGTCTATACCTCGCTTCATGACATTTCAAAAATTCACTGTCACTTGCAATATTCTTGTGAAATAATACACAACCATTCACACATGTACGGATGTTTTCATACCCTAATCCTAGCTTAGTGATTTTCTTTCTACATTTGCATTGTTTTGTTGGCAATGTGGAGTCAGTTGGTAACAATGAATTTAATAATTCCAATAATTTATCTACACTCTCATTTGTCCAACCAAACACCACTTGCAAGTTAAAAATTTGAAGGATTGTTGCCAAATGACTTAACTTGCAATTAGCATATGCAGGCTTTAAAGCATCCTCCATCAACTTGGCCCAATCAATGTTTAGAACCCCATTCAACATTCTATCAATTCTTCAAACCCTCCATCTAACATTGTGACCTCTTCATCTATGTTTGGTGCCACTTCATCTATGTTTGTTGCCTCTTCATATCTCACACTCTACAATTCTATCATATCTTCATAATAATTGTAATCCCAAGGGCTTATACCACTATGCCCATATCTTATCATATGTTGATTAATCAGATTTCTCTTTTTCACCTTTCCACCAAGACAATCATTACATGGACATGCATATTTGTGCATGTCCCTCTCATTGGCTACTCTCTCATCAAATGCATGGTATTGATCTGCAGTCAACCTTCAGTGTTGATCCATCTGTAATTTTCTAGACATAGTTACAAAAAATGTAGACTAAGAGACAAAAACTATTTTTTTAATTGAAAAACATTTCCATAGCAATAGAGTTATAGAGAGAAAATATAATAAAGTTTAACTAATGAATTGTGAAAAATAGATTTTTGTAGTTTATATTCAAATTGTTGATTACATTGCATTGCATTGCACATCTTTCAAACTCAAAGTATTACTTCACATTGCATAACTAATAAATAGATTCTAATAGATGAAAAAATGTAAAAAATTGTAGACTAAGAGACAAAAACTTCTTTTTTTTTAATTGAAAGGTGTTTCCATAGCTATAGAGTTATGGAGAGCGAATAAAATAGAGAGTTTAACTAATGAATTATAAAAAAATAGACTTTTGTTGTTTATTTCAAATTGTTGATTACATTGCATTTCACATCTTTCAAACTCAAAGCATAACTTTACATTGAATAACTAATAACTAGATACTGATAGATGACAAAATGTAAAATGTTATATACTAAGAGACGAAAATTATTTTTTAATTGAAAGGCATTTCCATAGCAATAGAGTTATAGAGAGAAAATAAAATGGAGAGTTTAACTAATGAATTGTAAAATATAGATTTTTGTAATTTATATTCAAATTGTTGATTACATTGCATTGCACATATTTCAAACTCAAAGCATTACTTTATATTGCATAACTAATAACTAGATGCTGATAGATGAAAAAATGTAAAAAATTGTAGACTAAGAGACAAAAACTATTTTTTGTAATTGAAAGGAATTTTCACAGCAAGAGTTATAGAGAGAAAATAAAATAAAGAGTTTAACTAATGAATTACATAAAGTAGATTTTTGTAGTTTATATTCAAATTGCTAATTACATTGCATTGCACATCTTTCAAACTCAAAGCATTACTTCATATTGCATAACTAATAACTAGATGTTGATAGATGAAAAAATTTCAATTACAATATAGTTTATACAAAGTCAACCTAAGTAGTTATGCAATTACTTCACATTGCATAACTAATAAGTAGGAGCACTTACCAATTGCATTTTCTTGTCATGGCATTCCATGAGACCACATTTCTTTGAGGCATTTTTTCAAATAGTTCACTGCTTTGTTTATTCTACCACATTTTTCATACACGTGTACTAAAGAATTTTATTAAAAATATTCAATTCCTTGTTGCTATGGCTAAAATCCTAAAACACGTGCTTTCGAACAAGCTATGGATGCTTGGAAAAAATCTATCAAAGCATAATAGTAAGAAATGGCATAGACAAGGCAGTGGATTGGTTGAAAAAATGCCTCAAAGAAATGTGGTATGATCTGTAATTAGAGGTTTACAATTCAAATGTATTGAACCTTAATTACAATTATTCTTGATCTAGACAAAATTGCGTGACAATGTTGTTTAACCATTGAAATTACAGACTAGGTTCACTTTTACATTAGTGAAATTACTAATTACTAAAATGTTGTAATTATAAATCAAATACTAAATTGAAAAATAAATTGAAATAAAATTAGAGAAAATGTAAGACGAGATAGAAGAAGAGTGAGATGGAAGATAGAAATATCAGATGCAATTTGATAATGAAGTTCATCCTTCAAAGGACTACGTCTCTGGGTCCGCTTCTCAATTTTGGACTACTTTCATTAATATTGCCAAGCACTTGAAAATGCCTTCTTACAATATTCAAGCTTCAAAACATGCACAAAATTCCTCACAATCTCTCTCCCTTTTACAATTTTGGTTTATAATAACACCTTGTAATTCTTCTCCTCCAAAAATTCTCACACTATAATTATTCCTCCAAGTAAACTTGATTAATTATTCTCGAGCCAAAAATCTCACAATTCCAATAATTTCCAATACCCAACTCACCATCTACCCCCTCTTTTATACATAAAGTTTCTGAATTTTGGCATAAAACCATATGATTTTGCAAATATTGCATATCTCCCATTTACATATGTAAATCTTTGAAAATCCTCTAAAAATCTTAAAGAATCTTTATAAATCTTCTATAAATCCCCTTAAAAATCTCGTACTATGGACTTTTAAAACATCAAAGGTTTAATAATTTAAATCTAAGGGAATTCAACTATTAAATTCTATTTTAAATATTCATGTCATAATTTTTACCACATCATCATTCTTGCCACATCATCATGGTCAACCCTCAAATTTGACCAGCCATAACTTTCACGTACAGACTCAGATTTGGTTCATTCAAAATTTGTTGGAAAGCTCTTGACAAGATCTTTGACATGACAATGAAATCTAGAGCATATAGAACACTTAAATTTTTTACAAGTATCTACCTGGATCAATCCTCCCCATTGGAGAGCTTTTGGACCTCCAAAAGTTACATTTATTGAAAATTTAAGTAAGGGAATGGCCTCCCCACATGTCATATATCACCTGTCCATCTGTACACCTAGCTCAACACACAAATCAAGAATGCAAAAACATTGTTGAACATATACATCATTCTATCACTTCCATAAGCATCTACATCAATTGTTATAGTCATTTACCAATAAACATTGACTAATATCAAGTTGAATAACAATGCAGATACGAAAGTGAATGAATTAACAACATGTCTATCTTTCACAACAGGAACATTTTTACCCAAGGGAATGTCCAAATTCCCATCCAAAAGTTGCGGACTTGGATCATCAATGCTTTCATTTACTGTTTCCTCATGCTATACTTTTGGTGTATCTTACAACATCTAATTAGCCTTGATTATCTCAAGTTTATGTCTAGAACAACCTAAATTAACAAACATAAGAGACAATTCTTTACTTGCATTAATCACCCTTTTTAACTAATTTGTATTTGCAAAAGATTTATCATTCTTGATCTTGTGAGAATGTACAATATACTTGATACCATCTTTAAACAAGTGATAATGATTAAATTCCCTATAGAAAATATCCTTCTAATCATATAAATATGTGTTGCCCAACACTATCCCATAAACATCTAGTGGAACCACATCAAACTGCACCTCATCAACAAACTTGTGATTGTGAATCTCAAAATGCACTATCTTGTTACTTGCAATTCATTGTTTTCACAAACCCATCCTAGTGGATAAGGTTTCTGATGCAGTGTAGTTTTCAATCCCAAATTCCTTACAACATTTTTTGATATTAAGTTAATTTGAGATCCACTATCTATGAAAGTATCAATTTTAGTGTGCCTAGCAACAACCCTTATGTGAAAAATCTCATTTTTTTTCTTATCTTTAGGGACAACATGGACTTGAGAAGTAGAAGCACAAATAGCAATAGAAACATTGGTAATATAACTCTTATCTTTTAATCCCATTGTTGTTATCTTAGTTTCATCTTTAGACTTTGAACCAAGATCCATAACAAAATTTGTAGTTTCCTTCTTATCTTTCTATTTACGAGCCCATTTTGGCTTCAATTTTAGTGCAACTACCAACAATGTTCTTCATCATGACCTTTCCTATCACAATGAGAGCATGAGAGATTATCATCTTTCTTCTTAATGGTATCTTTCTTCTTGCCCTTTCCTTTGTCTTCAGATTTCTCTTCAGGCTTAGATGGCTTCTTGTCAGACTTATCAATGAAAGTACCCTTACCTCTTAACTCTAAGTGTGTAGCTTGTACACAAACTTCATCTAGATTACTAGGATTCAAAACCAAAATAGAATGTCTTAGGTAAGAGTGCAAACCACCTATGTACTTAAGTAAAGTGCCCTGGGTGTACAATGGGACATTTAATGCAATAGCCCTTTTCCTGAATTCATGCGTGTACTCTTGGACAATTTGACTTTTCCCTTGCCTAAATTTTTTCCGATCCATCATTAATTGTTGCATATGGCCTAGGGGATAAAATTTCTTCTTAAGATCATTAAATTTTTTTCCCAAGTTAAATTAACTCTACCATGTTGTGCAATTCCTGCTCGAGTTCTACTCTCCCACTAGGTTAGATTTTTTTCTCCCAACCGAAGAGTAGCTAACTAGATCCTAGAAGCATCATCTAAGAGACCTTGAACTCTACATTACACTTCTACTTGTTGAACCCATTCATCTAATTTTTCAACACTTAATTCCCCACAATACTTAAGTAGATCAAATTTTACATCCAATTTAATTTTAGGCTTATGTGCACCTTTGAAAGGATTAGTAGAAGAAATAGAATCAATAGAATAGGAAGGAGAAGATAGAGAAGATGGAGAAGATGGAGAAGAAGGTTATTTCCATGAGACCACATTTCTTTGAGGTAATTTTTCAAATAGTTCACTACCTTGTCTATTCTACCACATTTTTCATACATGTCTACTAAAGCATTTTATCAAAAAATTTCAATACCTTGTTGTTATGGCTAAAATTCTGAAACATGTGCTTTCGAACAAGCTATGGATGCTTGGAAAAAATCTATCAAAGAATAATAGTAAGCAATAACATAGAAAAGGCAGTGGACTGGTTGAAAAAATGCCTCAAAGAAATGTTGTCTCATGGTGATGGAATTCCATGACAATCCATAACAATTCACTTTTCATGGCATTCATTATGGCATTCCATCACCATGAGACCACATTTATTTCAAGCATTTTTTCCAAAGTTCATTGCCTTGTCTATGCTACAACATTTTTATACATGTCTACCAAAACATTTTATCAAATAGTTCACTGCCTTGCTACTATGGCTAAAAGCATTTAAACAAGTGATCTCAAACAAGCTATGGATGCTTGAAAAAAAAAATATCAAAGCATAATAGTGAGCAACAAGCTATGGTCTCATGGTTTTTTTTGGTATGAAAATCAACGTGATTTTATTTACATTTTTGTGCAAGTTTTAAACACAATTTGTTGGCAATTTTTTTATTTGAAAAAAATATTTATGGTTTGCTTTGTGCATTTTTTAATTGTTGGATTCTCACAGTTAGTGAAAAGGGTAGTGTTCATGAAGGAATGGAAAAGATGTGTAGAGCCTTTCAATTATACCTATACTATGTAATGACATTGAATCATTTAGCAAACCATTTTTTCTTCACATTGAAGCATTTTATTGTGGAATAGTTGACTGAGATAGCTCTTTTTTCAACTAACCACCCTCATGAAATCTCATTCATATTATAATCTTGCATGATCATATCATAGTAAAGGTGATTATGACACCACTGGCTACTACCACATCACATCAGTCAAGGAAAGCTAGCGGCCACAAGATTTTGTGTTGCCATACTTTGGGTTGGGATAGGTTCAATTAAAGTTGGGATATCTTAAGAGTTCTCCCTCAAATTTTGAAAAATTTCTAGAGGTCCACTATGAGAATTGTGAGAGCTTAAAAGTTGTAGGCCATATATACGCTCAAGAAGGGTAGATAGAGAAGGCTTTAGAAATTATAAAAAAGAAAACTCGCATAGATCCACATGATGCCCATGCATTTATCAAGATGGGTGAGTCATTAATATTGTCAGACCCTAGTGCAACATTAGCTTCTCTTAAGATGCCAAAGTCTCTTCCAAAGAAGAGCAGAGAAGAAGTACCCATTGAATTGTTAAACAACATTCTAGGGTTCTTCATTTTGAGCATTGTGAAGTAGAATTGGCTCAACAAAATTTTATGGAGGCATTAAGAAATGATGTATTGCATCTACATAAGTCTCTATGGTCAATTTTGTGCATTGTTTACTTGTAGGATTCTCACAGATAGTTAAAAAGGTAGTATTCATGAAGGAATGGAAAAGATGTGTAGATCCTTTGAATTATAGGTCCATATTGTGCAAAGGCATTGAATCATTTAGCAAACCATTTTTTCTTCATAGGGAAGCATTCTCTTGTGGAATAGTTGACTGAGATAGCTCTTGTTTCAACTAGCCACCCTCTCATGAAATCTCATTCATATTATAATCTTGCATAGTCTTATCATAGTAAAGGTGATTATGACACCACTAGCCACTACTATATGGCATCAATCAAGGAAATCCAGAGGCCATAAGATTTTGTGGATAGGTTCAATTGAATTTGGAAGATATTAAGAGTTCTCTCTCAAATTTTGAAAAGGTTTTGGAGGTCCGCCTTAAGAATTATGAGAGCTTCAAAGATGTAGGCCATATATATGCTCAACAGGGGTAGACAAAGTAGACTTTAGAAATTTTAAGAAAGGAAACTTGCATAGATACACATGATTCCCATGCATTTATCAAGATGGGCAAGTTATTAATATCATTAGACCCTAGTGCAACCTTAGATTCTCTTAAGACAACAAAGTCTCTTCTGAAGAAGAGTAGAGAGGAAGTACCCATTGAATTGCTAAACAACATTGGGGTTCTTCATGTTGAGTGTGATGAACTAGAGTTGGCTCAACAAAATTTTATGTTGGCATTAGGAAATGGAATTTGGGTTGAATTCATAAATACAAGTGGAATTTGGGATGAATTCATAAATAAAAGCTCCAGTGCCAATTCTGTAGTTTTTTATGTGTGCTTTCAGGTTATGGAATTCTTCTAACAACTAGAAGAAGGTGGTGTTTCACTTGATTTACAACTTCAATTCCCATATGCTCCAAAATGTGTAGAGGAAACTAATGAAAAAATAGTCCCCTAAACCATAAACTACCTATATGGTTTTTGTACTTAGTTTCCTATGTAACTATTGTACGTTTCCATCAAAAAGCTATATATTTTATGTTTAATGTAATGAGGATTTTGAATTACCTTTGAATTCGTTGCAGAGGGCATCCCCAAATTTTTCTTCGTTGTAGAGGGCCTCGCTAACTTCAAATTCATTGCAGAAAACTCCAAATTCCTTTCCTACACTTTTAGGAGTCTCCAGGTCCTCTCCAAACAAGCTTTATCACCCATGCAAGTAGCTGCTATAACCCAAAATGACTTAGTGCAAGGCTAACCAACTAATGAAATGAGGAATTCAATGAATAATGAGTCACGTGCAATAGACCCTTACCAATAATTCCCCAATGCATTTTTAAAATTTTTTGTCTAATTTGTATTTGTGTGATTAATTATTAGTCATTTTGATTTGAATGACTAAATAATTTTTTAGTCGACGACCAAATTAGTCATTTATTTACTCATTTATAGCTAAGTTGCAAAAAAATAGTAGAATTTAGTCATTTTTAGTTGTTGGGACTAAAATTTTTAGTCACATAGTCATTTAATTTCTAAATTCTACTACTGTACAGTGTTGATTAGTGTACAACTTCTACTGATTTTGTGTATGTTGAATATTTTCTCTCAAGAATCTCATTGTCTCAACTCTCTTGCAATAAATCCTTAGCCCTAGGGAATCTACAATTAGCAAATAACAAATCAATGAAGCTAGGTGCTTCGTAACCATACAAAACCATGAAGGAGACATCTTAATGGACATGTGGAATGTGGAGTTGTAGAAAAAATCCCCTAGGTCACACCATTTAACCCATTCCTTTTGTTGTCCTGAAACATAGTTCTAAAGGTAGCCTTCCACCCATTTATTGACTATTTCAGTTTGACCATCGGTTTGGGGGTGGTAACTAGTGCTAGGAGTCAACTTGATACTAATTAACTTAAACAACTCTCACCAAAAAAATATCATAAGCTTGTTGTCCTTGTCACTTATGATGTTTTTTGGTGCCCCATGAAGTCTAGACACCTCCTTAAAGAACAAATCTACCACTTGTAATGTTGCATATCTTGCTGATATGGAAAGAGAAGGGAAATTTTGGTCAAAAAAATCTACCACAACATAAATACAATCCTTCCCTTGCACCTTGGGAAGCCTTGTAATGAAATCCATTGAAATACTCTCCCACCTCTGAGTAGGAATGGGAAAAAGGTTGTAGTAGACTAGCAAGGTACGTGTGCTCATTTTTGTTTTTTGGCACACTTGACACTCCCGTACATACTTGGTAATCTATTCCTTCATCCCATTCCATGAGAATCTCTCATGGATCTACCTATATATCTTATAAAACCTCAAATGACCAACCATAGGAGTGTCATGATTTTATTTTTTAAAATCTACTCCTTCAACTTGGATTCGGGCACTAAATAAATCTTATCTTTGTAGATGATCAAACCATCCCTTACACTATATTTATCATCATCCAATGTAACATCAAGAATGTTATTGGAAAGTTTCTTCTTTGCATAATCATCCTGAATACTCTCCTTCCAATTTGTTGCCATCTTAGAAAAAACACACAAATGAGGTCTCTTGGATAGTGCATCAGCCACCACATTTCATTTCCCTTTGAAATATTCAATGTCAAAATTTGTATGCTTGAAGTTTACTAACCCACTTTTGTTGTCTCTCACTCAAATCCTTCTAATTAAGAAAGTATTTCAGACTATATGATTAGTTTTAATAATAAATCTTCCCCCAACAAGATACTGTTTGTACTTAGCCAAAGCATGCATTATGGCTAACATCTCCTTATCATAAATTGAATAACTTCTCTCATTTTCTCTCAATTTTCTGCTCTCAAATATAATTGGATGTTTTTTTGCATGAGGACATCCCCTATACCATCACCAGAAGCATCACACACAAGCTCAAATGGCTTAGAAAAACTAGGAATCACCAAAACAGGGCACAAACTCATCAATTTTTTAAAGTGATCAAATGATTTTTGCATTGACTCTGACCATGAGAATGCCCCTTTCTTAGTCAAATCAGTGAGTGGGGCAACAACTAGTGAAAAAACCTTCACAAACCTTTTGTAGAATCCACACAAGCCAAAACATCCCTTAAGTTGTGTCAAATTAGTGGGTGGTGGCCAATCAAGTATTGCCTTGATTTTATCAAGATCAAGACGAATACCATCAATGTTGATTAAATACAACTTAGTCATCCCAAACTCACACTTAGACTCCTTAGCAAAAAGAGATTCACTCTCAAGAATACCCAACACCTTATCCAAGTGTCTCAAATACTCTTTCCATGATCTACTAAAAATTAGGATGCCATCAAAGAAGATTAGGAAAAACTTACACAAGTGTTTGTTACACCCTTTTCATGCATGACAAGAAAGTAGTTGGTGCATTTATCAAATCGAAAGGCATGACAAGAAATTAAAAATTTCCAAAGTGACATCTAAATTCAGTCTTCTCCACATCCTCCTCCTTGACTCTAATTTGATAGTAACCCGATCTGAAGTCTATCTTGGAGAAATAGATTACTCCATGCAACTCATCAATGTGTGGAATGGGATATCTATTCTTAATTTTCTTCTTGTTAAGTGCTCTATAATCCACACACATACACATAGTCCCATCCTTCTTCTTCACCAAGACAACTGAAGAAGCAAATGGGATCTTGCTTGGCCAAATATGTCCCATCTCCAAAAGCTCTTGTATGACTTTCTCAATATCATCCTTAAGTATCTTAGGATACCTGTAGGGAGTATTAATCATCAGTTTAGTTCCCTCCTCTAACTCTATCACATGCTCAATGTCTCTATCAAGAGGCTTACTTGGATGAATGCTACCAAACACCTTACTTCTTTTGGAAAGAAGCTCTTGTATATCTGGTGGATAAGACCTCTTAACCTCCTCTATAACCGTAGGCAAAATAACACACTATGCTACCCACTCTACCTAATCATGCTTGAAAAGTCTCCCCATACATTTGAAAGACACCACACATGGTCCTCCATTTGACATACCCCTCAAGACAAGATTATTTCCCTCTAATTTTAATTTCAACTCCATGGTTTGAAAATTAAGAATGATCTCCCCCAAAGAACGTAGCCATTGGATCCCCATAACTGCATTAGTGTCTCCAATACTAACCACATAGAAATCCTCCTTAGTCTCATAGTTACCAAACTATATACTCCACTATGGGACCATCTTAATATGACTAATAGTGAAACCATTTTCTACCACTACTCAGAAACCACTCACCTCTTGTGTATGGAGGCTTCTACGAATAACCAAGCCCTCATCAATGAAATTATGAGTAGCTTCTAGATTGATCAATGACACCATCCACTACGCCTTAAGTACTCCTCTAATGCAAAGAGACTTGTTCTTTTGAAAGCTATGGAATTGTGCTAGCTTCACATCTTTTTCCTCCTCCTTACCACCCTTCTTGGTGCCTTTTTGTCCTCGCTTTCCTCATAATTAGGTTAATGGTCAGATTTATCTGATGCACTTTCTTCACTAGATTGGTACTCTATTAGGAGTGATTTCCTCTTAACTAAACATTTATGACCTTGGGACCAAGTCTTCTTGCATGTTAAACATAATCCCTTCCTCCTAAGTTCATTTAAGGTTTCACTGTCAATCTTAGTGGTATTGTTTCCTAGGTTGTTCATGCTCCCTTGTAACATGTTTTTTGTCTTTTTCCTTCTTGGACAATGTTAGTGCCTATTTAGGTTGTCTTTCATTCTCTGGTTGAGTGCCTTTGATTTTCACGTTATATCCTTGGCTGGGAGTTTTTCCTTTATTTTACACGTGGGTTAAGTGGGCTCCCACAAGGGTTGAGCTCAGCGTGTTTGAATTCACTTCTGGTTGGTGTTTCTCTCTTTCGTTCTTTTGTCTTACCTTGCTTCCTTCATGGTCTGAACCCTAGCTAGGGTTTCATTTTCTCCTTTTGGGTTTGTGGGTTATTTTTCCTTTTTGGCCGCTTGTTCTTTCTCTTCGGTGACTTGTCCGCCTAGTTCGCTCTTCACTTATGGTCCCCTGGAGCCCCTTTTTTGTTCGTTACTGGCCCCTTGTTACCGCTTTCACCGGCCCTGCTTCTACTTTGGCATGACTTTTGGCTCTTGGGGTGACATCTCAGCGACCCCTACTTGTCTCCTCGAGGCTTTAACTTCTCAGCCTATGTTGGTTGTGTCAGGGAGATGTCTCCCCAACCCCTTCATGTCTCACAGACGGGCTTTCCTTTCTATGTGATGGTTGTCATTCGGGGTGAGGTCTTCCAACTGTCCTTTGTCTCCCCGAGACCCCTCCTACCGGCCTATGTTCATTGTGTTGGGGAGATGTCTGCTCAACCCCTGCTTGTCTTGCCAACTTTGACAGCCCCTTTGATGCTCGGTAAGACCTCCCTTCGACTGCGGTGGCTTCGCTGTGATGTCTTGCCGAGTATGCCCAGTCTTCCTGATCTGCCTGTCCGATGAAGTGTGAATGTTGTCAGTATGAAGTCTCGCCGACATTGTGATCTCTTTTCAACTATGATGAATGTTTGGTATAGCATCCATACTTCGGCCAGATGTCTCCTTAACTTCCTTATGCCTAGCCAACTTGGCCGTCTTCCCTCTGACTTAGTGGACTTCACTGGGATGTTTCGCGACTTGGTGGCCTCCTGCCGATTGTGTTCAGTGATTGATATAACATGTTCTCTTTAGCCAGATGTCTCCTCGATCAGATGGTGTGTTGCCGATATGATTGGCCTTTCAGTGTATCTCTTCACCGACCATTTGTTGTCGCCCTGAGGTCTTCCCAAAACCACTTTCTCTTACCAATGGTGCTTCTTGTTGGGGTGTCATCATGATCTCTTGCCGATTGTGCCTTCTCTCACTGATGTGGCATTGTTGTCGCTGTGATGTTTGGCTGAATATGCTTGGTCTTGTCAAATGGTATGTTTGCTCGATGAAACATTGGGTTCTCAGCGTGTTGTCTTCCCGACTCCGCAGTGTCATGCAAACTGGTTTGTTGGAAGCTATGGCCGACATGGATTGAACTAGGGATGCATTTATTGTGGTTGGTCACTTGGCCCATGGCTCGAGAATGGCGATGAAGATTTCACTATGGATTGGCATGATGGCCTTGATTTGGTCTTGGGCCTCGAATGCTGGTGTGGGTTGGCACGACAAAGGTGGAATTTATTGTAGAACTAGGGTAATGGGTTCTCTGAGGTGGATAGATGGTTGAGATGGATGGCTTCTACATTTGTGGCCTCTAGATCTGTGATGATCGCACCTATGGATTTCCTAGACAACATGGTCGATGTACTTTCCTAGTCTGACTGTCATGGCTGGCCATCCCTGTACCTACTCAATTCGACTAGTATGCATAACATTCTCCCGATTCCACCTGACAAGAGCTTTCAAGATGATTCAGAATGGTTGGGGGAGGTTCGTGGCCGAGTTGTTTGATGTTTTCTGAGCTGTTAGAGTTTATGTTGGTGTCCACGTAGACTTATGTTGACTGGTGACCCTGGATGTATAAATGTATTCTCTTTCCACTTTGTAAGGGTTTGAGGGCAGTTTTAAAAAAATTGTAAAGGGAACCAGTTATCTCTGGTTGGGTAGCTAGTGCTCGATTTGAAGCAAGAACACTTAGGGAAAATCAAATTATTGTCAATCTTTGGGATCTAGGGCATATTTCACTGAATGTAAGGTTTCTGGATATAAATGGAATCACAAATATGATTGATTGAATTTAAAAATCTCTCCTTGTAATGGTGTGTATGAAATTTTAATGAAACTAAATGATCAAGGATCATTTCATTTTCTAGTTCTGGTTGATGCTCTTGTTTAAGGAATGAGTTAAATTGCATTAATCAATCTAGAGTTTTCTATGCATTATTAAGGGGTTTGATAAGAATTTTGATAGATTCAATCACTGGTTCATGGGTTAATAAGGTTAACTTCATAAAGGCTTAGGTTTCCAGAGTTAGATACCCCTTTTGTTGTGCATTTTCATGACTCCTTGCCCAAGGATATTGGCACTGATTTGGTGACAGTTTTTATATCTTCACTAGCCTGGTTGTTCAATCAGATAACAAATATTTTAATTAATCTATTCTGTTTCATGTTATACTATATCTATTTTAGCATTCTCAGCAGGATATACATTATTTGCTCAAAGGAAGCCAACTCTGAGTGAACCCTAGTATATCTGCTATAAGGAGATTGAATCTACTTTGTTCAAGGAATTACCCCACTGGGTCTTGCAGAGTTCAAAGTGAAGGAGATGGCAGCCACATGTGTTGCATCTCGTTTGTTTGACATCTATCTAGCAAACATTCAGGCAATGAGCTTGGCAAGCTTATAGGTTTTTGCACAGACCTGCTAGTTAGTTGTTTCCTAAACAAAAAAAATGACCAACAAGATGGCGACTCCACTGGGGAACCACGTTTCATATTGAATAGAATCTGCATGCTATTTTATCCCACAGTTTGTTCATAGAGTCAGTCATTTGAGAACATTGGTTGAGTATAGCTTATGTCTCTGCCTTTGTGTTTATATTCCTGAGTGATTCCTAGTTTTATTGTTGTCAAGTTGTAGTTACCAAGCTTTGAAAGTCTTGTTGTATTCCAAAAAGTAACACCATTGTTACTGATCTGTCCCAAGAAGCTTGGGTGGCGACTCTGAAGTCTTTGTACTAGTGCAAACCAATATTTAAAGATATAGAAGAAGTTCAGAGTAGAAATTCAAAGAGAGTCAAGAAGGCTGAAGGAATCCCAATTCAAATGAGGAGAACACGAGGTTATTATAGAAACCATCGAGAGTAGGAGCTGGATGAAGAGTTTCCTAGAAACAAAGGCAAATGGGTGAAGGCAAAACTAGCACAAAAAGGTATGTCTACACTGCATCCCACCCCTGAACATCAAGTTTCTTCTCATTTCGGTTCACAAAGTGAAATAGATTTGGTAGATTTAGATGATAATGTATCCAATGAGAGAGGGGAAGTGCATATTTTTAAATGAATATTCATCAAACCATGGCCAAAATTCCATACAAAAAAGGGGAAGGAGTAGATTCCAAAGGAATAATAGGAATACCCAGCATGCTAGGACCATAGAATGCCCCACGCCTATACCTTTTAGGGCTACCCATGTCCCAAATGATCCATCAACTGGAGATGATTATTCCCACAACCCATACCAAACTGCTAGTACAGCTTCTGATAGAGATTCTACATTACCTGATGAGGATGAGATCTCCGATGACATACAAAGGCTTAGTTAGCAAATAGCTACACTAAATGAGAGTAGGAAACAAAGAGAAGCAACAAAAGAGAAAAAGATTAGAGATGCTATGGATAAGAGGGATGAGCTGCGTAGAAGGTTAAAAGAGATGGAAGCCATGGTTAGATTGGCAGCCCAACAAAATGAGGAGGACACCCTAGGATTACCTGAAACCTCAGGAAGGATTCGCTCTAATCCCTTAGTCAATGAGACCATGCATAAACCTCAAAGTCATAGGGTTGAGGAACATGTTCCTCCTCCTAGGAATACCAGTAAACAGCCTCAAAGTGTGGACAAAGGTAAGCGTCCTATGTAGGAAAAGAAAGGAAATGAAGGAGTAAGGAAAAATGAGGGGGGTGCCATGAAAAACACAGATCAACAATATAATCCCTCAATATTTGATAAGTTAATGAAGGAAAATGAGGAGTTGGAGATAAAGACAAGGGAGATGGAGTTGCTTTCAGCAAACAAAGAGATGAAGAGGAAGCTTTGTTTTCTAGAATCTACTTTGAAGGACCCTATCCCTAATGCTCAGAACACATCTGGTCATGCTGTCTTTTCACATCCTGATGTTGGTAACAGAAGTTCCCCCATGGATACCCCTGCTAGTTCCAATCCACCCCCTAGAGGCCATGAAAAATCTATCCATTTTGTTGATCTACAAGAGCCTCAAGGTCAGCAATCAGGTCATCAAAATGAAAGACAAAGAGACAGTGATACTCAAGGTGAAGAAAGAAGACCTGTGGGAAGAAGAGTGACACATACTAATAGATACAGGCAGTTATGTTTTGATAATATCCCTGGTTACCCAAATCCAGTGCCTGATAAGGCTAGGAAACATGTGCCAAGGTTTGCAAGCAATAATGCTATCAGTGGTGAGGATCACCTTAAAGCTTTTCAAATTTTTTTGGAGGACTTTGAGTTATGGGAGGAGGATGTAGCCATGAAGTACTTTATGTAGTCTCTTACAGAAGATGCTAGGGATTGGTACAATAGTCTACCTAATTTGAGCATTGATTCTAAGAACTCCTTCAGAATTTTTAGAGAACAGTATGGAGACCAGACTGATCCAAGGTTCAGGTTGCATGATTTTTATAACATCACAAAGGGACATAATGAAATGGCTACTGAATTTAATGCAAGATTCAAGAAAGCAATGGTTAAGGTCACTGTTTCTCTCTGACCTAATGAAAGATCATGTCTATTTACTTACTGTAATGCCTATGACAGCAAGATGTGCTACTTGCTTAGAGACAAAGATCCACAATCCCTGCAAGAGGCTTACAAGATGGCTATAAACATTGAAAATAATAGAAGAGCATCTGGTAAGATGGGTAGGAGAGATGATCCCAGGCTTACCAAAGCTTCTAATCCTTCAAATGAGAAAGGGGTCAAAGATGCAGCACCAGAAACAGCATGGGATCAAGTTTTGAGTTTGTTGCAGAAACAAGCAAAGGCTGAAAAGCCTCAATTTCAGAGGAATGAGAGGCCCCCAAGGTTGCAAGACTATCCATATCACACTAACTGGAATAATGGGAGGCCTATCCAAAATAATCAGAGGAACTTCCATGGAGTGCTTGATCCACTAGAGAAGAATACCTCAAACATGGCAAATGATCTAGTGTGATGCTTGTGAAATGCCACACTCCTCACATCAGTGTGCTATTGCGGCTAAGGCAGTGGAAGAAAAGCAAGGTAGTTATGAGGAAGGTGATTATCTTGGCAACCCTAATGAGACTTCAAATGTGTTCATGAATGAGTCAGATTTGGAGTATGAGGAATATTCCTCTGACTATGGTGCTGATACAAATGAGATAGATATGCAAAGACAAGAAGGTCTTCTTCATCAACAGCAAGTATTTTCTGATGGAGAAGGAGATGATCAATTTACTGCTTACAAACTTGAAACCTGTGGCATTTCTTTGAGTAGACCTTCTAATGAAGAGATAGAAAGGTATGCAGTTGCATTGGCCGCTAGAGCTTAGGCTAGAAATGATATTCACCTCAGAAATAGGGTGGTTAAGGCTAATCCAGGTCATCAAGGGGGAATATTCATTAAAGACGGTGATACTGATCCTAAAGGGACTAGAGTCGAAAACACAAAATCTAGTACCAAAGCTAAGGAAGTCAAAGAGCCAAGAATTTGGGCTAAAAAGAATGAAAAAGCTAAGATAACCAATGAAGCTACTTCATCAGATACAAGGATGAAAGAATTGAGGCCTGCAAATCAAAGTGATGGTAAGAAAAAAGATGCACTGACTTCTCATGAAGTTATATTCCCAGAGATTCCAAGTTACACACCAATTGACATTTTTCAGGTCCTATCTCAGATAAAGGTCACAGTCCCACTCCTCGAGATGATGAGGATCGATGACTATAAGCATAAAACAATGGCAGTCATCAAGAGCATTGCTGGGAACAATCAACCCAAAATGGAAGCTCAAATACCTGAAATAAGTGTAGGCCAAGTGAAGGATGATGTAGCTAGACTGAACGCATATGAGAATCCTAAAGTCTATCTAGGAACTACAATCACTGCTAACCTTGATCTGGTCAACCCTTTCTTTTTGAGCCTGATTATCAATGGAAGCTTGCTCAAAAATTGTATGATTGATTTAGGTGCCTCAAATAATGTGATGCCTGTCAAAATCATGGAGGAAATGGGCTTAAAGTTGGATAGTACTTATGGAAAATGCTATGCTATGGACTCAAGGGAGATCCCTGTGATTGGAATCATAAATGAAGTATCATATAGACTGGCAGCTTGCCCTGAGAAGGAAATTGTCATGAGTGTCATAGTAGCTGATATCCCTCCAGCATATGGAATGCTGCTCTTAAGGAAATGGTGTGCTTCTATGGGAGGAAAATTGCATATGTGATTTATCCTTTGCTACCTTTTCCATCAATCAAAAGGATGTTAGGATTGCCCAAGAGTCAAGGTTGAAGCATATGATTGAATCTACTGATAAAATAGAAGAACCTCCACTCATCAACTTTGTTGACACTGATATGGATACCTTTCGAGTAGAGGAAGTAGAACAAGAGGATGGAGAGATCAAGTCAGTACCAATGGTCAAAGAAGTCATGTAGACTACCTTAGAAGAGTTAGTTTGGACTATGTACTTTGACAAAGCTTGCTCCCAGGATGGCTTAGGTGCTGGTGTCTTGCTGGTATCTCCATAAGGTAAGACCTTCAAATACTCATTTCTACTCCAATTTTCATGTACAAACAATGTAGCTGAGTATGAAGCCTTGTTGCTTGGTCTGAAAATCACCTCTAAGCATGGGATAAAACTATTGAGGGTGTTTGGTGATTCAGAGCTGGTAGTCTCTCAAGTCATATCTAGGTTTGTTACTAAGGACAAGCGCTTGAGGCAATATAGGAATGAAGTGTGGGATACCATTGAGGCATTTGATGCCTTTGGAATAGATTGGGTAGAAAGAGGGAAAAATGCCAAGGCTGACTTGCTAGCCAATATAGCTATAAAATTGGATGAAGTGACCTTCAATGGCATCTCTGGTATTGAGATACAAACTAGGCCTGCAGTGCCTGATAATGTCTGCAATTGGTAGGTGTCTCAAGATCGTAATGATATCTTGAGGTTCATGCACTGTGTTGACCAATATGAGCATCAAGAGATTGATTTTGGCTCATATGTGGTAGAAGAGAATGGTAAAGAAACCTTGTTCGGGAATGAAGTAATTCAATTGAAGACCAATAAAATCCCAAAAGGACTAGTAGCACTGGAAAGAATTTTTGAAGGGCCAGACAAGTCCAATACAAGACAAGCAGCTACCCATAAGGAAGACCTAGAAGAAATTAATCTAGGGACTGATAGTGCACCAAAAAAGGTTTACATAGGAAAGAAGATGAAGCATCATGTAAGGAAGATGCTGATTACCCTATTGAGGAAATATAGGCATGTGTTTGCCTAGTCTTATGATGACTTGAAGGATTATAGGGAAGATTTGTTCCAGCATGAAATTCCCCTGAAGCCTGATGTGAGACCATTCAGGAAAAAGAAAAGGCCTATCAATCCAACCTTGAGATCCAAGATGTAGGAAGAACTAACAAAATTAAGTGATGCAAGAATCATTAATCCCATAAGGCATTCTTCATGGGTGTCGAACTTGGTTCCTGTCAGAAAAAAGAATGGTGATCTCAGGTTGTGCATGGATTTTAGAAACTTAAATATTGCATCGTTGAAGGACAATTATCCTCTTCCAAACATGGAGGCAATGCTGCAGAAGGTGACTAGGTGCGAATTTATGTCCATGATGGATGCATTCTCTGGTTACAATCAGGTTATGGTTAAAGAATCAGAGTAGTACAAGACAGTGTTCACCACACCCTGGGGAACTTATGTCTACGTGAGAATTCCTTTTGGCTTAATTAATACTAGTGCCACTTTTCAAAGAGCCATGGATGTGGCCTTTGCTGAGTTTTTAGACCTATTCCTTACTGTTTACCAAGATGACTTGACTACTCACAGCAAGAAAGAAGAGGACCATTGCTCTCACTTAGAGAAAATATTTGTCAAGGCGTTGGAATATGGTATTTCCCTTAATCCCAAGAAATGTGCCTTTGGGCTTAAGGAGGGCAAGTTACTGGGGCACATTGTCTCAAAAGATGGCATAAGAATTGATCTTGAGAGGATAGCGGCCATTGATAAGATTACACCGCCAAAGAATGTCAAAGGAATACAATCCTTCTTTGGTCAGATAAACTTCTTGAGAAGGTTTGTCACAAACTTCGTAGAGATCAACAAAACGATCTGCAAAATGCTGAAGAAGAATGAGAGCATAGTCTGGTTAGAGGAGCCTTTGAAGGCTTTTCAAGCCATTAAAGAAGCAATAAAAGATGATTTTGTGTTGAAGACACTAGATTACTCAAATCCTTTCCAATTGTTCACATTTGCCTCTTTTCACACTGTGGCAGGAGTGTTGTTGCAGAAAAATGATAATGGTTTTCAGCAGCCAATAGCCTTTTTTAGTAAGTCGTTACAAGCCATAGAACTGAAATATGACATAAATGAAAAATAGGCATATGCATTGGTAAAAACAGTCAAAGCTTTCAGGCCTTATTTAATGGGAGCTGCCATAGTTGCATATGTACCCAGTGCAGCTGTCAAAGACATTTTCACACTGCAGGAGGTGTCAAGCAGAAGATGTAGATGGATCAACATGATCCAAGAATTTAACATTGAGGTCCAAATTACTAAATTGGTGAGAGGACAAGGATTGGCCAAGCTTATGGCCCAAGCCAATTTGGAGGCCAATCAGATAAACTCACTAGAAGAGGAAAACATATCACACATATGTGATATGGAGCACTCTGATTGGTACAAGGATGTGATCTATTATCTGCAGAAGATGAAATGCCTTGACAATCTAAGTGAAAATGAAAAGAGAATGATAAAGCTACATGCTATCAAATATGTTATCATAGAGGGAAATCTCTGGTGGAGAACAGAGAAGGTGTCATGCTGAAAAGTGTGGATCAGAATCAGGCATTAGAACTTCTAAAGGAAACATATGGTGGAGCCTATGGAGGACATTACATGGCCAAAAAAATTGCACACAAGGTAATGAGGGCTGAATTTTGGTGGCCTACTATATTTAAAGATTCCCATCAATTTGTGAAGACATGTGATCCTTGTCAACGTTTCTCTGGTAAGCTGAAATTCTCTGGTAACCTACCTCTTAGACCAATTGTAGTGCAATATCCATTCCAGACTTGGGGCATTGACTTCATAGGTGAGATATCATGCAAATCTAGTGGAGGCCACTCCTGGATATTGGTAGCCACTGATTATTTCACCAAGTGGGTGGAAGAAATCCCAACAAAGAAAGCAACTAGCTCAGTGGTGATCGACTTTTTGATGAATAACATTTTGAAAAGGTTTGGATGCCCAAAGAGAATTGTATCCGATAATGCTATGTATTTCAGATCTGAGGAATATACTAAATTTTGTGAAAGATATGGTATCCAGACCTCCTACTCATCACCATACCATCCGCAAGGAAATGGGAAAGCTGAGTCAAGCAACAAGAGCTTGATGAAGATCATCAAGAGAATCTTGGATCAGAATAAGAGAGCCTAGGATTCTAAATTGATGTTGGCACTCTGGGCAGACAGGGTGACTGTGAAAAGGGCAATAGGTTGTACCCCATTTGACTTATTTTATGGGATAGGTGCTAGATTTCCCCAAAACAGCCTGATAGAGATGTACAAGTTTATCTAGGTTTATGATGATGAAATTGATAGTGAGATGCAATTGAGAATGGATGCTCTCACAGAGCTAGATGAGACTAGAAGGGATGCTCAAAGGAGAAATGCCAAGTTGCAAATGCAAGTGAAGAATCTGTATGACAAAAGGACAACTGCAAGGAATTTTGAGAAAGGAGATTTTGTCTTATTATGGAATGCCAGATTGGAAGATAAGGGAAAACATGGCAAATTTGATGCAATCTGGCTAGGTCCATTTGTGATCAACAACAAGTGGGGAGAAGATTCATATGTTCTTCAGGCTCTGACAGGTGAGATTCTTGAACTGCCAGTTCATGGATAGTTCTTGAAGTTATACTTCTCTTGAAGTATCTTATCCATGAACGTTAGCTTAGGATTTGTTTTTTGTTTTGTTTTCTTTTGTGTCTACTGGCTCTGTCTAGGCTAGTTCCTGGTTTGTTTTGGTCTTTTCTATCTGGTCTGCTCTCCTAGTGATCTTGATTCTTGCTATGCCCACCAGGAGCATGCATCCCCTAGCTAGAGCCTATGTTGGTGCCTGTTTAGGTTGTCTTTCATTCTCTGGTTGAGTGCCTTTGATTTTCACATTATGTCCTTGGCTGGGAGTTTTTCCTTTATTTTACACGTGGGTTAAGTGGGCTCCCACAAGGGTTGAGCTCAGCATGTTTGAATTCACTTCTGGTGGGTGTTTCTCCCTTTTGTTCTTTTGTCTTACCTTCTTGCTTCCTTCATGGTCTGAACCCTAGCTAGGGTTTCATTTTCTCTTTTTGGGTATGTGGGTTCTTTTTCCTTTTTGGCCGCTTGTTCTATCTCTTCAGTGACCTATTCGCCCGGTTCACTCTTCACTTATGGTCCCCTTGAGCCCTATTTTTCATTCGTTACCGACCCCTTATTACCGCTTTCACCAGCCCCACTTCTACTTCGGAGTGACTTTTGGCTCTTGGGGTGACATCTCGGCGACCCCTACTTGTCTCCTCGAGGCCTTATCTTCTTAGCCTATGTTGGTTGTGTCTGGGAGATGTCTCCCTGACCCCTTCGTGTCTCACCGATGGGCTTTCCTTTCAGTGTGATGGTTGCCATTCGGGGTGAGGCCTTCCTTACTCTCATTCGTCTCCCTGAGACACCTCCTACTGGCCTGTGTTCATTGTGTTGGGGAGATGTCTCCCCAACCCTTGCTTGTCTTGCTAACTTTGATGGCCCCTTTGATGCTCGGTGTGACCTCCCTTCGGTTGTGGTGACTTCGCTATGACGTCTTGCCGAGTACGCTCAGTCTTCCTGACTCGCCTATCTGATGAAGTACGAAGGTTGTTAGTATGAAGTCTCACTGACATTGTGATCTCTTGCTGACTATGATGAGTTTTCGGTATAGCATCCATCCTTCGGCTAGATGTCTCCTTGACTTCCTTATGTCTGGCCGACTTGGTCATCTTCCCTCTGACTTAGTGGACTTCGCTGACTTGGTGGCCTCTTGCTGACTGTGCTCAGTGATCGATATAACATGTTCTCTTCGGCCAGATGTCTCCCCGATCAGATGGTGTGTTGCCGATATGATTGGCTTTTCGGTGTATCTCTTCACTGACTGTTTGTTGTCGCCCTGAGGTCTTCCCGACACTGCTTTCTCTTGTTGATGGTGCTTCTTGTTGGGGTGTCGTCATGATCTCCTACCGATTGTGTCTTCTCTCGCCGATGTGGCATTGTTGTCACTATGATGTTTGGCCGAATGTGCCCGGTCTTGCTGAATGGTATGTTTGCTTGATGAAACATTGGGTTCTCGGCATGTTGTCTTCTCGACTCCACAATGTCACGCTGACTGGTTTGCTGGAAGCTGTGGCCAACATGGATTGAACTAGGGATGCATTTATTATGGTTGGTCACTTGGCCCGTGGCTCAAGAATGGCGATGAAGATTTCACTGTGGATTGGCATGATGGCCCTGATTTGGTCTTGAGCCTCGAATGTTGGTGCGGGTTGGCACGACAGAGGTGGAATTTATTGCAGAACTAGGGCAACGGGTTCTCTGAGGTGGATAGATGGTTGAGACGGATGGCTTCTACATTTGTGGCCTCTAGATTTGTGATGATCGCACCTATGGATTTCCTGGACAGCATGGTCGATGTATTTTCCTGGTCTGACTATCATGGCTAGCCATCCCTATACTTGCTTGATTCGACCAGTATGCATAACATTCTCCTAGTTCCACCTAACAAGAGCTTTCAAGATTATTCAGAATGGTTGGTGGAGGTTTGTGGCCAAGTTGTTTGATGTTTTCTAAGCTGTTAGGGTTTTTGTTGGTGTCCACATAGACTTATGCTGACTAGTGACCCTGGCTATATAAATGTATTTTCTTTCCACTTTGTAAGGGTTCGAGGGTAGTTTTAAAAAAATTGTAAAGGGAACTAGTTATCTCTGGTTGGGTAGCTAGTGCTCGATTTGAAGCAAGAACACTTAGGGAAAATCAGATTATTGTCAATCTTTGGGATCTAGGGCATATTTCACTGAATGTAAGGTTTCTGGATATAAATGGAATCACGAATATGATTGATTGAATTTAAAAATCTCTCCTTGTAATGGTGTGTATGAAATTTTAATGAAACTAAATGATCAAGGATCATTTCATTTTCTAGTTCTGGTTGATGCTCTTATTTAAGGAATGAGTTAAATTGCATTAATCAATCTAGAGTTTTCTATGCATTATTAAGGGATTTGATAAGAATTTTGATAGATTCAATCACTGGTTCATGGGTTAATAAGGTTAACTTCATAAAGGCTTAGGTTTCCAGAGTTAGATACCCCTTCTATTGCACATTTTCATGACTCCTTGCCCAAGGATATTGGCACTGATTTGGTGACAGTTTTTATATCTTCACTAGCCTATTTGTTCAATCAGATAACAAATATTTTAATTAATCGATTCTGTTTCATGTTATACTATATTTTTTTTAGCATTCTCAACAGGATATACATTGTTTGCTCAAAGGAAGCCAACTCTGAGTGAAACCTAGTATATCTGCTATAAGGAGATTGAATCTGCTTTGTTCAAGGGATTACCCCCTTGGGTCTTGCAAAGCCTGAAGTGAAGGAGATGGAAACCACATGTGTTGCATCTCGTCTGTTGGCCATCTGTCTAGTGAACATTCAGGCATGGAGCTTGGCAAGCTCATAGGTGTTTGCACAGACCTACTAGTTAGTTGTTTCCTAAACAAAAAAAATGACCAATAGACAACAACCCTTTAGTTTGAAATTTATTCTTGGAAGTGGATGATTCCATGTTCCTTGCTTTCTTGATAGCTTCCTGAATAGTAGGTGGGTTGAAAGCCTTAATCTAACACCTAAGAGGATTAGATAACCCATCGATAAAGAGTATTATGAGCCTTCTCTCACTAAAATAGATAATTTTTTAAAATATGCAACATAAGCATCAACTGTTCCCTATTGTTTCAGTTGTGCTAGTTCCTTAAAATGTAGTTGTGGATCCTTTTTACCAAACCTCTCTATCAGTCTTTCTGTAAACTCAACATATTAGGTTATCTATGCATGTCCCGCTTGAGGTATCCATATCATTTTACCACCACTCATGTGCACAATACCATCTAGATGAATAAAGGAATACTGTATGGATTCCAACTCTGGCATGGGGTTAAGTGTGAAGTGTATAACTTTTGGACCCAAGCTCTCATTTCCATCTTTCCTAAACCATCAAAAAATGGAAGATTAAGCTTCCCAACCTTCCTACAAAGATCATTATTCTAATCCCTATTACCCCTAGTGGGTGTATGCTACATCTTAAGATCCATGTACTCCAAAGTGATATATCCTGTTGAAATTTAGGCCCTGCATCTAACCAATCTTGTTTAAATTTTTCTTGTTGTTCAAACAAAGTAAGCTCTAAATTAGGTGGAGCCTCACCTCTAGGTGGAAGAATAGGCATAAGGGGCCTTCCCATTGCTCCTCCATTCTGTTGATTAGTTGCTCTTCACTATTGTACTTCATTACCCTATCCCAAATAATTCATTCTCTATATCAACTGCTCAAGTTGTTGGGCTATTCTCCCTTTCCCTCTAACCAAGGAATCTAGGAGTTACATCATCCTATCAAGTGGAGCCTCTTGCCTCCCAGCTTCTTCTCCCATATCACCCATATTTTTTGAACTGGATGACTCAACTGAATAAGGTTTCAATTATTGTTCCTCTTCAGATGAAGGAAAATGTTCCCAACAACCTTCTTCCTTCTTCCTAAATCTTTCTTGATATCTCATTGCTCTGTCACTAATGATCATAGAATAATTTTACCCATTGGTTGGCAGGATGGTTAGTGCTTTTATACCACTGTAATGGCTGCCCATGATTTTTTATTTCTATTTTTCTGATTTCTTGTTTGTTGTTTGTGAGTTTTTTGATGTTGTTGGTTTGCTTTCAAGTTCCATTCATGGTTTATTCATGCATAATACATTGATAGCATAAAGAACTAAAAATATGGATAAATTTTCTAGCAAAAGATATACTCTTAGATTATATTTTCTTAGATAAAAGAACATAAAATTTTCAGTCTTTACAAATACTTTTAACTCATAAAGAATCAAAACTAGACCTAGAAATATGAACACATAACAACAATATGTAGTCTCCAACTTGCAATTTTCTTCACCAAGAGATAGACCATCAATCTCCTTTGCAAACTTAGTGCCTAAATCCACTTTATCAAACCCCACAATGATAGTTAACACACCTCAACATGACAGACCAAAAATTTGGAAATACACCTCAGATTGGGTGGCCTCCTGGATAGGGTGATTTTCTCTATAAATTCTATTTCTTATCAATAAATTCATCTGAATACCTTATCTTGGTTTCCTTGATGAGGAGTTTCCTTTGAGCCAATACCCAAAATGCAATCACAAACCAATAAGGAGTTATGTTTAAAAAACCAAGTTCAGACTGCCATGAAATGCCTAGAAATCTCTAAAAATAACCACAAAAATATAACACCAAACAAGCCAAAATGATGCCAAGCTTTCTCACACCAAAACCACTGATAACTCCTAAAAAATAATTAAACATCTTCATGATTTTTTGACTGGAACTACAAACAATGAAGCTCTAAAGTGACCCTTGAATGGAATTTCACCCAAACTAGCTAGGGTAGGTCTTTCACTACCAAAAGCAACTCCTAATTGAAGAGGGTTTTCATCCTCAACATCAAACTACAGACCCCTAGAGAAATTCTAGGAACATCCTGTTATGCAACCAAACTCAACCTAACCAAATGAGGCTCCAAATGAGATAATATAGGCTCAATGAAAGATTAGGGAACACAACATTTGAAACTTAAATTCCCTCCAAAATTTTCCACCCTTTTTGCCTTTTTTTCTAATAAAAAAAACATTTTAAACCTTGCATAAGCCTCCTTGGGTGTCCCGCTTAGCCAGCATACTAAAATGATTTTTCGTGCTTTAAAAACACTTAAGTTCATCAGTTAGGTGCCAAGGTACAACTTTATGACACCTCTGACCCTCAACATAAAGTTCTAAAATAACTTTATTAAAACATTTCAAGAGGGGAAATACAAATATTAAATTAATCCGACCTTAGCAAACCCAACACCCAACTGAAATGACACTGTTGAAAGTAGCCTAGCCATGAATAGTTTCCATAAATAGACTTACTACTTTTAGTAACTACTAAAAATAGTAAATATATTGAAAACTCAAACTAGTGTGACAACTGATATGTGAAGAGACTTACTTTAATTAGTAAGTGCTAGACTTGGCCCCCTGCTAGAAAAAAAAAAGTCCACCTGAAACTCTGAAAACCCCACATAAAGGATTGGAATTGAGTTCCCTTACCAACACTATTTAGCCTATAGGAACTTTGGAATAGGTTAAAGGTTATATCCACAACTCAAATACTAGGAAGGGACATTACACTGCATGATGGTAATAGGGAATCTGTAATACTATTTAGTTTTAAAGCATATGATATAGAGTAGAGTAGTGTTACCCCTCATTTGTCCTGGCATTCATATATTTTATCATTGTGGTGAAGGGTCCCCTTTGCATGGGCTACAGTTGCAGGGTATTAGAAATTGTCATATACACGAAAATCTATTTAAGATATAATGTCTATTAGTTAATCACAAAATTAGATCTTAAATAGATTTGTTGTGTTGATCACAGCAATATTGGGACTGGGTTCCCTTACTAACACCATTTAGCCTATAGGAACTCTGGAATAGGTTAAAGGTTATATCCACAACTCAGAGACTAGGTGGGGACATTCCACTATAGGATGGTAACAGGGATTCTGTAATACTATTTGGTTTAAAAGCATAGGATATAGAGTAGTGTTACCCCTCATTTTTCCTAGCATTTGTATATTTTATCAATGTGGTGAAGGGTCCCTTTTGCATGGGTTTTAGTTGCAGGGTGTTAGAAATTGTCATATACACAAAAAATCTATTTAAGATCTAATGTCTATAAGTTAATCACAAAATTAGAATCGGACAATAAAGGCATTCAATATTTAATTACTAGAGGAAATTAAAAAAACTAAAGTATAAATATATATGCCTCTTGGATACATGAATCAAAGAGATAACATGTCCAAGAGGTCAAGAGCAAGTAAATTTGCTCAGTCTACTTGAAATAGAGGTGACTTTAACTAAGAAGAAGTGGAACCTAACTATCATCAATCAAAGATTGATGAAACAATGGCGACACTTGAAAACCTCAACTCAAGATGTACACATCATTATTACCTACCTAAAAGAAGGGAACTAAATATTTATAATATTCTATTATAGTTTAATTAAGTAGATCCAATATTATGCTTAGGATAAACTATATTAAGTGAAACATAATATTTACACCAACAAACTACAAGGGCCCTTTAGGACTTAGAATTGGGGAAATTATGTTTGAATTGTATGGTTTAAGAATAAATATGCATGAGCCTTTTTAGTAGGGCCTGCTTTGGAGGTGGCCTTCTTTGGAGACTAGCAGGCTCATTTTGAGCAAAAAGGAAGCTTTGTATGAAGCTACTTAGAAAAACCTTAAATTGTTGTTATCCCTTAGAAAATTGGTTGTGAAATGGGTCCTTCTCTAAATGTGCAACAAGTAGTCTTGACCCTCTTGAAGATGAGGAAGAGCTTTTGAGTGGACAACTTGATGTGGTACATTTTTTTCCAAATTGATAGCTTCCTTTCCTTCACTTAATCAAAGTTTTAACTTTAGGGGATAATAGGGGCTTTACCTAGAGTTTTTCTAGCTTACAATGATCAGTTTGTACTTAATATTTTAAGATTCTCTCCATTCATTGTCCAAGGGTGGTGCATATAATTTTGTAAACTTTTTCACCTCAATATAAAAAAAGTGGATAGTGTGCTTGAAGATTACTATTTGAACTTGTAGACACATCAAATTATCATTATGCATATTCATCCACTCAGTGAATTGATCAAACGCAATAAATCCATTCATCAGGTAAATCAGGTCAATCCAAAGGTTTAATCAAATAATACCATTTCATCTCTCATAAATCATTCAACCTTCATCTTGCATCATCCATTTAATTAAATAAATCAGGACTTAATTTAATTCAAATCCAAATCATACTTCATCCTTTTCTAAATTAAATAAATCAAATATTTAAATCCTAAAAGTCAAAATCATCTAAGCTCCATTAAATCAGCATAATCATCATCATAGCTAATTAATCCTGATCTAATGCTAATCTCACCCACTTGCATTCTCTAGATTTGGCCACTTGCACATGAAAATGCATTTAATTGTTTTATCAAAATCTTTATTTTCAACTTGGCATAAGGGGACAATATTCTCCAAGTTTGAATCTCCCCCCAAGTGGACATGTACACCCAACAGAGCATTTATGAGGCCTTACATGTCTCTTACATGTCCCCTTCTAAAGTCAAAATCAGCATTTATTGCCAATTTGAATTCAAATTTTCTCTCTCATGGGCACTCTTCCCAAATCTTGCACATACATTGACCAATCACAACTTGACAAGTGGCCTTATCTTATTGGCCTGATCTTTGTCCCACATTGGTCCATTTTCAACACTTAGCATTTTGAAAATATATAAAATAGAGGCTTCATCTCTTATCAAAATCCTTGACAACCTCCACAATTTCATCCAAAAAGCATATGCAAAGTTATTCTCCTTGAGAACTAATTTTGCTCATCATTTCCATTGCATCATCATCATCTAAGCTTATCAATCAAGGATTGGGAAAGGGTCACTAGCACATGTGACACCAATCCAATATGAGATAGAGTTGGATTCTTGCTTCTTTGTGCTTTCACTTAGTTTAGTTGATATTTTGTTGTTTGGATTGCATTATGAAGCATGATTCAATATTTCATATGGATTCTATATCTGATTTGCTTGATTTAACAATACACATGCTTGTTTGTTTTTGAGCAAAATGCAGATTTAGGGTCTACAGAACTAATTGGTTGCTTATGACTATACTTATAAGGAAATTTCTCTTATTGTATCAGTGTCCTATATTTTCATTATGGCTAGACAACATTTTAGATAATTATCAACTTTTGTTTATTTCTTGGTAATGGTAGATAATTTAGAAATTCAAATGCATAATTGTCCTCAAGGAAAATAAATATAGATATATGATATATCCAATAGCAAACGATTTAAAATGCAAAAAGAAACACAAGTGAAATGTAATGATGCCCACAAATGAAGGTCAATGGGACTTGATAAGCACAAATAACTTATCTAGAATAAACAGTAAGGATTTTGAAATAGTTAGCAGGTTTGAATTTTTGATTCATTTGGGAGGTCAAAATAATTAGGAAATGCATTTTTTTAAATAAATATCAGTTAAAATTCTATATAAATTGAAAATTCTTTACCAAACAAACAAATCTAGCTGGTTCAAAAAATCAGGTTGGATTTGGCAGATGTGATCTTTGAAAAGTTAAAATAAAAGCATCCATCATAATATGAAAGACCACATAAATTTTTTTATCTAAAAATACAATTTTATCTTATATAATTTTGTATTCTTATTACAAAGATTTATTGTAGAGAAATGTGTGATACATCATACAATTTTTTTTCTTAACTGTGGTACATTTTAGGATGTGCATCAATAAGATAAGTTTTATGGGGCAATAGATATGTATTTAATTTGGGAGATTATGAATTAACGAGCACATAGTTTTTGGTTCATGGTTTATATAATATTATTTAGTCATTTTGTGTAATCTTCTCAATTAAAATATGTATGGATAGTAGTATGAATATGCATTGGAAAGCATCTCAAAAAGGGTTGCATATTTGATAGGATCTTGACAAAGACATGGAATGATACAATTAAATAATATAATTAATTATTTAGTTATGTGAAATGAAATGATACGGTTAAATCAAAAGTCTCATATAGCACTTTTTCTAGATATGCTTGTTCTGATTCTAACTCATGCTCTCAAATGATAGTTGGGAACCTAAAGTAATCTATGATATTGAACCATATGGTTGTTTCATTAATCAATTCAGGTTAATATTGATGGATTTGCCCCAAATCAAATTTATGTGACATAACAGCCATTTATTTCCAGTATAAACAATAAATTATACAACCACAAAATTATAAAACAAGCAGTTACAAGTTACAATAGATCCGATAATCATATCTTTGCACTAGTTCCATATTTCAATAAAACCACGGTTTATACATTCTTGTTACAGATAATCAACACTCTATTACACAAATCAGACTGCAATGAATCCACATAAGAGTATAGTGTCTAGGTGTAAAGAGTTATCACTCCCAATACCGTCAAAGACTTACATGGAATATGAAGAGTTTGGATCTTAGTTTAAGTCACCCTAAGGTGGATTAGTGTCTTAGCTTCAGTTATCTCAGCAGGTAATGACTAATAATGATTCTAACTGCTCATTAGACTTGTCCTTTCCTATTGCATAACCTTGTTTCAGTCCTCCAAAGTAGCCTATCAAATGTTTGAAGCCATTTGTCCTTCATTCTAATTTTTAGAACATAAACTAAATATCACTGATCACTGGTACCTCTGTTGTAGGTATCTTCTTCCTTAAATCCCTTTCAAACAATCCAAGAGCACCTCCAACACTCATAAATCTTCTTGCTATTGATGAATATTTTAATTTGGCATCCTAAATCCTATGCTAAAGGCAATGATTCCTCTTATTTTTAGATTAGAAAACCCTCAAATAGAGAAACTAGCAAAAATATGGTCTAAAACCCTGGTGATGGTAGTGCCTCACTTCCTAAACTTCACTCTGAGTGAGTAATCTGTGTCAAAGACACTCCACAATTGGGATTTGAATTCAGCAGCCACTCCAACAATCTTCACAACGAACTCCTGAAGAGCATATGTAAACTCAGATGTGGCTCCACCTAAATCCCTTAGGTAGAATTTACACTAATCATAGTAGTGTAGGGTTTCCGTCCAATATGGTGGAGTCAAACTTGAGGATTTCGTCTCAAGTCACTCAGAAAAATGCCAAAATTGAGTGAGATTGAATTTCCTTTGGCACCAAAATATTCAAAGTAAGTCGACTCCAAATAAAATTATTATTATTAGAATAATTAATATTATAATATATTATAGTTTATTATATTATTATATTTGTAGACATCCAAATTTGGACACTTAATTTATCCAAATTTACCACTTTTCATCTAAACATCCTCTTATCCAAGTTAATTAAGTAATATTACTATTATTTAATTAATATCATTAATTCTGCCAAATCCCTAAGATATTTAATTAATAATTAAATATTAAATACCTTACCCTCCTTAATCCTCTTTTCATCAAATGAATTAAATAAATATTACATTTATTTAATCCCTCACATGTCATTTTTATCTAATCCTAATCCATCTCCTAATCTCTTCATTAAGCATGTGCACATGCCTAATCCTTGATTAGGATGTGTCACATCCTCCAACTTTTGCAAGTTGGCTACTAATCCACATTAACCCCTAATTATCCTCTAATTACTAATTAGTTAAACCTAATTAGTACCTTAGTCAACTCTCCCCATCCCCCGAGGAATTTTTAATTCCTTTTTATTCACTCTAGGCTCCTCTCTTCCCCATGTGAATTTTAATTCACTTTTATTATTCCTAGAATCCCCTTTTCCCATGCATCTTCTAGAATATTTGACATGTCACCTCATGCACATGTGACCAATTCCCACCTTTTTGGAGCTCATCTCTTATCTTTTAGACTCTCCTAAGAATGTGAATTTTTAATTCACATTTATTTCTCCAACCACCTCTCCTTTTCCTATGGAGATTTTTGAGGAATTCCAAAATTCCTCAAATGTCCCTTTCATTCACTTGGGGACAAGAAATCCCTTTTTGAGGAAATCTTTCCCCCTCCCCATGTGATGATTGAAAGGTCACATCAAAGTACTTGAAAAGTACTTGTCCTTCCTCCACATCATGTACCTCCCTTCCACATCATTTACACCTCACCTCCTCTTAGCCACTTCATCATCCACATGTCAAGATATGAGGGCTTGTGAGTTATCAACCCACCATAGCCCTTCATCTTGACCTTGTTGAATCAATCTCAACCGTTGAATTCTCTAGAGAATTCAAATTCTCCTATAAATACCCCTTCCTCTAAGGCATTTCTAACACAGCCATTTTGCAACTAAATGCTGCCATTTTGTGCACTCATTTAGCCATCAATTCCATCCATTTGCATGAGCATTCGAGCACATAGTCTAATCCTTCATTTTAAATCATATCAAGAGTCATCAAGGAGCATACAAATCAATCCAAATCAAGGGACAACCAAGGAGTTTCAGCTGCAAAAAGGAAGGTATAACCATCTATCTTCATTTAACATTTTTCTCTTTGTATTTTCAAATTCCTTAGGCTAATCTTGAGGTGTTTCATTATGTTTTCCATTGCATTTTAATTGCTTAGAATAGGTTAGAAATTTTGGTATCACAATATTTTTATATAATGTTTATTAAAAAAAATTTAAGTAAATTAAAATTAAATTTTATTTTTTTTCTAGCCAAGAGAACTGATAGATATAATATATGAATCTAATTTAGATCCACAAACTCACTAATACTACCATTGCTATTATCACTATTCAAAGATTTAAGAAATAGAGAAATCAAAGAAGAGTCTCCATAAATGGTAGTTATGTTTTCTACTTGTCTCTCTTTTAGTTTCTTTTGTTACTTAAAAGTCTTTAATTGGCTTTGTACTTTGTATACAACGCTTTTGGGCACACTTTACCATCTTAGCATAGTATTTGTGCACACACATTTTAGCATCTCAACATAGTATTTGTGCAAAGTGATATGTCAAGATTAATGCTTCCCCCAAGCATTTTTTCCTTGCAATATACACAAGTTATCTCTCATTAATTTGACTCGAGGATGACATCTTTCCAACAATGGCCATTTCTAACTGAGGGTGATATGGAAATAATTTATAAAAATGAAGTATGTTGCAATGAAAAATAAATTAAAATTTATATTTCTAATTAAATTAAGATAAAAAAATAAAAATAAAAATAGATAAAATTTGTAACTATAAAATAGAAAAAATTACAAAAATGTAGACATGCAAAATTAACATTATGCATTTGATCGGATTCAGTCAAATTAGGTCTCACATTAGGCCCATTCACCACTTTCATCCATTCATTAAATAATCTCATTTCCTAAGGCCATGTATCAAATAAACATTATCATTAGCCTTTTAATAAATCAAACATCATCACTTTAATTAAATAGATCAAACATTTATTTAATTAAATCCATATTTCATCCTTTTCTGATTTAAATAAATCAAATATTTAAATCCTAAAGGTCAACTCACCTAATCAGCATTAAATCAGCATAATCATCAATCTAACCCTCATTAAATGTTAATCCCATCCCACTTGCATTCTCTAGATATCTCCACTTGAACAATAAATCAATTTTATTGATTTATTAAAAAGCATCGTTTTCCCTCAACATGACAAGTCAAACATGGCATTTATTACTCTTTTTTCTTGTCCCCCTCTCAAAATTTATTGCAAATTTAAATTCAAATTTTCCCTCTCATGGGCACTCCTCCCAAATCTTGCACAACCATTGACCACTCACCATTTGACAAGTGTCCTCAACTCATTGGCTTGATCTTTAGTCCCACATTGGTCCCTCTTCAACACTCAGCATTTGAAAATCTTTAAATACAAGCTTCATCTTTGAGAAAATCCTTCACAATTTTATGCAAGGTTACTCTCTTCATTTGAGATTTGATCTTGTCCATTTCACTCCATCATCTCCATTTGCATTTTATCATCTTGAGCTTTGATCAAGGATTGGGAAAGGGTCACTAGCACATGTGACACCAATCCACTATGGAATAGGTGACTTGTTATTGCTTTCCTAATGCTTTAGTTTTTATTTGGTCATGTATGGCATTTGAAAGTCTTCACAAGGTATTTCATAGAGGTATTTTGATAGAGTTTGCAAGGCACTAAACCATTGTTTGAAGTTTAGTTGTTTGCAGATTTTAAAAGGATGCCTACATTTGGCGCTAGAAGGAGGGTCATCGTTCTGTGGCATCTTTAAGCAGACATCATTCTATGGCGCACATCAGATCATTATTTCTTTTGCATATTGGATGGAGCTTTTGAATTGAATGATTTACTTTTATTAATACAAAGATCCGACTGTTACTGTTTTTGGTCTTCTTGCGGGGTACTTTCCAAATGAAGGGATTGGAATTAACTTTTTGTGTTATTAAATAGATGCTTTATGCCCACCGCTCTGTGCTCTGCATTCTGACCTTGGGTACTTACAGACCAGCACAACCTTTCATTCAAATTTTATTGATATAAGCCTATTGTCAGTCCAATATTGTTCACTCTGCACGCCATACACGTCACATTAATCATGTTTCTTGTAATCTGAAAGTTCACAAACATAAATTTAACCCTGTAACATGTCGAATTGAAGTTGAATCTAGGTGTACTGCTCCAGCCTGTTATGTTTCATTGAATGATTAGGACTATCGATAGGGCTTTCTAAGACAATATGGGTCTAAATGCAGTATTGATGATGATTGACTATTTATAGATTTCGGCCAATTACAGGGAAGAGCACTAGGGGAGTCATTAAAGGCGCTAAGAGTGCTAGTGAAGGGACACAAAATTAAAAAGTTCATTCAGTTCCTTGGAGGATGCGTGGACATAAATTATTTGACCGGCCAACTTATAGCCACACAAAGATTTTGATAAAATACAATACCCCACCACTGCAGGCGCTTCATTATGTTCAAAGCAGCTGATGTATCACTGAAGCCAACATAAAACTTTGATGAGCCTGCCTGGTCAAGACACCCGTGGGTGGCCATCAATGTGATTCACATTCGTATGGTTCACATGTATTTATTCTGAGCGCTGTATTTGTCTGTTGCAACAAAAGTTGGTTGAAATCATGGCTTAGTAGTTGGCAGTTAATGTGATTCATACTTCATAAGAAAACAAGTCTGGGTATTTTAATGTTTGGTGTTGAATTTGCAGGGTCATTCTCCCAAGATTTGGCACAATGGTAGGTGAAACTCATGTTAAGAAACATGTTATCAATAAAGCACTGTGTTATCTATTGAATGTTTGTTGTGTTATCAATTTGATTCATTAAGGTGTCAATGCAGGGCATGTTATTGTGATGTTCCTGTTGCACCAATACACAAGAAAATGTTTTATGTCAGTAGATGTGGTCAATGTACACGTTTTGTTGAAAATCTTATTGATGTCTATATAATGTTTCTCTATTCATTATTATGTTTCTTTCCTTTTCTTTTTTTTTCTTTTTTCTTTTATGCATCTATTTTTTTTTTAAACCATGACAAACAAGGTAAAAGGAAATCAGAAATTTGGTATGTTCATAGAAAATTTTGAAATCAATTAATCTTTTATCAAATAAAGATTTTGAGATCAATTAAAATCTTTCAATGCCTTGGTATATCAAAAATGGAGAGTTTGAAATCAATTAATGTTTTGTGGCTTTTTTCTTTTTTAGAGATTTTGAAATCAAATAATGGCCTTTATATCAAAAGTGGAAATCTTGAAATCAATTGATCTTTTATATGTCACATTGGGAGATTTTAAAATCAATTGTTCTTTTAGGGAAATAAGTATAAAAGTTATTGTCAATTTTGACATTTCTTGTGTATACTTTTATCATTTTACCATAGATTCCTAACTCATATTTTGTGATCTTTTTTATAGGTACCAAAAGCGAACAAAGGCAAGTGAAAAAGGTACAAATGAACAACGAAGGAAAAAAGGTACAAGGAAAGCGAAAATTCAACAAGGAGGAGGCTAGCAAACGAAAACGAAAGGAGGAGGATTTTTTTTTAAAACATAATGTGTTTTTTAACACTTTAAGTGTTTGATCAACACTACTTCATGAAGTTGTTTATCTTTTCATTTTAGAACACTAATTTTCATTTGGGTCTAAAACAAACAATTTGATTTTCATTGCAAAGGGCTTAAAAGGAATCTTAGGACAAACTTACTAGATTTCGTTTTGGGCTAAAAATTGGACAAGCAATCTTCATATTTCATTTGGTGCTTAAAACGAACTCACAATTGCTTTGAAGGTTATAAAATGAACAAGTGTTTGAATTGTGTGATTTTGTCTTTTGAGTGTGTATCCTCTCCCCTTGCGCTTCGTGCGATCTAGGGTGCAAGAGAAACACTCAAAATACATTTTATTGCTTTGAAACACTTCAATTTGGGCTTAAAAATTGAACATCTTGTGCGAGTGTGAGTAGGGGCATTTTCGCGTACATTCTCTTTCTTTCTGCCATTAAAGATTGATCGAGTTACGGATTGTGTCTTTGCTTGCTTTTCTTTATCTTAGAGGGCCTGCCTTGGGGAAAAAGTACTCACCCAAGGGACAACTCAACCGGTAACACTCTAAAGCCAAGAGTATTTCCAGCCGGGATATAAATGTGGGTTTTGGTTAAACGCCATAATCACGCGGTTGGCTCCGACAGGATGGATCCAAAAGGGGACTCTTGCCGTATGGGTCAATCTCCATGAACAGAAATTCTGAACTAGAACCCTTGTTTTGTAGTGGCCTCTTTATCCATTGAGTGAGTTTATCAAGGTGGTGCATTGGAACTTAGATTCCAAGAAGTTACTTGCCATGTCCGATCTTGGCTGAAATATAGAGGTTAGGATTTCATCATACCTCTATATTTTTCCTTGGTTGCATGTAAAATCATCTCTTCTTTGAAGTGCATGAGGCAAGCCCACTAAGAAAAATGTACCCATTAGGCTAGGATGTTACATTGCTTGTTTGAAAACACAGTGTTGAATTCGAAAACATTTTGCAAACAAACATTCAACATGATTCTCAAAATTTCAAACCCTCTTGAAGAAAAATATCATTGACTCAATCCATATGCTATTGCTTTCCCTTGGGATTCATGTCCTTAGAGGTTCCTAAGCATTGGATTATACCTCAATTTGTCTTTTTTAGTAAACAATAGGAAAACCCTTGCCTTAAGTTCATTAAATTTCCACATAAAATATCTTGTGGGGTTTAAAGAAATTAAGACATTGGACATCTTAGTTTGAAACTTTAATCAAAGAGAGTGTTTTTGGTAAAATAAATCCATTAAGAAAAGCTAATAAAAATGAACTTTCATGTGTGTTGAAAACTCCAAATCCCAAAAACCACAACTCATTGATTGGAAATCCAAAATGTTCAAATCTTTTCTTGGTTACAAAAGTCTTTAGGAAGCATATGCATGCTCTTCAATACCTAGGTCTAGGAAAATAAAGTGGTATTTTTAGGTTCATCTAGGGATCAAAACAAATCAAACCTCTTTCATTCATCTTTCAAAACATCAAACATCATCTCAAAAATCATCTTTTGAAAAACCTTGAAATCATCCTTGAAGTACTAGGCTTTATGAAAAAATCAAGCAAACACCAAAATCAGTGAGAACAAGTCCTTGAAAACATTTATCAAAACACCTTTGGCTAGGAATGTGTAAATGCATCCTTTTGCATATCCTTAGTCAAAGTCATCCAAATCATCTTGTCTAGCTTAGTGTATGTAGATGAATCCTTCTCCATATACTTAGTAAACAATAATCTTGTTTGGGTAGGTGTGGGTAGATGCATCCTTCTCCTCACACATATCCAAATCATCATCCTTTGAACACAACTATCCTTTAGATCATTATCAAACATCTTAGGGTCTTTTTTCAAAATCAAAATCCAAATCAAGATCAAGGACAAAATCTCAAAATTCAAAAATCAAACCAATCAAAAATCCAAAGCCTAGTATTTCGTTCAAGATCTATCAAAAGCCAAAAACATCCATAACATCCATCTTTAAACATCACCATCATATCATCATCACATTTGATCTTAAAAGCATCCTAAAAACTTTCACTTTGGGACATAAAATAGAGATTAATCCAAAGAATCAAGAGATTCATCTCCCATATTCTCGAAGATTGATCCTTGTTTTATGGTTCAAACAAGATCTCAATACAAGAAGAGTATGGAAGCCCATAAAGAAACTCCCGCTTCAAGTGACCTTAGCCAAGCAAATGCAGAAATGAATCTCGCAGAATCAAGCAATCCATTGATCCCCTCATCATCACAAAACCCACAAGAAGAAAATCAAGGGGAGGACCTCACCTTTGGAATGTCTCACGAAGAAATAGCTGAAATGCTCCAAAATCCAGACAACCATAGAATCATCAACATCATGATGAGACTTAACCCTTCGTTATACATGATTGAACTAGCAAAGCAAGGGGCCAAGTTGCCTTCGGATTTTGATGTAAGCATTATAGTAGAGACATCTTTTCCACCAATCTCATCCACCATCCCCATTTCATCTACACCTCCATCCCAAAACGTCATGCAAAACATTCCAAAAATCACGATATCAATTGCTCCAACCCAACCAAATGTCAACAAGGGAAACACATTTCTCAATGAACTTCAATCACATCCCCTTGTGAATAACCAAAACTTGGACGCAAACACCACAGTGGAACAAAACATCCTCCATAATTCATTACACCAAAATGTTCCTCTCACTTTACATTATGACCCATCATTAACATCTTTTCATGGAGCACCACAAACACCTCTTCTCACAAATTCACAAGAGGAGGGAGACATATTCGGACCAGGGGGCATTTTCAACACCACAACACTCTCGCAAGGATTCACTCCCCTCACATTTCCACCTATCCCACCACTACCATTATCATCCACATCACTCCTGGGCTTGGGGTTGCCTCCCCTACCAAGTATCAATCAAACCGCTATCCCAACCATCAATCAAAACATTTTGCCAAATGCTCAAAGATTATTGTTGATATCACAACAACAAATGACAAAAACACAAGCAATGGTAACATCATCAAACACCCCCACAACATTGCAAAGCATGGTCTCTCAAGGGCCAATCACATCAACGATGCCACTTACCACATCAACAACACCATCCACCAATCACGCAATAAACATGACAACACCATCCACCAACCAAATAATCAACACAACATCATCATTCACCACCACCACAAACGCCATTCCAAATCCACCACCACCAACATTCACCACATCAAACCAATTTGACGCAACATTGCAAGCTGCTTTCCAAAGAGGCTATCAACAAGTGCAAAAACAAAAAGCTATGCAACAAGCCGCTCAAGCTGCCAAAACTACACAAGCCGCATTACAAGCACAACAGGCACAACAAGCTCAAGCATTATTACAACAACAACAGCAACAACAAGCTGCTCAAGCTGCCCAAGCCGCACAAGCATTACAAGCACAAAGGGTCGCTCAAGCACAACTATTATTGCAACAACAAGCCGCACAAGCGCAAACCCAAGCACAAGCTCAAGCACAAGCACAACAAGCACAAGCACAAGCACAAATTCTTGCACAAGCAGCGCAATTGCAAGCATATCAGCAAGCACTAAAGCAATACCAAGAGCAGCAAGAAGCAGCAGAATTGGCAGCCCAACAACAAGCATTGTGGGAACAAGAGCAAGCAGAACAACAAGTGTTGTTAGAACAACAACAAGTGCAACAACAAGAAAAAATCCTAGCGCAACAACAACAAGAGCAACAACAAGCATTGTTCATCCAAAAATAAGTAGAAGCCTACTTCGCCCGCCACAACATACCGATACCATTGAACAATGCACCAACCAACCCATCCATTCAAACCATGATTGCAACACCTCAAAACACATTCATCCCACCCCCTGATCCTCAGAATGATATGACAACACAATTCAAGTTGCTCTCGCAACAAGTACTCAATCTTCAATCAGGGCGAACAACCAAAACACAAAGCAACTTATGTCCCTATCCATTTGATAGGAGCCTAGACATGAAACCATTCCCTAAGGGATTTGAGATCCCTAAATTTGACAAATATCGAGGGACGGGAAACCCTGAAGATCACATCAGGGAATTCCAGGTTCATTTATGGAGGTTGCATATGACGATACTTATTTGATGCGGCTATTCCCTAGGAGCTTAGCAGGAGATGCTATAGAATGGTTCTCTCGCTTACCTTCAGGCATTAGGACATTCGAAGAAATTAGAGACGCATTCATTAGAAACTACGCATGCAACATTACAATGGATGTTAGTCTCGAAGAACTCTATGCTCTGAAATAAGGAAAGAATGAATCTTTCGCTTCATTTCTTCAACAATGGCGATCCAAGGCCAATCGGAGCAAATGGACCATGCCAGAAGAGCAACAAGTCTGCACAATCATTACCAACCTTTAAAGCCACTTGTCATTCCACCTCAAGGTTCAGGGAATCACCACCTATGATCAACTAATCTCCAAGGCGCTTAGCATCGAAAGAGCCCTTGCAACCCAACCCATCGAATCAACATCATATCACGAATCACAAAACAATCGCCCACCATCAAATTACAATGATAAACCTCGTACATGGGCGAGAAACAAGAACATCACTAATGATGGTGTCATCAATGCCAAGGTGGTCATTAGTGTACCGCGCCAAAATACACCCGCATCGCAAATTCAACCACAATGCCAAAACACTCATCACACAACATATCAACCCAATAATAATCCCACCATCAATAATGTCAATGACCAAAGAGGACCACCTCAACGCAAAACATACCCCAAACGAAAATACACTACTTTGGGGGAACCACTTGAGGACATCATGAAAAGACTAATTGACGAAAAACTCATTCAAGCTCCTACATTTGATAATTATCAAGAACCTAATGTCAAACCTCCTTGGTACAATGAGAATCAACTATGTGAATTCCACAAAATCAAAGGCCACACCACAAATAATTGTATGAGACTCAAGAACATCATTCAAGATCTCATTGACAAAAGAATCATAAATGTGGAAGCACCTACAGGGAATCAGGACTTTAAAATCTACACGAATCCGATGCCAAATCATGGCAACAAAGGGAATAACAAGGATAAAGGAAAAGGTAGTGTAAATCATGTATCAAAACCACATGGTCATCACCATCAAAGGTGCCTATGTCGAAGACTGTGGAGTCACCACAAGAGGCAGAAAGGTCACCATCGAAGGATCATCCCAACCCAATAGAGTCCCTACATCAAGAGTCGTTCCATATAGCTACAATGTTATAGACTAGCTCAAAAGAACGCTAGCACACATCTCCATCATGGAGTTGTTAAAAATCTCATCAGTGCATAAAAAGATCCTTGAGGAAGCATTAGCCTCATCTACTGTCCTCGCAAACCTTGATGTGGAACAATTCCAAGCTATGGTCAGAAACATCATAACACCTAATCTCCTTACATTTTTTGACCAAGATTTTCTCACCCAACCATCTCACAATCGTGCACTTCACTTGGAGGTTATTGTAAACAAAAGAAAAATCAAAAGGGTCCTGGTGGATGGAGGTGTAGGTCTGAACATCTATTCTTTTAGTCTCATCAAGCAGTTAAAGATATCAGAAGATTCCATTAATAAAGGGAAGGGCATCACAATCAGAGCATATGATGACCAAGAAAGAGTGTCTCAAGGCACAATTAAGCTCCCTATCCAAGTAGGGCCAACACTCATGGAAACCACCTATCAGGTCTTGGACCTCAACTTACCATACAACATTCTCCTGGGATGCCCATGGATCCATGCAATGAAATTCGTAGCATCAACCTTTCACCAATGTGTGAAATTCACACATAATGGACAAGAGGTTACCATCCACGAAGATCCTAAGCCGTTTTCATACTGCAAGAACCTTAAAGCCAAATATTACAAAATCCCCCAAGTACCAGAAAATGATGAGGGCCCATCCACATCATACATCGATCCTGTCACTCTCACATCCACTTCTGTGACAGAGACACTCGCCATTCCCACCATATCCGATATCAAGCTCATCATCCAGGAGGACGGTTGTGGAAGTTATAGGCTCCCTAACAATGCTTTTGTGATAGGAGAGTTACCACAATCTCCAAGATCACGAGGACGCCCACAAGAAAATCAAGCTCCCTCATCACACACTTATCCTCAAAATTATCCTGAATTCACAAGGTGGGGAGACCTTGGCCATGAGGTAATTGAAGCAGATCCATCAAACATGTTGTATCGAGATGAAAGACTGACACCTGAATTACCAATGGATGAAAGAAGTAGAGGCCTACACATGATGCTTGCGATGGGCTATGACCGAAATCAAAGACTGGGACAAAATGACAATGGGCTCTTAATACCAATCACGCCTGAGACGTGACTTATAACAAATTTTGGTCTTGTATGTACCCCTCTGAGAATAACCATACGTGGCCAAGGCCCTCTGGTTAGAGCCGCTAATGTTTCTCCTCAGCCAATCCTAGTACAAGTGCACTCCCCAATACCCATAGGGACAAACATGCATAACTTTATCACTGAGCCCTATATTAGTAGCGATGACGAAGATACCTTATCCAACCTACCTAGGTTATTCGAAGATACCACCCTGTGTATGATTACTACCATATCCTTTGAACCAGATAGTCAAAATCATGAGATCCACTTAGTCTACCCCCAACTGATCGACTATGACCAACGAGGACCACCAGTTCTCGATACATTCGAAAATGATGAAGCACTCTCAGAATTCATGGGGTTGAGGGATAACATTCCAGATAGAGATCACAAGGAAGGATTCATAATGGAGTTGGACACACACACCTACTACGGGGAAACGATTGAATCCTTCAGTCGCAAAAGTGAAAAACTAAGAATCATATCCAAGTCCTTGAGTGAAAACCACACCGTGGCACTCTCTGACAAGAAAATAGTAAAAATAAAGGACGTATCCAATGGTGAAAACCTCTTTGAGGCACCTGAGGATGAAGGATTCAATCTTCCCCTAAGAGCTATTCATCAAGAGAAGTCAGCATTCTTGGCTGAAAAATGCAACCCAATCAACCTAGGAACAGAGGAGACCCCGCATATAACATTCTATGTGGAATCACTATTATCAGAAGAGCAAGAACTCCTAGCAACATTCCTAAAGGAAAGACAAATAAACTTTGCATGGAGTTATGCTGATATGCCAGGACTTGATCCAAATACTGTGGTCCACCACCTAGCAGTGTATCCAGATGCAAAACCCGTCAGACAGAAGCTTCGCAAAATTCATCCTCAAATTGCTTTGTTAGTCAAAATGGAGCTCAAAAAGCTATTAGATGTTGGATTCATCCGACCAATTGATTATCCAGAATGGGTATCAAAATTGGTACCTATTTCAAAACCTGACGGAGCTATCAGAATCTGCATGGATTTCAAAGATTTGAACAAAGCATGTCCCAAGGATGACTTTCCACTTCCCAATATTGATATGATAGTGGACATGATAGCAAGGCATGAGATGCTATCACTAATGGATAGATTTTTAGGATACAACCAGATTATGATAGCAAAGGAAGATCAACACAAGATAACTTTTACTTGTCCATGGGGGACCTATTGCTGGAACATGATGCCATTTGGCCTCAAGAATGCAGGAGCAACATATCAACGAGCCATGACATTGATCTTCCATGACATGATTCACAAGATAGTTGAAGACTATGTCGATGACATCCTAGCAAATTCAAGAAAAAGACAAGATCATATAGCAACCCTAAGTGCTATCTTTGATAGATTAGAGGAATACAAGGTCAGACTAAATCCCAAGAAGTGCGTCTTCGGTGTACAATCAGGTAAACTGCTAGGATACATAGTCTCCATGAGGGGTATTGAGGTGGATCCAGTAAAAGTCAAAGCCATCCTTGAGATGGAAGCACCAAGGAACTTAAAGCAACTGAGAGGCCTCCAAGGAAGGCTCCAATCCATTAGAAGGTTCATAGCACAACTGGCAAACAAGCAGAATCTGTATTCACACCTACTCCACAAGGGGGTAGTATACAAATGGGATACCAAGTGTGAAGAGGCATTCAAAAAAATAAAGGAATATCTATTGACACCTCCAGTGTTAATGCCACCTATCCCAGGAAAGCCATTGATTTTATATGTGTCAGCAACAGCAATAGCCCTAGGAGCTCTAGTTCTTGCTCAGCATGATGAAAACGGAACAGAAAGAGCCATATACTATATTAGCAGGACAATGGTCGGTCATGAGCTAAATTACTCCTTCATTGAAAAATCTTGCCTTGCAGTAGTGTTTGCATCCCAAAAATTCAGACATTATATGTTGGCACACAAGATAAAAGCTTATTGCCAAAATTGACCCCTTTAAATATCTCTTATCAAAGGCAATGTTAACTGGCAGAATGGCAAAATGGGTCATGATATTATCAGAATATGACATCGAGTATGTTGAGAGAAAATCCATCAAGGGTCAAGTTATTGCAAACCAATTAGCAGAAGCACCTATGTATTCTGAGAATCCCCTTGTCTCAGAGTTTCCAGATGAGTCTATTTTTAACCTCAACATTGCTGATCACTGGAAACTATACTTCGATGGGTCATATACACAACATGGATCAGGAGCTGGTGTCTTCTTCATCACCCCACAAGGGGATTGCATACCAAGTCATACAAACTAGCATTTCCTTGCACAAATAACATAGCAGAATATGAGGCTTTGACTATAGGTCTCAAGATAGCAGTGCAATGGAATATCATAGCTCTCAAGGTATATGGAGACTCTCAGTTGATCATAAATCAGGTCAATAATAAATATCAGACAAAGGATGACAAGCTAACCCCATACAAAAAATTGGTGGAGACTCTAAAATAATCCTTCATTGACATAACATTTGAGCAGATTCCAAGAACCAACAACAAAGCAGCTGATGCCATGGCTACAATTGGGTCTCTATTAGACATCCCTCATAATGTACCAAAATATGAATTTCTGATCGAGCAGATTCTCGTTCCCACATTCGAGGTACCAGAATCAGAATATGTGTGTGAAATCATTGGTCCTGGCGATCCTTGGTATCATGACATTTATACATATCTTTGAATAGGAGTCTTACCCACTGACCTACCATTGAGCCTAAAATGAACCTTTATCAAAAAGGCATCCAGATTTGTCATCCTAGGTGATACCTTATACCGTAGAAGCATAGAGGGTACTTTACTTCACTGTCTAAATGCTAAGGAGGCATTAACCACTCTAACCGAGGTTCATAATGGTACCTGTGGCTCACACTCGAGTGGGCTGACCATTGCCAAGAAACTGCTGAGGCTGGGGTATTACTGGCCCACGATGGAAAGAGAAGCACATGATCATGCTAAAAGGTGTTTACAATGTTAGCAGCATGGGGATCTCATCCATGCTCCAGCTCAAGAGCTCCATCTGATCATCACACCATGGCCTTTCTCACAATGGGGACTCGACCTCAATGGAAAAATCTCACCCACCTCATCCAACGGCCATAAATTCATTATCACTGCAACTAAGTACTTCACAAAGTGGGTGGAAGCCATACCCATGACTTATGTCACTGGAAAGTAGATCTCAAAATTCATCCTGAACTATCTCATCTGTCGTTATGGTATCCCACAAGCCATTATTTTAGATAATGGCACACCATTCAAAAACCAAGAGGTTCGCGACTTGTGCGAGAAGTTCAAAATCTAGCATTGCTTCTCCACCCTATACTATCCCAAAGGAAATGGCCAAGCAAAAGCCACAAACAAAACCATCCTCAAAATCCTCAAGAAAATAGTCAATGATGCAGGTCCTGACTGGCACTTGCAGCTTAATCCTGCCCTCTAGGCTTATCGAACCAGCATCCACACACCCACTGGCGCCACCCCATTCTCCTTGGTCTACGGATCAGAAGCCGTAGTCCCCATTGAGATTGAGCTCCCATCCCTCAGAATATCACTACAAAATCTCATCACTGATGAAGAATATCGAGTCTCAAGACTAAACGAGCTGGAGTTACTGGATGAAAGAAGGATCAAAGCTTTGAATCATTTGCAAGTATATCAAAATAGACTCAAACGAAGCTACAACAAGAGGATCAGAAGCAAGACTTTCCAAGTCAAAGAATTGGTTTTAAAAGAAAATCAGAAGAATGTACTGAATCCTAGCAGTAAAGGTAAGTTTGAACCCAATTGGTTAGGGCCTTTCATTGTCACAACAAGCTACAAATCAGGGGCATATCAGCTATCAACACCCAAAGGGGAACCTCTGTAGGATCCAATGAATAGCTCCCATCTCAAAAAAATTTATGCCTAATTCTTTCAAGGTATAGAACCAAAAAATCCAAAAAAATTAGAAAACGTCCTGAAAAAATGGTTACTTCAGCGAAAACCCGGCAAACAGGCGTCTTGGTAACAACAAAAAAATCAAAAAAGCAAAAAATCTATAAAAAATCAGAAAAAGGATCAAAAAATAGTAAAGAGAAAAATCGTCCTCTAGTGAAAACCACTTTGGTGGCACTTTGGGCAAATACCTGGGTGAAAACCTGGCAAATAGGCACCTTGTGTAAATAAGCACTTTCCATCCACCAGGATCTTTATGGCTTGTTCGTCATTATCTCTCCATCTCACTTCCATCATCCATCACATCCATATCTGCATACATCACACATCAATTTACATCGACACCATAGCTTGGTCCTATGTTCGTATCATGATCCCTCCTAGTACTACTCAGCCCATTTTCAAGGTCAATTTATCCTACCTTTATCGAAGTAGTCTATTGCATCACGTTGGGGGCACGTTCTCATTGGATCAGATTCGTGTATGGTCTTAAGGTCCTCAAAATCAAAAAATCCAAAAACATCGAAAAATCAAACAATCCAAAAACATCAAAAAATTAGAAAATCCAAAAACATTAGAAAATCAAAAAATCCAAAAACATCAAAAAATCAAAAAAAAAATCTAAAACATTCAAAACATTTCAAAAAGTCAAAACAAGGTTGTCTTGTCGAACTACGTCATCTCTGAGCTTGAACGTAGGCAAGGTTGATCTTTGATCATCCCCCGAGACATTTAGGTCAGTCCTATAGAGTCCGTCATAATAAACTGACGTCTCATCATGTATATCATCATTTGTAAATCGGTCAAGTCGTTAATCGAACTACATGGTTGCTGTGTGTATAACGTAGGCAAGGCTAATCTGTTGATAAGCCCCAAGGCCCCTAGGATAGGTCTTTAGGTTAGTATCTTGGTTAAAATCTTAGAAAATCCCAAAAACATTGGAAAATCAAAAATCAAAACATTTGTAAAACCTCAAAAAATACCAAAAATAGCCTCAAAAAAAAACATTGCAAAAACATCAAAAACATCAAATATTTGAAAAAATCCATCCGCCTCATCTCCTTGCAAATAAACACCATTCATAATAAACTGATCGTCATCATCAACCTTTGGTGAAACAGTTAGAAACAAGTCTAGCAGGTTAAAAGTAAAACTCAAAAGTGTCAAGTCTCAAGTCTAGTCAATACGTAAACAAGTTGGTCAAGTCTTTGTGTCGATAGTCCATCATCCAAACAGTCCTCATATCAATCATCTGATAACATCATGTCGTAGGATGAATCCTTCCTACAAAGAGGGCATTGTTTATCGAAAAGAACATTTGGATAAATGAAATGACGTCATCATCCACTAACATGTCCTAGGATGTATCCTTCCTGCAATGGGCATTATCTTTTGGCAATAAGTTTCAATTCTTATCCTTAAAACACATTCCCTTTGGTTAGCTTATATTGAAGAACATCAACTTGTTTGTGTACTTTATCTTTTCTTTTGACTTATCTTTATTGCACTCAATCCAAGGACCTCTCGATGATATCCGAAGGAAGGATTTAGAGAGATAGGAATGGGGCAATGATCATTATCTTTTGTCTGCCATGCTTGTTAGATGTTCTTGTAAAATAACTTGGTGAATACTTGCTTTGTTAGGTAATGCCTTCTAGCAAGGTTTCCGTATGTCAAGTGTGAACAAGAATACTCCTATCTATGTTGAGTCAAAGTCCATCACACTAAGTACAACGCCATCCTAGTCCTTCATACCTTGATGCATCATGCTTAGGCGTGTTATCAAACATAAAGTAAGTGACCCTTTGAAAATCCTTATCCTTGATAAGCGAATCATCATCATCAACATTTATCTATCATCATCATCATCTCTAATAAAGTCTTGACCAATCATGGACTTGTTGGATCCTCTTGTCATATCTGATTTCCACACTAACATCAGGCATCCTTCATGCATCCATCATGCATCCATCCTGCATCTACAAACCGTCAACATACCACATATCATACATCATAGGAAACATCGATTATTTCACATGCATTGCATAATCATCATCATAATATAGATTTGTTAGTCTAAGCATTTCATAAATCATCCATTGCATAATCACAACATATCACATCATCAATCTCATCCATCTCATCACATCATATCATCATTTAAGTTGTTTAGGATAATACAGATTTGTTATTCTAAGCATCTTGAAATCATCTCATTTGCATCGTCATCCATAACCATCCATTTTGAACCTCTTTATCATGAGATCGACCCTCAAATCGAATCTTTTCGCTTGATCTCTCGAGGGGGCAATATACCAGTGTACTTCTTTCCGCTGGGGCATCCGAAAAATAATGAGATTTTTAAATTTTGATCACAGCAAGTTATTCTTTTCACCAACGCAACAAGTACATTGCTTCAAAGAGGGGCAAAAATGTAGACATGCAAAATTAACATTATGCATTCGATCGGATTTAGTCAAATTAGGTCTCACATTAGGCCCATTCATCACTTTCATCCATTCATTAAATAATCTCATTTCCTAAGGCCATTTATCAAATAAACATTATCATTAGCCTTTTAATAAATCAAACATAATCACTTTAATTAAATAGATCAAACATTTATTTAATTAAATCCATATTTCATCCTTTTCTGATTTAAATAAATCAAATATTTAAATCCTAAAGGTCAACTCACCTAATCAGCATTAAATCAGCATAATCATCAATCTAACCCTAATTAAATGTTAATCCCATCCCACTTGCATTCTCTAGATATCTCCACTTGCACAATAAATCAATTTTATTGATTTATTAAAAAGCCTCATTTTCCCTCAACATGACAAGTCAAACATGGCATTTATTGCTCTTTTTCTTGTCCCCTCTCAAAATTATTGCAAATTAATTCAAATTTCCCTCTCATGGGCACTCTTCCCAAATCTTGCACATGCATCAACCACTCACATGATGACAAGTGTCCTCAACTCATTGGCTTGATCTTTAGTCCCACATTGGTCCCTCTTCAACACTCAGCATTTGAAAATCTTTAAATACAAGCTTCATCTTTGAGCAAATCCTTCACAATTTTATGCAAGGTTACTCTCTTCATTTGAGATTTGATCTTGTCCATTTCACTCCATCATCTCCATTTGCATTTTATCATTTTGAGCTTTGATCAAGGATTGGGAAAGGGTCACTAGCACATGTGACACCAATCCACCATGGAATAGGTGACTTGTTATTGCTTTCCTAATGCTTTAGTTTTTATTTGGTCATGTATGGCATTTGAAAGTCTTCACAAGGTATTTCATAGAGGTATTTTGATAGAGTTTGCAAGGCACTAAACCATTGTTTGAAGTTTAGTTGTTTGCAGATTTTAAAAGGATGCCTATAAAAAACAATTAGAGTTTGTTTATAAAAAGAGATCAAAGATAGTTAGGATTTTTTTTTGTGTTTTGTGAACTTAAAATAAATAAATAATGTAGAAGACAAATATATTTTAAAATAAAAATAAAGAAGATTCAAAATACAAGATTACTTCTTCAAACTTGTTTAAAATAAAAGGTGGATTACTCCAAAATCAATAGTAGGCTCTCCCAAATGCTATATAGGCTCCTTTAGATTCACCAAAGGGTACTACAAATCTACCCAAATGGAATTTAATAAATGTTTGTTGTTCAATTTGTGTGCTAGGTATTTCTTCTATGACATATTATTTTGGCCTCAATAGTCTTTTTGATCTCCCCATTGTGATTGCAATCAAAATGAATGTGTTTTTTAAGTGTTGGAATTTATTTTAAGTGCTTATGTTTTAGGTTTTTTATTTATTTTCTTTTATATGTTCTATTTTGTTTAATTGTCACTAGCTAAGGCTACCCATCAAAATTTAATGAATAACCAAATCATGAGTCCCTATTTCAACCTCCTTGTCTCGAGACTAGCCAAGATTTGGTGAGTCTCTATGAGTCTTATAACACTAGTTTGGAGTGATTAAAGATCAAGATGTTTTTGAATGTCAAATATTACAATGTTCTTTCTTACTTTTACTTGTAGAATTGTCAATCTATTAGTTAAGAAAGAGTTATGATAGAGACAATCATTTACAATGTTGTTTCGACTAACTTCAAATTCCCTTGCATCCATCCACCCTTTTTCAATATTCTTATAAATCTCCTTAATGGTAGATTAATAATAATCCTTTGCTATATTTTTAATTTTATAGTTTTAGTTTTGATCTTTTTTAAAATAATGCTAGTTGTGTTTTAGTTTTTATGTATATAAACACAACATGAGATTCTATGTTCTATTGTCAATGAGTGCCTCTTAATTAACCAATAGTGTAATGTTGGATAAAAACATCCTAAATGAAAACAAATTTTTTTTTAAGATATTTCCATTCCTTTTATCATAAATGTTATCATAAATACATATAACATTTTATGAAGATATTTTCAACATTTGTAAATGTAACACTGAAAATGAAATGCTTTGCACAATAGACAACAAAGAAGATTAGAAGCACACATGCATACAATACTAAATCTACAATGCAAATTCATTCGTTAAGCAACAAAGAACATGGGAAAGTAAAAACGTATTTAAAACTAGAACAATCTCACCAATTTGAAACATATTTCCATGATTCATCTCGATTGCCCTTCTCCATTTTACTTATGTAGTATAATTTCCCTCATATTTTCAATTTCGTGCAAGTATAGCCTAAGATAGCGATTAGAAAAATATTGAAGATTCAAGACAAAGTGCTCTCAAAAAGTTATAAAATTTGCGAGAGAGATCGAGAGAGATTTCGAGAGAGATTGGAATGAAGAATGACAAATCAATTTGTAGAAAATTGATTATTCGAATGACAGGCCTGGATTGAAAGATCAACGGACGATTGAGATCAACAGATTAGACATGCATTCAGATAACTAATAGAATTAAAGATTAAATAAATGATTTAATCTTCAGTTCGGCATTCGAAAACATTAGAAATATCTTTGCATGACAAAGATAAAAATTGATTATAACGACTCTCTGTTCGAATGCATGCACAACATTTAATTAATTAAATAAGAATATTTAATTAATATGCATGTGCATGCAAATGAGTTAGAACTAGACGATTTGAATGGTTTGACGAAGAGATTACTCGAGACACCACTCAGACATCAAATCAATAGTTAACTGAGCGATTAAAATAGATGTCGAGTCGAGTAAAAGTGAATACTTAGATAACTCACATAATTATCTAAAATATAGAAGAATGTGTTAAAATAGAATTAATGAATTAAATAATTCATTTAATTGAAGACTCAATATTTGAAGAATAATTAAATAAATAATATTTATTTAATTAAATGATGAAGGGATTTTAAATGAATAATTAAATAAATAAAGAATTTATTTAATTATGGTTGAAATATGATAAAGGGTAAATTAAATAATGATCTATTTAATTTAACTAGAAGAATAAGGTTAATTAGTAAGATAATTAAATAAAAAGCGTTTATTTAATTAATTAGATAGAATAAAGAAAAGTGTGAATTAATTAAATAATTAAGATTATTTAATTAATAGAAGAATTAATAGAAAATGAATTAATTAAATAGGAATTATGAAGAATATTGAAGTCGCAGGCTTAAACCAAATTTTGGTGTCTACATTTGCCCCTCTTTGATACAATGTCATTTCGGCGTTGTGTCAAAGAAAATCGATAACAAATATGCCCCAGTCATGCTCCAGATTAAAACAAGTGAAGGTATGCCCCCTCGGGAAAATTGACAAATTTGGGAAATGTGCAAAAAAAATTGGAAATGCTCCCGATTAGTCCAGTAGATAGACAGAAATGCAATGTTGTTGACGGTTTTTGGATCAAAAATGGGAGGGACGGGTACGAGATGATAGAAATTAAAAGTTTATATGGCCAGAAGGTAGGAAATGCCACCTAAACCCTAGGTATATATTTGAATTGGGGTGAAAAACTATTCATTTGCACCCACCTAGCTTAGAGATTTGAAAAGTTGCTCTGGATTTTCAGTGAGGATGTCTCTAGTTCCAGCCACCCATCATCGTGCATACAGGATCCGGACATACCATAGACCAGCCGGCGTGGACCCCCCGGTATGGACCTAAAACTTACCTTTTGAAAATTTTTGATTTGCGCATTGTTTAATGCATTTAATTCATTTTTTAGTTCTGCGTCACTTTTAATTTTGCACCGCATGTGTATGCGCAAACGACGCATTTGACTGCGAAAAGCCGCATTTGAATTTTAACGCCGATCGGTTAGATTAATTTTAGTGAATAACCACATCTATTTAATTTTGTTACGCATTTGATATTTTGCATCGCATATGTTTATTTTGATATGCAAATGTATATTTAGAAATGCATTTATTATTTTGAGACGCATTTACATATTTAGTGACTCATTTGATTATTATTAACCGCATTTGATTAATAATAATGCATATAGAATTTGTGAACCGCATTTGTGAAAAAGCGACGCATTTGTAAAAGAATGACACATGTGTAAAGTAACGACGCATTTGCATTTGATGTTAAAACAGTCTTTTTTTTACTAGGATAGATGATTCCAGCTTACATAAGACATGTATAATGTTGTTGCAGGTTGTATTAGACCCTATCTATACACCGGAGTCGAGACCCATGATGTTTCGATTCAGAGACAGTTTGCGGTCGGTCGAGCGATGGACTCTATGGCATTTGGGTTTGTTGCACGTGATCGATATGCCCCAGATTAGGGCAAATCAGGGATTGTTGACAGCACTATGTGAGCGGTGGCACTTGGAGACATCATCATTCCACCTTATGACTGGAGAGGCCACGGTGACCTTGGAAGATGTATATAGGATATTGAGATCGCCGATTAGAGGGACATGGGTGGTCTATGATACCCAGAGGGGTATAGCGAAGATGTGTAGGTATTAACCCCACACCGACATTAGACAGCTAGGGGTGGACGACTATGAGATTAGATGGTGGATATTGGCTCAGAGGTATAGACAGTTAGACTGTCTAGTAGCGACCTTGATAGGTGGTATAGTACTACTTGATCACCGAGGACATGGTTTCCCTATAGGATGGGGGGAGATGTTAGTGGGCATGCTTGAGCACCGAGTCATATATGCCTGGGGTTTGTGTGTGCTTGGGATGTTGTACTTCCACTTGCATGACATTGCCTATAGAGAGGCACAGTCGATGAGCTGCGGTACCACGCTTCTGATGGTATGGGCGTGGGAGCATATAGCCATTTTCAGACCACCTGTTACAGTAGATGTTCTTCATGGAGCTCCATACGCCTTTTATTATGCGGGGAGAACCACACAGCACCATATTGGGGACACAGGTTATTTTAGACACACTATAGACTTGATGCATTAACGAATGAATTTGCATTTTTAGATTTAGTATTGTATGCATGTGTGCTTCTAATCTTCTTTGTTGTCTATTGTGCAAAGCGTTTCATTTTCAGCATTACATTTTGGTGAACCCGACATGAAGACACCATCTTCGCGGATCCGTATATATTTTTATTTTTCGTTTTTGCAAGTTTTTCATACGAAACGACACATGTGAAGTTTTCTACACCGCAATTGACTTTCTGAACCACATCTGCCATAAAAAATGATGCAATTGAAGTTTCTGAACCGCAACTAGCTTTCCAAGCTGCAACTGAAAAATAAACGACACATCTGACTGGTAACGAAATGACGCAATTGACTGGTAAAATTTTATTTTTGTTTCCCGCAATCTAAAATTTTCATTTGATTTTCATGTTACTGATATCTTATTTTCAGCATGTGGCCTTTTCAGAGTTAACAAGCTTTTTGCAGGACAATTGAAAAAAGACAATATTGAAAATTACTAATTAGTTTTTCTGTAGGACGTTTGTCGAAGACCCTAGTTAAATTTAAAACCGATTGTTTGGTAGCATAGAAAATCTTTCATTTGGATTAAAATGAACAAGTGTCTACTGTGTTTGGTGTGAAAGCACAAGTTTGGTCACCCTTACGACTTGGTACATCGAAGTATCCTCTCCCATTGCGCATCCGTGCGATCCTGGGTGTAAGAGAAACGGTTACCAACTCTAGAACTTGGGCCTGTTCTGGTGGGAAAAAGTACTCACCCCAGGATGACTCAGACCGGTAGCACCCTGAACCCGAGGGACTTCCAGCCGGTATATAAAAGTGGGTTCTTGGGGAAACCCCAAGAATCACGAGTGTGGTTCCAATGAGATGGATCCGAAAGGGGACTCGCGCCGTATGGATCACACCCCACGAACGGAATGCCCGAATTAAATACCTTTTATTTTTAGAGACCAACCTATTTGTGGTTGTTGCTTGGTATTAGTGCAGGGTACAGTATCATGCCAGAAAGATACTCACTACTGATCCCCTTGAGTAGAGATAGTAGTTCTTGGGAGGTCATTTCCCAAAGAATTCCAAATTGGTGTGCTTGAAAGACATTAATGAGCCGTGGAAGGGAGCCAATGCCACCAAATTCCTAAGCTATCTGCTCTTGAGAAGGAAAGGTGTTCATCACCAATCCGGGGTATAATAGGTGGGCTATACCAAGTATACGAACCCTAGGCCTTTGGCCTATTTAGGATGTGCTTGTCTATTATCACTTTAAACATTCTTTGAGTCCAAAATCAAAACTAAAAACACTTTGTCTTACGATTGTCTTTGATTGTAAGAATTTGATCACAGAAAATGGAGTCAGTTTAAATTTCATGTCACTAAAAATTCACAGAGAGTCACAACTATTCACCAGAAACACGCATCTAATTTTTAGAGTCGCATCTATTAGGTTTTGAGTCACATCTATAATTTCTGAGTCGCATCTGTCAGATTGGCTCCCATCTGCTTTATAAAAACTACATGTGTTATATTCTGAGTCGCATCTGTCATTTTGACTCGCATCTGATTTAGAAAAACTGCATGTGTTATATTCTGAGTCACATCTATCAGTAGGAGTCGCATCTGGTAATTCTAAGTCGCATTTGTCAGATTGGACCGCAACTGTTAAAATTGAACCGCATCTGTCTGATTACCAGAAAAACCAAAATTCATAGTCACTATCCAGTCATCACATCTGCACCAGTTTCAGTTGTCTTCACACAAATAGTCTTTGAAATAGAAACCTGAAACGATTTGCTCAGTTTTGCATCCTTTAGGTTCATTTAGTCATTACCATAGTTGTCTTCAGTTAGAGTTTAGTTTCATCTTAGGGTACATATCACTTTGCATTAGACTTCTAGAAAGGTCACTTTTACAAACTTTAGGAGTAGTCCACCACCTATACTCTAGAAAAGTCATAGTGTCAACAAAATTTGTCATTGAACCTAGTCCTATCATCTTATACTTTGTCCTATAGAGAGTCTTCCTAGCTCATTAGTCTAGTTAGGAAACTCAACTTGTCTTTGATCCTCGTCCTATATTGGTTCCTTGGCTTAACTAAATTGACACCTTGGTTTGAATTTAGGTAGTTGGTCCCTTCACCTTGGGTTTATTGAACTGGTCACTTTAGGGTCTTACTTAGAATTTTGCATCTTTAGAGTCTAGACTAGTGTCATCTTAGGACATTCCTTATTTGCATACGAAAAATCCCAAAAACATAGACTAGGGTCATACTGTTCATACATATAGTCTTGCATTTCCTGCATATTGAGCTTGTCTTACATGGTTGAAACTAGGTCTAAGAAAAGAGAGAGAACATGTCGAACCCAAACGAGTTCATCAATCCATTTTCTTCAAGACCTCATAAGACAAGCAAAATGTAGAAGGGCAATCGAGATGAATCATGGAAATACATTTGGAATTGGTGAGATTATTCTAGTTTTAAGTAAGTGACATTGTATCAAAGAGGGGCAAATGTAGACACCGAAATTTGGTTTAGGCCTGCGATTTCAATATTCTTCATAATTCTTATTCTTCATGGTCATGATTAAATAATCTTAATTATTTAATTAAATCATCTTAACATTAATTCTTCTATTGATTAAATAATCTTAATTATTTAATTAATTCATCTTCCATTAATTCTTCTATTAATTAAATAATCTTAATTATTTAATTAATTCACACTTTTCTTTATTCTATTTGATTAATTAAATAAACACTTTTTATTTAATTATGTTACTAATTAACCTTATTGTTCTTGTCAAATTAAATAAATTCTTATTTAATTTACTCTTTATCATACATCAACTATAATTAAATAAATTCTTTATTTATTTAATTATTCATTTAAAATCCCTTCATCATTTAATTAAATAAATATTATTTATTTAATTATTCTTCAATTATCAAGTCTTGAATTAAATGAATTATTTAATTCATTAATTCTATTTTAACGCATTCTTCTATACTTTAGATAATTATGTGAGTTATCTAAGTATTCACTTTTACTCGACTCGACATCTATTTTAATCGCTCAGTTAACTATTGATTTGATGTCTGAGTGGTGTCTCGAGTAATCTCTTCGTCAAACCATTCAAATCGTCCAATTCTAACTCATTTGCATGCACATGCATATTAATTAAATATTCTTATTTAATTAATTAAATGTTGTGCGTGCATTCGAACAGAGAGTCATTATAATCAATCTTTATCTTTGTCATGCAAAGATATTTCTAATGTTTTCGAATGCCAAACTAAAGATTAAATCATTTATTTAATCTTTAATTCTATCAGTTATTTGAATGCATGTCTAATCTGTTGATCTCAATCATCCGTTGATCTTTCAATCCAGGCCTGTCGTTCGAATAATCAATTTTCTAAAAATTGATTTGTCATTCTTCATTCCAATCTCTCTCGAAATCTCTCTCGAAAACTCTCGTGAAATCTTATGACTTTTGAGAGCACTCAATCTTGAATCTTCGATATTTTGATAATCACTATCTTAGGCTATACACTATCTTAGGCTATACTTGCACGAACTTGAAAATCTGAGGGCAATTATACTACACAAGCAAAATGGAGAAGGGCAATCGAGATGAATCATGGAAATACGTTTGGAATTGGTGAGATTGTTCTAGTTTTAATTACGTTTTTACTTTCCCATGTTCTTTGTTGCTTAACGAATGAATTTGCATTTTTAGATTTAGCATTGTATGCATGTGTGCTTCTAATCTTCTTTATTGTCTATTGTGCAAAGCATTTCATTTTTAGCATTACAGTAAATAAAACAAAAATGACTATGAATAGATATCTTTACACAAAATAAATATTTCAATATAAGAAATATAAAATATCAATACTAACACTTCCCATATTCCACAAGTTTTAGTAGTGTACATTGAACTTCAAAAGAAATATTGTCATTCTTTTATAACAATTTCAAGTAGTAAACCATGCAAAAATGAACACATAATCATTTTATTTTCACCCAGTTACATTAATTTAAATAGAAATATCTGGACTTAAATTTCACATGCAAAGGAAAGAGGATAGAGAAAAATTAATTCACGTACTTAAATTTGAATCCGTCTACCTCACTACACAAGCCCTCCACTTTGTCTTTCATCGCATTCAGCAGGCCCTAATATGAACATAATTCTTTTGATGAAAAAGATTGTCTTCACTTTTCATACAAATGCTTTTTCTATATTGAACAGTAAATTAAAAATGTTAAGAATTATGCAAAAGAGATATTCTTGTGAACCATTTATTCATGACACGGGAACTAAATCCATTAAAATCAGTATACATAGTCATATTCATTCCAGAATCTGTAAATCATACTGCATAAAAAAATCATTAAAAAGCATCACATTTATAAACCTAAACCTAACTGCAAAATTATTTATCAATACCCAACACAATGCATACACAAAAAATTACTACTTTAGTAAGTTCACACACAATAGCCTCCTGATTGGGACCCAGAGCCACCCCTAGAGGTCGACCCCCAACAAAAGCCCACTTCTCTGCATCCCTCCCGTCTATCCAAACCCGCTTAATCCAACCATCCCCGCACCCACTAAAAAATGACTTTTTTTCTCTGTCTAAAGCTAAATCTTCTAGACTTGGCAGCACCCCTAGTCCAATCTTTTCTGCCCTTTCAAGCCCATTATTGAGTGCATTAATTCCATTAGTCATGAGAGAAGTAGGCGTGGGGTTAATGGAGCCTAAAACCGCTTGAGATTTTGCCGCAAAGGCCAGGCAGATAACAACTAACAGAACAACATTTTGAACTTGTAAATCCATCTGAATTTCTGCAGAAGAAGTTTGTTTCAGATTCAAAGGCATCACTTAATGAAGAATACATTTTGTAAATTATATAAATCTTTGCATTTGTAATAGTAACTTTTTCCTTTTGGAACCCTTTATTTAAGAGGACAAGCCCACCATAAACATGGCTTTCGCGGACTTTTTTCTGATCGAGGTCTCGCTTCAAACCCAAAAGAAAAGGGAAAAAAATGCTAATGGAAGGTAGCATCTTATCAGAAAATCATAGTTTACGTGGATCACAAAATTTTAGTCAAAGGTGGGCATGTTCGTCGACGATTTCCTCTTCGCACAGAATTCAAAGCATCCCATTTTTTTTAATGGGAAATTTGACACTCTATTTACAAGTGGTATTCTTTTTATAAATTTGATTCATAATATCATTATAATCTGATTTATTATCACTCCTTTTCAAAGATGCGACTTTGATCTTTAGATTCTTTATTCATTATTTTTGGATTAGATTTGGGAGAGTAGAGTTTGACCTAACATTGAGCTTTTAAAATTGTAATTTCAAATTTATATCTAATCTTCTTTATTAGGGGGAAAGCCTCAGTAGCCGTCAGGGCTAACTTCGCGCATTCGTGCATAGTGCAAAATAGATCCGATTTCTTTTTTTTTTGTTTGGGCTTCTTTGTAAGCGAGTTAGGACCTTAAAAAGAAAAATTTGGCTTCTAAGTATTTAAGATGTGCCTTGTGGAACTCGTAAAGCAAAAGGTGCTCAAAAAGGGTGTTTTTAAACCTCCGTCCCCTACATCTTCACTATTTCACCTATACCCATTCATTACAAATCCAAAATAAAAATAAAAAATTGCCTATTACCAATTATCATTTCACCTATTTCAAGTCATGTTTGTATGGGGGGGCCTTCAAAATATCACGTGGGTCCATTAGGAGGTGGCCCCTTTACCATCAACCTCATCACATTAAAATGTTCTCCACGTGCCCCATATTCCTTCAGCAAACCATGCATATGAGTTAACCACGTACCCCTTAAGCCTTCATCAAACCACGCGTACGTGTTAACTTAACCATAGGTTGCTGGGAAACTTTAAGCCCTAAATTCTTCATCTCCTGCAGTTTCTTTCCAGAATGTTCCTTGCCGCGACCACGGTTCCTCTCTCCCACCACCAACTTTTATTCAGCGACCATGGCGACGACCTTCAGCTGCAGGTAACATCTCCACCTCTCTTTACCTGCAAGATTGCTTGTTTAACAATGGTATTTTGTTGGGTTGGATGGTGTTTGAGTGCATTTTGGTGTCTTTTAAAATCATTTCTGTGTATGGCATGAAGGGTTTGAATGTAATCATTTTTTTTTACATGTGACTATCGACTAGTAGAAAAATGAACCCTCATGAATTATTCTGTCTACATCATCAACTTTTTGACTACTATGCCTTTTTTTGACATTATTCTATGAAGTAATCACATGTAATGTGATTTAAATAGGACATTGACAAAATTTTTACCAAGTATCATCATGAAAATTACTAGGTATATAATAGGATACTTAATCTTCAAAGATTTTTTCATTTTATCTTATATGGAGCTGCATAAAACGTCTCCACATCTCTTCACCTGCAAGATTGCTTGTTTAACAGTGGAATTTTGTTGCGTTCGATGGTGTTTGAGTGCATTTTGGGTTTTTCAAACTCATTTCTCTGTATTCCATTAAAGGTTTAACTGTAATCATTTATATTTACATGTGACTAGCAACTAGTAGACAAGTGAACCCTCATGAATTATTATATGAAATTTAAACATTTATTCAAAACCCACGTGAGTGCTACCAATTAATTTATATGGAGCTACAGAAAACCTCTCCACCTCTCTTCACCTACAAGATTGCTTTTTCAATAGTGGTTTTTCTGGGTGTCGTCAATGTTTGAGCGCTATGATTTCTGTTGACATTATTCCAAAATCCCCTCGCTAGTCTGGAAGCTCTCGAACATCCTTAGACTGCTCGGTTGTCCCTTCTCCAAACCGTTTACCTTCCCAAACTTTGCATAGGTCTCCATGTCAATGTCTCCTTTTGACCCTTTCATTAATTGCATTGTTTTTCCCATCCTTCCTTCATCCCACTGTATAAGTGATAATGGTGAGAAATCTCATGGCTTGAGGTTTTGGTAGCACTCACTTGGGTTTTGATTAAATCTGGTCTAATTTGGTTGATTGGTAGACATCATATTATTTGTTTCTCACTTACACATTTACACTACAACATCAGAACAGTCCACTTTATCCAAATATTTGTTTCTAATTTCATTTTGGATGGACCAGCAATGAGTCTAAGATCTATACAGAACAGTCCACAGTTTCCCAGAAATTTGTATCTAAAATTATTGGTAAATATTTGAGAGAAAATTAAATAAAATATTCGACCAAACTCATGCTACCACGTGGCAATAGTTTAACAGGTTAAGCAGTGCACCAAGCTTTCAGATTTAGCCTTAATCAACACTAATTAATGTAATCTAGGTATACCTCCTTTGAGTAATCCACCAGATGAGAGGAGGGAAATAAACAATGTTAACATACCATTGTTTTCTAATGAAGTGGAGCATGTTAAAATTTCAAATGATCTTTTTCTTCATCAAATGAACCAGATAATTTTCATTGAAACTACTTTAGTTTTTCTAGACCACTACATTGTTATCTAATAAAGAAGCTTCCATAAAAACATATCTCTTCCTTACATAGACGAAACTAGCAATGCAGACTATGAGGACTCTATAACGAATGAATTTTCTTAGAAATTTCCACAAGTATAAATCCAGAATTCTAATGGTTGCTTGTTGAATTCTAAAACTTGGGTAATTTTTTATTTTGGTTTAACTGTGAAAAGTGTAATAAACTATTATATGTTACTTTTCAATAGTTTCACATAATGGTTTAATTTATGCATATAATTGTATTCATAGCCATGTATATGAAATCTAAATCATATAATAGAAACAATTTGGAGAATTGAATTCTAAAATATGTATAATCTGATGGGTGGTATACCTATATCTATATACATACATATATATGTATATATATAATCTGATATATATATATATATCAGATTATATGTATATATATATGTATAATCTTATATGGATAATAATGGTGTAAATGAGGAAGGAAACCGCGGGAGATGAACACTTTAGGGCTTAAAGTTGCTCAACAACCTGCGGTTAAGTTAACATGTACACGTGGTTTGATGAAGGCTTAAGGGGTACGTGGTTAACTCATATGCATGGTTTGATGAAGGAATATGGGGCACAAGGAGAACATTTTAATGTGATGAGGTTGATGGTAAAGAGGCCACCTCCTAATGGATCCACATGATATTTTGATGGGGCCCCCATACAAACGTAACTTGAAATAGGTGAAATGATAATTGGTAATAGGCAATTTTTCATTCAACACACAATTGTTTGGTAGGAAAATTCAAATGTGAAAGTCAATCACCACAATTCAATGCATTCAATATACACATTGTAATGATTTTATAAGAGGCAATTTCCAGTGTCATTTTCACTACGAATTTGCATATGCTTTCACAGCATATCCTCTACAAAACTTAGGCATAGATGGTCACTACAAAATGAAATGACAGATTGTTTTCCACAAAAAAATCAAATTTGAAACTCACCCACCACATTTCAATTTACCCATTCAAATGATTTTTTAAGAGGGAATTCCCACTGTCATTTTCATTACGAATTCCCCCTTGCTTTAACTGAATATCCTTTGCAGACTTCAGAGCTTACTAAGGCAACTTCTGCACATTCCTCTTAAAAGGAAGCTTATTCATATTGGTACACTCAGAATAAGTAAATTCATGTTTTTATTTATCAGTATACCAGATTTACATTTATGTTGTCTATTTCATTGTTCAATATACTCTTTTATATTTATGAACTCAGTGTCTACATTATTTTCAGCGATACATTATTTTCCACTTATTTTATGAGTTTCAATAATTAGATTACATATTTGTATATACATTTACATATACATGTACATGTATATGTATATACAAATATATATACACATGTATATGCATATGTATGTATGAATGTATATGTATACATGTATATGTATATACATAGACATGTATATTTATATAGATATACATATATTTATTGAAAGTCGTGGCACAAAGTATTTGCACAATACACACTGTCAAATAAATTCGTGCAACGGTTGTCACTAAATATATGTATATTTATATAGATGTACATGTATATGCATATAGATATACATGTATACATATACATATATATGTATATATATGTCCATTCTATTGCACTCTGCCATATATGGTGCCATCATATGTAATACACACTATTATTTTCAGCTTCATACCAAGGACCAAAACATTGTGGATTTTAATGCTCCAATCAAAACTCTTATTGTTGTGCATGCAATATTGTAATGATGATTTGATGTGGGAATGTTATGAGTACTGAGTACTACCCCCATTTATTACAATTATTTTGCAGGCAAGCAGGACCATGGAGAGGTGAAACAAGCATGTGGATTATCAACATACCAACAAAGTTGTGTTTGTTAGCACAACAAACTCTATAGGGACATTTTTCTCTGAATGCTTCTTGATATGTTTACATTTTCTGGTATACACATGTTCTTAAATAAATACTTTTCTTATTATATGCTTATTTCATTCCAGGAATATATTTATTGGCATTGGTCTCTTAATGGTAGGAATGCGAGGATTTATCCGCAATCAAAAGAAGACATTCAGCATTAATGACAGGTAAAGTCTATGACTTTACTTTGGCAATGACCTAGTAATACTGAAAAAATGTGTATATTTTTATATATGGTTGTAAGTTAGATGAAATGAGCAATAGTATACAATAATTATGAGATTGTTTAGTATTAAATTAATTATATGTTTGCATGTATATATATATATATATATATATCGATAGGTATATATGTACATACATATATATGGTTATGCATATATGTATGTACATATATAGATATATATATGTGTGTGTGTATGTGTATATATATAATTAATCTGATAATAATAATATCATCAAACATAGAAGGCATACAAATTTGAGGTTCCAATAACAAACAACAGCAGCATTAGGACATTTTATAATCATATCATAGTTATATTTTGATTCAAACTGCATTAATTGATTGGGTGGTGCGAGAGAAAAAACATTGCTCAAACATACTTGAAACATAACTACATCAGCATTATCACATCTTATAATCATATCACAGTTATAATTATCATTATCATCAACTGTCCATATTTCTAGGAAAAGGTGGCGGCGTGATATATCCGCTAGTAGCTGAGTTAGGTCCACTTGGAGGAGGTGATATTTGGTTAATACCTCCTTGAAGGAATGTTTCTATTTGAGCAAGTAATGCTTGGCTTGCATCAGCAGTCAATCCCATTTGTTGTGAGCCACTTCCAACCTGCATATTGTTGATGGCTGCAAAGGCTAGTGTCAAAATGCTCATCATATCAAGCAGGATAGGATGATGGGTGGGTATAGGATCCCCCACTGTTGACTTATGCTTTCTCTTCTCTGCTTGTTTTGCTTTCTTTTTTGCTTCCTTTTGTAGACGTCCAGCCTTGGCCTGCTCTTGTCGAATGGCTTTCTCTTGCATTCTTATCATTTTCTGCTCATCTTCTATTGCTTTTCTTGTTTGCTTCTCAGCCCTTGTTGCTTCCTTTATAATTGCTTCTGCTTCACGGTCTGCCTTTCTCTGCAACAACTGCTCCTTCTTACATTGCTGCAACTCCTCTTGCCTTTTCTTCTTTACCTCTTGTTGGCTGAACAATTCAATGAAGGCATCAGATGTTAGTACTTGGGACCCCTTACTAAGGAGAAGCACTCCCGAACGACCTCTCTATGATGTTCCTTGCACTCTCTGCACTAGAAGTTTCAAGAATTTGTTGATTGGTCTTGTTGTTTGCGATCCATCATGTGGGGTGCATGGCACAAAATCAGCTTCTTCCTCACTAATAGCATTGTCATCTTCACTTTGACCATCACTATGCTCTTGCCAATTCCTTGCATTAGTGAAGTAATGTATTACTTCAGCTGGATCAACGTGTGGTGGGGAAGGCATAGAGAGGCTGACTTCTTCCTTAGTTGGATTTATTTGCACTCCAAGGTTTGTGGCTGCTTCATGCATCCATTCCGGTTGGCTAACTTGAGTTGGCAAACTCAGGCCTGTTGATGTAGTGGCTATATCTTCAGTGGAGGGTGCAATATCTGATTGAACTTCTGGTTGGAAATCTACTAAAACTTGTTGGATTTCTGGTTGAATGTGTGTTGTAGCTTCATCACCCCCATTGCATTCTGCTGCAACACCACTTGCCACTTCCCTTGCATCATACTCCCTCACAAAACCATCTATTACATCCTCATTATAACCAAGAAGACGCAAGCATGTCTCTGCTGCTATAACATCATCTTTAGTTTCCATTGTGACTAGTTCATCTTCAGTTGTAGGAGTTGCAACATCATCTTCAACAACATAGCCCTCACTTGGGCCCATGTCGTTGTTAAGGGCTAACCGATTAAGAGGCCATATTCTTGTTCTGCGGAACCCACTAATAATGTTACTTGGTTTCAAGGCTTTTCTGAAAGCTTGGCTTGCAAGACTTGCCAACTCTTCATGTCCAATATCAATATGTGGGTTTGCAGCCTGCCAAATAGTTCTTTCCTCTCTAAAATATGCTTTGAATGGAGCAAAAATGCTGACATCCAATGGCTGCAGCTTGTGACTGGTATGAGCAGGCAGTGTTAGTAGGTCTATTCCTAATTTTTGTGATTGCTCAATGGTCTTGAAAGCCACGTGGCTGCCATGACCGTCAAAAATGAGAAGGGCCCAATTTGTCGGTGAAACGCCACCAGGGATATTTGTTGCAAAATGGTCTAACCATTTGAGAAATAGTTCCTTTGTCATCCACGCATGTTCTTTGACTACCATCAATGCCCCAACATCACATTTAAAGATATAGTTCTACATGTGCCTCTTTGATTTAAACAAGTAGAACCGGGGAATGCTTATCCCAGCTGCACTTACACAAGCCAGCACTGTGATCCACTTTCTACTTTTTGAAACTAAATGTGGTACACATTTTGTACCCAATTTGGCAATAACTCTCATGCCATAGTTCCTTCCATCTTGAATACCATTCTCATCGCAGTTCCATATTTGACTTGGTCCATACTGGTTAAGTTTGATCAGGTTATCGAGGTTGTCGTAGAATGCTTGCATGACAGAAGAACAAACCATAATTGCTCTGTCACTGTCCACTCCTTCAGCTATTCTGATTGTCAAATCTGGGTGCCTTCTTCGAAATCCTACCCACCATGACCTCCCAGGGACCCCATTTGTGAAAGGATTGGGTCGACTTGCTGTTATATGGGAAATAGTGGCTTGCAGTTGATTTACTTGCAGTCCGTGGCCCAATCTTGCCATGTCCTTGCACCATTTGACAAATTCAGTCTCCTCCTCTTCAGTTAAAATTATAGGTGGACCCCTCCTCTTTGTGGTGGTTTGTCCTAACAGCCATGCCCTTAAATTGCTAGGTGGCATACCCCACTTGATTGCTGCTACCATGATTGACATGTTGTTTTCTTCAACACTCTTAACTACTCCTTCCATATCAGCATATGTCCACTGCCTAATGGGTACAGGTATAGGTGAGGGCAGTTGCACAACGAGTTGAACATTTGGCTAAACATGAAGTTCGGCTTCTGTTGTGTTGGTGGCTTCATCTACAGAGTCAGGAACATCTTGTGGGCTGGGATTTGCATGAACTTCTTCATCAGACTGTGTTTCAACGAAGTGCACCCCACAAGTTACTCTAATTGCGCGTTTTCCTCTTCCTACAACCCTTGTAGTCTTTCTAGTAGGTGCCATAATTTTCTAGTTAACCTGCACACATAGTAAAAATTGAATAACTTGTTAGTGCAGCAAAGAATAACATGAGATTAGTTCATAGAATAATGTCAAAAGAAATCATTGTGCTCAAACATTAATGACGCCCAAAAAAATAGTGTGTTAAAAAAGCAATCTTGCAAGTGAAGAGAGGTGGAGACTTAGTATATGAGAATTCCCTTTTAAAAAATCATTCAAATGGGTAAATTGAATTGTGGTGGGTGAGTTTCAAATTTGAATTTTTTGTGGGAAACAATCTGTCATTTCAAATGACACTGGAAGTTGCCTCTTATAAAATCATTACAATGTGTATATTGAATGCATTGAATTGTTGTGATTAACTTTCACATTTGTATTTTCCTACCAAACAATGGTGTGTTGAATGAAAAAATGCTTATTCCAATTATCATTTCACCTATTTCAAGTTATGTTTGTATGCAAGAATTCCCCATCAAAATACCACATGGGTCCGTTAGGAGGTGGTCCCTTTGGCATCAAGCTCATCACATTAAAATGTTCTCCATGTGCCCCATATTACTTCATGAAACCATGCATATGAGTTAACCACGTACCCCTTAAGCCTTCATGAAACCATGCATATGTGTTAACTTAACCGCGGGTTGCTGGGCAGCTTTAAGCCCTAAAGTCTTCATCTCCCGTGGTTTCCTTCCTCATTTACACCATTATTATCCATATAAGATCATACATATATATATATGTATATATATACATATATATATACATATGTATATATATACATATATATATACATATGTATATATATACACATATGTATATATAGATATACATATGTATATATATACATATATATATATATCAGATTACATATGTACAATCTTATATAGATATATACCACCCATAAGATTACATATGTTAAGGTCCATGTCATTTGGATCAAGATTTCCATGATCCAAAATGTTGATGAAGAAAAATTGCATAGTTTTATCCAGTAATCTTGATTAGTAATGTCATGGACTGTGGAAACAAAATGTTATTAAGAGGCAGAGACATTTTCTGCAGCTCCATATAAGATTAAATGAAAAAATCTTTGAAGATTAAGTAGCTTATTATATACCCAATAAATTTCATGATGATAATTGGTGAAAATTCCGTCAATGTTCTGTTTAAATCACATTACATTTGATTACTTCATATAATAATGTCAAAAAAAGGCATAGCAGTGAAAAAGTCGATGGCATAGACAGAATAAGACAAAATAATTCACGTTACATTTGATTACTTCATAGAATAATGTCAAAAAAAGGCATAGCAGTCAAAAAGTCAATGGCATAAACAGAATAAGACAGAATAATTCACGTTACATTTGATTACTTCATAGAATAATGTCAAAAAAAGGCATAGCAGTCAAAAAGTCAATGGCATAAACAGAATAAGACAGAATAATTCACAACACGACATAATAAGATAGTCAAACCCTTCATGCCATACACAAAAATGATTTTTAAAGATGCCAAATTGCAATCAAATGCCATCGAACCCAACAAAAATCCACTATTGAACAAACAATCTTGCAGGTGAGATAGGTGGATCAAATTTGTACTGGTCACATGTAAACTCTACACGGCTTGATATGAGGAAATAGTATATGGCATGACTATATGTATGTATGTATGTATATATGTATGTATATATATATGTATGTATGTACATATATGTATGTATGTATGTATGTATGTCTACAGTATGATAAGAATATCACAAAATAAGACAAAATAATTCGCGAGGGATCATTTTTCTACTAGTCGGCAATCACATGTAAATATAAATGATTATAGTCAAAACCTTCATGCCATACACATAAATGATTTTTAAAGATGCCAAAATGCAATCAAACACTAGATTCTTACCAGATTTATATATATATATATATATATATATATATATATATATATATATATATATATATATATATATATATATATATCTATACAATCTGGTATGATGAAACCCTACACATTCATATCATATTATATATATATATATATAATCTGCTATGATGATATCGTACACATTCTTATCAGATTATATATATATATTTACAATCTACTTTGATGAAACCCTACACATTCTTATCATATTATATATATATATATATACAATCTGCTATGATGAAACCCTAGCCATTATTAAAGATGGATTTAGAATATAACTATGATATGATTAAAAAATGGTTGATGCTGATGTTATTATATTTGATGTATGGTATAATGTTGCTATTATAATCTTTGATTTATGATGAATGCAGGTGAAAAAAATGTAACTACGATATGATTAAATAATGGATAATGCTAAGTTGAACAACTGACTAAAAGAAAAATTATTGGTATGCTTGAAAATAATGTAAACACTGAGTACATAAATATAAATATAATGCAACTATGATATGATTAAAAAATGCTAAGTTGAATAGCTGAGTGAAAGCAAAATATTTTTATGCCTGAAATTAATGTAAACATTGAGTACATAAATATGTCAGATTATATTGAACAATGAAATAGACAACATAAATGAAAACATTAAGCCTATTAATAATGTAAACACTGAATATATTGAATAAATGAGATATTATGCTTGATAAATATAAAAGAGTATATTGAATAATGAAATGAACAACAAAAATGTAGAATAGTATGGCTGAAAAAAATGTAACCAGTGAGTAGTTAAATAGAAACAAATTAACCATGATTCTAGATTAACCATGAATATTGAAATAGACAACATAAATGTAAACAAAAACATGAATTAACTTATTCTGGGTGTACTGACCTGAATAAGTTCCCTTTTAAGAGGAATGTTCAGAAGTTTCCTTAGTAAGCTCTGAAGTCTACAGAGGATATTCAGTGAAAGCAGGGGAGAATTTATAATGAAAATGACCATGGAAATTCCCTCTTAAAACTTCATTCAAATTGGTAAATTGAATGCATTGAATTGTGGTGGGTGAGTTTCAAATTTGAATTTTTTGTGGGAAACAATCTGTCATTTCATTTTGCAGTGGCCATCTATGCCTGAGTTTTGCCGTCGCCTTTAGGAAATCAATTTTATATTTGGTTTAATTGTAAAAATAGGTGGCTCTATTAAATTCAGTCAGATATATGAATTATACTATGTTTTTTGGTATATTAGGGAGCCTTACACCATTAACTGTTTATGCAGGTACCAAAAGTTGATGGAGTTAATGCATGAAGATGTCAAGGGATGTGTGGGTGATTGTGAAACCGATAGCTTATAAAGTTGTTCAATGATTTGTATTATGTCAGAATGTGGACCATTAACTGTTTATAATGTTTTAAATTATGTGACATTGTGCACCATTAAATGTTTATGTATACATGTAAATACAATGCACTAGAAGCTTTAAGCCACTTGCATGGAGTGGTTATTGTAAACATCAGTGTACCTTTTTTAATTCATAAATGACTTTATTTTGTGCAAGTTGACTTGTGTTGAAAACATAATTGTACCAATATATGTTTAAATTTGTTTTTTTTGTTGGTTGGTTACAGACTAAGTAGTGAACATATACTGGTGTAATATCTATTTTTTTATTGGCATAACTACAACATTTTAATGACTAAAATGCAAACGGATATTGGGGGGACAGGTGAACAAGGAGTAAACGGCAATTAGATCATGAACGGCAATCGGGGGTTTTCCCCTATTCATTTTTAATTGATATAACACACATATTCATGTTGATTTGTGTTGTATGTTGCATTTAAATACATTCATTCATTCACTTTAAGCAATGTGAATAGGATTTTCCTAGGTAGATTAACAACTAACTAGAATGGTAAAGTCACTATTTACACGAACACCCCTCTTAAGTGTAACTTAGAGAGTAATGTATGGAAATCCCCTCAATAGACTAAAGAACTTGAAGACCAAGGAAGAAATGTAGAAGTCCAAGGTCTGTCATGTCAAAGCCCCATGAGCAACAATGAATAATTTAACCAACAACTCAAATAAAGATCTAAATATACACAGCAAACCAAAATATTGAAGTATTGTCTAGGCTTGGTACAAGATTTTGGGAAGGGTTTTGCTTGCATGTCTTTGATACCATGTTATGATTTCCAAGATCATAAATCAAAAATAAAAAAATTTCATAAAATACATCCACACAATAAGCCAAATGAGACTATCAAGAGTTGATTAGAATGTACAATGTGACCTTGTTTATATAGGCATGGTGATGAAGGTAAGCAAGTCAAACATAATGACTTACTACCCCTCAAATGATGGAACATTTGTTAACTCACATGACAAGTTTTCTAGTGAGTGGCGAGTGTGCATGCAAGAGGTATCTCACAAATGAAGACACATGTCTCAACCACATAAGGTGAGACAAAACTATGAAAGTCCCTAAGTGGAGACTAGTTTGATAAGTCACTATTTACACCAATAATACATTCCAAGAAGGTTAGAGACTCAACATTATATATTAAGATTGTAATTTAATATCACACTATTTAAAAAAGATGTGTAGAATTCAATCTTTCCAAATGTTAAATAGGATCTTCACTCAAAAAATATGTTAGAATTTATAGTTGATATAAATGCTCATTTCATCAAATAAAAAAATATCACACTATTCTAGCATGAGTAAATGATTTTTGTATAAATTCCCTAAAACAATAAACAATCATGCAAAGAATGTCCTAGATGTTAATGTTGAACAAAATAATATATGCTTTGACAATGTGATTAAATGTTCTCTAGGTATGGTCAAGATATCTAGGTACATGACCTTAAGTTCCTTAAAATTAATTTGGGTTAGTCCATAAATGCAACTCCAAAGGTGGCCAATGAAACATTTTGTGCTCAAAGACATAATATTTCCACACTCCATAATAGTTAGATAGAAAACTTCTACAAAAATTATTGTCTTTGAGTTTTTATATCAATTCTTTTTATTATGCTCTATGATCTATCATCAAGATGAAGAGAAGAAATGGTGGATCATTGACTACGATATTAAACATTGATATAAACATTTAAAACACATTTTTTGCTAAAGCTTTCTATCTATTGTTTTATTTTTTAGATTAACAAATAATGACTATTTGAAAGTTTGTTTAGTCCCAATATTTGAATTTAAATTTAAAATTTATGGGTTCACTTCTTTAAATTACATAAGTAACCTAAGTTGTTCTCATAAATTGTGAATCTAAATGTGGGTAAGGAATGATAAATTGAGGGAAAAACTAGTCTTAGAAATTAGTAGATGAAATTAAGTATTATTTGAATTGAATACTAACCTTCACTAAAATCACACCATTTATATACTTATCATCACATAAAAGATAAGTGAACCAAAATAAACACAAAACAAAGGGAATAATACTATGTATACAACTTTCACCCTTACACATGTCAACTAATTTTCATCATAAATACAAATGATGTACTCTGTTTTTTTTTTTAATTATTAAAAATTATGATTTAAGAAAATAGTCTTTTAATTGAAAATTTGCATATATTATTAATTAAAAAATGTAAAAAAAAAAAGCTTAAAAAGAAGGTGCTTTCAGGACAAGAATCTTGAAAGAAGCAACTATACAAATGCAGATTGCAAATTACAATAAGATAAATATCACTTTTCTCCAAAAGTATACAACACATGCTCCTTTGGACTGTATTCTTAGTTGAATAGAGATCCATTGTTGTCCCTAACAACTGAAAAAAAAAAATATACTTTAACACCCACAGAAATAAATAATAATAATGAAGTCAATGATTCTTTAACACATGTCAATTTAAGCTCAACTTTTTAATTAATCAAATACAAAATAAATATACTACGAACTCTAAAGAATGTCAATTTAGCTTGCAAGTATTTTGTCAATCCTTAATTGTTATGTGTCAATTGAGCGGGGCCATAACTAATTTGTACTCATTACGTTGTAGAAATTTAAAGAAAATAATTTTCAATTAATTGGGTAATAACAGGTTATTAGGTGTACCAACCCCCATTATCTTCCACCAACATTGACCAGCTTAAACAATAGGACTTGCTGACGTATTCTTACGATTAAGAGAGCTATTTAACATATACAACTTTTATTCTCAACAGTGATTTAAATTAGAAAACAGACAATTGGAAAAACATGGTCATAGTGGTCAGTTCTTTACTCAGAATTCAACATGGCAGGCTTAAGTAGGTAGATGCAGTGCCTTATAAAAAGTCTACTCCAACCATGATTTTTGTGTGAGCACTTCAATTTGAAGCAACATCACACAAGAAAAAAGTTGAGTCAAATTGAGATGGGAGAAGTCCAAGTGAAGAATGCAGCTTTACTGGCTGTTCTGTTCTTGGCCTCAGCAGCATCATGGAATTACTTGGTAAGAACATCTCAAATTGATCCTGCCCCCATAAGTCTTTTACCTTCCCCTCCCATGAAAGATGGTATTTATGCTCCCAATGAGAGGCTTGAAAAGGCAGAAAAGATAGGTTTGGGGCTGCTACACGGGCCAGAAGATTTAGCTCTTGACAGAGAAAAGAATTCCTTTTTCACTGGATGTGAGGATGGGTGGATTAAGCGGGTTTGGTTTGATGAAGGGAGGGTGGAAAATTGGACATTTGTTGGGGGCCGGCCTTTGGGTGTGGCGGTTGGTAAGAATGATGAGCTCATTGTGTGTGAACTGCGTAAGGTAAGCTACTTATCTTGTACATGTTATTTGCGATGTATTAATGGTCATGTCCTGTAAAAGTATACCAGTAGTTCAGTGTATTTGAACTGTTTAAATTAGGCATATGTATTCACACGTCCCAAGAGTTAGAGTGCACCTGTTATCTGCTGTGTTTTAAAAGTAATTTGATGCAGAGCATTGTGTTTAAGGAGTAGATATTGTGCTTTAAAAGTTAAGTCCTATAAAATGGAGATTGCATGTGTTATATACCCATTCCTCACCATCCTCAGAGGTATTCTTTATGTTTGTGTTTTATCTACCATCTCTTAAAGGCAGTATTATCATGCTTTTTAAAATTTTGGATTGAAAATTCATGGTTTCCTTGTAAAAATTATATTAGGGCTTACTGAATGTGACAAAGGGCAATGTGGAGGTCTTGTGCAACGAGGCTGGCGGAGCAAAATTCAAGTATGTGATATGATATCAATTCCCCTGGTTCTATTTCATCTGTTTTGTTTCTTGAAACAAACATGATTCAAAGAACAGAACAGTAAACACACACTCGCTCAATGTTTTATTCATTCACATATTTGAATATTTATAGATGCAACGAATGCAACAAGCATCCCATAATGTTGGTAAATAGTTTATTCGCTGTCAAAAGCATACAAAAGTGAAGAAGCAGGCAGAACCCTTTATTTTTCAAACATACATTTAGAAAACTCTGTTCAATTCATTTTTATTTACCTCTTATATCTGTACATGTTTGTAGTTTGACGGACCCATTACATAGAAAGAGAAGCCAGCTGAAACTCAAAATTGAATTTGTTGGAACAACAGTCCTCAGAGCAAGGAAATTAATGCTCACCGAAAGGAAAAGTACTAGATAAGATGGGCCTAATCCCCAAAGAGGAAAAGGACCATAGTGGCTCAATACTCTTTCTTTTCTTCTTTGTTTTGGCTGTAATGGCTTAATACATGTCTATAAATTGTGAAACAATATTTTTCTTCCTTTGGAAGTTACCCTGTTGGAGTTCTTTTTCAAACTTAAGCACATAGACCATAACTAGACAAATGGTCACGAGTTAATCAAAATTGCTGTTTGGTCATAAAGTTAAAGCATGAAAGCAGATGCCACTGTTCCATTCCTATACACATAGAAAGAAGCAAACCAACATTTCAAAACTTCAAACCACAATCACCTTCAATTGAAACACCCCCTCAATAGGGTAACACTAATTTCCAAAGTCTTGACATAATCGTCATAAGCTCTCATTCAGTCAGGCCAATTATATGTATTTTCATGATAGGTATGCTTATCATGTTGAAAATTTACTTTGATATTTATTTTTATGAGTGTATCGTCCTTAATAATCTTATATTGAAAATTTAGGTAAATGGTAGGAAGGTGTGAAGAAGGTATTGCATAAATAGGATCATGAGCAGCTAGCCTGAATAATTTCCCGAGTCAACCGATTGAATCTTTGTCCAAACATCTTACTGACTCTTAATAGGCTTGAAAGTTAAAGTAATCCTTTTGGGGCTCTTTGTAAGGAATTATTCGCTGTTCAAACTCAAAATCACAGAGCATTATGCAGTTGAGTTGGGCAGAGTCGTAGTTTAAAAACCAATTAGCATATGTACTGGTTGTCACTTAGGATCACCTAACTAGTATTAATCAGGTGGTTTATATGATATCCAATCAGCTTTGTGTCCAAAGAGGAACAACAACAGTTACTGCTAAGCTGCCCAAATCAAAATCAAAAGTGGATTTTTTAGTTGTGAATATTGTCAAACCACGACAATGTAGGGTTCTCTAAACTATGGGAGCATGACCTAGCCAAATTGTCAAGGATAAAAAATACAGGCTACCCAAACTGCTAAGACCAAAAAACGAAGGTTGTCTGTGGCTGTGCAATGGGCTACCCAACCTGCAAAAATTCAAATTTCATTTTACACGGCATTCAAAGGAGTTGAACTGATGTCTCTTCAGTAACATGCTTCTGTTTTGGCTTGGAACCCTCTCCTAAGCAGAGGTTTAACCTTTGCTGATCTACATGGATTGGTAAGGTTTGGTTCACTCCCAAGCTTGGTAACGAGGTGAGCTTATCTGAAAAAAAATTGAAATATATAGCATACGACAATTGGAAAGAAAATCCGTGTAGGGTTTTACTAGGGGTTTTCCTATGCCAAATTGTCATCTGGCCTGGCTATGTCCTAAGAAACAACCTTTACCTCTTATTAAGGGGTAATATAAAGTTGTAACTGAAAAACATGTGGTATGAATTCTTCTATTCTAATTCCTGCACGGTATAGATTTATAAAATGTTCGAAATTTTTCATAATCAAATAAGTGACCAATTTTAAAAGTGGCATCTCTTTTGTTCACAGGATGCCTGATGGAGTGGATGTTACAAAAGATGGAGTGATTTACTTCACAGATGCTACCTATAAATACAGCCCTGCAAAATTCGAGTTAGAAATATTTGAATATCGTCCTCATGGAAGGCTGATCAAATTCGATCCCACCACAAAAACTGCGACTGTTCTGCTCAAGGACCTTTACTTCTCCAATGGAGTGGCTCTCTCTGCCCAAGAGGACTTCCTGGTTTTCTGTGAAACTTTTGTTTTCAGGTGTAGGAAATACTGGCTAAAAGGAGAGAAATCAGGGGAAATTGAAACATTCATAGAAAATCTACCTGGAATTCCTGATAATGTTAGAGTGGATGCAGAAGGCACCTTCTGGATTGGTCTTCTTGGGGTAAATATATTTCTGCCATTATCTTTTCTTCATTCTTCTTTTTAAAATCCCAGAAATCTTGCTAAAACAAATGGTTGTACACCATAACCTTTACATTAGTCTTAACACATGAACAATACGCCTTGGAAGCTTAGGCCATTAAGGAACATAAATGTTCCCTCCTATATCTTCTTGTGCTCAAATCCCTCTGCCTTTCCTACATGTGCATAAGGTTAGGCTGCTGAAATAGCACTCACCTTTAGATCAAGGGGAAAGAACAGAGGCATCCCTATCAACTCTATTAGGACAAGATGAGGACATAGGAATACAAATTTCATTTCCTATCTTCCTGTGATTGATTCTTTCTGCCTTCCACCCATGCAGATAAGCTTAACCATGAAATACCACTTGACCTTTACATTGAGAGAGAAGAAGAAATACTTCTCTTATCATCAAATGCACATGAACATGTCCTACAAACTTAGCCCATAAGAGAACATAAACACTACCTCCTATCTCCTTGTTGTTGACCCCCTCTTCCTTCCCATCGTGCGTATAAGGCTTGATCACAGAAGGAGGATTTGAACTTTAGATCGAGAAAGAAGGATAGAGACTTTCCCTCCCAATACTATGTACGTCAACAAGGTCTGCAAGCTTAGGCCATTCCTATCTCCCCATGGTCAAGGCACATAGCCTTCCCCTCACACGCATGATGCTTAACCACCAAAATAGCACTGGAACTCTAGATCAAGGGAGAAGGAGAGATTTCGTCTGTCAACACTATGCACAATTACATATCCAAGTACCTTAGGCTATAAAGATGCACGGCAATGGTTTCTCCTATCATCTGGTTGCAGAGCTCCTCTGCCTTTCCTTCATGTGCATAATGCTCGACTATCACAAGAGCGTTTGACCTTTAGATACAGGGAGGAGACAAATTTCCACTGATCTTGCACTCTTGTTGTTATATATTTTGGAATTCAATTTTTATCTTTTATCAGTGCCCAATGCAGTTTTTTCTTTTTTGCAGAGACGAACCTTGCTATGGGATCTGACTGTCAAATATCCAGCATTGAGGCATGTTTTAGTGAGGATGTGGAGTATCATAAACCCATATGTGTTGTTTAAGAAAGGGGCCATTCTGAACTTGAATGAGAATGGAGAACCCATTGCTTTCTATGACAGTAAAAAGCCACTTATTACCGGTGGAGTAAGGTTGGGCAACTATTTGTATTTTGGTGGAATTCTTGAGCATTCCGTTAATCGTCTTGAACTCCCTTAATTTTTCCTCATTGCTTAATATGAATATTGTCAACAAAGAGAAGTTTTCATGCATTGTATTTTATCATTTCAAATGGCAAGCATCATTCTCATTGGCCTTAAATTGATCGGTTTCAACACATCTACAATGGTTAACGACTGCCGCCTTGAATGGTTACAGAATACAAAATTTACTTATAATGTCCATAACAACGTTGCAATGCATCATTCATTTTTGTTTATGCATGTTCGTTGTGTTTGAGTCTTCTTTAGTGATCAATAATCCCATTTCTAAAGTTAAAAAGGTTAGATGTGAGGAAAAATGCTATCAAACAAACAATTGGAAAAACAGAAAAAAAAAAACAAAAGAAAAACGAATATTCAAAAGTAATAATTGTTAGTGTGTTGTTACTGAGAAAGTTGTTAGTTTCTTAACAGATCGAAGTTTAAAATGAAATTCCCTTAATGTTAATCTACGCTAACCAAATACAATGTGTACTTATAAGTATAAAAAATAAATCTAAATTAATTAAGTAGATAGTGTATTTAATTATAGTTATAGACAAGTGTTATGTGATAGTGAATCTTTGTTTCGTTTTTAATTGTGAAGAAGAAGACGATTTTTAGGTTGGGTTATATGAAGGGCCTTTATGAGTAGGGGTTCTATGAGACAAAAAAATGCTATAGGATTAATTAGAAACTTTTTATGATAAATGAGAATCCTTACTTTTTAATTTTGAATAGGTGCATTTAGGGTGGGGCTAGTAATTCTCCCCCACTAAGGGAGAGGGGCCTATAGTGGGCCACCCTAACTTCGCGCTTCTCGAAGTCCTATGTGTATATTTCAAATCACTCCCAAATTTGTACAGTAGCTTATTTGGCAAGTCCTTTGCTTATAATTGAAGTTTCAAGGCCACGTCATCAATTATGATGCCAAATCAACATGCTTTTTGTTGAGGTGTTCAAAAAGGTCCAAAAACAAAGTGAGACCAATAGTGGAACATTGAGGTGGCATGACATGATTTGTCCTTTTTTTGTACTTTATGAATAGAAATAATTGCTCCGCAATTGGGTATTAAAGTGCTCCACTATTGGGCTCAGTGTGGACTACTTCTATCCCCACTATTGGACCCAACCCACTATTGGCCCATCTCCCTTAGCTAAGAAAATTATTTTCGTGCTTGTCAATTATTGAAAATTTTAGATTCTTCACAATTAACTTAAGATATTTTTTGGAAAGAAAATTAGCTATCTTTATATTTTTTAATCTCTTTGTTTGCAAATCAATGAGAGTATAGTGCATAAATCAAAGAACAACAATAACAATACAAATACTTTAAACTATCCTTATATATTTTAATAATAAATTTATTTTAATTTTTATTTCATCACTACTATTTCATAGAGCTTACTTAATGCAGGTTTGTTTTGGAGTTTTTCTTTTGTATTATGAAGGTTTGAACCTAAGAAAACTTAGGCTTTGATTAATGGGTATCTAGACATTGAATTGAATTCTTGTACAAAATACTTTTACATAATGTTTATCAATTTACTTTTTTTTTTATCATTTTATATTTAGATACTTTGTTGAATTGAATATCCAAAATAATAAAATCCATGAGGCCACTAGCTTCCATAAATTTGGATTCATGGGGCAACTTCTTTAAAATACTCCTAGAAAATCATAGTAGCACTCATTGAATTTTTTTAGGAAGCTTATCTTTATTTATTTGATCCTTTTGATTCTTTGGTATTATAATTGAATATTCTAAAAAAAATTGAATTATTAGATAATAAGAAAATGACAAGATTGTACAAATAAATTGAATTGAAATATTATTAATATTTTTTTATTATTATTTAAAAAATAAATTGTTTTAAGATTTTAGTAATTAAAAATTGCTTCAACAAATATACATAATTTATAGTATAAAAATATAAATTAAAATTTTAACAATTCAATCATAAAAGATGTAATATGTTGAAAGGTTAAGTGGTTGATTGATGGAAGACTAAGAAGTTTGTCATTGATATGCTTATTGGCAACATGAGCATGAGGGATGAGCATAAGTTGTACAGTATGCAAGTATAGTGTTGTCACTGATGTCAATAGTGTATATTGGTATGAAGACTGTTGTGCAGACCATTTTGTATAGCTTGAGCATGCATGAAGATGGTAATCCAGTGCTTAGTTGCAAGAAAGTTTGATCTTGTGTAGACAGTTGTAGTGGAAATTTGGTGTGTCAGAACAGGTATTTTTGTGTACATGACATCTGATAATTTGGTTTGCATTGGTCTCCCTTGAATCCTATTATGTGGTTCTCATACAATTTTGTTGGATGTTAGAGGAGTCTAAATCTAGATTTTCACATTGTTTTGACCCCTGGTGAAGAAGTCCTGAATGACGAAAGTTTTGTTTTGCTAGTAACAATGTTTTGCTCGAACAGTGTGTGTGTTTTGATTGGTCTGCATTCCACCATAGAATAAGATCCAATCTTACGGATCTATAGGAATGCTTACAAGTGTCAGATGAGTGTATAGGATATAAATGTAAGGTCATTTTTTAGTTGGAGACAATAGATAGTGATATGATGATAATAATAAAGCAAATAATGATGAATAAGTTGTGAATGTTGAGAGTGCATAGAGTAGAGTGTTAGATATGAATATGATGAAGTGTGTTGATTCAATCTATTGAGCTTCAGTGGAACTATAATTCAACATATTGTAGATGCATTTGTAGTGGTTCAATCCTGGTAGTGAGCCATTTTCTCTTATATCTATCTTTATTTCTTTCTATGGGCAGTGAGTCCACTTGTAGTGACCACTTTTGTAATATTTTATAACCGGTTATAATATATTGTGAGCTAATCCTCACCGTGGTTTTTCCTTTTTTGGGTTTTACACGTAAAAATTTGGTGTTAATGTGTTATGTCATTTTATGATTACTTTCATGCCTTTTTTAATGTGGAAAAGTTGTCACCATGGCCAAATGGATTGGAGATATGAAGAATTGAGGGAGGTTATTATATAGGGACCCTACATAACCCTATACATTTAGACATAAAATTTATATGTGCGACGAATTCTGAGATACAAATCATCAAAGTTTGCCACTTTTGGTACTTAGGGCTCTTAAAGAGAAAGCGTTAGGGATGTATTTGTAGATCTGCGACACAAAAAAATGCAAAATTAAGGAAAAAAATTCAAAAAAGACCATTTGGTGCACGCCAAATTTCGTCAGCGCCAAATGAAAAAGTTAAATAAAAATAAAAAACGTGCCTTCCTTTTGTCATTTTTGCTCAACCCACGACTTATCTTGGATTTTTTTATCTTCGCAACTCGTGCTCGCCAAATCTCTTCCATTTTTAACACTCTTAGCTTATAATTCTTCACGAGGATGCCACCAACACATCAAAGAGGTCGAAGATTGGAAGAGGTATGTATTTCTATTGTTTTTATTTGGAATTTGATTTAGAATGTAGATTGAAATAGGTTTTTAATAAAACTTTGTTATAATTCTTACGGAATGAATCTCCACCTCCAAAAATTGAGAATTCATAATCACCCCCTCACGAAGAGCCTCCTAAACAAGAGCAACCTCAAACCCCTCTATCAATTCATAGGCATCCTTAAGGAACATAAGAAAATATCCTAAATCAAATTGAAAACAATAAAAGAGACACTAAACAATTAATTGGAAGATTCACTGAGCATGTTGAAGCCCACCCTTATAGGAGAGGGATTGTTGAATCATTGAAGTCAGTTGTATCTTATGTAGGAGAAATGAGCGAGAAAATAATTTTTTGGTCAAATAAGAGGCATGAGTTAAGACAATTTTATGCTAGTGGTCTGTTATATGTAGATGTGAAAAAATAAAAAATTAGCAAAGCCGACTTGTCTACCCTATTTACAAACTTGAGAACCAACACACCTTTATCTCATGCATGCAGGAGGTTCCCCATCCATTGGTGCCACCATTAATTAATTAAAAATATTTTTTTTGGAGCAGTGGTGGATGGTATTTGACCAACCTCCATGCAATAACCATGAGGTACAACAGTACTTTTTGAGGAAACTCTATTGTGAGTTTGTCCTCAATAAGATGCCAAATTATTTTTACATCTTAGACTTTCAGGGTAGAGGTGAGGGCACCACACATGATAGACCGGGTGCACGACGTAATCCACAATTGGCACCGAGACCCTTGGCCAAACCCATGGTGGAGCATGTTGTCGTTCCATCCATTGTTAAGGATAGTGTCGAGGTGGAGACACTAGAGTTGATTAGCTCTCTCACCTAGACCATTATACAGTGTGTGAGGCCTCTTGTAGAGCCAAATGTGGAGGAGATGTGTAGGCCCTGAGCTCCACCCCACCATTGTGGTGCTTGCGGTGTTGTTTGCACGTATGATTGTCAGAGTGCTCATGATGCAGCTACACAACCTATATTAGTTGCAGAGGCGATGGCTATGATAGATGAATTGTTGAATAATACATTCAACATTGATATTTAGGTAAAATTTAGCAAGTTCATTTAATTTTGTTTATTAAATTATATTTTGAAATTTAAGAATAACTAAATTACTAGAATCAATATGATGAAATTTTAGGGTCAAAGTGTTCATGAGATGTGCTCCATTCCTGCAAACCCTTATTTTTTCTCGATGTTGAGTCCATAGGTATGCAACTAGTATTAAAGATATTATTTTTGCATTTGAATAGTTGAATGTTATTTGAATGTTTGTCTCATAATAGTTTCCTAGTGGACCTTCGAGCTCCACATCTCGCTATTCATGTCCTCAAACAACTTTCACTCAGTTAACCTTTATTCATTAATGGTGTTGTAAAACAATGTTAGATAGTTTTCATAATTTTTTGTATACAAATCTAAAAAATTGATGAAAAACACAAACATTGGTTGGTCTTGTGAGATCCTAATTATATTTACCATTCAACATCCATCTCATTCTTCAATTCCTATCATCACAAATATTTTAACCATTTTATATCACATATCCCAATCTTTAACACCTTATATATTATACCACCTTCCTCCATATTTCATCTTATACACATATTGTTACAAGAAACCTTTCTTTCTACTCATTATTGACCAAATCTCTTATACATTATTACTACACAACTCAAGTTCCCACTTCATATCCTATATTCAAACCTTAGACACCACTTAATTCACTTTATTGTCTAATATTCCCTCCTAATTACTTCCCATTAACCTCTAGTACAGTTCACCTTAAATGTCTTATTATCCCATCCTAGCTCATCCAATTAATCTCTACTAGTCCATTCTATGTTCCATCATCCCCTCTTGATCGTGTCACATTATCCTCCTAATTCACTTTTTGTTCCTTTATTCCTTCCTAATCCCATCCCATTAACATTTAATAGTTCACTCTATTTTCCATGATCTCCTCCTAGCCCAATCTATTAGTCCATCCTATGTTTCATTATGCCCTTCTACTCCCATCTTATTGTACCCTTTATTATTTCACCCTATGTTCCATCATCCCCTATGTTCCTTTATCAATTCTATGTTATACCATCTTTATCCACGTTTCATCCTATAACTCTTCTCTATTATTACTATACATAGGTGAAGTTCCCACTTCATGTACTATAGTCAAACCCTAGACACCTCCTAATTCACCCCGTGTTCCATTATTCCCTATTAATCCCATCCCATTAATCTCTAATTGTTCACCCTATATTTTATTATCCCATCCTAGCCCATCCCATCAATTTATACTATTCCATCCTATGTTCCATTAACCCCTTCTATTCCCATCCCATTACCCTCTCTTGTTTCACCATATGTTCCAGTATCCCCTCTTGGTCTTGTCCCATTATCTTCCCCTAATTCACCCTGTGTTCCTTTATTCCCTCCTAATCCCATCCCATTAACCTCTTATAGGTCATGCTATATTTTGTTATCCCATCCTATCCTATCCCATCCCATCAATCTATTCTAGTCCATGTCCTATGTTCCATTAACCCCTTCTATTCCCATCCCATTACCCTCTCTTATTTCACTGTATGTTCCATTATCCCCTCTTGGTCTTGTCCCATTATCTTCCCATAATTCACCCTATGTTCCTTTATTTCCTCCTAATCCCATCCCATTAACCTCTAATAGTTCACCCTACATTCTACGATCCCCTCTTGGACCATCCCACTAATCTCTACTAGTCCATTATATGTTCCATTATCGCATTTGACTCCCATCCCATTGTACCCTCTATTATTTCACCATATGTTCCATTATCCCCTCTTGGTCTTGTCTCTTTATCCCTTCTATGCTATAGCACCTCCATCCAAATTTTATCCTATACATTTACAATTACAAGAAATATTTCCTTCCACTCATTATTGACCAAAGTTCTTTTCTCCATTACTGCTGCACACCTCAACAACCAACTTCATGTGCTATAGTAAAACCATAGACACATCCTAATTCATCGTATGTTCCATTATCCCTTTGAAAGTTTCTTGTAACATAGTAGTCCTCACTTCATTCATGTGAACTTCATTGTGGCATTATCACTATGTTGACAACATGCCCCCATTAACATTACTTCATCAACATATGCAATTTGAATCTCAATGAGCACTGAACTTTGGCATTTGCTAGAGTTTGGACTATCCCAGTGGACTTAGTACTTTCACCATTCTATGATCTATAAGTACTATATTGTAGTCTCAACTGAAGCCAACCATTTGCTCTTTCATGCAAGTTCACTACCACCAATGGGGATTGTATTGATGCATAGATTGTCATCACTTCCAAAAGTTTTCTTAACATTGTGTTTCAAGTTCTTTCAATTGTTATTGACCTTTACCTTGTATTGATTTTTGTTATCAGTATCACAATTCTTGACTAGCTTCCTTCAAAACTTGTTGCACTCATGATGCATGAATTTGCTACATTTTTATCTATGAAGTTGTTACACTTTTACATTTTTAACTTTTACTCATTTATGACAGTCATATTGTTGCTCTTTTCATCTTCATTTGCTACTCATTTATGATAGTTATAAAGGGACTACCTGAACTTGTTTATATGACTGTCATATATGTTGTTTCATTTTCAGATGTTGACATTAGATAGCACTAGCAATGCTGGTGGCACGATGGACCATGGAGTTGTTGTAGCAATAGCTAGTTCTGATCCTTTGAGAGAGGTATGCAACAGATTAGTCTATTTGACATTGTATTTGCTCTTTTATGGTTTATTATTGAAAATTTTCATGATACTTGTATGTAGTTTAATTTCTATCTTGATGGTTGCTACATGTGGTTGTCACTCTAGATCATGGACGTGGTAATGTTGTAAATGTGCATGATGACTATTTGTATGTGGTAAGTGATTATATTTTGTTATATGTCATTCCATAATTCAATTTCTATGTATTAACATCTATAATTTTTATTGTATCAGTTGTAGCTCCAAAGGAGTGAAGAGAGGAGGATTAGTGAGCATGTTTGAAAGACAAGAGAACCAGCAGGCACTCCATCCAGCCAACTGTTGAAGGTAGCATAGGATCTTTTTTCTTACCCTAAAGGGAAATGACTATGTATTAGGGTCATTTGTTGTATGCCTATGTGGCATTTTGAAACATATGTTTCGTACTATTGATATATATGTGGCATTTTATGTCCATATGACTCTTTTGTAGTAAACTTGTATGGCTTTTTTGGATATATTGTATATACTTTTATCAACACATATCATTATATAGTCTTATGAATTTTTGATTAAAGCAAATATTATTTTACTACTGCCATTCTTGAATGATGTTATCATGTGTATTGTGTAAATTGTATGCTTGAATGTTGTAGGCATGGGCTTTGTTTACATCTAATGCTTAAATAATTATTGTCGATTTCTCAATAAGATCCATCTAATGTGTATTGTGTAAATAAGCTCCATTCCTAGTGGTTTGTATCCTTTGTAAAGATTCCATAATTGTGCTTCACTTATTCACATGTATGCTTCACTTATTCACATGTATACTTCACATATATTGCATGTATTCATGTGTATGCTTCATGCTTCCAATGTATAATTCATGTGTTCATGTGTATTCTTCATGATTCATGTGTATACTTCATGTATTTGTGTGTAAATTCTTCATGCTTCTTGAGTTTTATTGTTGTCTAGTGGCAAGCATTTTAACACAAAAAGGTTTCAAATGAATTTTAAGAGCTCCTTCCCATAAAAAATATCATACAAAAATGTCTTACTTTTAATTCATGGTTGAGGCTGGCATCGATTGAATGTAGCTCAGAGCTATTTGGCTTGTTTGGGTGCAAAAGAGGACTATGCCTAGTATGAACGTACCATCCAAACACGTTGGAACAATCTGCTTGGTCAAACAAGTTGTAGAACAAAAGTTGCAACACTTTTCAACTTTACACTGTTTGTATTTGACAATTTTTTCTTTAAGTGAAAAGTCACCACCATGGGAAAATGCCTCCAAGATAGCGAAAAATAAGAAAGGTTATTTTAGAGGGTCCCAACATAATCCCATAGGCTCAAATGAAAATATTCTAAACATCACGGTATCTGAGTAATAGCCTGTCGAAGATTGCAATTATTTTGCACTTTGAACTCTTAAGGGATTCAACCCGTTGAATGTAACTCAGAGTGATTCAACATGTTTGTGTGCAAAAGAGGACCATGCCTAGTGTAAAAATACCCATATAGACACATTGGAATAGTTCATTTGGTCACATGAGCTGCAGAACGAAAGTTGCACCATTTTGCAACTTTACACTGCTTGAATTTGACAACTTTTTCCTCAAGTGAAAAGTCACCACCATGGGAAAACGCCTTCAAGATAAAATAAATAAATAAATTGAGAGAGGTTATTGTACAAAGGGGAAAACGTGATCCCATAGGCTCAAACAAAAATTTTCTAAGCATCACTATATCTGAATAACAACCCATCGAAGATTGCAGCCATTTTGCACTTTAGACTCTTAAGGGACTCAGTCAGTTGAATGTAGCTCTGAACGATTTGGCATGTTTGGGTCTGAAAGAGGACCATTCTTAACATAAACATACCCATCTAGATGCATTGGAACAATCTGTTTGGTCATACGAGTTGCATAATGAAAGTTATACCACTTTGCAACTTTACATTACTTGCATTCGACAACTTTTTCCCCAAGCAAAAAGTCGTCACCACAGGAGAATGCCTCTGAGATAGCGAAAACAAAGAGAGGTTATTGTAGAGGGGCTCAAAAAAATACCACAAGCTTAGATGGGAAGTTTCTAAGTGCTAGGTATTTGAGTAACAACCCGTCAAAGATTGTAGCCATTTTGCACTTTCAACTCTTAAGGGATTCAGTTGGTTGAACATAGCTCGAAGTGATTCAACATGTCTGGGTGTGAAAGAGGGCCATTCTTGGCATAAAAATACCTATCTATATGTGTTGGAATAGTCTGTTTGTTCACACGAGTTGAAGAATGAAAGTTGCACTACTTTGCAACTTTACACTACTTGCATTTGACAACTTTTACTTCAAGCAAAAAATTGCCACCACGGTAAAATTTCTTTGAGATAGTGAAAAATAAGAGAGGTTATTGTAGAGGGGCATAATTTGATCTCATAGGCTTAGACGAGAAGTTTCTAAGTGTCACAGTATCCAAGTAACAACTCGTCAAAGATTGTAGCTATTTTGCACTTTGGACTCTTATGTGATTCAACTAGTTTAATGTAGCTCAGAGTGATTTGACATGTTTGAGTGCAAAAGAGGACCATTTCTAATGTAAAAATACCCATTTTGGTCACACGAGTTAAAGAACAAAAGTTGCACCACTTTGCAATTTTACACTACTTGCATTTAACAACTTTTTCCTCAAGCAAAAAGTCTCTATGAGAAAACGCCTCTGAGATAGCAAAAATTGAGAGAGGTTATTGTAGAGGGACTTGAGAGAGACAGACTTGAGAGAGATAGAGGGACTTGAGAGAGAGAGGTGGAGAGGTGGTGGGAGGGAGATACCTAAGAGAGAGATAGTTGGAAAGAGATAGAGGAGTGAGAGAGGAGTGGGAGAGAGATAGAGGGAGTGAGTGAGAGAGAGAGACTTGAGAGGGGGAGAGGGGGTAAGAGGGAGAGACTTGAGAGAGAGAGAGGGAGAGCGAGTAGGAGTGAGAGACTTAAGAGAGAGAGAGAGGGAGAGGGTGTGGGAGGGAGAGACCTAAGAGAGGGAGAGAAAGACAGAGTGGGAGAGAGATAGACACTACTAGAATTTGGAAGATAAATGACTAGTTGACTAAGACTTTTAGTCACAACAATTAAAAATGACTAAATTCTACTCATTTTTTGTAATTCAGCTATAAATGAGTAAATAAATGACTAATTTGGTCATTGACTAAAAAATTATTTAGTCACATAAATACAAATTACTAAATAGTTATTCATCAAATCCAAATTAGACAAAAAATTTAAAAAATAATTCGGCCAATTATCAACACTATGTATTGGAAAAATTATTCACGTTCATTGTAGATTCATTCATCTCACTTGACCTCACTTCATTCATTCACTATAGACCTCGCTTCATTCGTTAGCTTGGCGTGAGGCATTTTGATTAGTTAGAGCAGCTACTTGCATGGGCGATAAGGATTCGAAGAGGACTTGGAGACTTCTAAAAAGGCGGGAAAGGGCAAGGAATTCGGAGTTTACTGCAACACATTTGAATTCTCCGAGACCCTCTGTAGAGAAATCAGATTTGGGGATTCCCTCTACAACGAATTCAAAGGTAATTCAAAACCCTCATTACATTAACACAAAATAGAAATACTCATTACAATCTACTACTCTTAATAATGTTCTTTTACAATCTTTCCATTGTTATGCTTCATAATGTTTCAAGCTAAATATAATAAAATTTGGGTGGCAATGCCAAAATAGAATTTCCTCAAACAATTTTGATACATTTTCATTGCAAGCATAAACTGTCCTTGTGCAAAGTAAACATGTCCTAGATTTACCCACACATCAGGCATATGAACAAAGATGTTTCCTACAACATCTTCTTGTACCTGTGTAAAGATTTCCTTTGCAATATCAAATTGACCCCTTTCAGCTAGCACAATGGCTACCCCATTTGCAACATAAATGTTTTTTGGTCTCTATGCCAACACTTTACAATGGATGCCCCATTTGCAGCATAAAATTTTTCACTACAAGCAAAAATTGTCCTTGTGCAAAGTAAACATGTGCTAGATTTACCCACACATCAGACATCTGAACATAGATGTTTCCTACAACATCTTCTTGTACTTGTGTAAAAATTTCCTTTGCAATATCAAATTGACCCCTCTCAGCTAGCACAATGGCTGCCCCATTTGCATCATAAACATTTCTTGGTCTTTATGCCAACACTTAAGTGGCCCCTTTATGACATTAAAAGATCCGCTTGAGTTATTATTATACTCCTATTTCAAAGAGAAAAATCCCCAAGGCCCATGGGAAATGAATGATGAGCATTTGAGTTTCAATTTAGTTTCATTTTGAAAAGGGGACATTACATTGTACAAGATTTGTTTAACAACAAAATAATTTAATCCACCTATTTGGGACTGTAAAATAAAAATAGATGAATTAATCTATTTTCAATTATAGGTTCTTTTAATCTAGAATTTGATAGAAAGATAAAGCATAATACATTGAAGGACACAGATAATTTTTTAAAATAAAGACTAAAATAGGTTGCCCATAAAAAATAAAAATGAGGAAAAATGAAAAGATAACATACAATTAATTCATTTGATGGTTTTGATAAGATATGTCAAATGGATTTGGAAGGGAAAAAGAATATTTGATTGACTAAAATTTTGAGGTAGCTTATCCATCGTCATTGTATACATCATCTTCTCTTGGAATATATTTCTACAATGCACCAAGCCTATGATTAATTGGGGATGCATTTAAGGTGGATAAAAACTCATCAAATGATTTATGTATGCTTGGTGTAGACGTCGAAAATATACTGATTGACATTGTGCATCCGATCCTAACTTACTAACATCGTTTCTTCCTAAATCATCCCTCGGTCTAACCATTTAATCAAATTCCCCTATTTGATTAAATTCATCAATATTCGTCCCTTAATTAAATAAATCATTTTATCTAATCAAGTCAATCTCCTATTAATTAAATCAATCCATCTGATCTAATTATCCCTATTTAATTAAATAATCAATTTATTTGATTAAATCTCTAAAGTTTGTCCATTAAATTAAATAAATTAAATCCTTATTTGATTTAATCTAACACCATCCTTTTTAATTAAATAAATCAAAATATTTATTTAATTAACCTTTTACCATATTCCTCTCTTATCTAATTTAAATAAATCCATAAATCTAAGTCAAATAAGTCACATCATCTAATCTCCTGTTAAATTAATTAACCCTTGATTAATTTAATCTAATCTCATGTCACATCCTCTAGATAATGCAAGTTGCACATGAAAATAGATTTAATTCATTTATTAAATCTCTATTTTCCTCACAAGGAATCTTTTTGGAATATTCTCTCAATTTGAATTCAAAAATTCCAAGTCAACATGTACATCCAACAAGGCATTTAAAACCTCTTACATGTCCTTTGCCTTGAGCCAAGTGGCATTTATTGCATTTTCCCTTTCCTCTTACATGTCATTCCAACAAATTTAAATTTCAAATACTGGCATTTATTGGCACAAACCCCAAATCTTGCACAACAATTATCCATTCATAGCTTGACAAGTGACATCATATCATTGAATGAATGTTAGTCCCACATTGCTCAAATTTGGGCATTCATCCATCTTGAAATCATATAAATGAAGAGCTCCTCTCCTCATTTTATCATCCACAATCCAAGCAAAGTTACCCTGCTAAAATACTTAACCATTTCCATCCATCATTTGAATTCTTAGCTAGGCTTTTTTGCAAATTTGGCTTGGAGTTCTCATATTTTCATCAAAAGTGGATCAACAATCTTTTCAACATTCGAATCTTGTATCATAGGAATTGGGAAATGGCCAATTTTCACATCAAATTGGCACCAATTCTCCCATGGGATCAAGTGTTTGCTATTTAAACTAGGATTTAAATCTTTGGTTTATCAATTTCATTGTGTTCTTGCTTATTTTCTTTCCTATTTTGAGTTTGCAAATGGATTTCATGGGGAATCCTTGTTTTAGCTTACAAATCCTTGTCTAACTCATTTATTCATGTTGTTTTGCAGGTACTAGAAAAAAGGTTTGCACATTTGGCGCTAGAAGGAGGGCTGGACATCAATATTTCTAACATTTCCTCAAAAATTTTGTGTTTTCTTGACACACAGAAAATTCCAACGCGGGCTCGTCAGCGTTGCTATTTTAGCACTATGGGCTTGTCAGCGTCGCTGTTTTAGCACTGCTGGACTCATCCCGCCAAAAATTTCAAATTCTTAACTCCGCTGCTAGACTCGCCGATCTGCCGAAGTTTTCAAAAAAAATTAAATTGACACTTTTGAAAACTACAACACTGGGCAAAACAGCGACGCAATCGTGCGCTCTGTCCTGACACAGAGCGCCACTGACTGGTAAGCGGCACTGTAAGAGCAATGCTGGGAGGAAAAAATAGCGACGCCTTCATGAGTTGCGACGCTAGAAGATAGTAAAAGGGAGAAATTTAATTTTTAACACGTGCTTTAATTTATGATTGCTTCTTCCTCTATTTTTTGCTTTTTAATTTTTGTGTTTTTCCAGAACCTGACTGTTTTTCTCCTTTGTAGGCTAGAAATTGAAAACTAAGGGAAGAGGAGAATGGTGATGATATTTCATCCAATCAAAGTGTTTTTAAACACTTAAGTGTTTGTTTAACACTTCCTTAGGAATTTGTCATATTTTCATCTTTAGAACACTAGTTTTCATTTGGGCTTAAAAAGAACCTTTCAATTCCATTTCTTGCAAAGGTTAAAACGAACAATAGGACCAACAACTTACTAGATTTCATTTATGGGATTAACAAATTGGACAAATGTTTATCACTTGTCTTTTTGGTGCTCTAAAATGAACTCACATATTGCTTTGAGGATTTAAAAAGAACAAGTGTAGTTGTGTTTTTTTGTGAGGGCTTACTTAGACTAAAGCCATTGAAAAAGGACGTATGTGCTTTTCTCGCGCTTTATAGTGATCTTGAGAATCAAAAAGTCTTTTTCATGACTTTGGGTTAAGATAAAGCAATCACCTTCACACTTCAATTTGGGCTTAAAATTGAACAAATTATTGTGCGAGTGTGAGTGGGGACTTTGTTGTGTACATTCTCTCCTTGTTGCCAACAAGGATTGATCGAGTTACAAATATTTTTCTTCATTCACTTTTGTTTATCCTAGAGGGCTTGCCTTGGGGAAAAAGTACTCACCCAAGGGAACGACTCAGCCAGTAACACTCTAAAGCCAAGAGTATTTCCAATCGGGATATAAATGTGGATATTGGAAGAAACACCAATATCATGCGGTTGACTCTGACAAGATGGATCCGAAAGGGGACTCTTGCCACGTTGGGTCAACTCCTACAAATGAAAAGTCCTTACTAAAACCCATGTGCTAGAATTTTCCAAAACTTTTATCTATTTGTTGGTGCAAGAACGGTCATTCTGAAGCCACCCCACACTTTTATGATCTTCTAGTAGAAATGGAAAGCATTGCATGGGAGTTTCATGGGTGTTGATGCTTGGTTGTCCTGATTGACGTTAATGAGCCATGGAGGGGAGCCAGTTGGGTCAAGAATCTAACCATTCGCTAGAGATAAGCATAGCTGGACTTGTCCAAGTGGGAATCCAACAAATATTGTCTTACACATCCATAAGATTGTACTTATTCTTGGGTTACAAAATGCATTGCTTGATTGAAAACACCATGAAAACAAACACTTAACATCATCCAAATTTCAAACCCTTTTGAAGACAAATACCATTGAATCAATCCATATGTTATTGCTTTCCCTTGGGATTCACATCATTAGAGGTTTCTAAGCATTGGATTAGATCTCAATTTGTCTGGACTTAAGTAAACAATAGGTAAACCCCTTGCCTTAATTTCATAATTTCCACATAACATATCTTGTGGGGTTTGAAGAAATTAAGACATAGGACATCTTAGTTTGAAAAAAGCTAATTGAAGAAAGTGTTTTTGGTAAAATAAAGACATTAAGAAAAGCTAAGCAAAATGAACTTTCATATTTGTTGAAGACTCCAAATCCCAAAGCACAAATCATTGATTGAAAATCCAAAAATGAATGTTCAAATGAAATCATTTCTTGGTTACAAAGGTCATTAGGAAGCATTTGCATGCTCTTCAATACCTAGGTCTAAGCAAACAAAGTGTATCCTTTTAGGTTCATCTTAGGATCAAAACATTATCAAAATCTTTTCCATCCATCCTTCAAAACATCAAAACAAAATCCATCTCATCATCACCTTTTGAAAAATCTTGAAATCATCCTTGATACTAGACTTTATGGCAAAATCAAAATCATCAATATCATTGAGACAAAATCCTTGAGAACATTTATCAAAACACCATTGGCTAGGTATGTGTAGATGTATCCTTTTGCATATACTTAGTCAAAGTTATCAAAATCATCTTGTCTAGCTTAGTGTATCTAGATGAATCCTTCTCCATATGCTTAGTAAAACAATCATCTTGTTTTAATAGGTGTGGGTAGATGCATCCTTCTCCTCACACATATTCAAATTATCATCCTTTGGACAAAGCTATCCCGTAGATCATCATCCAACATCTTAGGGTCTTTTTGTTCAAAATCCAAATCAAAATCAAGGACAAAATTTCAAAATCTCAAAATCAAAAATCCAAAATCAAAAATCAAAAAACCAAAAAAAGCCTAGTGTCTCATTCAAGATTGATCAAAAGTCAAAAGCATCCATATCATCACCTTTGATCCTCAAAAGCTTCCTAAAACTTTATACTTGGGAACATAAAATAACGATCGATCCAAAGAATAAAGAGATTCATCTCCCATATTCTTGATCCTTGTTTTATGGTCCAAACAAGATCTCAATACAAGAAGAGTATGGAAGCCAACAAAGAAACACCCACTTCAAGTGATCTTAGCCAATCTAACACATAAATGAATCCAAGAGAATCAAGCAACCCATTGACCTTCTCATCATCACAAAATCCCCAAGAAGAAAATCAAGGAGAGGACCTCACTTTTGGAATGTCTCACAAAGAAATGATAGAAATGCTCCAAAATCTGGACAACCATAAAATTATCAACATTATGATGAGACTTAACCCTTCGTTATACATGCTTGAACTAGCAAAACAAGGGGCCAAGTTGCCTTCGGATTTTGATGTGAGTACTATCGTGGACACATCATTTCCCCCAATCTCATCCACCATACCCATTTCATCTACACCCCCATCTCAAAATGTCACACAAAACATTCTGCAAATCATAACATTGTTTTCTCCAACCCAACCAAATGTCAACAAGGGAAACACATTCCTCAATGCTCTTTAATCACATCCCCTTATTAATAATCAAAACATGAACACAAACACCACCTTGGAACAAAACATACCCAAAAACCCCTTACACAAAAATGTTCCTCTCACATTCCATCATGATCCATCATCATCATTTTTTCACGCAACACCACAAACACCTCTTCTCAAAAATTCACAAGAAGAGGGAGATACGTTTGGACTAGGGGGTTTATTTGACACTACAACATTCTCACAACAACTCGCGCCCCTCACCTTTCTGCCTCTTCCACCATTGGCATCATCATCCGCGCCATTCCTTGGTTTAGGGCTTCCTCCCCTACCAAGTATCAATCAGACCTATATCCCAACCATCAATCAAAGCATTACACCAAACACTCAAAATTTATCGTTGATATCGCAACAACAAACGATAAATACGCAAGCAATGGAAACATCATCAAACACACCCCTAACCTCACAAAGCATGGTCTCACAAGGACCAATCACATCAATACCATTATCCAACACGCAAAACATCAACACAACATCATCATCTACCACCATTCCAAATCCACCACCACCTCCACCACCACCAACATTCACCACATCAAATCAATATGATGCAACATTGCAAGTTGCTTTCCAAAGAGGATACCAACAAGTCCAAAAACAAAAAGCCATGCAACAAGCTGCTCAAGCTACCAAAGCTTCACAAGCCGCAATACAAGCACAACAAGCTGCGCAAGCTCAAGCTTTATTGCAATAGCAACAACAACAAGCCGCCCAAGCCGCACAAGCATTGCAAGCACAAAGGGTTCCACAAGCACAACTTTTATTACATCAACAAGCTACACAAGCACAAGCAGTACAAGCTCAATCCCAAGTGGAAGCGCAAGCTCAATATCAAACACAACAAGCACAAGCACAAGCACGACTTCTTGCACAAGTAGCGCAATTACAGGCATATCAACAAGCATTGAGGTAATACCAAGAGCAACAAGAAGCAGCAAAATTAGTAGCCCAACAACAAGCATTGTTGGAACAATAGCAAGCACAACAACAAGCCCAACAACAAGCATTGTTGGAGCAACAACAAGTGCAACAACAAGCACAAATCCTAGCGCAACAATAACAAGATCAACAATAGGCATCATTCATACAAAAGCAAGTAGAAGCCTACTTCGCTCAACAGAACATGCAGATACCATCAAACAATGCACTGACCAACCCATCCATTCAACCAATGATTCAAACACCTCAGAACACTTTCATCCCACCCCCTGATCCCCAAAATGATGTGACGACACAACTCAGGTTGCTCTTGCAACAAGTGCTCAACCTTCAATCGGGGCGAACGACCAAAAAACCAAGCAACTTGTGTCCCTATCCATTCGATAGGAGCCTAAACATGAAACCATTCCCCAATGGATTTGAAATCCCTAGATTTGACAAGTATTGAGGGATGGGAAACCTTGAAGATCACATCAGGGAATTCCAGGTTCATTGTATGGAGGTCGCATATGACGATACTTATCTGATGTGGCTATTCCCTAGGAGCTTGGCAGGTCCCGCTATAGAATGGTTCTCTTGCTTACCTTCAGGAATTAGAACATTAGAAGAAATTAGAGACGCATTCATTAGGAATTACACATGTAACATTGCAATGGATGTCAGTCTCAAAGAATTATTAGCTCTAAAACAAGGAAAGAATGAGTCTTTCGCTTCATTCCTTCAATAATGGCGATCCAAGGCCAATCGGAGCAAGTGGACCATGCCATAAGAACAACAAGTCTGGACAATCATAGCCAACCTTGAAAGTTTCTTAGCATTTCATCTCAAGGTTCAGGGTATCACTACGTATGAGCAATTGATCTCCAAGGCACTTAGCATCAAAAGAGCTCTTGTGACTCAACCTGTGGAATCAACGTCATATCATGAATAGCAAAACAATTGCCCACCATCAAATTTTAATGATAAACCTCAAACATGGGCAAGAAAGAAGAACGTTACTAATGATGGTGTCATTGATGCCAAGGTGGTCATTAGTGGTCCACACCAACATACACCCGCACCGTAAATCCAATCACAATGCCAAAACACTCATCACACAACATACCAACCCAACAATCCCACCATCAATAACCTCACTGACCAAAGGGGACCTCCCCAATGCAAAATTTATCCAAAACGCAAATACGCTATTTTGGGGGAACCATTGGAGGACATAATGAAAAAGTTGATAGACAAAAAACTTATCAAACCTCCCACATTCGAGAATTACCAAGAGCCCGATGTCAAACCCCCTTGGTACAACAAGAATCAACTTTGCAAATTCCACAAAATAAAAGGTCACACCACAAACAATTGCATGAGACTCAATAACATCATCCAAGATCTCATCGACAAGAAAATCATAAACGTGGAACAACCTACTGGAAATCAGGATCTTCAAATCTACACGAATTTGATGCCGAATCATGGCAATAAAGGGAATAAAAATAATAAAGGGAAGGGCAGTGTAAACCATGTGTATGAAATGGTCGTTGCCTCCCTAAATGAGGACTATATGGTCATCACCATCAAGGGCGCCCATGTCGAAGATTGTGGAGTCACCACAAGAGGCGGAAAAGTCACCATTGTAGGATCATCCCAACCTAACAGAATCCCTTCATCTAGGTCCGTTTCGCATACCTACAATATTGTAGAGCAACTCAAGAGAATGCCAGCACACATCTCCATCATGGAGTTATTAAAAATATCATCAGCACATAAAAAAATCCTTGAGGAAGCATTAGCCTCATCTATTGTCCCCGCAGATCTCGACGCAGAGCAATTCCAAGCTATGGTTAGAAATATTATAACGCCTAATCTCCTTAAATTCTCTAACCAAGATTTCCCCGCCCAACCATCTCACAATCGTGCACTTCACTTGGAAGCCATTGTACACAAAATCAAAATCAAAAGTGTCTTGGTGGATGGAGGTGCAGGTTTGAACATCTATTCTCTCAGCCTTGTTAAGCAGTTGAAAATATCAGAAGATTCCATCGACAAAGGAAAGGGCATCACAATAAGAGCATATGATGACCAAGAAAGAGTGTCTCAGGGCATGATTAAACTCCCTATTCAAGTAGGGCCAACGCTCATGGATATTACTTGTCAGGTTTTGGACCTCGAATTGCCATATAATATCCTCCTGGGACGTCCATGGATTCATGCGATGAAAGCTGTAACATCAACCTTCCACCAATGTGTGAAATTTACACATAATGGACAAGAGGTTACCATCCATGGAGATCCTAAGCCGTTTTCACATTGCAAGAATCTTGAAGCCAAGTACTACAAAATACCCCAAGTGCCAAAGAATGATGAAGGCCCATCCACACCATACATTGACCCCACCACTCTCACGTCCACTTCTACGACAGAGACACCTGCCATCCCCACCATCTTTGATATCAAGCTCATCATCCAGGAGGATGGTTGTGGAGGCTAAAAACTCCCTAACAATGCTTTTGTGATAGGAGAGTTACCACAATCTCCTAGATCACGAGGACGCCCACAAGAAAATCAAGCTTCCACATCACAAACCTATCCTAAAAATTATCCTGAATTCACAAGATGGGGAGACCTTGGCCATGAGGTTATTGAAGCAGATCCATCTCACATGTTGTATCATGATGAAAGACCAGCAACTAATTTACCAATGGACAAAAGAAGCAAGGGCCTACACATGATGCTTGCAATGGGTTACGACTGAAATCAAAGACTAGGACAAAATGACAATGGGCTCATAATACCTATCATGCTAGAGGTGCGACCCATAACAAATCTTGGTCTTGGATGTGCCACTCTGAGAATAACCATACGTGGTCGAAGTCCTCTGGTTAGAATGGCTAATGTTTCTCATCAGCCAGTACTAGTACAAGTACACTCACCAATAGTCATAGGTAGGGACACACATAATTTCATAACTGAGCCCTATATTAGTAGTGATGACAAAGATACCTTATCCAATCTACCTAGGCTATTCGAAGATACCACCCTATGTATGATTAGTACCATATCCTTTGAACCACATAGTAAAAATCATGAGATTCATTTAGTCTACCCCCAACTGATCGACTATGACCAACGAGGACCACCGGTTCTCGATACATTCGAAAACGATGAAGCGCTCTCAGAATTCATGGGATTGAGGGATAATATTCTAGATGGAGATCACAAGGCAGGGTTTATAATGGAGTTGGACACACATTCCTTTTACAGGGAAATGATTGAATCCTTCAGTCGCAAAAGTGAGAAACTAAGAATCATATCCAATTCTGATGTAAGGAAACTCCAAAGGTTGCTTGCACTATATTGTAGAAGACTTTCCACTGTCTCCTGCCTAGAACCTACTACCAAGGGTTCTTGTTGAGCTTAAAAGACTATTCTAGTCCTGCTCCAACTCTTCTCAAAGAGCTCTTCATTAGTGCTTTACCTCTTGAAGACCCACACCTTCTTGCAACTGACTATTCTTCCTTGGACTTAGAAGGGTCTAAGTGCCAACTCCTCCATCTGACTTGAACTCTTTGTAGGGGAGATAGATGCTCCATTTCCATGCATTTCATGTTCATTTGAAGGCATCTTGGAGATTCTCTATCCTTCACTTTACCCGATTTCCAAAATCTTGCTTGAAGAGGCCTAGTTTCTACTAGCCTTTACCAGTCCCTTTTCTGCCCTTTTCTCTCAAACTTGACACACAACGTAGTGAATAAATCACATTTCCTAACACCCTTTTCAGACTTTTAAATCTTGCATAGATTGTCAGGTCTATGTCAGTACCGTACAAGGGTTTCCTATGTTCTTGGAGAGGAGGCCTAATTGCCCTATCTTCTAGGGTTTCACTGTTCTTTGTTTCAAATCTCTTACCAAAAGCTTGATTAAAGCTTCAAACCTTTTATCAGTCAAATATCTTGCCTAGCCCTACCTGGAATCGTACGAATTTCGTACAGTGCTTATATCCCCTACCTAAGTTCACAATTTTACTCTACCAAACTCCTAACCGGGTTACAATAGCTCGCCTAGGGTTTGGTCTTGCAAAAAATAGCTTGGCTCTCAAGATTTCCTACTTCTAAATCTACACAAAAGTGTGGCTCCCCTTTCATATTCTACTGTTCTCAGGGAAATCCCGCGGACAAAGTTTTGAGGGGAGCCATTTATTTGTTTGACTGTCCAAAACAAAGAAAATAAGACTCTACAATCTATTCTATGATCACAAAACACTAAAACAACTCAAAGACTCTTGACCACAAGTTGGAATACACTCTTAAACATTCAAAAAACACAGAAACAATGAGGAATCAGGATATTCAGTGTCTCTTTTATGACTGTTTCTCAAGAACTCGGGTGAAACATAGAAAATATTGTCTTTGCAATTCCTTGCAATGCAAAGCTTAACTATAATGCAAGTATTCTTAGTCAATGAACTATTTACAAAAGAAAAGATGCTAGAATATTTTAAGTAAACTTTGATCCAATGCCAAATAAATGCATATAGACCATGTACATCATTGTTCTGAAAACACACGGGGTTTGCAGGAAAACACAAAAAATACAAAAATCTCTTATTCACACAAGCCAAAATATGATTACAACTTCTCTATGTCCATCTACGAGCCACACCAATACTTTTTGATGTCTTCTCCATCATTCAAGGGTAGTGGATCGAGCATTTCCCTGATTTCAAGGGATTCCTGCAACTTGTAAACTACGGTCATGCAACTTTTACCAGCATTTTGTAACTGATCAATATGTTATGATCCTAAAGTTTAGGACCTCAACCTCCTTACTCTGAACTATCAACTCCTCAACAGTCCTTTGGCATCTTTCTTTAACAATGGTCAAGTATTTTAAACACATTTACTGCCCTATATTGCAAGATAGGCTATCTAAAACTAATTTAAAGCAAAATGTAACAACATGATTAAACTAGGATATCCTAATTCCTAGTGACTAACTTAACACACAAAATACGACCTTCTAAGGTCCAAAGTAAGAACATCAAAATCCCTGACTTGGCTAAAGTCAGTACAAGCCAAAATTGTGAACAAACTAGGTGGAGGTCAGCCTAGGTGCTCCTGCACCAAAGTCCTTGAGTGAAAACCACACTGTGGCACTCTCTGACAAGAAAATAGTAAAAAAGAAAGGGCGTATCCAATGGTGAAAACCTCTCTGAGGCGCCCGAGGATGAAGGATTCAATCTTCCTCTAAGAGCTATTCACTAGGAGAAGTTGGTGGTCTTGTCTGAAAAATGCAATCCAGTCAACATAGGAACAAAGGAGGCCCCGCATATCACATTTTATGCAGAATCACTATTATCAGAAGAGTAGGAACTCCTAGCAGCATTCCTAAAAGAAAGACAAATAAACTTTGCATGGAGTTATGCTGATATGCCAGGGCTAGATCTAGAGACATTGGTTCATCACTTAGCGGTGTATCCAAAAGAAAAACCGGTCAAACAAAAGCTTTGAAAGATGCATCCTCAAATTGCTTTGTTAGTCAAAATGGAGCTCAAAAAGTTATTAGATGCAAGATTCATATGACCAATAGACTATCTAGAATGGGTATCAAACTTGGTACCTTTTTCAAAGCCTGATGGAGCCATTTTAATCTGTACAGACTTTAGGGATTTGAACAAGGCATGTCCTGTTAGAATCACCAAGATCACCTGCATGCAAGATCGATACCTGTCACATGCAAAAGATATGAAGAACGAAAAAGCAATGTTCTCAGAAAACCTCTCTGTAAAAATGCATTAAGAGAATCCATTATTACAATGTGATCAATCCTTATGAAGGAGATCAAGAAACCCTAAAAAGGGAAACCCTAAATGAAACCCTAGTGTGCACACTTAATAATTAATAATTAATTATTAATGTGCCTAAGTTTAGTTTAAGTAATAAAGAGGAATAAGTGACTTAATTAATTAATCAATGTGATGTAATTAATTAAGCATAATAACTTATTACTCTAACACCCCCCCTTAAGATGAACTTAGGAAGAAGCTAAAACACTAGAATAAGATGCATGAAAGCAAAGATGGGTCCCGGCAACGAGGCCTGATTAGGTACCCATTTACAATGCAAGAATGAAGTGCATGAAAAGGAACCAAGAACATCTGAAAGTGCACAAGAAAGCACCTGCAACTGAAAAAGTGGTGTGCAAAATAAAACACACATATATGAGACTGGAATCATCTGGATTCACTGTTGTCGTGGAGGGACACTCACCGGACAAAGGTGTGATGGCAAAAAAAAGGCACTACACAACCCCCCATGGCACTTTATAATACAGTGCGAGGACAAAATATGGCACAAAGTGATGTGCAAGAAACCCAATACAACACAAAAAAGGAGTAGAGAAGGAAAAACCCAGTGGGACAAAACCCCCCTACAATGAGATTACATGCTGCAAAGAAGCACTGGAAGAACTCTGTGGAGTAACACTGGAACTTGATATAGGCAAGCAAGGAAATATTCTTCTGTATACTACTGAAACCGGATGAGAGTCACTGATTGACTCAAGGAATCATGATTAAAGCAACAGAAACCCCGATGCCACGGAACACTCGAAAACTCTAAACTGGAACAACTCTGGAATCTATGATGCAGCAAGTGATTATTAAATGATATATTACTGTAAAATGAAGTGCAAAGATGCAAGATGCACTCTCCCAACTGCCAAAACATCCAAGTAATCGCCAAACAACCCATCGGGCCAAATCTGGACTAACTGATAAACCTAGGACAGATACAGAAAAAGTGCATGGACAGCAAACTAGAGCTCCTCAATACCTTTCCAACGCTTCAAACGAGGCAAAAATCGGAGATCATGGCAAAAAGTTATGAGCTCGGAAGTCCAAAAATAGCATCTGACTTCAAACAGCAATAAATGCAGTAAAACAGTAAAATACTGAAAAATAAATTGCACCAAATGAAAGTGCTCGGAACCAGCTTTCCAGCGATATCTTGTTTTCCCGATTTCGATACCGTATGCCCAAGTTATGGCCAAAAGAAAAAAACTACTCTTTTAGGAAAAACTAGGGTTAGGAGGGCAAAGAGGGTGCCGTACGATGACGTGTCATCCCTCGACGCCATGCCGACGTCATCAAATGTGAGTTATAAATCTACCGCCTGGGTCGCTAGGGCAAAAAAAATCGCCCCCAAAAATAGAAACACTTTTGGCCCCGGCCGCATGTAACGTATCGATACCGGAGGGGCCGGATCCGTACCCGCGAGCCCCGTCCCGATATGACCGCTACCGAAATACCGGGCAGACCAACTTGGCTTCCATATGACCGAGCTTTTCAGTGTGAATGTGACTGGGCGGGGCAGATTGGCCGGTGGCTTTGATAGTGGCCGCCACCAAGTGGGTCAGCCAGCCTCGGGTACCGGGTGTATACGGCAGGTCACCGCCTGGCTGCTGCAAAAATATTTCAAAAATTTCCTTAATTTTTATTTTTGAAATTTTTCAAAAAATGCCTCATCTATCGGAGTCGCGACGTTTCCTCAGATAAATTTTTGCTCCCGGAAATAATCGGCCCAGCAACCCCACGATTTGACAGCGCTTATAGGGTTTTGGGGACGCCAACTACGGCTAACCGCTTGAGTTCCATTGTGTCCCAAAATAATGGTCACCCCCGCATTCGCGCAAGTAGCAGATGCCCGCGGAAACCCTTGCACCAAACTCACTAAAGGCCATATCTTCTTCAGATCACTTAAATAGCAACCGCAGTGTCCTGAGCTCCGGATACCATGTTAGAATCCAAGATCACCTGCATGCAAGATGAATACCTGTCACATGCAAAAGATATGAAGAACGAAAAAGATGTTCCGTAAAACCTCTCAGTAAAAATGCATTAAGTGAATCCATTATTACAATGTGATCAATCCTTATGAAGGAGATCAAGAAACCCTAAAAGGGAAACCCTAAATGAAACCCTAGTGTGCACACTTAATAATTAATAATTAATTATTAATGTGCCTAAGTTTAGCTTAAGTAATAAAGAGGAATAAATGACTTAATTAATTAATCAATGTGATGTAATTAATTAAGCATAATAACTTATTACTCTAACATGTCCAAAGGATGATTTACCGCTTCCCAACATTGACATGATAGTAGAAATGATAGCAGGACATGAGATGCTATCACTAATGGACTGATTTTCAGGATATAACCAGATCATGATAGCAAAAGAAGATCAACATAAGATGGATTTCACTTGTCCATGGGGGACCTACTACTAGAACATGATGCCATTCGGCCTAAAGAATGCAGGAGAAACCTATCAAAGGGAAATAACACTAATATTCCATGACATGATTCACAAAATAGTCGAAGACTATGTCGACGACATTTTAGCTAAGTCAAGAAAAAGACAATATCATATAGCAACTCTAAGTGCTATATTTGACAGACTAGAAGAATACAAAGTAAGACTAAATCCCAAGAAGTGCGTCTTCGGCGCACAATCAGGTAAATTGCTAGGATACATAGTCTCTATGAGGGGTATCGAGGTGGATCCAGCAAAAGTGAAGGAAATCCTTGAGATGGAAGCACCAAAGACATTAAAACAATTGAGAGGCCTCCAGGGCCGACTTCAATCCATCTGACGGTTCATAGCACAACTGGTAGACAAGCAGAACCCATATTCTCACCTACTCCACAAAGGGGTGGTGTATAAATGGGATACAAAATGTGAAGAGGCATTCAACAAGATCAAGGAATATCTACTGACACCACCAGTTTTAATGCCACCCATCCCAAATAAGCCATTGATCTTATATGTATCAGCAACAGCAGCAGCCCTTGGAGCTCTCTTAGCTCAGCATGATGAAAACGGAACGGAGAGGGCCATCTACTATATAAGCAGGACAATGGTCAGTCACGAGCTAAATTAATCATTCATCTAGAAATCTTGCCTTGCAGTAGTGTTTGCATCCCAAAAATTTAGACATTACATGTTGGCACACAAGGTAAAGCTCATTGCCAAAATTGATCCCCTCAAGTATCTCCTATCAAAGGCAATGCTCACAGGAAGAATGGAAAAATGGGTAATGATATTATCAAAATACGACATTGAGTATGTGGAGTAGAAAGCCATTAAAGGTCAGGTTATTGCAGATCAACTAGTAGAAGCACCTATGTATTTTGAGAATCCCCTTGTCTCAGAGTTTCCAGATGAGTCTATTTTTAACCTCAACGTCGCTGATCACTGGAAACTATACTTCGATGGCTCATATACACAACACGGATTAGGAGCTGGTGTCTTCTTCATCATTCCACAGGGGGACCACATACCAAGGTCATACAAACTAGCATTTCCTTGTACTAACAACATCGCAAAATACAAGGCTTTGACTATAGGTCTCAGGATAGTAGTATAATGGAATATCATAGCCCTCAAAGTCTATGGAGACTCTTAGTTGATCATAAATCAGGTCAATAATGAATATCAGACTAAGGATGATAAGCTCACTCCATACAAGAAATTGGTGGAGACTCTAAAGGAACACTTCATTGACATAACATTTGAGCAGATTCCAAGAACCAACAACAGAGCAGCAGACGCCATGGCTACAATTGGGTCTATATTAGACATCCCTCATAATGTGCCGAAATATGAATTTCTGATTGAGCAGCTTCTTGTTCCCACATTCGAGGTACCGAAATTAGAATTCGTGTGTGAAATCGTTGGTCCTGGTGATCCTTGGTATCACGACATCTACACATACCTTCACATAGGAGTCATACCCGCTGACCTCCCATCGAGCCTAAAATGAACCTTCATCAAAAAGACATCCAAATTTGTCATCCTAGGTGATACCTTATACCGTAGAAGCATAGAAGGTACCTTGTTACGTTGTCTAAATGCTGAGGAGGCATTAACCACTCTAACTGAGGTTCATAATGGTATCTGTGGCTCACACTCAAGTGGAATGACCATCGCCAAGAAACTGCTGAGGATGGGGTATTACTGGCCCACAATGGAAAGAGAAGCACATGATCATGCTAAAAAGTGTTTACAATGTCAGCAGCATGGGGATCTCATCCATGCTCTAGCTCAAGAGCTTCACCCGATCGTCACACCATGGCCCTTCTCGTAGTGGGAACTCAATCTCATTGGAAAAATCACACCCACCTCATCTAATGGCCACAAATTCATCATTACTACAACTGAGTACTTCACAAAGTGGGTGGAAGCCATACCCATGACGTATATCACTGGGAAGCAGATCTCAAAATTTATCCTAAACTATCTCATATATCATTATGGTGTCCCACAAGCCATTATCTCAGATAATGAGACACCATTCAAGAACCAGGAGGTTCGCAACTTATGCGAGAAATTCAAAATCCAACATCGCTTCTCCACCCTGTACTATCTCCAAGGCAATGGCCAAGCAAAAGCCACAAACAAAACCATCCTCAAAATCCTTAAGAAAATAGTCAATGATGCAAGTCGTGACTGGCATCTGCAGCTTAATCCTGCCCTATGGGCTTATCGAACTAGCATCTGCACACCCACCGGTGCCACCCCCTTCTCCTTGGTCTATAGATCAGAAGCCGTACTTCCCATTGAGATCGAGCTCCCATCCCTCAGAATATCATTGCAAAATCTCATCACTGATGAGGACTACCGGGTGTCAAGATTAAATGAGCTAAAGTTAATGGATGAGAGATGAATAGATGCTTTAAATCACTTGTAAGTTTATTAGAATAGACTCAAATGGAGCTACAACAAGAAAATCAAAAGCAAGACTTTCCAAGTCAGAGAATTGGTCTTAAAAGAAAATCATAAGAATGTCCTGAATCCCAGCAGCAAAGGCAAGTTCGAACCTAATTGGCTAGGACCTTTTGTCATAACAGGAAGTTATAAATCAGTGGCATATCAGCTATCAACACCCGAAGGGGAATCTCCTCAGGAGCCCATGAATAGCTCCCATCTCAAAAAGTTTTATGCCTAATTCTTTCAAGGTATATAACCAAAAAATCCAAAAAAAAATTAGAAAAAGTCCTAAAAAAATGGTTACTTAGGCGAAAAACCTGGCAAACATGCATCTTGGTACTACAAACAAAAAAAGCAAAAGAAAAAAAGAAAAAAAAAAAAAAGGAAAAGGATAAAAACGCCCTGTAAGTGAAAACCACTTCTATGGCACTTTTGGGTGTTCCTAAGTGGAACCTCGCAAATAGGCTTTGCGAAATAAGCATTGTCCAGACCACCGATCTTTATGGTTTGATCTATATCATCCATCCATTTCACTTCGCCATCCATCGTGATTCGGGGATTCCATCATCATCCACTGCGATCCGTACCTCATAGCTTGGTCCCTGTTCAGATTACGATCCTCTCCGCAATTAATTTCGCCCATCCTCATATTAGTTTGTCCTACCTTATCGTGGTAGTCTATTGCATCAGCACGCTCTCATTGATCAGATTCGTGGTATGGTCTTAAAGTCCTCAAAATCAAAAAATCCAAAAACATCAAACATCAAAAATCCAAAACATTCAAAACATATCAAAAATTCAAAAACAGTCAAAAAGGCTGGCTAAAACCAAAACAAGGTCGCCTTTGTCAATTACGGGCCATCTCCGAAGCTTAAATTAGTTATCCTTTGATCATCCCCCAAGACATTTATAGGGTCACTCCTATAGAGAGTCCTGGCCATAATAAACTAACATTTCATCATGTATATCATCATTTGTAAATTAGTCAAGTCGTCAGTCGAACTAAGTGGTCTCTACGTGTATAATGTAGGCAAAGCTCATCTGTTGCTCAGCCCTCGAGGCCCCTAGGATAGGTCTTTAGGTTAGTCTCTTGGTCAAAATCTTAGAAAACCCCAAAATATTTGAAAATTAAAAAAAATAAAACATTTGTAAAATCTTGAAAATACCAAAAACAACCTCAAAACATTTCAAAAAAATATCAATAACATCCAAATATTTGAAAAATCCATCCGCTTCATCTTGCACTCAAGAATACAAACCACTCACAATAAACTGACTATCCTCAACCTTTGTGAAACATTTGGAAAACAACTCTAGCAGCTTTTAAAAAGTAGAGCTCAAAAGCCGCCAAGTCTAAAAGTCTATGCCGTGATAAGGCCGTTATCTCCTCAGATTGGCAAGCAATACATCATCCAAACGGGTCCTACATCAATCATCATCCTGATAACATCATGTCCTAGGATGAATCCTTCCTACGATGGGCATTATTTATCAAAAAAAGCACTTTGGATTAAAAAAATGACGTGCTGCCATCCACTAACATGTCCTAGGATGTATCCTTCCTACAATGGGTATTATCTTTTGGCAATAGTTTCAGTTTTTATCCTAGAAAAATATATCATTTTTCCAAGTAGCTGTATTGAAGAGGAATTATTTGTTTGTTTTCATTTGGTCCTTATCTTTGAATTTTATCTTATTTTATGCCAACTCAAAGGACTGGTTGATATCCCAAAATAGCGATTTAGAGAACAGCATCGAGGCAATGATCATTATCTTTTGTCCGTTGTTTGCTATTATCTCAAATATAACCTTGTGAATACTCTAGTTTTGTTAGGTATGTATGGAAGAGGTCTAGGCTAAACTTGTTGACTATTACAGGATAGGGCCTGATTCTTTCCCATGTTTTGATCTCGAGGTGTCCTCAAACTTCCGGCACATCCTAGCAAGGTTTTCGTGATGTCAAAAAAATCAAGAATACTCCTATTTGTTTGTTGAGCTCCACCACCGCCACCAAGTACCATGCCATCTTGCCTATTTCAAAGTACCTTGATGCCTCGTGACTACCCTGTGATTATCAAACATAAGTAGTAATCATTCTTTGAAAATCCCAATTCCTCAGCAAGTAATCATCATCATCATCATCATCATCTGCATTTGTGTCATCGTGCGTTTTGTTGAAATGACTTCTTCTTTTCTTACTAACCGCGCTAACCAGGTACTATGATAGTTGATCACCATCACCATCACTGTCATTGATCCTGCATCCACAAATCATTAGCATATTGCATAAACATATCATATAGGAAACATACACATTGCATTTTAAATAGGTGCATTCATGTCATTGCATTTCACCCATTACATTACATCTCATGGCATAAAGCATTCATTTGCATTTCATAAATCATCACATAGCATGCACGAAAGCATCTCATAATCATCATAATCATAAGCAATAGGAATATAAGCATTTAATCCATTATGCATCAGCATATCACATTGCATTAACATATCATCGCATCACATACATCATTATTTATTGCATCTCATAAAATCATCTCATTATGCATTAACACCATTTCATTAGCATCATATCACGACCATCGCATCATATCATATACATCCACAAATCATCTCATAATAAGCATTTCCACACATCATTGCATATACCATAAATCAAATCATTTCACATTTTGCATTTGCATAAAATAAATCATCATATAGATAACATTATTGCACATCATATCATAGGTTAGCATAATATATATCTATTAGTCATAATCATGGCATAAACATCATTAGAAATAAATGCATCCATAGGAACATCACTGCGAAGCATATAGAAATAAACCATCCATGCATAAATAAAAGTACACAGTACATCTCATCAAAATCGGCTCATATATCATATCATCAATGTCACTGTCATAGTACAAAAGAATAATAATTGGATCACTGTACATATGTGTCAATCAGTACAAAGCGCCCATTGGGCTATCAAAAACGAGCCCATAAGGCAAAAAAAAATATATACATCATAACATATCTAGATCATGGCCGATCTCCGTGAATGCTGCCCTTGCCCCTATCACCATGACCCTCTGGTGGTCTCTGACTGACCCGCTTTGAGTACTCAAGAACCCAATTTGCTCTAGGTACATGGTCATGGTAGGCCCGACAGTAGTACTCTATCTCTCGGATAGCATCCCTGTAGGATCAGACCGGAATGGTACCTTGAGATGAGGAGGCTGTCATACTCTCAATTTGCTGCCTGCGGCCTAGCTCTGTCGCTACCTGTAACTCTATAGCCTGTCTCTGCTGCATAGCCTAATCCCTCTTTACTCTAAGCTGCTCCCTCTTAGCCCGTGCCTGGTCCCTCTCGACTGTCACTTCCTGTACCTGTGCTTGTAACTATAAAATTAGGGCATCCCGCGCATCTGCCTGCCCTGCTAGTTGTGCCCATGGCTGCGCGTGAACCTGGTCCTCACCCTCAGCTCGTGGTGGTGGGACTGGCGGATCTTGCTATTGGTCCTGTATGGGGACATCTCCCTGACTTGGTGGGACTGAGGGCACCTCTGGTGGATCCTATCAGATCTCGATCCTTGGTCCTCACCCTCGCGCTCGTCCTCTACCTCTACCTCTAACCCTGTATGCCTCTGGATCCTCACCTCAAACAATCAACCGTAGGGGAGGTCTGAACCAATCTCTGTAGGCCTATGTGGTGTCCAGATCTGCCAAACCCTAATCATAAGCCCAAGGTCAGACCACCAACTATCAAAAGCTATCAACTACCTCCGTGGTAGGAATGTCAGGCCCCCATGCCATCTATGTCATACTGCATGCAAAGATGGCTACATAACCGTCATCTGGCCGATCTTGCAGCTCCCCAAACTGACGCTGCACATGCCCTGGCAGGTATTGCTCAATCATCGTGTGCTCTCGACCCTGCATGTATCGATTCTTGCGACAATAGAAGAGCTGGTCAGCATCATCAACCCATCTGAACTGAACGAGGTATGGTCTCCAAGTAAACACAATCATCTTATCTAGGACCTGCCTCCAGTAGGGGATCCCGTGCTCTCCAGTGTGTGTGAAGGACACACCACC
>VDFB02058242.1:615763981-615921259 GCA_007258455.2 Sequoia sempervirens | reverse complement strand
GGCAAACAAGCATCTTGGTAACAACAAAAATATATCAAAAAAGCAAAAAATCCAAAAAAAATAGAAAAAGGATCAAAAATAGTAAAGGGAAAAAATCGTCCTCTAGTGAAAACCACTTCGGTGGCACTTTGGACAAGTACCTTGGTGAAAACCTAGCAAAAAAGTGCCCTATGTAAATAAGCACTTTCCATCCACCAAGATCTTTATGGCTTGTTTTGCATCATCCATCCATTACATTTCCATCATCCATCGTTTCCATATCTCCATTCATCACTCATCCACCTCCATCTGCATCATAGCTTGGTCATGTTTTCATATCATGATCCCTCCTAGTACTACTTGGCCCATCCTCAAGGTCAGTTTGTCCTACCTTTATCGAAGTAGTCTATTGCATCACACTAGGGGCATGTTCTCATCAGATCGGATTCATGTATATTCTTAAGTCCTAAAATCAAAAAATCCAAAAACATCAAGACATATCAAAATCCAAAACAAGTCAAAAGGTCAGTCAAAAAAAGTCAAAAACGAAGTCATCTTGTCGAACTACGGGTCTCTGAGCCTTGAATGTAGACAAGGTTGATCTTTGATCATCCCCCGAGACACTTAGGTCAGTCTGTTAGGAGTCTCTCATAATAAAATGACATCTCATCATTTATATTGTCATCTGTAAATCGGTCAAGTTGTTAGTCAACTACGGGTCTTTGAGCCTTGAATGTAGGCAAGGTTGATCTTTGATCATCCCCTGAGACACTTCGGTCAGTCCTTTAGGAGTCTCTCATAATAAACTGACATCTCATCATGTATATCGTCATCTCTAATTCAGTCAAGTCATCAATCGAACTGTGTGGTCTCTATGTGTATAACGTATGCAAGGCTAATCTTTTGATAAGCCTCTGAGGCCCCTATGATAGGTCTTTAGGTTAGTCTCTTGGTCAAAATCTCATAAAACCCCAAAACATTAGAAAATAAAAAAAAATCAAAACATTTGAAAATCTCAAAAAATACCAAAAATAGCCTCAAAACATTCCAAAAACGTAAAAAAAATCCAAATATTTGAAAAAATCCATCTGTCTTATTTCACTTGCACACACAATAATCACCACTCATAATAAATGATTGTAATCCTCAACCTTTGGTGAAACAGTTAGAAATAGGTCTAGCAGGTGAAAAAGTAAAACTCAAAACATCAAGTCTCAGGTGTAAGTCAGTTCGTAAAAAAGTTGGTTAACTCTTTGTGTCAATAACCTCTCATCTAATCAGTCCCATATCAATCATTTGATAACATCATGTCCTAGGATGTATCCTTCCTACAATGGGCATTATTTATCAGAAAGAACACTTAGGATAAATGAAATGATGTGTTTCCATCCACTAACATGTCCTAGGATGTATCCTTCCTACAATGGGCATTATCTTTTGGCAATAGTTTTGATTCCTATCCTTAAAAACACTTCCCTTTTGGTTAGTGGTATTGAAGAACATTGGTTTGGTTGTTTACTTTATCTTTGTCTTTTGACTTATCTTATTGTGCTCATTCCAAGGACTTCTTGATGATATTCAAACAGAGGAGTTAGAGAAATAGGAATGGGACAACGATTATTATCTTTTGTTTGTTGTGCTTGTTGAACGTTCTTGTAAAATAACTTGGAAGATACTTGCTTTGTTAGAAATGTATGGAGGATTTTTTGAGCAGCTTGTTGACTATTGCATTGATAGGTTATACCTTTATGTGTTTTGGTCTGAGATGTTTGAAACTTCTAAAGTGCATCCTAGCAAGGTTTCCATATGTCAGGTGTGAACAAGAATGCTCCTATCTGTTTGTCAAGTCAAAGTCCATCATACTAGGTACCATGCTATCCTGGTACTCTATACCTAGATGCATCATACCACAAGTGTAATCAAACATAAGGAAATTGACCCTTTGAAAATCCTAACTGCTCAGCAAGAAATCATCATCATTTACATGTTTATCATCTTGCAATTTGTTGAAATATCTTCTTCTTTTTCATCCCTTCTTGCTCATCATGCTAACAAGGTACTATGATAGTTATCATCAATCATCATCATCAATCTTGCACACGCAAATCATCAGCATATTGCATAAACACACCATATAGAAAACACATGCATAAGTGTTATTATAACCATTTTTCATAAATAAGCAAGTTCATGTTTCATCGCATTGCATCTATTTCTCCATCCATTGCATTCATCACATAAAGCACTGCATAAAAATCATTTGCATGGAACATTTCATAAACCATACCATATTACCACCCACCACATAAACATAATAGGTACAAGAGCATTATAGATCATTCATTGCATTATAAACATACATATTCGCATCATAAAATCATTTCCCACATTGTGTTCATTTTGCATGACATCGTTATACCACTTTGCATTAACGTATCATTTCATACATCATGTCACATCACAATAATTGCATCACATACATTTCACATTATCATTAAACATGTTTAGGATAAAATGAATTTGTTATTCTTAGCATCGAAAAAAACATCTCATTTGCATCATCAATATATATTAAATAAAAAATGATCATTTCATTCACATTACATTGTACATAATCATGAAGGAATACATATAATCCATTAATCATCCATACCATATGGAACACCTCATAATTAACCATGCAGCAATCATTTTTCACATCTCATTTCACATCTCATCATTCCATACCATTTATTCAAAGAATAACAATAAAGCATGATTCACATATCATTTCGTACACACACCATAGATTATTTTCATGTCATTTTTCATATTGCATAAAAAAATCATCATATAGATTACATCATCATCCATCCATATTTTACATCATACATATACATCTGCATATCATGAATCAACAACATAATATAGATTTTTTAATCACATAACCATGATGCATACATTATTAGAAGAAAATGCATCCATAAATGCATCATATAACACCATAACATAATTGCACAACATATAGAAGTAGAATCATCCAAAAATGGATAAATGATATACATCACATCACATCAAAATCATCATCTCATATATATCATCATCGGATAATGGTTATAGTACAAAATAATCAGATCATTGTACATGTATGTTAATCAGTACAAAAAGGCCCATCAGGCTATCAAAAGGGAGCCCATATGGCACAAAAAATGATATCATCTTGATCAAGAGACCTAACCCTCATGTCTGCTGCCCTCACCTCTATCACCGTGACCCTATACTGGTCTACTATGAGTAATCTAGGGCTCGTGCTGCTCTAGGTACGACTGATGATAATGCATACGGTAATAATCAACCTCTCGGATCATGGTCTCCCTATAGGAATGAAGAGACACTGTACTTTGAGAGGAGGCTGCCATGCTCTCCAACTGTAGTGTTTGGCCCATCTCTGTGGTCTCCTATAACTCTACGGCCTATCTCTGCAATATAGCCTGATCCCTCTCAGACCTAGCTTGATCCCTCTTGGTCTAGACCTGATCTCTCTCTCCTATCAAAGTCTACACCTAGGCCTACAACTGCACAATCAATGTATCCCGAGGGTCCACCTACCCTGTTGGCTGTACTGGTGGGGGTTGCACCTGGGGCTACACGTGAGGCTGATCCTCACCCTTGACTTGTGGTGGTATGTTCGCTTGAACCTGTTGTCGACCTGGCACTTGATCCTGGTCCTGCAAAGGAGCATCAGCTTGAGGTAGCTGAAATGGAGCTCTACCCCACTGATCCTGCTGATCCTCGTCCCTCCGCCCTTGTCCTCTTGATCACCATCAAGCAACAACTACTCCTAGAACTATCAACTATAGTGGAGGTTAGAACCAATCTTCGTATTCCTATGTAACACCTGGATCGGCAGGCCCCTGATCCTAAACCCACGATTGAGCCACCAACTGTATGAAGCTATCAATGGCCTTCAAAGTAGGAATGTATTGCCCCCATGAGGTCTGTGATGTAGTGCGGGAAAATATGGCAACATAATCATCATCAGGCTGGTACTGTAGTTCACTGAAATGATGTTGCACATGCCTAGGAAAGTATCTCTCCACCATAGTGTGCTCTTTTTGTTGCATTAAGCGGTCCTGACAAGCAAAGAAAATATGCTCTACATTGTCAGCCCATCCGGGCTGACCAAGGTATGGACACCAAGTAAACACTATCATCTCATCTAGGAACCTCCTCCAATAGGGAATCATATGCTTGCCTCTGTGTGTAAAGGACACACCACCTCTATAGTGCCATATGAGGGGATCATCAGGACACATAGGTACTAGAACAATGTGCGGCCAGAGAATGACGGTATGCTCCCATGCCCATACGTGGAGTGTAACACCTATCCTCAATGATTTTCCATCATGATACATGTACTCATGGATATCCCTATAAAGAGATGCTAGAAGAACGGGCCCCCAAGCATAATTGGATGGTTTGTCGCGAACCAGCTGCTCCCAGCAAAGTCCCAAACCAAGAGTAAAGTATCGGCCCTATCGGTCCAGGGCAACGAGACCAGGAATGATAGCTGCAACCACTAGATAGAATGATGATGTGAGGGTCCTATGCCGCTCCAGCTCAATCTGGCCCTCACAAATCATAACCTCATCTATGTCAAAGATTGTAAAACAAGAATTCCACCCGACATCCATATCAAAAATAACGCGTCGACCATGAATCATAAATCTCAGGATGTGACACACATCCTATAAGGTGATGGTGGCCTCGCTGGTAGGAAGGTGGAAGGATGAGGTCTCGCTGTGCCATCTCTCGGCAAGCGTGGACATGATCCTAGGATGGGTGTGCACAGGCGCTGCATATGCGATATGCCACAGTCCCATGACCCGTAGTCGATCCTGATCCCCGTCACTGAGATCCTGCAAGTAGCCAAAGATCTTCTAAGATTTATGCTCTTGGGAATAGAGTTCCCTCGCTGCATCCTGCATCAAGGAAGGTAACCATGTTAAATTTTTTGACATATTTCATTCTGAATGTCCAGGAAACCATCCTAGTGTCGCTACCTGAGAAGGCGTCGTAGTTTGAAAATTCCAAACTGCAACGATGGAGGGTTAAAACTCCAAAAGTGCATCACCACAGTGCACTTTCCTTCAAAGTGGTGCAGTTTGCAAAGATTCCTATCTAAAATAGCACCACTACATTGCACTTTGAAAATGACCCCACTGGCCATGACATCAACGTCGAAGTTTGGAGCTTGAAGCAAAACTCCAAACTCCACCACCATGGTGTGATTTATCAATTGCGGCTCAGTTTGGCATACTGACTGGTGCAGTTTAATTTTTTAGCGGTGCTATATAGTGTCACTACAAACAAACTAGTTTTAAAAGCATTAAATGAACATGTAAAGTGGGAAATTATGCTCAAGTAAGGATCACTTACTGGTGGCCCAATGCCAGGTGATCACTGGTATGTCCAAACTCGCTTAGAAATGTGCATCAGGAGTTGTTGCTATGCCATATTGTTAAGAAGTCAGAGCTCGAATTGTTGAATTGCTAAAAGATTCAGTGTGAAAATGACTTGAAAATGACCCCTCGTGGCATTTTTAAACCTTAAAAATTAGGGTTTTTTAACCTATTTGACTATCCTACTAGGGTTTTGAACCCTTCAACCTGTTTTTGTCTAGTTGAGGTCTATTTTACATCGTTTTATTGTGTTTTGACATGTTTTTGGCCTCCTGGAGCCTTTTTGGACCTGTTGGGAACCTTGTCCTCCTTTTTTGCGTGATCCCCAAAAATTGAAATTTTCGTCCAATCTCTCAAGGGGGCAATATAGTGGCATTTTTTCTCTTGTCAGGAAACAATGGAGTAGGATTTTGAAAACAATTTTGTTTTTCTTTGATTGAGATCGTTTATTCTTTGAACCAATGCAACAAGGGCATTGCTTCAAAGAGGGGAAAAATATAGACACGTAAAAGGTACTAATTGACATTCACATCTGATCCTGACCATTAACATTGTTTCATCATGAATCATCCTCTGGTCTAATCATTTAATTAAATTCCCCTATTTGATTAAATTCATCAATATTTCTTCTCTTAATTAAATAAATCAGTTACATAATTATGTCATTCTTTCTTGATAATTAAATTAACCCGTCTGATCGTATTATCCCCATTTAATTAAATAATTAAATTTATTTGATTAAATCTCTAAAGTCTATCTATTAAATTAAATAAATTAAAACCTTATTTAGTTTAATCTAACATCATCTCTATTAACTAAATAAATCATAAATCTTTATTTAATTAATCCCTTATCACATTCTTCTCATATTTGATTTAAATAAATCCACAAATTCAAGTCAAATAGGTCACATCATTTAATCCCTTCATTAAATTAATTAACCTGGATTAATTTAATCTCATATCATGTCCCATCCTCTAGCTTTTCCCACTTGCACATGAAAATAGATTTAATTGATTTATTAAATCTCTATTTTCTTCAACAAAGCATCTTTTGAGGAATATTCTCCAAATTTGAATTCAAATTCCAATTGGGTTAAGTCCTTCCAACAAGGCATTTACTCCATCTTACATGTCCTTTTCCTTGAGCCAAGTGGCATTCAATGCATTCTTCCTTCCCTCTTACATGTCATTTCAACAAATTCAAAATTCAAATATATAGATTTATTGACACATTCTTCAAAACTTGCACATCCTCCATCCATTCACAAGTTGACATGTGGCACTTTGCCACTGGCTAATTCTTAGTCCCACATTGCTCTATTTTGGGCATTCCTTCATCTTCTAATTCTATAAATAAGAGGCTAATATCCTCATTCTATTATCCACAATTTGAGTAAACTTACCATGCTCAAATCATTAGCAATTCTCCTCCATTATCATTGAATCTTAGCTAGGTTATGCAAATTTTTCTATTGGAGCACTCATCAAGCATCAACAAAGTGGATTAAATCTCTTCATCAAATCACCATTGCATCATTGGAGTTGGGAAAGAGCCAATTTTCACATTAAATTGGCACCAATTCCCTCAAGAGATTAGGAGTTTGTTTGCTTTAGAATGGGATTTGATATGCTTTTAAATTTCATTGTGTTCTTCATTTCATATTCTATCTCTTTTGTTATTCAAATGAATTTCTTGAGGAATCCTTGTTCTTGCTTGCATTTTACCATCTAATGTGTTCATTCATGTTGTTTTGCAGGTATTAGGATTGGGGGTTCACAATTCCTTCTTAGGAAGACTAGACTTGAGGTGATTGGCTAGGGATCACCACCTTTGCAAGTAGCTTGCAAATGTCTCTCCACATTTTTTATCTTTTAAGAGATCTGATGTGTATGTATATTTTTCTAGATTAAAAGAGAAGTGTGCAACAAATTTTTTTGACAAATCTAAAAAGGAAGAAATGGATCCCTTTGGGAGACTCATGAACCAATCTAGAGCTTGTCACGTTAAGCTCCTAGGGAACAATCAGTGGAGGTAGTTGTCATTATGTAGGACTTCGTACCAATGCATGTAAAATTCTTGCAAATGGTGTCTTGGATTTCCCCTTCCCTTATACTTATCAAAGTTTGGAATTTTGAAATGTTTGGGAAACGGGACTAGTGAGATAGATGAATCAAATGGATAAGGAATAATGTCTTCAAACTTGAAAGATTTCTTGGATGTACCAACTTGTAAGTATTTTTGATGTAGGAGCATCCTAGGTGAAGAGAAATATTGTATCATCATTCTATGTTTGTTTTTTTCAAATAAGGGCTAACATGGCCTATTGGTAGAACCACAACATATTTGTGTGACTTCCCTACATGTACCAATGAATTACTGATGACAAATTTGAGTTTGCGATTCATAACATTCCATCAATGAGACATTACTTTATCAACATGATGTTTTGAAATGTCCCAACGACATATCGACAGTGTTGGTAGGGATGTTGTGCATCGATGTGAGGATCTCCTATCAGGGGAACGAGGTTTCCTATCCTACTAATGATCCGATGGTGGTTGTTGTCAGTGGAACCATTGCTTGTCGCTAGGACTTGGCCGGTAGTCTCCATGATGGTCCAACATCTTGTGAGTTTGGTGATACTGTTCGACAAGAGTATGCTTCATTAGTGGTACTTTGTCTCAAGTCTCCTCGATGGTCTGATGTGTTCTTAAATGTGCAAATTTTTTTCGGTGGGACTTCTTTGTTTTAGTGGGAGTTGATTTTGGGTTTCATCAATGGGCCAATAGTGGACTTGGTAGCATATGCAGTACGATTCTTGCATCGGTCAACAACGGTATATGGTGACACTTGGTAGAATGAGATTAGATGAATTCCACATCATTATTGTCTAATCCATATCCATTGGATGAATCAATGACCTACTAATATCAAGGTAACAACATTGTGATACTTTGGAAACAAGGGGAAGGAACACCAAGGCTGACCTAGAGAATAAGAATGATATATAAAGGTTGGAGGAAGAAAATAAGTGTGGTAGAGGATAGGGAATGTCCTGAAGAATACAAAGATTTGAGGTTGTGGTTTGACACCTTCAAATTTAGATCTACAATCTGTAGATGCATGTAAGAATCCCATAATATGGCATGTAACTTTTTAATGGTATTCTAGAAATAAAGGTCATTTTTATTATACAAACGTGGTTGTTCTAGCTTGTAAGCGGAGTCCCCTTCATCAAGTGGTATTGGATCAGGAGTTCCTAAGTCTATAAGAGATTTTTGAACATGAGGTAGTTGTACTAGGATTTGTGAGTGTGGGTTAAGAAAAAAATGCCTCCAAGGATGGTACAACATGGTTGAGGCATAGGTAGAGGTGGTGGAGGAAGAGATCCACTGAGAGATGAAATTAGAGCCCTCAAAAGGCAGATGCAAGCTTTGCAAGAGGAGGTCTGAAGAGGAAGGGGAGTACATTAGGAAAGGGATGAAAGTGAAGAGGAAACAAAAGAGGAATCAGAAGAGGAAGACCAAGATCAAGTAGATCATGGAGAGTTGAGATTGCTAAGATCTATATCCAGTCTGGGAAAGAAAATGAAAATGGATATTTCAACTTTTAGCGGGAGCCTAAACCTAGAAGAATTGATTGATTAGATCAATGGTATGGAAGAATATTTCAATTTGAGGAGATTGAAGATTCCCATAAAGTGAATTTTTCAAATATGAAACTCAAAGGTCATGCAAGTATATGGTGGAAAGAGGTCCAGGTTGAAAGATACAAACAAGAAAAAGATAAAATCTCTAGATGGGACAAAATGGTGGAGAAATTAAAGAAGCAGTTCATTCCTATTGACTATGAATTGTATTTTCTAAATAAAATGCAAAGTCTAAGACAAGGAATGAGGTGGTGAAATAATACACCAAGGAATTTCACAAGGTTCTGATTCAAATAGGACAGACAAAGGTGAACAAAGAGAAGGTTGTTCGGCATATCAACTGGCTGAAACCTAGTATATAGGAAGAATTGGCATTGGTAAGAATGACTACCATTTAGGATGCTTATCAGTTCTCTCTAAAGGTTGAAGAGCGACTGAACAAGAGGTTTGAAATCAAGCAAAGAGGAGGAGGTCGAGGTGGAAAGACTGGTAAATGACCATATGGAGGTCAAGGTGGTGATTATAAGAAAGTTGAAGGATCTAGTACCAATCAAGATTAGAAAAGAGATGAATCATATCATCCTCATGATCAGAATAGTGGAGATCAGAGAGGCAGAGGAAGGTTTGGGTATGGACTAGGAGTAGGATGTTTTAGAGGAACATGTTTCCAATGTGGTGAAGAGCGACATGGGGCATATGAGTGCCCGCAACACCAAGAGAGGAAGAACAAGAGGCCTAAAGGCAAGGCACAAGTAGCCCATGTAGATAAAGACACTCGGTCCTCACAGTCTGAAGATGTAGAAAGGGGTGAGTCCTTTTTTGTTAGAAGGACCTTGGTGAATGAAGAGATGGAGCCCAACTAGTGAATGAATTTTGTTCACACCCATTTTAAATGTGAAGGAAAGGTCTTCAATGTCATCATTGACTAAGGTAGCACTAACAATCTAATGTCAGAAGAAATGGTCACCAAATTATGGCTGGAGAGGAGAAGACACCCAAGTCCATATCAGATTGCATGGTTGCAAAAGGATCAAAGGGTCTTGGTCAATGAATAGTGCCTGATAAAATTCAAATTTGGTAACCACAAGGATGAGGTTTTGTGTGATGTGATACTCATGGATTCTTATCACATGTTGTTGGGTTGACCTTGGTAGTTTGATCAACAAGAAATACATGATGTACATTCAAACACTTATTCATTAATGAAGGATGGAATTCAACTTAAGCTAAAGCCTCTAAAGGAAGAAGATGAAAAGGTATGGAAAAATGCACAAATTTGTTTGTTTGATGGAAGAAAATTCCTAGAAGGTATGAGACATGAACACATGTGTTTTGTGTTAATTCCAAGAACCAAAAAGGAAGTTAGTAGTGAAGTTCCTATAGAAGTGTGTGGTTTACTGGATGAATTCAAGAGTATTATTTCTGATAGTGTGCTTGAAGGATTTCCACCCATAAGGAAGATTAGTCATCAAATGGATCAAATTTGTGGAGCTAGATTTCCAAATAATGCAACCCATCGAATGACTGTAATAGAGAGTGAAGAGTTGAACAGATATGTGCAAGAGTTGTTGTGAAAGGGATTGATTGGGGAGAGTTTGAGTCCATGTGCAATACCTGCAGTACTAGCACCTAAGAATGACATAGAATGGTGAATGTGTATTGATTCTAGAGCCATCAATAACATCACCATCAAGTATCAGTTTCCCTTTCCAAGGATGGATGACATAATGGATTGCCTGAGTGGAGCTGAGTATTTCACAAAGATTGATCTAAAGAGTGGCTACCACCAGATTCAAATAAGAGAAGCATATTACATGAAAGGTAGATTTCAAGAGCAAAGAATTCCTATACCAGTGGTTATTCATGCCTTTTAGGTTCACCAATGCATCCAACACATTCATGAGACTCATGAATGAGGTATTGAGAGATTTTTTGGGTAAGTTTGTCATTTTTTACTTGGATGCCATTTTTATTTTCAGTAAGACATTGGAGGAGAACTTGAGGCATATCTGAGAAGATTTTTAGAATTTTAGAGAGGAGAAGTTTCTGATCAACTTGAAGAAGTGTAGTTTTTTGAAATGTGAACTAGTGCATCTAGGAATTGTTATCTCAGAAGAGGGTCTAAAAATGGATCCATAAATGGTGAAAGCTATTTTGGAGTGGCCAACTAATATTAAAGGATTAACTAATATTTGTGTGCCCCTAACTAAAACATTGATAGGGGATAGAAATGAATTCAAATGGAGTACAGGAGTAGCTAATGGTTTTGATTTGTTGAAGAAGAAGGTCATGGACCAGCCTATTTTGATAGTCCTAGATTTCTATAAAGTGTTTTAGGTAGATAACCATGCTAGTGGCAACACCATTGGAGTTGTTTTAAGTCGGGAAGGTAATCCTATTGCTTATTTTAGTGAGAAGTTGAATAATGAAAAGAACAAATATTTTGTTTATGATCAAGAGTTCTATGCCATAATCCAGGCTTTGAAGAAATGGAGACACTATTTTTTCCAAAATATATTTTTTTGTTTACTAATCATCAAGATTTACAATATTTTAACATTTAGGGAAAATTGAACCAAAGGCATTTGAAGTGGGTGGAATTTTTGAAAAGTTATAAATTTTTATTAAAGCACAGGAGTGGATGATCGAATAGGGTCATGAACACCTTGAGTAGAAGGAAAAAGTTGATAGAGATGTAGTTTGAAGTTATCAAGTTCAAGGAACTCACAAGCTTGTATCCAAAAGATCATGATTTTGTAGAAGTCTCAAAATCTTGTAAGGAGCTTGTGACATTGGATTGGAAAAAATGGTTGGATTATACCGTTCAAGATGGAATGTTGTTGATAAGTAAATTTTTGTGTATTCCTAGGAGATTTACGAGAGAAAAATTGATCAATGAGAAGCATAGTGGAAGAATGGTAGGAAATTTTTCTCAAGATAAGACCATTGCCATTGTTGGCAAACATTATTATTGGCCACTGCTACAACGAGATGTGAAGAAGTTTGTATAGGGTTGTAGAATATGTCAAATGGTGAAAGAAGCAATTTAGAATATGGGACTATACCAACCATTACCTATACCAGAAAGGCCATGGGAGGATATTAACATGGACTTTGTTCTTGTTTTGTGAAGGATATAGCATGGTCATTACTCCATATTTGTGGTGGTGGAAAAATTCTCTAAGATGGTACAATTCATTCGATGTCATAAGACCAATGATGTTTTTCATGTTGCATAATTGTTCTTTAAGGAGGTGGTAAGACTACATGGTCTACCCAAGAGCATAGTTTTAGACCAAGATACCAAGTTTGTTGGGTATTTCTAGAGGAAATTGTGGAAGAAGTTATAAAATGATTTGAAGTTTAGCTTAGCACATGATTCGTAGATTGATGGACAAAAAAAGGTAGTGAATAGGAGTTTGGGTAACTTGTTGAGGTGCTTAATAGGAGATAGACCCAAAGGATGGGACATGATTTTACCCTAGGTGGAATTTTCTTACAAAAATTCGATCAATAGGAGCACTGGTAGATCATCATTCTAGATTGTGTATGTGAGTAGTCCAAGAACTACTACTAAATTGAGGAAGATGGATAAGGAAGCAAAGTGTAGTGCTGAAGCTGAGGATTTTTTGAAACATATAAAGAATGTGCATGAAGAAGTTAAGGAGCATATCAATAAGATGAATACATAGTACAAGGAAAATACAAATCAGAAAAGAAGGCATAAGAAGTTTGTTATTGGAGATGAAGTAATGGTGCATTTGTGGAAGGAAAGGTTTCTAGTTGGTACATAAAATAAGTTGAAGATGAAGAAGTTTGAATCATGTAATATTTTGAAGAAACATGACTCAGGCAACATGTTCATGGTTGTCTTTCTGAGTCAGATTCATGTCTCACCTATATTTAATATTTTAGATCTAACAGAGTATAATGAAGGAGATAAGGAGCATGAGTTGGTAGAGGGACAGTGGAGTGTTCCAACACCAACAACAAAAAAAGAAGAAATTGAAGAGATCCTGGATAGTCATGCGGAATGAAATACTAGGAATAGGCAGTACAATGAATACTTGGTGAAGTGTGTTGATGGTGTTTTCTGCATAGCAACAACTCAGATAGAATAGGATATTCTATCTCTCTTGAAAGGTAAATCTCTATCAGCAAGCCTCAAGAGATAACCCCAAGGTCTCTAATGTTAGGTCCTGGCAATACATAAACAACTTAGTGATAATGTGAAAATGGTGGTAATCACAAGGGGCCTTACAAATGAACAATGTTGGAAGTGTACATTCATCAGATGCAACAATATTGTGATACTTCAAATCCTAAATCTAACCTAAATGGTAAAAGAAGGAGTAAAACAGATAAGTGTTTTAGAGATATTCAACTCTAAACTAACTCCTAAGATCAATCACAATAATGATGAATGCTGCAAATGGATAGATCTCCAATAAAACAAATCTATGCTTGAGAAAGGACAAGCCCACAACTCTGAAGAAATGGTGCAATCTTCTAAGGAAAATGAAGATTTTTAGACTATGAATATTCATCCACATACCTAATAACTCGCGCAATTTAAACAAGTTTCCATAGTTTAACTTAGTACAAAATAAGGGCCAGACTAACTTTACACAACAAATTAAAATCAGTAAATTGTTAAAAGTATGGACCGGAGATTGGTCAACATCATTAACATTTCACCATCATTGCAAAAGAACTAAAATCTAACATCTAACACTTGAGAATCAAGAACAATAAACCATGACCTATCAAATTGTAACACAAAGCTTTCCAAATCAAAAATTCAATTGCATTAACTTATCCAGCATTACATAAAAATTTCTAGTCTCTCTCATCCCCTACATGTTGTGCAGTTTTCGCACACGCGCCCCGCTCAAAGCAGGGACCCTCTTTCACTTTGGTTATTGGTTTCTTGGCCCTTTGATTTTGGGGATATATCTTGCTTTGGAATGTTCTTAAATATTTATTTTTATTTCCTAAGTGATTCCCCTAAGTTATTCATTGAAAATCTTAAGTTTTGGGTGAATTTTAGGTTTTTACCCTGACTTGGGATTTTCCCGGATGCTGCTCAAATTTTGACTGAATGCTTTGGTTTAGAGATTTTTGTTCATGGAATTTCGCGTAGGCTAGATTTTTTTGAATTTCATCCTGTCGTCGGGTTCCTATATTTTCTTGGCTATCTTGTCAGCGGCATTAATGTTCTTCGTACGAGCTTTGAACGTTGAATTTAACCAATCTTTGAGAAATTTTGTGCCATTTTCCTTCATTTTTTGTGATCGGTTGAGCTTGTTAGCTCTCAAAAACACAAGCGGAATTCCTCAAGAGGCTGCCAATCTCTTGATATTCTTTAGGGTAACAGACAAGGTCAAGAGAGCTCAACCTTCTACTCTTTAGGTGTTGTAAACCTAGGCGGGTGTACCTCTCTGAATAATGCAGACTTAACTTATGACTATCCTTTTGAAATGCCTTTTGTTCACAATGGCAATAAGAGGTGAACAAATGAAATCAAACTTAATAGAAATCTTCTGATCTAAATCCTAGAATGCTTAAATAATAGATGTAAAGAGATTAAGTGAATTCAAAATGATGAAGTGCAGATATCAGTGCCTTGTTGGGTATACAGAGTCAAATGATATCAAGATGAGCAACACCTCTATGAGAAAATTCAAGTTATCTGGCATAGATTATGTTTACAACTGGTATAAACACATAAAATTTGATTACTAAGCTCTACTTGAATAATCCAATTGAACCTCTCTGATTACTATGATTAACTAAAAGGATTTAGTCTTTACTTGAAAGAACCAATCAATTGATCACACAAGTACAACAAATGTGCATTGATAAATTGAATACAAACTTGTCATATCAATTTAAACAACCAGAAAGAAATCATCTTGGAGAAAACTTAGCAATTCTCTTATGAAATTCAACAGATAACTGATTTCAGACATGTGCAGCAATATCAATTGACATTCATAAATACCTCCATTTTATAGCATGCATCATAGCCTCTAATTGGATAAATTTACTATTCTGTATCCATAATTTTCCTACTATATCGAATGAATAATAACTGGTGTCTTTGTTACAATTGCAAAAATTCCTATATATACATAGACATTTGAAGAAAATATCATATTGAGAGAACATGTCGGCCTAGCACAGAAATCGAGCTCCAATTGAGCTGGCAATTAACGGCTGTCCAAGTAGAAACATGTCGGCCCTAGTGATTTTATCTTTGTTGCTCAGTCATGAACAGTCGGCGAGACATCACATACATCCTGCCAAAGGCAATTCAAATGCCACATCATGTGTGTATTCTACTATCGTTGTGACCTATCACTTTGGGCGAGATGTCATAGAGATTTCAATTACGTTGTGCTGAAACAAACTTTTCCTTACGTGCTTTCCTGTCACTGAGACACAGAGATATTTCTCACCGATGAACTCCTTTGGTCTCATTCATCTTCACTGTAGCTCATCTGGGTCATGGAGACATCTTGTAGATTTCACTATCTTTCCCTGAAAGCCCCTTTGCCTTTTGTTATGTCGCTATGACCTAAAGTTCCTCTCGCTGACCAGCCTGATCCATTTAACTTTATGTCATTGTGACCACCCGATTATCTCGCCGACAAAGCCACCATTGCATTCTATTTCGCAAGACCCCAGGCACCTTTCCAAGACCACACACCAAAATCAATAGGTCACAACAAGGAAAACCCTTTGTTACATTTATCATTGCCAAGACTGTTAGACACTCTCACCGAAAAGAAACCTCATCAAGCTATCGGCAAGACAAAAATGTGTCAGGGGGACCTCCTGTAGACCTCACTTTATTATACCGAAAGGACCTATGCACTCTGAATCACCGAGAGAAGTTCACACTCCTGCCAATAAGATCCTTCATTGCCTTCCATCAGCGAGATCAAAGGTCACTCGCTGAGACCTTACAGAAATCACACCAATTCATACCTAAGCATCCCTTGTTAAATTTATCTTCACCAAGAGAGAAAAGAACCTTCACCGAAAGCCATCGTTACCTATTGGCAAGACCTGACCCCTCACTAAGACCTCCCGCCGTATATCTCAATCATACACCGAAAGAAACCAAAGTGCAATAGTCACCGAGACATCATAAAATCGGTAAGATGTTAGACTGAACACTTGACTTTCGCCGATAAACCATTCCATGCAAAATTCGAGGAGACATATCAAGTTCGCCAAGAGCATAGGCCGAAAGTTGTATCCTTATATCGAAAGCCTTATGAAGGAGACCCATTATATTTCATCGGCGAGACATATGGATATCACCATGACATCCCCTCGAGAATATTAACTCATGCCGATATGTGGTATTTCGTTCCCTTGGTCGGCGAGACAAGATAAGTTCATTGACAGCCTACACCAAAGATCAAACCTACACCGATATGTAATATCTTTCCACCACTGTTCGGCAAGACAGGAAAACCTTGCTAAGACACAATGCCGAAACCTCTAAGCTTACATCGACAAGCCACCATGTGCATAGTCAGGAAGACATGTTGAAATTGGTGAGACCCTATCCCGATAGCCATAACATACACTGATAGACTTCTCCATTGTTGCCAACACAAGATGAACCTTATGTCGATAACCCATCACGAACAAACCAATCAGTGTGACAATACATAAATCCTACCAAATGCCACCTGCAAACAAATTTCAATTGATGTGATATTAAATGAGTCTTGCCGATAGGCAACACAGACTCATGCAAGCAGAAAATGCATAACACGATGGACTCAGAGGGGCAATAGGGAAAAATATAGATGAAATATGCATTCGGTAGGATCAAAAAATACATTTATGAATGAAATCATATGTAAAAACACCAGATTTTTACAGTTCCAATAGTGGCTCCATCTGGGGATGAATGATAGTAAGATCATTACAAGGATCCAGAGTCTTGGGTGAGCAGAGTAGACAGGAAATGTTGAACCAGAGAGCAGCAATGGAGTGAATGACAATGGAAATGAATGCAAGATGGAGAAGGATGCAAAATGAAAGTGAAATTGAAGTGAATAGAAAACAACAGTGAAATGGAGATGGATAAAATCCTAGACTACTGTGCATGGAAAATAGTTTTAAAGAGGATACACAAGAGTTGTCCATACACTAGCAACCCTTAATCCTCTGTGTTGCTCAAGAGAAGAAAAGCTTCAAGAATTTCCCATGAACAGGCATCTCCTGATCTTCACCAGCCATGTTCTGTAGATAGTATGAATCTTCACCCTTCTTTCTAGTAACAACAAAAGGTCCCAGCCAAAGAGCTACAAATTTACCATGCTTTCCTTTCTCTTGACACCTTACATTCCACATCAACACCAAATCATTTTCTTCAAATTTTCTATTCTTTTCCTTCTTGTCAAATAGATACTTCATCTATACCTGTAACTTCATGTTTTGACTTTGGGCCTCTCTCCTTACTTCATCAAGTTTAGCAAGTTGCTCCATTCTATCTTCCATGGGTTCAAGAACTTCCAAATCTTCCTGTAAGACAAACTTGTAGACTGGTAACAAATTATGCAGAGGCATCCTAGCCTGTGCTCCATACACTAATTCAAATGGATATTTTCCAATTTCCTTTTTCACAGTGATCCTATCAGCCCACATAGCCAGTTTTAACTTTGAATCCCAAGCCTTCGTGTTTTGTCCTAGCATCCTTTTTATAATCTTCAAAATACTTTTATTGCTAGACTCTGCTTGACCATTGGTCTATGGATGATAAGGAGCTTCATAAGAAATAGTAATGCCATACTTATCACAAAAGCCTTTGAATTCATCTAATTTGAAGCACATCCCATTGTCTGTGATTATCCTCAGTGGTGCACCAAATCTACTAATAACATTATCCATCAGGAAATTTGTTACAACTTTACTTGTAGCCTGCTTGGTTGGGATTGCCTCCACCCATTTTGTAAAATAATCAGTGGCAACTAGTATCCATCTATGTCCTCCACTTGACTTCTCTTGCATCTCTCCAATGTGTAGGTATCCTTTTAAAATCTGCAAACTAAACTTCAAACAATGGGTTAGATGCTTTGCAAACTCTATCAAAATACCTCTATGAAATCCATTACAAATGCTTTCAAAATGCCACAAATGATGATAAAAAGACTAAAACATTATGAAAACAAAACCAAGCTACCTATTCCATAGTTGGATTGGTGTCACATGTGCTAGTGACCCTTTCCCAATCCTTGATCAAAGCTCAAATTGAAAATGCTATGAAGATGGTGGAGTGATGATAAACAAGATCAAATCTCAAATGAAGAGAGTAACCTTGCATGAAATTGTGAAGGATTTGTGAAGGATTTGCTTGAGGATGATGCACCTATTTAAAGATTTTCAAAATGCTAAGTGTTGAAGAGGGACCAATGTGGGACTAAGATTCTGCCAATGATAGAAGGACACTTGTCAAGTGGTGATTAGTTGATGCATGTGCAAGATTTGGGAAGAGTGCCCAAGAGGGGGAAATTTTGAATTCAAATTTGCAATAAATTTTGAGAGGGGGACAAGAAAGAAGAGCAATAAATGCCCTGTTTGACTTATCATGTTGAGGGAAAATGAGTGTTTTAATAAATCAATAAAATTGATTTATTGTGCAAGTGGCTAGGTCTAGATAATGCAAGTGGGATGTGATTAGCATTAGATTAGGATTAGATGAAGATTATGTTGATTAATGCTGATTAGATGATATGACATTTTGGACCTAAATTTCTGATTTATTTAAATCAGAAAATTGATGGAATATGATTTAGGATTTGATTTAAATGGCTTTTTGATTTATTTAATTAAGTGGATGATGCAAGATGAAGGTTGAATGCTAAGATTTATTTGATAAATGAACTTATTTAATGAATGGATGAAAGTGATGAATTTGCCTAATGTAAGAGCTAATTTGACCGAATCTGATCGAATGCATAATGTGAATTTTGCATGTCTACATTTTGCCCCTCTTTGAAGCAATGTACTTGTTGCGTTGGTTCAAAGAATAAACTTGCAGCTATCAAAATTTAAAAAATTCATGATTTTTCGGATGCCCCAGCGGAAAGAAGTACACTGGTACATTGCCCCCTCGAGAGATCGAGCGAAAAGATTCGATTTGAGGTCGATCTCGCGATAAAGAGGTTCAAAATGGATGGTTATGGATGACGATGCAAAGATAATTTCAAGATGCTAAGAATAACAAATCTATATTATTCTAAACAAATTAAATGATGATATGATATGAGATGGATGAGATGGATGATGTGATATGCTGTGATTATGCAACGAATGATTTATGATATGCTTAGACTAACAGATCTATATTATGATGATGATATGCATGTGAGATGATATGCAAAATACTGATGATTTATGGATGCAAGATGGATGCATGATGGATGTATGATGGATGCATGATGTTAGTGCAGAAATGAGATGATGACAAGAGGATCCAACAAGTCCATGATTGGTCGAGACTTTATTAGAGATGATGATGATGATAGATGATGATGATAAATGAATGATTTGCTTATCAAGGATTGGGATTTTCAAAGGGTCACTTACTTTATGTTTGATAACACGCCTAAGCATGATGCATCAAGGTATGAAGGACCAGGATGGCGTTGTGCTTAGTGTGATGGACTTTGACTCAACAAAAAGATAGGAGTAATCTTGTTCACACTTGACATACGGAAACCTTGCTAGGATGCACTTTAGAAGTCTCAAACATCTCGGACCAAAATACAGAAAGGTATAACCAATCAATGCAATAGTCAACAAGCTATCTGAAACATCCTCCATACATATCTAACAAAGCAAGTATTCGCTAAGTTATTTTACAAGAACGTCCAACAAGCATAGCAGACAAAATAATAATGATCGTTGCCCCATTCCTTTCTCTCTAAATCCTTCGTTCGGATATCATCGAGAGGTCCTTGGAATGAGCGCAATATGATAAATCAAAAGAAAAGATCAAGTATACAAGCAAGCCAATGTTCTTCATACCTTCAGCCAAAGGGATGTGTTTCAAAAGATGGGAGCCAAAACTTATTGCCAAAAGATAATGTCCATTGTCGGAACGGATCCTAGGACATGTTAATGACACGTCATTTTGTTTACCCAAATTGGTTGATTTGATAAAAGTGCCCATTGTCGGAACGGATCCTAGGAAATGCTTTGTATCAAATGATGATGAAATTGATTTATGATTTACATGCCATTGATAAGAAAAGAGTTGACCAACTTGCTTGCCGACAGACCTATACTTGAGATTTTGACAGTTTAGGTTTTCACGTTTGACTGCTAGACTTGTTTCTGACTGTTTTACCAAAGGTTGAGGGCGATGACGATTTATTATGGATGATTGATTATTGCGAGTGTAAGCGAGATGAGGTGGATGGATTTTTTCAAATATTTGGATGTTTTGGAATTTTGCAATGTTTTGAGGCTATTTTTGGTAATTTTTCGAGGTTTTACAAATGTTTTGATTTTCGATTTTCCAATGTTTTTGGGATTTTCTCGAGATTTTGACCAAGAGACTAACCTAAAGACCTATCCTAGGGGCCTCGGGGGCTTATCGATAGATTAGCCTTGCACTACGTTATACACGAGAACCACGTAGTTCACCGACAACTTGATCGATTCTGAGATGAAGATATACATGATGAAATGTCGGTTTTATTATGACGGACTCCTATAGGACTGACCTAAATGTCTCGGGGGATGATCAAAGATCAACCTTGCCTACGTTCAAGCTCAGAGACAACGTAGTTCGACAAGACGACTTTGTTTTTGACGATATGTTTTGAATGTTTTTGGATTTTGAAATGTTTTGAATGTTTTGGATTTTGAAATGTTTGAATGTTTTTGATTTTGAAATGTTTTGGATGTTTTTGGATTTTTTTGATTTTCCTGATGTTTTTGGATTTTCTGTTTTTGAGGATTTTAAGATTATACACGAATCCGATCCGATGAGAATGTGCCCCCAGCGTGATGCAATAGACTACTCCGATAAAGGCAGGACAAACTGACCTTGAGAATGGGCCGAGTAGTACTAGGAGGGATCATGATACGAGCACAGGACCAAGCTATGGTGCGGATGTGAGCGGATGAGTGATGGATGGAGATATGGATGTGATGGACGATGGAAGCGAAATGGAGGGATAATGTAGATCGAGCCATAAAGATCCTGGTGGATGGAAAGTGCTTATTTACACAAGGCGCCTGTTTGCCAGGTTTTCACCAAGGTACTTGCCCAAAGTGCCACAGAAGTGGTTTTCACTAGAGGACGATTTTTTTTTACTGTTTCTTTGATTTTTGATTTTTTATGTCACCAAGATGCCTGCTTGCCAGTTTTCACCGGGTAACCATTTTTTCAGGACTTTTATGATTTTTTTTTTTTGGTTTCTATACCTTGAAAGAATTAGGCATAAAACTTTTTGAGATGGAGCTATTCATGGGCTCCTGCAGAGGTTCCCCTTCGGGTGTTGATAGCTGATATGCCCCTGATTTGTAGCTTGCTGTGACAATGAAAGGCCCTAACCAATTGGGTTCGAACTTTCCTTTGCTGCTGGGATTTGGGACATTCTTCTGATTTTCTTTTAAGACTAATTCTCCAACTTGGAAAGTTCTGCTTCTGATTTTCTTGTTGTAGCTCCTTTTCAGTCTATTCTGATACACTTGCAGATGGTTTAAAGCATCCAAACGTCGCTCGTCCAACAGTTCCAGCTCATTCAGTCTTGAAACTCGATACTCTTCGTCTGTGATGAGGTTTTGCAATGATACTCTGAGGGATGGTAACTCGATCTCAATGGGCAAGATGGCCTCTGATCCGTAGACCAAGGAAAATGGTGTGGCACCAGTGGGTGTGCGGATGCTGGTTCGGTAAGCCCAAAGGGCGGATTAAGCTGAAATGCCAGTCCACGACCTGCGTCATTGACTGTTTTCTTAAGGATTTTGAGGATGGTTTTATTTGTAGCTTCTGCTTGGCCATTGCCTTGGGGATAGTATGGGGTGGAAAAGCGATGTTGGATTTTGAATTTATCACATAGGTCACGACTTCCTGATTTTTGAATGGTGTCCCATTATCTGAGATAATGGCTTGTGGAACACCATAGCGGCATATGAGATAGTTCAGGATGAACTTTGAGATCTGCTTTCCTGTTATGTAGGTCATAGGTATGGCTTCAACCCACTTGGTGAAGTACTCAGTTGCGGTTATAATGAATTTGTGGCCGTTGGATGAGGTGGGTGTGATTTTCCCAATGAGATCGAGTCCCCACTGTGAAAAGGGCCATGGTGTGATGATTGGATGAAGCTCTTGAGCTGGAGCATGGATGAGGTCCCCGTGTTGCTGACACTGTAGACACTTCTTGACATATTCATGTGCCTCTCTGTCCATGGTAGGCCAGTAATATCCACTCCTCAGCAATTTCTTAGACAAGGTCATGCCACTCGAATGAGAACCACAGATGCCGTTGTGCACCTCAGTTAGGGCAGCCGAAGCCTCCTCAGGGTTAAGACATCTTAGTAAGGTTCCTTCTATGCTTCTACGATAAAGGGTTTCTCCTAAAATGACAAAACGAGATGCTTTCTTGATAAAGGTTCGTCTAAGGCTTGAACGCAAATCGGCGGGAATGATACCTATCCTAAGGTATGTGTAAATGTCTTGGTACCACTGATCATTTGGACCAACGATTTCGCACACAAATTCTGACTCTGGTACCTTGAATGCTGGTACGAGAAGCTGCTCTACCAAGAAGTCGTATTTCGGAACATTTTGAGGGATCTCTAAGAGTGATCCAATAGTTGCCATTGCGTCTGCTGCTCTGTTGTTGGTTCTTGGTACTTGCTCAAATGTGATGTCAACAAAATATTCCTTGAGATTTTCCACCAGCCTTTTGTATGGAGTTAGCTTATCATCCTTTGTTTGGTACTCATTGTTCACTTGATTTATGATAAGCTGTGAATCTCCATATACCTTCAATGCCATAATGTTCCACTGTACTGCTATCCTGAGACCTATAGTTAAAGCCTCGTATTCTGCAATGTTGTTGGTACAAGGGAATGCTAGTTTGTATGATCTTGGTATACAATCCCCTTGTGGAGTGATGAAGAAGATACCAGCTCCGGACCCATGTTGTGTGTAGGAGCCATCAAAGTATAGTTTCCAATGAGTAGCTATGTCAATGTTGAAAATGGATTCATCTGGAAATTCTGAAACAAGTGGGCTCTCCGCATAGATAGGTGCATCTGCCAGTTGGTCTGCAATGACCTGTCCCTTGATTGCCTTGCGCTCCACATACTCAATGTCATATTCTGATAATATCATTACCCACTTAGCCATTCTTCCTGTAAGCATTGCCTTTGAAAGAAGATACTTTAAGGGATCAATTTTAGCTATGAGTTTGATCTTGTGTGCCAACATGTAGTGTCTGAATTTTTGGGATGCAAACACCACTGCTAGGCAAGCTTTTTCAATGAATGTATAGTTTAACTCATGGCCCACCATTGTACGGCTGATGTAGTATATGGCTCTTTCTATTCCATTTTCATCATGTTGTGCTAGGAGAGCACCAAGGGCTGCTGCAGTTGCTGAGATATAAAGGATCAATGGTTTGTTCTGAATTGGAGGCCTTAGTACTGGAGGTGTTAACAGATATTCCTTGATTTTGTTGAAGGCTTGTTCACATTTGTCATCCCATTTGTACGTTACCCCCTTGTGGAGTAGGTGAGAGTAAGGGATTTGTTTGTCTGCTAATTGTGCTATGAACCTGCGAATTGACTGAAGCCTGCCTTGGAGACCTCTCAGTTGTTTCAATGTCCTAGGAGCTTCCATTTCAAGTATTGCTTTCACCTTTGCCGGATCAATCTCAATGCCTCTCATTGACACTATGTAACCCAACAACTTTCCTGATTGTACGCCAAAGACACACTTCTTGGGATTCAAACGAACCTTGTATTCTTCTAGTCTGTCAAAGATAGCACTCAAGACCGATATATGATCCTCCTTCTTTTTGGATTTTCCCAGGATGTCATCAACATAGTCCTCAACTGTTTTGTGGATCATGTCATGGAATATTAGTGTCATGGCCCTTTGGTATGTGGCCCCGGCGTTCTTTAAGCCGAATGGCATTACGTTCCAGCAGTATGTTCCCCATGGGCAAGTGAAAGCCGTCTTGTGTTGATCTTCTTTTGCTATCATAATCTGGTTGTATCCTGAAAATCCGTCCATAAGTGATAGCATCTCATGCCCTGCTGTCATGTCTACTATCATGTCGATGTTGGGGAGCGGGAAATCATCCTTGGGACATGCTTTGTTCAAGTCTCTGAAATCCGTACAGATTCTTATGGCTCCGTCAGGCTTTGATACGGGTACCAAGTTCGATACCCATTCTGGATAATCAATTGGTCGAATGAATCCCACATCTAATAGCTTTTTGAGCTCCATTTTGACTAACAAAGCAATTTGAGGATGCATTTTGCGAAGCTTCTGTCTCACAGGTTTAGCTTTAGGATAGACTGCCAAGTGATGAACCACTACCTCTGGATCCAATCCTGGCATATCAGCATAGGTCCACGCAAAATTTATCTTCCTTTCCTTTAAGAAGGTAGCCAACTCCTCTTGTTCTTTGCATAATAATGACTCAGCGTAGAATGTAATATGAGGAGTTTCTTGTGTTCCCAGATTGATGGGGTTGCACTTTTCTGCTAGCATAGCTGACTTTTCTTGGTGTATAGCTGTAAGAGGAAGATTGAATCCCCCATCCTCAGGCGCCTCAGAGAGGTTTTCACCATTGGATGCGTCCTTTCTTTTTACTTTTTTAGAGTCGGAGAGTGCCACAAGGTGGTTTTCACTCAAGGACTTGGAGATTATTCTCAATTTTTTATTTTTGCGACTGAGGGATTCAATCGTTTCTCCATAGTATGCATGTGTATCCAGCTCTATGATAAAACCTGCCTTATGATCCCCACATGGAATGTCATCCCTAAGTCCCATGAATTCCGAGAGCGCCTTATCGTTTTCAAACATGTCAAGAATTGGTGGTCCTCGTTGGTCGTAATCAATCAGTTGGGGATAGACTAATCGGATTTCATTGCTTTGGTTTTCAGACTCATAAGACAAGGTGCTAATCATAAGGACATTAGTATCCTCAAACAACAAAGGTAATCCTATTTCTGGTGACTCAGTTAAATCAGTGGGCATTCCTAAAGTCATGGAGGATTTTGGAGTAGCTACAGATTCCTGAGGAGGCGTTCGGTTCCGTCTATCCTGGGCACCTCGACCAAGTACAGTTACCTTAGGAGTAGGATGACCAATGCCAAGATTTTTTATTTGCTTCTCAGGTATAATGGGTATTACACGCCCGTTATTATCTTGGCCTAACCCTTGGTTCCGGTTATAGCCCATCAAGAGCATCAGCTTCATACCTTTGTTTCGTTCATCCATAGGCAATTCAACTGCCGGTATATCATCTCGATAAAGGAGATGAGATAGGTCCCCCTCTAATGTTTCCTGACCAAGATCTCCTGCACTTGTGAAGGTAGGGTTTCGTTCATAGGATCCTTGAGATGTTGAAGCTTCTTGTGATTGTGGTCGTCCTCTTGATCTAGGAGATTGTGGTAGCTCTCCTACTACAAAAGCATTCTTAGGCATTGAATAGTTTCCACAACCATCATCTTGTATTATAACTTTGATATCAGAAAAGGCGGGGATGGCGGGGGTGGAGGGTGTCTCTGTCACAGAAGTGAGAGTGGCGGGATCCACGTAAGGTGTTGATGGGCCTTCATCGTTCTTGGGTACTTGCGGGATCTTGTAGTATTTTGCCTCTAGATTTTTGCAGTAGGCAAATGGCTCAGGATCTCCATGGATAGTAACCTCTTGACCTTCATGTGTGAATTTCACACATTGATGAAAGGTTGAAGCTACAGCTTGCATTGCATGTATCCATGGTCGCCCTAGGAGAATGTTGTATGGTAAATCGAGGTCCAAGACCTGACAGTTGGTTTGCATGATGGCGGGTCCAACCTGGACAGGAAGCTGAATGGTGCCTTGGGATACCCTTTCCTGGTCATCGTATGCTCTTATTGTGATGCCTTTTCCTTTGTCAATTGAATCCTCTGAAATGTTCAAATTCTTTAGAAGCTTTAAGGAGCAAATATTTAAGCCTGCACCTCCATCCACCAAGACTCTCTTGACTTTCTTTTTATTTACGTACACCTCCAGATGAAGTGCACGGTTGTGAGATGGTTGTGTGGGGAAGTCTTGTTCAGAAAATGTAAGAATGTTAGGTGTGGTGATACTTGCGACCATAGCTTGGAATTGTTCTGTATCTAGATCTGCGGGGACAGTAGATGACGCCAAAGCTTCTTCTAGAATCTTTTTGTGTGCAGATGAGATTTTGAGTAACTCCATGATGGAGATATGTGCAGGGGTTCTTTTCAATTGATCCAAGACATTATAGCCACTAGGGTTAGACCTTGGATTGGATGTGGAATTTCTGCTTGGTTGGGATGGTGCTGCAATGGTAACCTTTCCACCTCTTGTGGTGACTCCACAATCGGCTTGGGCCCCTTTGATGGTGATGACTCCACAAAACTCGTCTAAACAAGCAACAACACCCTCGTATGTGTGGTTGACATTTTTATAAGCCCCTTTTCCTTTGTCTTGATCTTTGTTTCCTTTGTTACCATGATTCGGCATCGGATTCGTGTAAATCTTGAGATCTTTGTTTCCTGATGGTGCTTCCACATCTATGATTTTGTCATCTATGAGGTCTTGAATTAGATTTTTGAGCCTCATGCAGTTGTTTGTCGTGTGTCCCTTGAGTTTGTGGAAGTCACAAAGATAATTCTCATTATACCATGGTGGCTTGACCGATGGTTCTTGATAATTATTATGTGTAGGGACCGTTATCAATTTTTCATCTACCAATCTTTTCATGATTGCTTCAGCAGGTTCCCCAAGGAGTGTGTATTTTCGTTTGGGGAAGAACTTGTTTCGCTGTGGTCTTCCCTGATTATCAATGTTGTTTGTGTTTTGGTTATGGGATGGTTGGACCACAGTATTGACTTGTCGATTGCTTTGATTGGTATTTTGGTGTTGTTGTTGTTGGGATGGTGGATTGTTCTTCCGTGGGGCACTAATGACAACTTTGGCGTCAACAACACCATCATTGGTTACATTACGATTCTTTGCCCATGTTCGTGGTTTGTCATGATAATTGGATGATGAGCGGCCTTCTTGATATGATGAAGTTTCTCCCTGCGTGGCAAGGGCTTGTTCGATATTGAGCGCCCTAGGTATCAATTGGTCGTAAGTGGTGATGTTTTGCATTTTGAGGTGGAAGGCCAAGGGCCCATCAAGATTCGCAATGATAGTTCCCACTTGTTGTTCTTCAGGCATGGACCACTTGCTTTGATTAGCTTTGGATCGCCATCGTTGTAAGAAAGCACCGAATGATTCATTTTTCCCTTGTTTGAGAGATGATAATTCCTGTAAGCTAACCTCCATGGGAGTGTTGAAGGAATAATTATGTATGAAGGCATCTACGATTTCCTGGAATTTTTTGATTCCAGAAAGTCGAGAAAACCAATCAATAGCGTTTCCAGCCAAGCTTCTTGGGAATAATCTCATCAAGTACGTTTCGTCGTGAGCCACCTCCATGCAATGTACTTGAAATTCCCTGATGTGATCTTCAGGGTTACCCGTTCCGCGATATTTGTCAAATTTAGGGATCTCAAACCCTTTTGGGAATGGTTTCATTTCTACGCTCCTATCAAATGGATAAGGGCATAGGTTTTTTTGTGGTTTTGGTGTCTTTCCTGATTGAAGGTCAAGCACTTGTTGTGACAGAAATTTTATTTGTGCGGTGACATCCAATTGTGGATCAGGAGGTGGAATGAAGGTGTTTTGGGGGGGTGGAGTGGGTGTTTGAATGGGTGGAATGTTTGCTTGTTGTGCCATGTATGCTTTCAACAACGCTTGTTGTTGATCTTGTTGTTGTTGCGCTAATAGAGCTTGTTGTTGTGCTTGATGTTGTTGGTCCAACAATGCTTGTTGTTGGTCAGCTAGGGCTTGTTGGGCTGCTTCTTGTTGCTCTTGGTATTGCTCTAACGCTTTCTGATATGCGAGTTGTTGGGCTGCTTGTTGTTGTGCAAAGTACTGCGCTTGTGCTTGCACTCGTGCTTGGGCATCTTGGGCATCTTTTGCAGCTTGTGCAGCTTGAGCAGCTTGTGCGGCTTGTGCAGCTTGTGCAGCTTGAGCAGCTTGAGCAGCTTGAGCAGCTTGTGCAGCTTGTGCAGCTTGTGCAGCTTGAGCGCTTGAGCGGCTTGTGCGGCTCGTTGTTGTTGTTGCAACAAAGCTTGGGCTTGTGCTGCTTGTTGTGCTTGTTGTTGTTGCAGCGATGTTTGAGCTTGATTTTGCTGTGAAGCTTGAGAAGCGTGCGTGGCTATAGGCGCTTGCCGAATTGTTTGATATTGTTGGAGCAATTGTTGGTATGCTTTGAATGAAGCATTGTAATGGCTTACTTGGCTTGGTCGCAGTGGTGGTGGTGGTGGGATCGGAATTGTGTTGGAAGTTTGAGATGTGTTTAGAGCGATGGTGGGAGGTTGCGATGTAAGGGGTGTGATGGGGGTAGTGGAAGTTTGAGGTATAGTGCATGTAGTGGTTGGAGTGAATGTGGTGATAGGTGCATTTGGGATGGGTGAAGTGATAGGAATGGTGGGACTAGGTGAAGTGGTAGGAATGGTAGAGATGAGTGAAATAGTGGGTATTTGAGAGACCATATTTTGATTAGCTATCATGTGTTGGTTTGATGTGGATGGTGTGTTTGAAAGATGCGATGTACCCCCTTGGTTGGATGAATTGATTTGGATGGGGCGATTTATGTTAGGGAAAGGTGGAAATTTAGGTAAAGGGGGGATCCCTAAACCAAAATATGGTGTTGACGTGGTGGGAGGTGTGAATGGTTTGAATGGTGGAAAATTTTCTTGTGCAAATGAAGAGACAAATCCATAAGGTCTCTCTATTTCGGATGAGCTTGCTTGTACCAAAGGTCTAGACACTTGCGTGTCAAGGGAAAATGATGAGGTGGTATGGTAAGGAACCTCAGATGTATCGATAAATCCAAGTGGGTTGTAAAGTGGATTTTGATGCGTGTTGAAGAGGGTATCATCCTCATTGATAGTAGGTTCTATGGTGGTAATGGAAGTGGTTGATTGTGGAAGGGTGTTTTGGTCATTTGGTACAAGAAGCTCATCCTCAATAGTGTTGAGAATTGATGGATTTATTTTAGCCATTGCGCGAAGAAACTTTTGTAGTTTTGGTTGTTTGAGCATCTCAAGAACTTCTTCCTCACTTAGTTCTGTTGGTGTGATGTCTTCCACCAAGACCTCTTTTTGTGGATCGTGTGTAGTGATAGTGAGGTCTGGAAGTGGTGTGTTTTGGATTTCTGGAATGTTTTGGCTTAGATCACTTGTGGTTGATGTTTCTTGATTTAACTCCATGTTCCTCTTGTGTTGTGATCTTGTTTGAACCATAAAAGAGCAAACTAGGATGTGTAAAAGATCAAAGATGTGAAGATGAAAGGTGTATGATATATGGGTGAGAATGGAAGTTTTGAATTTGTATTGAAAATCTTGATGTGATGCTAGGTACTTTGGGTTTGCTTTGATTGATGTTTAGACTTTGAATTCTGTCTTTTGAATGTTGATGTTTGAGCAAGAGATATCCCCAAGATGTTTGGATGATGATCTAAAAAAGATAACTAATGCTCATAAAGGATAATTTGATTTAGGAGTGAGAATAGGATGTGTCTACTCACAAGTTAACCAAAAGATAATCCAAATTAGTGATGGGAGAAGGATGCATCTATCCACCATTAATTTGAACAAAGTGATAATTCAACTAAGCATGTGCAAAAGGATTCATTCACACACAATTGAGTTGAACAAGTTTGATGTTTGATGTTTGAAGAATTCAAAGTCTCATGTTTGAAAGGTTTTGATGTCTACCAAAGGAGCCTAGCATAGTTGTGTCAAGATTTTCTCAAAATGTTGGTGAGATGTTTATGGTTGATGATGTTTTTGATGGATGAATGTTTGTTTTGATCTTAGAATGACCCTAGTTTAGACTTTTGCTTAACAAGACCAAGGTATTGAAGAACGTGTTATGCCCTAAGCAAGGTATCCAATCCCTTGAAACAATCTTGGATTTTGTGTGTAGTAAAATGAATATAAAGTGGGGTTGTCTCTTGAAGCATGTCTATAGAAATTAGCCAACAACTTTTCTCTAAAATCATATAACCTTTTGAGTCTTTGTTGATGTTGTTTTGGGCTAAGTTTCCTTTTCTTGGGTTTTTGTATCTTGATCTTGTGAGAAATCATTGAAAAGACATGTGTGGGGCTCAATTGCTTATCTTTGCTTTTAATGACTTCTTTTTACCAAATACACTTTCTTGATTATGTTTCAAACTAAAGATGTCCTATGTCAAAATTCCTTTTCTTCCCACAAAGTGTTGTGTGGGAGTTCCAAGAAATTGAGGCAAAGGGATTTCCTAGGTTAACCCTAGTTAGAGCAAATGACGATATAAATTCAAGTGATGAGAAACCTCTAAGGACATAATCCCAAGGGAAGGCAACAACACTTAAATTTGTCAAAAGGTATTTGCTCTATCAAAAGGGGTTTGAAATTTGCATGATCATGTTTAAGTGTTTGTTTGCAAAATGTTTTCGAATACCCACTATGTTTTCAAACAAAGAATAATTACAAGCCCTATGGATGTGATAGACAATGTTTGTTGAGTCCCCACTTGGACAAGTCCAGCCTACTACTTTAGCGGATGGTTAGATGCTTGACCCACTGGCTCCCCTCCACGCACTCACTTATACGGGCAGCCAAGCCATCAACACCCATGAAACTCCCATGGCATGCTTTCCATCTCTACTAAAAGCCGTAAAATTGTGGGGTGGCTTCAAAACGACCGTTCTTGCACCAACAAACAGATTAAGGATTTTGAAAATTTAACACATAGGTTCTAGTAAGGACTTTCCGCTCGTGAGGAGTTGACCTAACGCGGGCAAGAGTCCCCTTCGATCCATCTTGTCGAGCCAACCGATTATGGCGCTTTAACCAAAATCCTCATTTATATCCCGGCTGGAAATACTCTTGGCTTTAGAGTGTTACCGGTTGAGTCGTCGCTTGGGTGAGTACTTTTCCCCAAGGCAGGCCCTCTAAGATAAACAAAAGCGAGCAAAGACACAATCCAGAACTCGATCGATCTTTGATGGCACAAAGAACGAGAATGTACGCGAAAATGCCCCTACTCACACTCGCACAAGATGAAGTGTTTTAAAGCCCAAAATGAAGTGTTTTAAAGCAATAAAATGTATTTTGAGTGTTTCTCTTGCACCCTAGATCGCACGAAGCGCAAGGGGAGAGGATACGTACTCAAAAGACAATCACACAAATCAAACACTTGTTCGTTTTACACCCTTCAAAGCAATTGTGAATTCGTTTTAAGCACCAAATGAAATATGAGGATTGCTTGTTCAATTTTTAACCCAAAACGAAATCTAGTAAGTGTGTTCTAAGATTCGTTTTAAGCCCTTTGCAATGAAAATGAAATTGTTCGTTTTAGCCCCAATTGAAAACTAATGTTCTAAAACGAAAAGGAAAACAATTTCGTGTAGTGTTGATTAAACACTTAAAGTGTTAAAGAACACATTGTGTTTTCAAAAAAACATTTCCCTCCTTTCGTGAAGTAGTATTGATCAAAAAAATCAAAGTGTTAAAAAACACATTGTGTTTTCAAACAAGAATCCTCCTCCTCTTTTGCTTTGCATCTTTTCGCCTTTGTTCGTTTGTACCTCCTTCGTTAGTCTTTGTTTCCCTTTTGTACCTTTCACCTTTCGCTTGTACCTTCGCTTGTACTTTCGTTTGCTTTTGTACCTATTGAACAAAAGATACTTATGTGAGAATCAAAATATTAAACTCATTTTGATGGTTAACTTTAAATGATAACATGACTTCAATTGCATAGATCAATTAATCACAAAGGATGAGTCATTTGAAGGCATCACCAAAAATTTAGAATTTTAGTTATGATCAAAATGATGAACATGATTTTATAATAAAAATAATAATAAAAATAAAGCTAACAATTTATATCAATGAAATACCTCAAAAGAACAAATCTTTGAAAAGTTGACTATCATGATAATAACAATGATTTGATAAATTTTGTAAGCTATAACACATATGCAAAAGTGTATGAGTTTAACAACCTTACTCAATACCTACTTATATTGCAGTGATGGAAACTTCTCATTTGGGAAACAAGCTTTCTTTCAACTAAATGCCAAAATTGATGAGTATAGATGATATTAAATGCATTTGTGACTTTTAAACGCATTCAAGATCCCAAGATACAACAGATTTCGACAGACATTAAAGGCTCTAACAATAACACTCTACCCATCGAAATGCAGATCAAGTAAGCATCATATCCTGCGCAGAGTAGAGACACTTTACCCAATCGTTATGATGAATACATAACGTCCAAATCATGATGCCTGGATTCACCTGCTGAATTAAAGACACTTAGATTCTAAGACTGAGTCACTATCTTTGAAAATAATGGCAGTGATAAATATGAATCTGTTCACAGCGTTCAATCAACTGTTAAGGAGCGCTACTTCCAGTCATTATAATCCCCTCGCAGCAATGATGAGTTGTGACAAAATAAAGAAACCATGCCATTGTATGATGTAGCAAAAGAAAAGAATAGTTTTAAACTCTATGCTGTCAAAAGGAAACTGACAGGAGCAGAAAAGAAATGGCGCAAAACGTACAGATTTATGTTGAATCACAGCTGCCAAATATCTGACTTTCAATCTAGCATTAAAGAGATAATTTCCGTATGACTTGAATGAGATCTAGACATATATCAACAACAAGATTCACTGACTGCATCCACGATCATAATGTGGAGATCTTTAAAGTTCTACACATACAATATACGCAAAAGTGGACCCATGGAACAGGCTCGAGAACCATTTAACATGCGCCTACTTGGATTTAAGGTCATTCAATGTATATTAAAGAGCAGCAGGACATAGACATCTCAAGCAAAGAAAGTTAGCAGACAGAATGCAAAATGTGGTCGCACAGGCAAGGCTCGTGGCAGCATAGACAAGGCATGCGAACTACTTGACAGTATTAAATGTGGCAGCCTAGACAAGGCGTGAGATCTGTTGACAGAATGCCTCATGGAAACGTGGTCCCGTGGAATGCCATGGCCGCTGGATGTGCACAAAATGGATTTGATGAAAAGGCGACAGAAACTTTCGAGCAAATGCAACTGTTAAGTTTCATAGCTATTCCAGCATCCTCCCTGACTGCGCGCAAATGTGCTAAAGCGTTGAAGCTTAGACAAGGCTCGTGAACTATTGGATAAAATGATTCTATGCTGGATGCGCCAGTATAGGGAAGGTGTGTAATCTGTTGTAGACAGATTTCCTCATGTGAAAGCACAGACACGGCGCTTGAACTGGTTGACAGAATGCTTTAAAGAGAAACTGCGGTTTCATTAAAGGCCAGCTGCCTTGTTAAATGCATAAGAACTGTGGTCTTAGGGAATGCCATAATTGCATGCTATGCACAGAATGGACTTGTTTGACAGGCATAGAGTGAATTAGCCCGCCCTTTGACCAATGTATATTGGATGGGGTGTTTGAGACAGGGCGCGGTCATTCATCAAAGCACAGGTATGCACGCAAAATGACAACACAAAAGAATAGCCCAAGTGTGTTAAGGATACTTTCTTTACTGCTAATCAAATTGATGTTTGCCATGGCAGTTCATGAGATAATGGATGTCCCTGGTGACTAAGTTTTCAGAGATGACTTGTGGATCAGTGATAAGAAGAAAATTTTAGCTTTTTGAACCAAGTAAACATGATATCAACCATAGATCAAAACCAACGGACTATGCATTTTTCTTTAATACGCAACAATACAGTAAACTTACATTCAATGACAGAGTTTTTAATGACAGAGCATCAAATTCAGCTATCTTCCAAATGAAACCAAATGTATTAAGCAAGGAAATAATGACAAAATTAATCAGCATGTGCAGGGCGTGATTTTAAATGAATATGGTGTACAACATCTAGACGAAACAACAATATCAATCAGAAAAACTTGACTTTGTTTCAAAGATAACATCGATGGATGAAATCTATGCAATATAAAGACATGTTTAATATTATAAACTTGACTTTGTTTCAAAGATAACATCGATGGATGAAATCTATGCAATATAAAGACATGTTTAATATTCTAATGAACACAATGTTTGAATCAAGATTAACAAGGTTCAAGCCCTCCTTCTAGCGCCATATGTAGGTATCCTTTTAAAATCTGCAAACTAAACTTCAAACAATGGGTTAGATGCTTTGCAAACTCTATCAAAATACCTCTATGAAATCCATTACAAATGCTTTCAAAATGCCACAAATGATGATAAAAAGACTAAAACATTATGAAAACAAAAGCAAGCTACCTATTCCATAGTTGGATTGGTGTCACATGTGCTAGTGACCCTTTCCCAATCCTTGATAAAAGCTCAAATTGAAAATGCTATGAAGATGGTGGAGTGATGATAAACAAGATCAAATCTCAAATGAAGAGAGTAACCTTGCATGAAATTGTGAAGGATTTGTGAAGGATTTGCTTGAGGATGATGCACCTATTTAAAGATTTTCAAAATGCCAAGTGTTGAAGAGGGACCAATGTGGGATCAAAAACAAGCCAATGAATTGAGGACACTTGTCAAGTGGTGATTAGTTGATGCATGTGCAAGATTTGGGAAGAGTGCCCAAGAGGGGGAAATTTTGAATTCAAATTTGCAATAAATTTTGAGAGGGGGACAAGAAAGAAGAGCAATAAATGCCCTATTTGACTTATCATGTTGAGGGAAAATGAGTGTTTTAATAAATCAATAAAATTGATTTATTGTGCAAGTGGCTAGGTCTAGATAATGCAAGTGGGATGTGATTAGCATTAGATTAGGATTAGATGAAGATTATGTTGATTAATGCTGATTAGATGATATGACATTTTGGACCTAAATTTCTGATTTATTTAAATCAGAAAATTGATGGAATATGATTTAGGATTTGATTTAAATGGCTTTTTGATTTATTTAATTAAGTGGATGATGCAAGATGAAGGTTGAATGCTAAGATTTATTTGATAAATGAACTTATTTAATGAATGGATGAAAGTGATGAATTTGCCTAATGTAAGAGCTAATTTGACAGAATCTGATCTAATGCATAATGTGAATTTTGCATGTCTACACAATGAAATCAATTCCCCATTGATGAAAAGGAGCATCAGCTTGCAAAGATCGAAGTGGCAAAACACCCTGATACTTTTATTTTCCAAAAAACTTTTGGCAAGCCTCACATTTTCTCACATGTGTAAAGGAATCATTAAAAACCTTTGGACAATAATACCCAACCCTAAGAATTTTGTGTAGAGTTGTCTTTGCTGAGTAATGACCTCCACAAACTCCATGCATTTCACTTAGAACATGTTTGGCCTATGACTCATCCAGACATAACAACAATATGCCATCCCTGTTCTTCCAAAACAAATCTCCATCAATAAAGACATACTTTGATGCCTACAACTTCAAAGTTCTCCTCTAGTTGTCACTCAATCCATCTGGACACTTCATATATTTAAGATAATGCATAACATGAGTATACCAAGGAGTATGTTCAATGGTTGCAACTGCATCCCCTTCCTCAACATTACAGATCTGATTTGCCTCAATATTAGTTTTTGTCATCAGCCTAGCCAAGCCTTGGCCTCTTACCAGCTTAGTAATCTATATTTTCATGTCAAATTCTTGAATCTTGTTAATCCATCTGCATCTTTTCCCTGTTACTTTAGATTGTGTCAAAATATCTTTGACATCTGCATGAGGAATGTAAGCAACTACCTTTGCTCCAACAAGATATGGCCTGAAAGCTTTTACAACTTTTACCAATGCAAATGCTTGTTTCTCCATTATATCATACTTCAATTCTTACCCCTGTAATGATTTACTAAAGAAAGATATAGGTTGTTCATGGCCATCATCATTTTTTTGTAACATCACAACAGCAATAGTATGCATTGAGGTAAATGAAAAAATATGAAAAGGCTTTGTAAAATCTGGGGATTTAAGAATAGGAGCCTCGGGTATGTACAGAATCATCATGGAAAAAATAGGCCCTTAAGTGGCAAAAAATTTAGAAAAATGTTAGGAAACTTGACGTAAAAATTTGAATAAGTTATCTATATTATTTAAAAAATATGTAAGAATAGAATCTATAGAAAATTGAATGTAGTTTCTAAAATACTAGGTTTATTTTAAAATAAATAAAATCTATTTGGTGAAAATTTGAAATTTCAATTGAGTAGTACTTAAATTTCAGGGAAAAAATAAGAAGTAGGTGTTTGTCTGACCACCCTCAACCATAATAAAATGATAATATTTTTTTATAAGATTTTATATATAAGTAGAGGACTCATGTTCAGATGTGATGCATATTTTTTGTCTTTTTTTTCCAAGTAAATAATTAATTATGAATTTTTATTACAACTTTTAAAAATATAAAAAAAACCGTACTCCACCTTAACTTGGTCAAAACTTCATGAATTTTTTTTATTTATTTTTTAATCCTATAGTATATGAAGCATAGAATGTGATGCATGTTTTGGAGTCAAAAAATGTGATACTTTTTGAAAGTTATAGATGTTTTTCAATTAGCCTATCGATCGGGACTTTAGTCATAATTCTAATAGAAAATTAATAATAATTATTTATTAAATTCAAATTAAAGTATAATTTATATTGGTGGAAAGCTGAGAATCTCCTCTAAAAACCTTTTTCGTTTCATCAATTTTGGGTAAAAAAAAGGTCATCAGCCACATACCCTACAAATACCCATAATATTGCCACTTTTTGGCCCATCATGATCCTGCACATACCCCCTCTTTGATAGCCTTTTTGATAGACATAAAAGCATCGAGAGCTTCAACAGTCCAGTCCATTTTTTGTCCTTTCTTCAACATTTTTGATATGGGCTTAATAATCTTAGCAAAATTAGAAACAAATCTCCTAACAAAATTAATTTGTCCAAAGAATGACTATATTGCCTTGACAGTTTTGGGAATAGTAATTTTATCAATAGCTTTAACCCTCTTAGGATCTATTCTAATTCCTTCTTTTGAAACAATATGCCCCAAGAGTTTACCCTTTGTGACTGTAAAATGACACATTTTTAGATTTAAACTAATACTGTATTCAAGAGCTTTAATAAATACCTTTTCTAGATGTTGCACATGATCTTCAGCCCTTTTTGAGTAAGCAGTCAAGTTATCTTGATACACCACCATGATAGCATTAATCAAATTAGCAAATGCTACATCCATAGCTCATTGAAAAGTGGCTCCAGCATTAGTGAGACCAAATGGCATTCTTATGTACACATATGCTCCCCAAGGAGTAGTGAATGTTGTCTTGTACTGCTCAGATTCCTTGACTTTAACCTGATTATAACCAGAGAACCCATCCATCATGGACAATAGCGCACACCCTATCACCTTATGTAATATAGCCTCCATATTGGGTAAAGGATAATTATTTTTGAGAGAAGCCATATTTAAATTCCTGAAGTCCACACATAATCTGATATTACCATTCTTCTTTCTCACAAGAACCAGATTTGAAACCCACATTGAATGTATGGTTGGTTTGATAATTCCTCCATCCCTAAGCTTCATCAATTCCTCTTGCATTTTACGCTCCAGTGTTGGATTTATGGATCTTTTCTTTTGTCTGAAAGGCTTGGCGTCTGGTTTCAATGGTATTTCATGCTGAAATAAATCTTCCATGTATGCTTTCAGATCTTCATAAGACCAAGCAAAAACATGCTTGTACCTTCTCAACAACTCTATCAGCATTCTTCTAATTGTAGGGCTGATCTTCTTTCCAATGTATACCTTTCTTGGTGCTATCTCAGTCCCTAAGTTGACTTCTTCTATATCTTCTCTTCTGACTAGTGTTTGTTTCATTAGAGATCTATCATTTCCATCATAAAGCCTCTCCAATGCCACTAGACCCTTGGGTAGTTGATTTGTTTTGAGCTGCAATATCTCTTTGCCAAACACAATTTGCTTCCCATCCACTTCTTCAACAAAAGCATTAAAATCAATTTCCTATGCCTCATATTGATCTATACAATTAAGGAATTTCAAAAGGTCGGTATCATAATTAAAAACTTGCCAGTTATAAATATTATCAGGAACAGCAGGCCTTGTCTTAAACTCAATCTGTGATACCCCAACCAATGTAATATCATCTCTTTTGAGTGCCACATTTGCTAAGAAATCATCCATTATATTCTTTGACATGTCAATCCACTCAATTGAGAAGGCATCAAATAATTCAATTGTATCCCATATAGCATTCCTATATTGTTTTAATCTTTTGTGTTTCACTGCATACTTGGATTTAATTTGTGAAACAACCAACTCAGAATCGCCCAAAACAGCTAGCAACTTAATCTTGTGTTTCACAGCTATGTTCAAGCCTGTTAATAAAGCTTCATACTCTGCCACATTGTTTGTACATTCAAATGCCAATAGAAAAGAGTATTTAAAAGTAATACCTCTAGGCGAAAAAAATACAATCCCAGCTCCATTACCCTCCTGACTGCAGGCTCCATCAAAGTACATCTTCCATACACCATTACAATTCTGTGCAGTGTGTTTTTCAATTAGATCACTATTAACTAATTCTGGCTGAGCTGGTTCTATTTTAAAACTTCCCATATCAATATCACAAAAATAATTAATTTGATCTTGTAGCACATATTCAACAAGTTGGATCATTCTCGACTCTCTATATAACTTGACTTCCTGACCATTTATTGGGATTGTAGCATAAGACAAATCAAATTGAACATTTCCACCAACAGCTGATGTCCATTTCCTTGACAAAAGCATCCCGAATTGAGGAGGAGTATCAATGACTGTTATATCTATATTGTATGTTACCTGTGGATATGTAGCCAATTTGACTTCAACATCTTTCATGATACCAACCACAAAAGCAGGTCTATTATCCATTGCATAACACTTGCCTCCAATGATATCAACCCACATGCCAAGCTATTTCATTACTCCTACAAGCATGATGTTTATAGCAGCACCAGAATCTATCATGCAGTTCCTTAACAATTTGTTATTAATAAGCAACATAGTAAAAAAGGGATCAACTTGAGGAGGAGTTGACAATATATCACTCAAGCAGACTTCAGAATTATTTATTTTCTCCTGCCTATTGACTACTTTAACAGTTATTTTATTTTCAGCATTCATATGTTATCCATTCGTTATCAATTGAACATCAGTATCTCTATATTCTTTAATTTTCATCATCTCAAGTAGTGGAATAGTCATTTTTACCTAGGACAATGCCTAAGTGAAATCAAAAGAGGAATTCTCCACCTTGACAATTTTCTTTAATTCTGGCACTTCTCTTTTGTTTTCTTTTTTTTCTTTTTTACTGGACTGGTCAGGTATCTATATTTCCTTGTGTAACTCTTCAACTTTCTGCTTTTGGACAGTTTTTTCTCCACTTTTATCATGCTGCTTGTTTTCTGGCTTCTTTATAGTTTCCTAAGTTTCCTTTTGATCTTTTATAAAAATTCCCCCAGGAACTCCATCAAGCTCATTAAATTTTTTGTTTCTCAACCAGTATGAACTTTTGGCCTTCTCAACTGCAGCAATAATTATTCTCTCCTTTTTGTCTTCAGCGAGTCTCCTTACACTACATTGAGTAGGCTCCTCAACAAGATGTGGCTCTATGTAGTCTTCATCAGAATCATAAAAGATCTGTTGTTCAGCCATATGGACATTATACTTCTGATTAGAGACATCATACTCATAGCCTTCATCCTCTAAAGATGAATATCCTTCCTCAGCATGGTAAAAAATATTAGAAGTCAAGTAAATTTTGTGATCTTCTTCATTATTCTCCATCAACATTCCCTCTTCTTGCATCCTTTGAGCTACAACACAATAGTATGGAGAATGTGGCTAATTACAAACTTCACAAAAATAATTATTACTCACCATGTAAGTTCCTTTCTTGCTCAATGGATCAGGAGTCTCTTTGTTTCTTGGCCTGGCTGCCATAGGTTTCCCATCTTTCTAGCCTGTATTGTAAGGCATATCATGTAGCCTTGGCCTTTCATTTCTGTATGTATTGTCTTGTCTATACTGATAATTATTTTGTTGAGGGGGCCTTGGGTTGTCTCTTTTATTAGTTATACCAGCAGCCTTTCTATTATTTTCAATTGCCAATGCAATTTTTTGTGCTTCAACCAAATCTCTTGGAGATCTACTTCTCAATTCATACCCTATCTTGGGATCAAAAGTATTTAAATAAACACTCAATGCAATAAAATCTAGCAACCTTGATCCAGGAGGAACCTTAGTATGCAACTTGTTGAATTTTCGGTTGAAATCATAAATTGAATCATTCTGATTTTTTTGAATTCTCATTAATTCATGAAGAGCTGCATCTGGAGCATTTTGATTCCCATATTGCTCTAAGATTTTGTCTTGAAATATCTGGAGAGAATTAATTGAGAATGCTAGCAGGCTGTTGAACCAATCTCTGGCATCTTCAAGAAGTGACATCATGAACAACTTCATATGTAAATCTTTATAAGGCATATCTATGTCTTGGATGAAAATATTAAAACTACTTAGATGCTCTTCAGCTATGATTGCATTACTCCCCATAAATTTGGGCACCATATTCCTCCAACTGCCATCTATAGGTTAAGGATATACTTGAAAACCAACTAAATCAAACTGTCTAATCATGGTTGTGAGCTGGTGAGGGGGAGGAATAGGTGGATGATGATATTGATGCATGTGATTATTGTACTGTGCATTATGTTGCTATGGGATATAATGCTGACCAGGAGGTGGATGCACATTTGTATGCTGTGTGCGAATATAAGATGGACGGTTTGGCTGTCTGTAATGATTCCCACTCTGATTGTGAGGAACATTTTGTTGATTGGAAGGTCCTGCACCATGATCACCTTGCTTATGAGGTGGGACATACTTTGGGCCACCGACTGTTTGATCATTAACTTGGGCCCTCTATAATTTAGCTTCTAATTCCTCTATCCTCTTCTTGTGTAATTCAAGTTGCGCTTTTAATTCATTTGGAAGCTCATGATCAGCAAACACATTCTGGTTACCTTCCATCCTTTGTTCAAGTTCCTATCGATATCTGAGTCCTTTTGCTTCAAGTCTGGCATCAAACTCAGGTTGATTCTAAGGATTGTAAAATGGATTTACTTGCTCTTCAAGGGTACAAGGATCTGCACTTGAATTATCTCTCCATGTGTCATAACGATCATAAGTCTCAAGATGTGCATTAGATGTTTTATCTTTATCTGTCATGCACATGTCTTCACTTATTCCTTTTCCCTTATCAGCCTTGTCACCCTTGTGTGTCCATTTGCTGCTACCAGTAGGAACTCCAGTATGACCTCCCCTATATTGAGATCTTCTTCCATTCATGTTTGCACAACTGTAAAGTTTATGTTAGAGTCGCCACTCACTTTCCTGAAAGTGAGAAAATATTTGATATCTCTTTATTCTGAGTGGAGTCTATACAAGATTTCTGACTCTATGATTAAGGCTTTGATTCTAATTGTTTCCCAGCAGAGTCGCCAATTTGTTAGCTCTCAAAAATGCATGTGGAATGCCTCAAGAGGCTGCCAATCTCTTGATATGATTTAGGGTAACAGAAAAGGTCAAGAGAGCTCAACCTTCTACTCTTTAGGTGTTGCAAACCTAGGCAGGTGTACCTCTCTGAATAATGCAAACTTAACTTATGACTATCCTTCTGAAATGCCTTTTGTTCACAATGGCAATAGGAGGTGAACAAATGAAATCAAACTTAATAGCAATCTTCTGATCTAAATCCTAGAATGCTTAAATAATAGATGTAAAGAGATTAAGTGAATTCAAAATGATGAAGTACAGAGACTAGTGCCTTGTTGGGTATGCGGAGTCAAATGATATCAAGATGAGCAACCCCTCTCTGATAAAATTCAAGTTATCTGGCATAGATTATGTTTACAACTAGTATAAACACACAAAATTATGATTACTAAGCTCTACTTGAATAATCCAATTGAACCTCTCTGATTACTATGATTAACTAAAAGGATTTAGTATTTACTTGAAAGAACCAATCGATTGATCACACAAGTACAACAAATGTGCACTGATAAATTGAATACAAACTTGTCATATCAATTTAAACAACTAGAAAGAAATCATCTTGGAGACAACTTAGCAACTCTCTTATGAAATTCAACAGATAACTGATTTCAGACATGTGCAGCAACATCAATTGACATTCATAAATACCTCCATTTTATAGCATGCATCATAGCCTCTGATTGGATAAATTTACTATTTTTTATACATAATTTTCCTACTGCATCGAATGAATAATAACTGGTGTCTTTTTTACAATTGAAAAATGCCTATATATACATAAGCATTTGAAGAAAAAATCATATTGATAGAACATGTCGGCCTAGCACATAAATTGAGCTCCAATCGAGTTGGCAATTAACAGTCATCCAAGCAGAAACATGTCAGCCCCAGTGATTTTATCTTTGATGCTTAGCCATGAATAGTTGGTGAGACATCACATACATCTTTCTGAAGGAAATTCAAATGCCACATCATGTGTGTATTATGCTATCGTTGTGACCTATCACTCTTAGCGAGGTGTGATAGAGATTTCAATTACATTGTGTTGAAACAAACTTTTCCTTATGTGCTTTCCTGTCACTAAGACACATGGATATTTCTCGCCGATGAACTCCTTTGGCCTAGTTCATCTTTGTTGTACCTCATCCAGGTCATGGAGACATCCTGTATATTTCACTACCTTTCCCTGAAAGACCCTTTTCCTTTTGTTATCTCACTATGACCTAAAGTTCCTCTTGCCAATGAGCCCGATCCATTTAACTTTATGTCATTGTGACCACCCAATTATCTCACCGACAAAGCCACCATTGCATTCTATTTGACAAGACCCCAAGCACCTTGCCAAGACCACACACTGAAATCAATAGGTCACAACGAGTAAAACCCTTTGTTACATTTATCATTGCCAAGACCGTTAGACACTCTCACTAAAAAGAAACCTCATTGAGCTATCGACAAGATAAAAATGTGTCAGGGGGACCTCCTATAGACCTCACTTTATTATACTGAAAGGCCCTGTGCACTCTGAGTCGCCTAGAGAAGTTCACACTCCTGCTGATAAGATCCTTCATTGCCTTCCATCGGCGAGATCGAAGGTCACTCGCCGAGACCTTACAGTGATCGCCCCAACTCATACCTAAGCATCCCTTGTTAAATTTATCATCGCCAAGAGAGAAAATAACCTTCACCGAAAGCCATCATTACCTGTTGGCAAGACTCGACCCCTTGCTAAGACCTCCTATCATGGATTTCAATCATACACCAAAAGAAACTAAAGTGCAACAGTCGTCGAGACATCATAACATCAGCAAGACGTTAGACCGAACACCTGACTTCCACCGATAAACCATTCCATGCACAAGTTGGGGAGACATATCAAGTTCGCCAAGAGCATAGGCCGAAAGTTGTATCCTTATACCAAAAGCCTTATGAGGGAGACCCATTATATTCCGTCGGCGAGACATATGGATATCGCCATGACATCCCCTCGAGAATATTAACTCATGCTAATATGTGGTATTCCGTTCCCCCAGTCGATGAGACAAGATAAGTTCGTTGAGAGCCTCCACCGAAGATAAAACCTACACTGATATGTAATATCTTTCCACCACCGTTCGGCAAGATAGGAAAACCTCGCTGAGACACAATGTCGAAACCTCCAAGCTTACATCAACGGGCCACCGTGTGCATAGTCAGGAAGAGATGTTGAAATCGGTGAGACCCTATCCCGATAGCCATAACATACACCGATAGACGTCTCCATTGTCACCAACACAAGATGAACCTTATGTCGATAACCTGCCATGAACAAACCAGTCGGTGTGACAATAGAGAGATCCTGCCGAACACCACCTACAAAAAAATTTCAATCGATGTGAGATTAAATGAGTCTTGACGATAGGAAACACAGACTCATGCAAGTGGAAAATGCATAACACAATGGACTTAGAGGGGTAATAGGGGAAAATATAGATGAAATATGCATTCGGTAGGATCAAAACAATACATTTATGAATGAAATCATATGTAAAAACACCAGATTTTTACAGTTCCAACGAAGCTAAGGAGTTTGTTCTTGGAAGTATTGGATTTGATTTGGAGCATTGAGTTTGTGAATTCTTTGATTTAAGGGGTGATTTCTTGAGCATTTTTTCTACTATCTTTGTTGGGCGCCATTAAATTGGTATTTGTTGCCTCATTCAATTTCTGCTACATCAAATGGTATGTATTCAATTTCCCTACTTTTGATTTATGACTATGGATAACACTTTGATGTTATAGAGTTTATTAGGATCTGAGTTCTTGAATTTTTTATCATTTCATGGCTAGGGTTGCATAACATTGTTTGATTTATAGTCTTCCAAGTGATTTTCAAGCTTGTTTGTTTCTTTCCATTATGAGGAGTCTTGCTTGAGAGTCATGATCTCCCCTACTGATGACTTAGCATTTGAAATGATCGAATCCTGAGCTTGCATGTGCATTAATGGTGGATTTGTAGGCTTTGCTATCTAACATTGTGGAATCAACTGAATATTGAATGCATCAAATCCTTCAATAAGATCCCATACTTTGTGTCTATAGTTGGTCATTCTTCTGTCATGACAAGAGTATGGTTTCCTAACTTGCTTGACTACTAACTCATAATCCCCAAAAACTTGCAAGATCTTAACCTTTTTCTTTAATGCAATTAACAACCCATGAACCAAAGCCTTAGACTCTGCTACATTATTGGTACAATGAAATTGAAGTCTATGAGCAACAAAAAATGTCTTACCTCTTGGACTGATTAGCTCAAATCCTATCCTAGCTCCTTGTTTCAATTTGGATCCATCAAATCTTAAAGTCCAACAACCAACAATTGCAGACTTCTTTGCAATATCTCATGCACTATTGCTACTAGATGGTTCTTCAGAAGACATTACCCTTTTCCCTTTGGGATCTTCTTGGATATCCTAGATATTAATTTTGATTGTTGGAGTGGGGTTGATACATTTCTGTATTTGGTCCACTACAGCCTGGCATAAGCAACAATCCAATTATGAATGGGAGGCATTATGCACCTTGCACCAATTAGGAAAGATTAGTTCTCCAAAGTTCATTCCTCTACCCAACTGGACCTAATCTTCAATGCACTTCTAAATGAATTCTTGAAAATTATCTAGCAAACCCAGTTGAGTATCTTTCAAATCATCATCATTTTCAACTGGTTCCACCAAGGCTTTAGTACCACTGGATTTTGTTGTGAGATCAACAGACATGGTATGCAACATGAGGACTTCCTCTACATCTAACTCCTCCAAAGGAGTTGCAAGCATATAATTACCCATACTTACTTCTAATATCAGAATTTCATTGGAGGTATTCTAATATTCCATGATCATGTACTTCATTCTGGGTTCTCTTTCAATTCTAACCTAGTTTGGCACTTCCTTCAAGGGAAGCCCCATGGGAGAATGATCAGGTGAGACATATCCATTCAAAGTCCTAGTGAAGTCTCTTCCCAAGATTATGCCATAAGCATTAGGTATATCAGCCACCTATATATTAATAACCTACTAAATTCTAGGATCAAAAGCAGTTTGCATATGAATCATATTTAACTCACCAACAACATTAACTTTAGTCCTATCCAATCGTGTAACTTTCTTTTGGGAATCAACAGGAGTAATACCCATAGTTCTATAGACAACAAAAGGCATAACATTGGTGGAAGCACCTGAATCCAACAAACAATTATGCAAATTCTTACCAAATATACAGATAGAAATCAGGAATGGAGTGTTTTTCTTTCCTTGAAATAGAGTTAAGAGAGTATCCACTTGAGCAACCTAAGTTTTATCTTTCTCTTTTCCCTTATCTCCAGGAGGCATGTGGACTTGATTATGAATATGATTTTTCCTTCCTACCGATTGAGAACTAGATGCTCTATTGACACTTTTGCTAACTGATTTATCTTGTGACATGGAATTTACATTATAAGCTCCTAGAACTGCATTCCTAATGGTTGGAACTCTTAATAACTCAAATGCAGATAGACTTACCTTTAATTTTCTGAGTTCTTCAGCAACATACATGGCCAATTATTCCTCACTCAGATTAGTAGGCGTCTCCTTTGGGTATTCCATCACCTTGTCCTTGTTTGCATCAAAACCTGACTTTTGGTACATCAGTATGTCCTTGGTCTTGAGATAAATATTTCCTAGATACCTGAGGAAGTGACGGATTATTGCTAGCATTAGGATCTGGAGGCATGTTGAAATTGTTTAGTGGAATGGAAGTAGTGAAGGGGCCTCCAGCCTGTGGATGTCTATGTAGAAATTCCCTCAAATCATACTTCTTGATAGGTCTCTAAAAATTCTAGACTTCCTCAACATAAGCCTCTTCTTCATCCCTGGGGCCATTTTCATTTACTGGATTCTCATCAAATAACTATGTAATTTCATCTCCATTGCATACCTGGTCTGCCTCTTCCTTCAACTAGTCAGATTCCTCTTTAGGTACATTCTCTTTACCTTGCTGAAAAGGAGCATGATTCAGTACCAACATTGGTGAATAAAAAGGAGTAGAAGGAACTATTTCCTGAGTACCTACATTATTCTCCACTTCATACTGAAAAATTAAAGTTGTTTTTTGGAACTCTTGACAATCTAACTTAGAATGTTGACCTGTTTTATGGAGCCTACATCATCTTGATAAAGTAGCCTCGGCTAAATATACACCATTAGGATGCTTCTCTTGATTAACTGTTGATCCAATGGAGTGGGGAATCCATTATTAGGGCTTGTGTTCCAAGTCCTATTCTGTCCTGGGGGTGGTCTCCTGTCGAACCCTTGTCCACCACCTTGCCCTCTATCAAAGTTTTGGCCCGAGGATTGTCCTTTATCATAGTTATTTCCTCTGTCAAGATTATACCCTCTATTATTATTGTATCCTCTTTTGTTGTTATATCCTATTTCATTGTTGTATCCACTTTCAATACATTTCCCTCTATCAAAGTGTTGTCCTTGTTGATTTTCTTGGTTTTCTCTGTTCTGATTAGGCTGCATATTTCTCTGAGTAGCTTGCAACTAACTATTCTAGTTCCTCAAGTAAGTCACCTCCATATTTAGCTTCTTCACTTGTTCAGACAATTCATCCAGTCTCTCCTTGTCAGGATTAATGTATGGAGGTTGATTCATATTATTTTGAGAATATCCTATTGTAGTATTGGCATTCAGTGATTGGTTTAATACTTTAGAATTCTATAGACAAGCAGGAAAACTAGCCTGAGGCTATGGATGAAGGGGGTGATTTACATTTTGCTAAGGGTAGCTAATTGTGGGTGGAAGTTGACTCACTGGAGGTCCTAGGTGAGGGACCTGAGGCAGTTGAGGTACTAGATTCATGATAGGAGTATGGTTAGTGAGAGCCTGGTCAAGAGCAGGGACTTGTCTAGGGTGAGCAATGGGTCCTAATGATGGTAAAGGTCCAGACACATGTTGTCTTAAAGTAGTACTCACTTTCACAGCTTGAACATAGGCATTAAGTAGGGTATTGCAAGGGTTATTTTTCCATTTAATGAAGGTAGATGTTAAACTATCAAGACCTTCATAATAAACCTCTAAAGCAGTGGCTTGATCAACAACATAAGGAGCCTATAGTCTAGTATAGACATGATGAAACCTATTGTTAAAGGACCATATAGGCTCATTGAATTCTCTCTTAACATTAGTAAACTGACGATAAAGTTCATTGGAACTAATAGGAACCCTGAACTTCTACAAGAATGTAGTCTCTAGCTCAGTCCAATTTTGGATAGACCCAGAAGGTAAATGATTGTACCAATAGAATGCATCCTATCCTAAGGAATAAGGAAAGATCCTACATGCTACATCCTCATGATTAATTCCTCTATCCTTAAGGGCAGTCTGGAAGATCCTGATGTGTTCTTTAGTGGTTCTATTGCGATCATTAACATGGAACTTTGAACAAAAGTGTTCAGGGTTCTTGGGCATGACATTGTAATTGAAGAAACTTAATGGAGATGGATTATTCGCTAGGAAATCCATTGGTGGAGGTGGGGGTGGTAATGGCTGATTTAGGACTGGCTAAGGTTATGGAATGGGAATTTCCTCAGAATCATACTCAGATGAACGTAATGAAGATGGAGATGACAGAGGTGGATGGGAGGATGATGATTCTCCCCTTCTGCTAGTCCTTCTAGACATAGTAGGGACTAGTAATTCTTGAAATTCCTCCTCTCCTAGAGTAGATCCAGTTCTTCTTCTAAATCTTTCAGGAGAGATGGCATTCAAAAACTGATCTAGCTTGCTTATTTAGGCCCTCCTTCTAGCAACAATCTATTGATGATGTTTTCTGCATAGCAACAAATCAGATAGAATATAATATCCTATCTCTCTTGAAAGGTAAATCTCTATCAGTAAGCCTCAAGAGATAACCCCAGAGTCTCTAATGCCAGGTCTTGACAATGCATAAACAACTTAGTGGTAAATGTGAAAATTTTGTTAATCACAATGGGACCTTACTACAAGAAAAATACTGAATCTTAAATTTATCAGATCTAACAATATAATGATACTTGAATCCTAAAGTCAACCCAAGGATAAAGAAATGGAAAAAGATATAAGGTTTCGAAGAGATCTCTAGATTTAATAGTAAACCTAAGATTAACAATGCAAATGATAAACACTCAAAATGGACCAATCCCTCAAAAAACTAATTTCTACTAGACCTAGATAAATTTGTAATCTTATAGAAATAGTGCAATCTTCTAAGGTGTTAATATTTTTAGATCATGAACATTTATTCAAACAACCCACAAAAAATTGAAATGAATAAACCCACACAATTGAACTAAGCACAATGAATATAAAAGTACAGGCTAACTTTGGAAAGCAACTAACAATCAGTTGATTGTGAAAAGTATGGACCGAGGATTGCTGCAACACTTCAAATATCAAACCATAAACATCATTGAATCAAATCTAACTCTGAAGATCTAAATATTATATTTTCTCAAAGAAATTTTGAAGATAGAATAAAAAAAACCATGTAAGATAAGAAGAACACAAGTATGGCACCAAATCACAATGTCATTACTTACATCAAATTATCCATTGTAGCAACAATTCCTACTTTCTGTTACAATATTTGTTTGAGAACAACTACTTGATAACTCTTGCTCTACTCAATTCACTTCAATACTAACTATTTCTCTATTCGTCTATGTCTATGTCTATGTATAGCCTTTACAAACGACGAAAAATGCCATATTTATAGAAACCCCCCAAAACATGTCAGCCTACTTACTGTTGTACAATAATAATAAGCCAAAAGTTGGCCAAGAGAAATTCAAAATAAAATACAATATGCATTAAATGCATGAACTTCATCTAGGTCAGCCTGGGATTTCTAGTGCAGGTTGGACCAATGCATTCCAAAATAATAGGGAAGCACAAATCTCAATGTAGCTCATTACTAACTACCTTCCCCTTTGTCTTTATTTCAATCTAACATTTCATTCACCTTCAAGAGCACCCTATCTAAGTTAGCGACACGTGGTAAAGGTAGAATCTTAAGTCATCTCTCAATTGATCTAATATCCTCCCTTGATTGTCTCACCAATTTATCCCACTCAACCTTATATGTTAGATATTTATCAATAACAACAATGTAGGTGGCCGCATCATCTAACTGGTGTTCAACAATAGGATCATCACTGTCTGGAGCATAAACATCCTGCCACCACTTTCTCAACTGCTCTAAACTCAAATATTTAGGTTCAATCTTCCTTCTCCTTGTCATTATCTCAAAGAAAGCAATGCATCCATTATAAACACCAGTCAGGGTATCATCAAATTTCCTCCTCTGCTTGTAGATCTTCTTCAAAACCTTCTTCCTAATCTGCAATGCTTCAAACCATTCCCAAGGTTCATCAGCTCTAGAGGAAGGGAGAATTTTTTCACTTATAATCTTACCCTTGGTATACTCCATGATGGTTTTGGTTTTTTGCAACAAGAGATTTGTATCTTCTTTATCTTAAGCTAACACCTTCTTCAACCAATCAACGTCCCTCATAGCATCCTTCCTAGATGATAGAATGTCCGTAATAGCATGATTTCCTTTAGTTCGCACCCCTTGCAACCAATTTGGTGATATGCATGGTGAATGCATCATTCACCCTCCTGTAACTCGAGCTTCCCAAGTGTAATTGAGGGTACACCTCATAAATAACATCCTATCCAAAGGTGGCCCTGGTAGTTAATCCCTTGTATGGATGAAATATTGTGAGTGCATAGACTAAGTATGAGATCATCATGAAGTTCTTAGTTTGTAGCACATTGGACAATTTCTCATGAATCACTCTACTTATGAAACCTACCCAGTGATAGTCAGTCTTTTCTTGTTCCATCCTCACAATAACATGGCACATCCAATTCTCAAACATACCATCATTCTTCAATCCAACCACCCTACTAAGAAGAGTGATGGCATCATAATACTCATTGAATTTTTCTCTAAATAACTGTTTGGGCAGTTTGGAATAGTGAGACTTGGGCTTCTCCAACCAAGAATTGATAAGCTATTGCGATTTAATAGTCTCTTCTCCATAGTGCTTCTTAGCTGCTTCCATGTTGAATGCCACCCCATGATATCTATTTGGCATATAGAAAGTCTGAGCTATGGAGACAAGATTTAGATTTGCCACAATCCTCCCTTGGGGACCAATTATCCTTTGAGTATCTTTGTCATAATTTATGGCACATTCAAGGACCGACTCATAACACTGCATCGTGGAAGGGAAACTAGCTACATGTGCCAATCTCGATTCCAACATTCTTTTAGCCACCAAAGGAAGATCCTGTGCCACCATTCTACTTTTGAACTTGTCATAGTCGCATAGTCCAACATTGGTATCTATTACTTCTTACCAGATAGAGGTGATCTTGCTCTTTGGGATTTTTCTCTTGATATACATTTTAATCCTTTTTGCCTTAGATACTGAAGATTCCTCCATGTCACCCTTTTCCTTTCCAACCACTGCCTTGCTAGATTCATCCTACGCTTGCCAAAGAAACCATAGTAAAAACCACAGGAAACCGTTTTTAATCAATCGAAATCACCATTAAAATGGATCCCATATAAGCAATGTACCATTAAATCTCAAATAAAATGATCATATTAAACTTCGGGTTTCAAGACCATCCACGAAATCCAAGCCAGGGAGGAATTACAGAGAATTCTGGAGCAGACGAATTCCAGTGAAATGAACATGAAAACACCTATTATCAACTCAATCCGATCATTATCAATTAGTAAACAACATGTGAGATCTCAAAATAGCATAAACTAATCATAAAATTTACCATCACTCATTAACATATTATGCTATTCCATATTTTGTGATATTCCATCAGATTTCGGGAAAATCCGCTAGAGATGGATTTCCGTGAAGGAAGAGACACTTTGCAAAATTCAGGAAAAATAGGGAACCAAGGATTTCAAGAAAATCCGGATCCGAAGGAAATCCGTGGATAAGGTAAAACTCCAAGAGTATGCGAATTCTAGGAAAACGAAGGGGGTCGGGAAAATCTGCCAGAGCTAGAAAATCCCAAACTGAGGATGAAACCCAAACTTTGACACTAAATGACGATTTTGCTCAGACTAATGGATTGATTATAAATTTCAAGAATCTAGGCCTACGCTGAGTTTGATAAGGGCCTTCCATAGGTTTTTCTTATAATTCTATACCAATTCGAAACCATACTAGAGTTAAATGGTGATGCCCTAAGTATCAAACCCTACAAATCCACCATTAACACACAAGAAAGCTTAGGATTTAATCATTTTGACTGCTAAGTCTTTACTAGGGGAAAATCATGGCTCACAAATGAGACTCCTCATGATGCAAAGAAACAAACAAGCTCGAAATCACTTGGGAGACTATAAATAAAACAATATTATGCAACCTTGGCCATGAAATGATAAAAAATTCAAGAAGATTCAATCCCATGCAAACCAAAAATTCCAAAGAAATGCTAACTCCATCAATCAAAAGTAGGGTAATGATATACATGCCATTTGATGAAGCAGAAATTGATCTCAAAAATGACAAATGCTAGTTTAACAGTGCCTAGCGAAGACAATAGCAAAAATGCTCAAGAAATCACCTCTTAAATCAAAGAATTCACAAACTCAATGCTCCAAATCAAATCCAATACTTCCAAGAACAAACTCCTTAGCTCAATTGATCACAGACAATAAAGTATAATGGCACAAAATTTCTCAAAGATCGGTTAAATACATCGTTCAAAGCTCGTACGAAGAACATTAATGCCACCGACAAGACAACCAAGAAAATATGAGAACTCGACGATAGGAAAGAATTCAAAAAAAATTGGCCCATGCAGAATTATGTGAAGAACAAAAATCTCCAAACCATAGCATTCAGTCGGAACTTGAGCATAATCTGAGAAAATCTAGGCGAGGTGGAAAATTCTGAATCGAGCTAAAAACCCGAAATTCACCCAAAACTTAAGATTTTCAATGAATAACTTAGGTGAATCACTTAGGAAATCAAAATAAACATTTAAAAACATGACAAAGCAAGATAAATCCTCAAAATCAAAGAGCCAAGACACCAAAAACCAAAGTGAAAGAGGGTCCCTGCTTTCAGAAGGCGTGTGTGCAAAAACTGCACAACAAACCTATTTTTTGATTAATTGGGGGAGAGAATGCAATGAGAGAGAGTGTAGTAAAAATACTAAGGGGGGAGAAAGGTAGTGGAAGTTTTTGTCATTTTTGTCAAAGGGGGAGAGAATGCAATGAAAAATTCCTTAACATCCAAAGGGGGAATAGTGTTTTGTTGTGTTGTGAAGTTTTGAGTTTTGGTTCCGACACTTAGTCATTTTTCACTAAGTGTTGCCATCAATTCCAAAGGGGAAGACTATTGGCATATGGCTGTGGGAGATTTTGTTTCATTGCTAGTGTTGTCATTGATGGCAACTAGAGTCTTTAGTATGGTCCGCAGTTCAGAAGTAGCTCATACTGGTAGGAAAAGTAGAAGATAGTATTCTACTGGAAAAAAGCATGAAGAACAAAGTATTGAGTTGGTAAGTTGGTCTAAATACTTCACCAGATCATTATTTTGTTGTGTGGATCCCTAAGGAATATTTTCAAGAATGTATGTTACATGATTGGTAAGTTTTACAATGTTGCATTGATCGGTGTACAAGTTTGGAGATTTGGTAGAATGACTTATTGTTTATTTTCTCATTATGGCCGACCTGTTTTGTATAGAATGTAATAGATATATGAGGAATAGTTGTTTAAATATTTCTTTTGTTGGGAATTTTGATTTGGGTCCCTACTATAGTCTAGCCAACTTAGGTGGGTAAGCATTAATTCTAATTGGTGATTTGAGCTGACATGTGGAAGAATATTATATCTTGTTGGAAGCCGACATATAGAAATGAAATCCTTGTTAGTGAATATATAAATGAGATCGAAAATCATTTTGCATGAGATATAGAGGGTGAAGAAGTGTGAAAGTGTGTAGATCAGAGTAGGTGTGTTTGTGAGTATTAGAAGGGTTTCATAAGGGAAAAAAGTAGAGAAGAGAAAAAACATAGTCAATCAGAAGGATTGAAGATCATTTTAGCGAAGCTTCCCTAGAATTGAATCGAGGCATTTGGAGATGCTAATTTCCCAGTTCAATCTTTTTGTTGTATTCTCAAATATTTTGCAAGGTAGTGAGCTCTAGGAAGTGTGTCTGAATGCTAGTGCATTCCATTTTGATCATACTTTTAACAGAGTATACTTTGTGGATTAATTGTGGTTTTTCCCCTAGCAAGGTTTCCGGATAAAATCTTAGTGTTATGGTGTTCACATTGTCTCTTTAATGTGTTCACATGTTTCCTTTTGTTTATATGTTGTGGATGCTATTAAAGTTTAATATTTTTGTTGATAGTTTAAGATTTGGTTTGAAATTCAAATATTGTGGAACACTAATTCACCCCCCCTTCTCAGTGTTCCTAGTGTTCAACATGGCCAACTAACAAGATTCAATTGGAGACTAAAATCTTATACACTTTAGGCTCTATGAGACCTAGGAGGGTGTTCCTTTCAACATTTCAATTGACTATCTCAATGAATGACATAGTGAATCATAGATTAGTTCCTATCAAGGGTAAATAACATAATTAACCCAAAGGTTAGCTAATCTTTAAGAAAATAACTATTAATTCACTAGGAACATAGAGAATATCTAGCATGCATGCCTCATAGTAAATGAATTTTAAGAAGTTTGCATTCTAATCCTAAGTCCATAGCATGATATACTATCATTATCATTCAAATGAAAAATACCATAACAAATAGACTATTGTATTCATCAATTGGGAGATGGAGTCATGCATCTTAGAATCACTCATATAGAAATTCTTTAAATTTGATAATTCTGGACTGTTTTCATAAGGCTTTTCATTATGAAAAATCACTGTACATAACACATCACTTCTTACCAAATCCTCTATAAACTCTCACAAATTTATGACCTTATTTAAGGTATTGATCGATCCTTTGAAATGAAGTAGAAATAAAGGCATGCATTCAAATGAAGAATTCTAAGATGAGTAGAATATACTTGATATTATATTCAAAATTTTCAAGAGATTTATAGAGGAGAGTATGTGAATTATGCATGAAATTTGTTTCAATATTAGTAATTTCTAGAAAACTATTTAAAATTTTGATATGCATAGTTCAAAGACCAAGAAAATTCAACCAATCTATTTTCTAGTATTCTTCTAATTTCTACCCTTTTCGCATATAAGACCTAAAGACTCTAAAGACTAGAACCCCTGCAAACAAGCCATGAATTCCCTTTTATAGTGTAAGGGAGCAAACAAGCTTCCAGCTTGAAATGCATACCACATTACAAAATTTTATTTCATTTCTAATTTCAACTGCATTTTAAAATTCCCCACATGTTGATTTTGCAATAGCATGTTGAAATGAGGAAACCATAATTGCAACAGCCACCAAAAAGGGAAAAGTAAAGTACTGCCAAAATTTCCCTCAACCACTAGGTAGGAAACACATCCGATGTTCACATTCCCACAAGAATGCACAATAAACATCCAACACCTCAAAAACTACCAGCCAAGCACATAGAGAGAAAGCAACTGGCACATAAATGATCAAACAACACAAAATTTTCATTCCATGTGCCACCTTTCTAGTAACCAGAAGACTTGTTACCACCAACACTCAATCCATGATACACGTGCCCACTTTCCATTGTCACAAGAGGTGGAGAAGATACTTCAACCACCTCTTCATTCTTATCCCATTTCAACACAACACCATCTCGCCCACTAGGAGTCCTGATAGCCAAAGGTAGGATGGAAAATACCTCCGCTTCAGGGGATGAAACTTAGTCCAGAGCCATGACAGATTGGTGATAGCCAAAATCTATCTCTATTTCAGTCTCAGACGAGTTATCTGTGACGTCAATGGGTGAGTTTTTTCATCTAAAAGAACCACGACCATATCAAATTTTCTATTGAATTTTGTTGGAGGGCCTAACAAATTCTTCTCCTTTGGCTCCCATTGCCTCCAAGCTCATTGTTTGAACCTTCAGTCGGTGGCTACATCTAGTAATGATAGGTGTAGATCCCTTTCCATGAATATTCTTATGAGTGCTCTATCCTTGCCCCGGGTCCTCACCATGGGACTTTTGTGAATTGAATTGTGAATTAGTTGTCCCTTTTTAATTTTTTATTAATTTTTAACACCTTAGACCTCCATTGCACATCCAACTACTCATAATCATTTTTTTTTTAATTTTGTTTCCTTCTAAACCAATGTTAAGTTATAAAATTAGGCTTCAAGGTCATTTTTCAATGACCACCTACCCACTCACTTAAGTTATAAAGTTATTTTATAAAAACAACTTAAGTGGTTGATAAAAAAGAAATAATTTAATAATCCAAGCTTAGTCTCACCAAAACCACCTATAAGACTACTAAAATAATATGGACCAAAGACTAGTTTCCAAATATAGACTTATTATAAATAGAAACTACTAAAGATAGAAAGTTCTCACCAAACACCAATTGATACAAAATTGAAGATCCTAAGATTCTTTGTGGCTTACTATGAATAGTAAGCATTGTAAACTAGCTATTTCTATAAATAGAAAGTCATGTTGAAAACCAACACTGAGCCCAATGTTGGCCATTGAGTACCCTAATCAACTCAAACTATCCTATGGGAAATATGGAGTAGGCTAATGGAAAATCCCATTTCTCAAGAGGGAGAATGGGACATTACATACATTGAAAAGTGTACCTTTTCTTGTTTATCCTCTACAAACTTTCTAGCAATTGCAATCATAGGAGTTCACATAGATCAAAGTCTTAAACATATTTCACCTTATGATATGCAGTGTGAATCATGGTGGAAATTACAAACCTTCTCTATTTGTGTAAAATATCTTGTTAGTAATCAACATTACTACATATTTGATGATCAGATCTATGATATTGTCAACTTTTAGGGCACACTTGTCAAATCTAGCTCTAATAAGCTTCATCACCACTTCATTCTTTATCACCTTCAATGTTGAGATAGGTCCTATAGATCTCAAACTAGTAACAATCATTATTTCTTATTTTGTTATCATATGTGGCATGTGTAGCCAGATGAATTTATCATGTATTATGCTCAAAAAAATATTCATCCACTCATCTTCAAAATAGAAGTTGAGAAACTCTTTCCATACATCCAACATTTTCTTTGAAAAGTATGCTTACTCTGGTTTCAATCAAAAATCATCTCTAGTTAGCAAATTTTCCCTAAACTCCATCAACTTTAAATCATTATATTCACTCATCTACGAATGAATGTAAATTCACACATTTTCTATGCGTAGCACATTTAGAGGAACCCTATAGAATGCATTGTCTTTATCTATTTCCAATTATTTGTATGGATGATTTTTAAATTTAAGCCTCATCCTCTTTTCCACATCAACAACCTAGGGAGTGAACATTGTGAACTTCACTGAACTAGGGTTTGCAAGAGATTATTAATACCTTGTGTAATTTTTCTTGTAGGGTTTCATTCAATGTTCATGAATTTCTTTAGATCTCATTTTCTCTTCTCTACTCTTCTAATTTCTTGATTAAAAATGCCTTTATAATATTAAAAATGAAACATAAATACTTTACTTGTTCCCTAAAATTCCCATTAAATGTAGCATCAAAAGGTTTCATGAAAATATTGCCAAGCCTTCACTATATCATCATAGGAACTCCTAAACATTCTAAAAATCTCTATGTCAAGGTATTTCTCACCGTATATTTCATTAATGGATTAAGAATATCAACCTATACATATATCAATATGTTGAATACGTCAACATATCATCTTTGGTAGGGTTCTATAATATTTTCTACTAAAAATCTCCTTGAGCGAATGATTTCTATCTATTTTTTGAAAGAAACATTTGCACCAAAATTTGGTATAGATTCATTCTTCACACCATTCCCTTATTTTTTCTTCCAAATCTTGTTCATCTCCTTTAAATCATCAACTAGATCAATATTCTTTTGTGAAATTGAGGGTTTCACATTCTTTCCTTTCCAAAAATTAGCTATGTGTCCTAGATTATTGCATTCATAGCATATGACACCTTGTTGCAAAGCGAGTTTAATTTTTTCTCTTTTAAGTTAATATTCAGAGGAATTATGTCAAAACCCATTAGAGTAACAGTAACGATGGAATGATTGAGACACCATTCCATTATTGTAACGATTCAACATCTATCTTTTGCATTCACTATCCTTCAGACCAAAACTATTGCATTCATATCATTGATTGAAGAATGATTGATAATTTTGGTTCATATTTATTTTACATTGTACAACTCCATGCCCAAATTTATAATAAAATAAGAGGGACTTTTAAAATATGGATACCTTTGTGCAACTACCTATCTAATAGGAGGTATCTATTTGAACGCAACTATAGACACCTGAATTTGACCACTCCCATATGGTCAAATTCACCCTTGCATTCCTCTATCCCACATCCGTAAAGAATTTTAATTAAATAACTTGTTATTTAGTTAATATTTCACTATAGCATAATGTATCCTAAGGTATTTGATTAATTAATTGAACACCTTACCTCATTCCTCTCTAAATTAAATAAATAGTCCGATTTATTTAATTTAGTCACTTTGTACAAATGAATCAAATCAATTTTTAATTCATATTTTCTCTCTCCTCATGTCGACATCCTCCATAATCCCCTTTTAATCGAGATTAACCTAATTAATCTATGATTAGGGTGTACACATCCCTAATCATCATTAGGGTCACATCCTCCATAATTTCCCACTTTCCTCTAATCCCCTCATTATCCCATTTAATCTTGCATTAGTACAACATTAATCATTGATTTAGCCTAACCTAATCCTCATGACATTTATGGAATATGTCCTTAGTCAACTATCATTAAATGCTTTCTCCTTTTGGAGAAGCCACCTCTTCCCCCTTTGAATTTAAAATTCAAATGTATTATCCCATGAATTGTGAGGAATTTGTAATTCCTCACAATCCCCTATAAGAAATTTTTAATTGCTTTATCAATCCCCATGAGAATTTATGAGGAATTTTTAATTCCTCACTTTTCCTCTCAAGATACATATGGAAAAGAACCTCCTTTATGAGGATATCTTGTCCATTCCCAAGGTAATTTAAAGTACCTCCATGCCATCACCACCTCATATCCAACTCACCCTCCCTTGGCCACGTCACCATCCACATGTCCTCATGTGATGGCTTGTGAGGCCCAAGTCCATATTAGCCCTTGATCTTCTCTCCAAGGATGAATCTCAACCATCCATCTATTTGGAGGCACTTCCCCTAAAATTTATGGATTTTTCCTCATTTGCATCAAGCATTCAATCAAGGCAACTTAGCCAAAACTAGATCACTCACACCAAGCCAACCAACCTCTTTTTTTGCACTCACATTAAGCATCCATTTTGCAAAAAATCCATTAAACATTGTAGTGTAGTAAAATACATACCCTTACATTTTCACACTTGCTTCAGATCATCTTTCTTTGTCCCTAGGGTTGTGTGTCCTTGATTTTTGGGTCGAGACTAAGATGCCACCTAGGAAATATTTATCCCCCAAAGGTCTTGGGACCCTAATTACAAAGGCACCTTAAATGGGACCCTTTTTGGAAACTATGCCCCGAGTTTCATGCCTCGGGACTAAGATGCCACCTAGGGCATCTTAGTCCCCCTTGACGTATTTTTAGGATTTAATTTCAAATTCTGGTGAGAATTAGCCTCCTTTAATTAATTAATTCATATGTTGAATTGTTGTGGTGTAATTTTAGGATATTAAGCATGGATAAGTATAAATACAAGGTTCTTTCAATCATTTTATGATAACAAGCATTCAAGTATTCATTCCTAAGGAAATTTTATGAGATCAAGAGTATTCAAGAGAAATTCATCAAGCATTTGGAGCCTTAATCAAGATTCAAGAATCATATCAAGGATCTTCTTGCATCATGTGTGTTTTTGAGCTAACATTTACATGATGTAGGGTTTTGATTCAAGCCAAGAATTCAAGTAAATATCTATTAAGCACTCCATTGATTCAAGATCTACATTCAAGCTAGCCACTTCACACGAGTTTGCAAATTTTACAACAAGGGTTTGGTGAGTTGCAACATACTTTGTTCATTCATGATTTCCCTCCTTTATTTTATTTTATTTCAAGGTTTAATTACTAACAAGGGGTTTGACCAATGCAAACCCCCATTTACTAACAATCAAAAAGTTTTTCCTCTCTTTTGTGCTTGTGATTGTAGATTTAGGTTGAAGACTTGAAGATAATTTGAAATGAAAAGTTGCAAAGTTGCATTGCAAAGTTTTCATCTTCATGGAAACTCACCTACAGGCCAAATCTGAAAGTTTTAGGAGTTGATACCTAAGAAGAAGCAAGTGTAGACATTGATTCTCAGGATCACATTCAAATATTCCAAAAATTTAGAATGGAAATAAGTTGCCACCAAGGGAATCTTAGTCCTCCTGAGGTTATTTTTTAGAAATTATTTCAGATCCGGTTTTGACATCCAAAGATTCTGAATGTACCTTGAAAAAGTTCCAATGAGACTAATAAGATAGTAAGGGAATCTTAGTCCCCCATAGCATATTTTGATAGCTTCTTTGCATTTCCAGAATCCTTGTCACATTTCTAGACATACAAGGTACATACATCATAACTTCTTTTTTCTTAATTTCATCTTTTGTATCCTTCATTTAGCTTGCATTACTAGGTGTTGTAGATTAATGTTAAGTTGTATTTTCCAAGATTTTACTCGGTGGTGAACCCCTCAAAGTTTAAAGAACCCCCTCCTAGGTCTTCCTTGTTGAGAATTGACTCACATTTGAGGTTGATAGTCAATCCAATTTGGATTCCTAGGACATTGTTGAGTGACAAAAAGAGAATAGAGTGGGAAATCCCCCCTTCTATTTTCTTTCTAGTTCATTTTGGTGAACCCAACATTTTAGAGCATTCATTTTCTGATTTGGAGTCCATTAAAGTCCTAGATCTAGGTTGCATTCATTCTTGCATTTGATCCTGCATTAGTGAAAGTGCATCTAGGGTTTCTCATATTTGAATTAGTGGAAGTGCATATAGGTTGCATTTTTTCTTTCTTGCATCATCTTATCTCATTGAAAAAAATGAAAAGTGCATATCAATCATCCTAATTGCATTCAAAATTGAAAAAAATTGCATTCAACTTTGTATCCAATTGCTTGTCATTAGATACTTTTTCTTGCATTCATTTGCACAACTTTCTATTTCTAAACATCAGGTTCTTAGGTAGGAATCCTAAGGACAATGTAAAAAACTCAATTTTTTTTGTTTTTCTAACAAAACCTCTACTCGAAAGAAAAAACCTTTCCTAGTGTCTTAGTCCCTCTCAGGGTTTTTAGATTAGAATCATGTCTTTGTTGTTTGCTTTCTATTTCACTTTCTAGAACTTCAAAATTTCACCAGTAGGACAAAGATGCCCTTAGTAGCATCTTAGCCCCTGTTGACTTTAACTTTCTAGTTTTCAAGGTTTGAAATGGCTTTTCTATGCTTTTGTGTGTTGTCTTCAATTTTTCGTTATAGTTTCCAAAATTATTATCTCAATTTCTTTCATTTCAAGTGTAGTTGTAAGAATTGAATATTGTGTTCATTGCACTTTCTTTGGTTTATCCCTTGCATGAGGTGTACTACTTGGTGTCCTACTACTAATTCTTTGGTTTAAAAAAAGTGTGAGACTCATGGCATCTCGTGGTAAAACACCCATTGTGGATCTTGGGTTATCTAGCTCTCTTACTTCTAGTGTTGGTAGTAGTTCACTATGTATGGATGATACCTTTAATACCTCTTTTTCTATGCCTACTTTACCTAAAAGTACTATTCCAAGTTCTCAAACAATGGTTGACCATATCCCTCAAGAAAACATAATGAAAATGCATGAATACCTAGGCCATTTACAAGATAGCATGAGTATTGAAAACATTTCTAACACTATTATACCTACCATAGATAGTATTCTCCACATGTGGAAAGTGATGAAGGACTAGAAGTTGTGCATAACATAGCTCAAATATTTGGAAAACATCTTCTTCCCACCACCAATAGGGCTCAAGATTCAAACAATGTGCAAAGCCAGGGAGGAAATCAAATTCCTTCCCCTTCAACTATAACCTCCATTCCTAGCTATGCCAATCTTCAAGTGACCACAATGATGCAACCAATTAGCAATATCCTTCCTACCTCACACATTTCCACTAGTGCTCCTTGTACATATGTGGCATCTAACCTAATATCTCCTCCCGTAAGCAATCCATTAACTTGTCCTCCCAACACATACACACCACCACCATATTCACCTCCACCTCAAAATACACATAATGACCCTATCATTAACCACCTTTTACAAATCCTTTCATCCATTCAATGTCAAGTTTCCACAATAAATCAAAATCAAAATGGTCTACCTTAATACTATTTCAAAAGCAACCCACTAACTTTGGAGATATTGAGAACGTTAGTGCAACAAGGTATAGAGATCCCTAGATTTGAGAAGTATGGAGGAAAGGGAGATCTTTCAAATCATGTTAATGTATTTACTACTTTGTGTATTGACTTTATCCTTGAGGAAAACCTTTTGGCTCAGCTTTTTCCTTGATCCTTGAAATATGTTGTCTTGGATTGGTTTTCTGCATTACCAAATAAATCACCTTTATTAAGCATTTCCAAGTGCATATGGTTTCTGAAATGATATTAGATGATTTGATTAGATGTAAGCAAAACAAGGGTAAAAATGTCACTAACTTTATTTCACATTATGAATCGCTTTATTCCCAAATCAGTGTGAAGATTCTTGATTCTCACCATCAAAATATGTTCATAGAAAAGTTATAAAGTAAGATACAAGACAAGCTTACCATGACAAAATTCCACTCCTTCATGCACCTATTCCCTTTGAGATTATCAAAAATCCATAGGTAGTAGTGAACCAAAAACCACCTCTACCTATCTAAAAAGTCTAAATCTTCAAACCAGAACACCTACCAGCCTTTCAGAAGACAAAATAAAAGTTTCATTCAACTAAATTCTACCTCCCAACCTACCCAATGAGTTGATACCAAAGTATCTACTATAAAAAAGAGTAATCCTTATATCTTTGGGGATCTATAAAGACAATTTACTCCCTTACCCAACACACTTCACAATATCATGACTTAGCTATTAAACAAAACATGCTTACCTTACCTCCGATTCGACCTCTTGACCCTAGCAAGCCGTTACCTCTGAGATTTAGACAAAATGTCTATTGTGCTTATCACCAACAAAAAGAACATGATATAGAACATTGCAAACACCTTAAACATCTTGTGCAAGAACTCATTGATTCTAATCATATCCAAATTGGAGGTGTGAATGATAAAGGTAATAATTCTTTAGCTCCTCCCAACCAAAACTTACTAATATTTACCAATCCCATGCCCAACCATAATATTTCATTTCTTAAGGCTAGTGAAACTAAGCCTAATGCGATGAAAATTGACATAGATGATGATAACATGAGCAATAATGAACAAAATCCTATTGATGATGATGAAAAAAATCCTATGGATAGTAATGAACAAAGTACTATTAGTACAAGGATAGGAGTGATTGACATTGAGCCTCATAAATAGCAAACTAAAATACCTATTGACATTACTTTCTCTTCAAAGTAACAATCAAGAATGCACTTGATGGTCCTCTTCATATAGCTGAAGGAATCAATAACAAGCCCACTCATAGTATTTTGATTTATCCCATCTATGGAGAGAATGTGATCATAGAGGAACTCTTATATGTGCATGAGCTCACCCAAGATAGATATGATAAAGAAAAATAATGGATTAAAATGCATGATGGTTTTTCTCATGCTACAATGGGCTCGATCACACTCCCTTTACAAGTAGGACTGAAGAAATTAAATGTATCATTCTATATCATCTATAATTTAGAACAATTTCATGTGAAGTTGGGCTATAAATGGCTTCACTCCATGAATGTGGTCCCATTTGTTGTCCATAAGTCCTTAAAGTTTCCAGTCAATAATGAAATATTCACTTTGAACCATAGTGGCTTTATACCTCCATCTTCCCATGGAAATTTTTCCTTAGATTATTTATAGCTTGAGCCCATGGAGCCTATAAGACTCCATGAGGACTTCCTTTTCCTATCCTACCAAAAGTCCAAAGAAAAATGCATAGCCAAGTTATCCCTTGAAAATTTTCCTCCACCTATGATTGAACCTCTACCCCTTGAAGAAAAAAATATTGAGCTTAAAGCCCTTCCATCTATCCAAGACCCATCCATAAAAAATCCCTTGCCTATTTCCTACAAAATTCCAAGGGAAACCCAAACAAGTCATAATCTTCCTCCTAAGAAAATTTATAAAGTCAAAGAGAAAGTGGTTGAACAACCTTCCATGCTTTCTTTCATTCTTCCATCACAAGAAGAAAAGAAACCTATGGTTGAAAATCCCACTCCTACACAAAGACAAACTGAAAACCATAATAAAATGGAACTAAAATGATAGAGATCGTAGGCATAGATGCCATACTATTACTCAAAAGATGAATGAAGAGATTGATATAGAAAATTAAAATATGAACTTGATAGAAGCAATAAATGATAACCCTCCTCTCTTACCAAAACAAACATATATTATTTCTCCAACACAATAAGGACCAACACCTTCTATGGATATAATCATTCATCCTCCTGTTGTGGTTAACTTGGAAGATGATGAAGAAATTGCTAAAATTGATGAGCAAGTGCATAATGAGTTGAATTTGTTATTTTCCTCTTCCAGGAGCTTACATGATAATAAATGTGGTGATCCTCCTAAATTGAGTGATGTGCCACATGTTGAACTTGGTGATTCTCCTAATATAGTAGTTGATGTTGTCCTTCTCGCTAGTGATCTTTATTTTGCATATACTGAACAAGACTGGGATGTTGATGACTTGCTGGTGGTTGAATCACATGTGCTATACTAGTCTTTTTTATTTCCTTTTTACTTTTTTTTGGTTGATTGCATTTGTGTGTGATATGATCCTCTGTTATGTTTGATGTTTCCTCTCTATGTGCATTCCTCTATTTTTACCTTCAATCTTCTATATGTTGTAAGCTTTTTTTTTCTTTTCATTGATATTTGCATTTACATTCTTGCCTTTTGTTTTCCTTTTGGGGATGACACAAGGTATCGTGATACCCTATGTCTCTTCCATGTTGACCCAAAATATTTTTCATTATCTTTTCTCTTTCTTTCATTCTTGTCTTTTTTTTCCTTTTGGGGATGGCGAAAGGCATTGAGAAACCCTATCTCTTCCATGTTAACACAAAATATTCTTCATTATCTTTTCTTTTCTTTTCATTTTTTCTTTTTTTTTTCCTTTTGGAGATGAAAAAAGGAATTGAGACACCCTATGTCTCTCCCATGTTGACTCAAAAGGATTTTTTTTTCACTCTCTTTGTGTCATTCTTCTAGTTCTATGTGTATTTTGGGAATGATTACAGTTTTGAGCTCTCTAATATCATTGCAACAAAGATAGATAATGACCCCGAATCCATATATCCCTTATGTTTTTCTAGGGGGAAACTCTCTTTTCCTTTTTCATGTTTTTCTACTTTAAACTAATTTCTCATAGCATGGTATTTAGCAATTTCTTTAAAGTGGGGGCATACATTGGAATTATTTTGGCATGATTTCATTTGCATTTTTATTTTTCATGTTCCTTGGTTTTATGTTCTTACTTCATGTCATTTGTTTTTCTCTTTGTGGTGACATTGGGAATAATGTCCTTCAAAAGCTTGATCTATCTTAGCATATTACATTCCTCTTAGTGGTGATACGACACACTACATTCCCTAGGTTGTGTATCTTTTATCCTTTGATTGGTCCTCTCTTGGAGACATTAGGAACAATGTCCCCTAATATTAATACCTCACATGAATTAAGAAAAATCCCTTTGAATATCCCTCTTTATTGTTGCATTGTGTTTTTGTACCTTATTAAATTCGTGGAGGTATGGATTTGATATGGTCCCCTAGGGCTCACCTAGTGAACAACTAGCCTCACTAGCCCTTGTGAGCATGCATTTATGTACCTTTTAAAGTCAAGGACATATGAATTTGATATGGTACCCTGGGGCTCACCTAGTGATCAACTAGCTTCACTAGCCCTTGTGAGCATGCATTTTATTTTTGTCCTTATCATAGTCATGGGGCTATGACTTTTATATGGAACTTTTGGGTCTCACTTAGTGGACAACTAGCTTCACTAGTCCTTGTGAGCATGCATTTTGTTTGCACAGTGGAAAACACATTCCACTTGTAAACCTCTTTTGGAAAAATAGCCTTGACCCATTCCACAACACAATGGATGACTAGTCGAAGCTTGATCCATTGAATTTATCTTTTTCCTTTTTCCTTTTTCTATATTTTATGGTGTATGTTTGCAATCTATTTATGGCTTCATATATCATCTGCATGTGTGTTATTTTGTGCTTATGTTGGTTTTCTATAGAATTTTGATCCTGGGGGCTTGGCCACCCGCTTGGTTATTCTCATCATATCTTACTAGCATTCGTACATTTGAATCCCTCTTGATTGTGTGGTTGGCTACATTAGTGTGAGTTTGAAGCAGGATCATCCTCTCACTAAAGTGGGGGCTAAATGTAGTGTAGGAAAATGCATACCCTTGCATTTTCACACTTGCTTGGGCCCACCTTGCTTTGCTTATCCTTATTAATTTCTTAATTGGTCCTATTTTGGATCCACAAGCCTAATAAACTATATCTTTTTCTGGCTAATCTCAACAAACATCAAAGGATAAATGATAATTTAAATATTTTCGTTGTGTGTCCTTGACTTTTGGGTTGGGACTAAGATTCCACCTAGGGTGTCACTTTTCCCCAAAGGTCTTGGGACCTTGATTTCAAGGCACCTTAAATGGGCCCCTTTTGGAGTTTGTGCCCTAAGTTTCATTCCTTGGGACTAAGATGCCACCTAGGGCGTTGTAGAATCCCTTAAGGTATTTTTGAGATTTAATTTGAAATTTTGGTGGGATTTAGCCTCCTTTTAATTAATGAATTCATATGTCACCTTGTTGTGGTGTAATTTCAGGATATTAAGAATGGATAAGTATAAATACATGGTTCTTTCAATCATTTTATGATAATAAGAATTTAAATATTCATTTATAAGGGAAGTTTATGAGATCAAGAACATTCAAGAGAAATTCATCAAGCATTTGGAGCCTTCATCCAGATTCAAGCATCATATCAAATATCTTCTTGCATCATGTGTGTTTTTGAGCTAACATTTGTGATGTAGGGCTTTGATTCAAGCAAGCAATTCAAGTCAATATCTATCGAGTACTCAATTGATTCAAGATCTACATTCAAGCTAGCCACTTCATACAAGTTTGTAGACTTAAAAACAAGGGTTTGGTGAGTTGCAACATAGCACTTTTTTCATTCAGCATTTCCCTCCTTTAGTTCATTTCATTTTAAGGATTAATTACCAACAAGGGGTTTGACCAAGGAAAACCCCCATTTACTAATAATAAACAAGCTTTTCCTATCTTGTGTGGTTTTTATTGTAGATTTGGGTCAAGGACTTGAAGATGAAGTGCAAAGTTACAAAGTTGTAAGCTTTCATTCCAAAGTTGTCATCTTCACAGAAAATCACCTACAAGCTAGATCCTGAAGTTTTAGGACTTGCAATCTGAGAAGAAGGAAGTGTAGACATTGAGCCTTAGGATCACATTCAAAGATTCCAAAAATTTAGAATGGGGTTAAGTCACCACCTATGGCATCTTAGTCCTCCCAAGGGTATTTTTCAAAAAGAAAAAAAGATCTGGTTTTACAATCTAAAGATTCTACATATGCCTCAAGAAATGACAATCATAATAATAAGATAGTAAGGGTGTCTTAGTCCTCCATAGAATTATTTTATAGCTTATTTCCATTTCCATATTCCTTGTCACATTTCCAGATTTCCCAAGTATAGACATCATAACTTCATATTGCTTAATTTCATCATTTGTATCCTTCATTTAGCTTACATTACTAGGTGTTATAGATTGAATGTTAAGTTGTCTTTGTTGGAATATGTGCCTCAATCCTTACTAACATTAAACTCCTTGAAGGAAAATTTGGTGTGACATCATGGATGTCTAGCTGACCAACTTTTCTAAAGCTTTTGAAATGTTCATATCGTTGTGATAGGGTTGATGTCTTGCCGACAAGTCTATTGCTGTGACCTTTTGGAAAATGGAATGTCTTGTCAAATGGGTGTCCACGTAGAGTCTTCACGGTGACTCAAAGACTTCGGCATGAAGTCTTGGAAACCGATGTGAGTCTCACTGACTGATGGATTCTTTGGGGTAACACAAGGTGCTCGGTATGTGGTCTTGGCGAAGACAATGTCTTGCTGACTCGGTAAGACTTAGTTGCTCGATGTGAGGTCTCAACGCTCACTGTGAGGTCTTGGAAAATACCATGCCTTGCTGACTAGTGTTTGGAGTGATTGGTATGACTTAGGACTTTGGTATGAAGTCTTGGTGAAATCAATAAGTCTCGTCGACTCTTGGACACTTCGGTATGACATGTTTGGCTGGTGTAAGGTCTTAGCGAAAGACATAAGTCTTGCCGACTCGGTAAGACTTGGATGAGCTCGGTATGGAGTTCAGAAAAGATGAATGTCTTGCTAATTGTCAGGTGTTTCGGTAAAGCTTAAGGAGACTCGATGAGAACTCTTGGTGAATGGGAAGTCTTACTAATGGAAAAGTGGAAATTAATAAGACTTGTGAGAATCGGTAAAATGTCTTGCCGATGGAGGAATCTCTTTTCGATAGAAATGAAATGGATGTCGATGGATTTGGCATGACTCGAAGACTTCGATATGAGGTCTTGGGGAGATCGGTATGTCTTGTTGATGGTTTCCCTGAGTTCGATATGACTTGTGACATTCGATATGAATCTCGCCAACTGTTGAAGACTTATGCCGATACTGTTATGAATCTTTTGAGCATCGGGGAGACACCTCCCATGTATCACTGACATACGAACCCAGCTAAATGTTTCTATAACCATTTGACCTTGTGACTGTCCTATGTGGCATCCCGGTAGACCAATTAGAGGAAGTAGATTTCAAACGGATGAAGGTTGGATTTTTTGCATCAATTGCAATGCTGGAGAAAAACTACATGTAAGAAAAATCTAGAAAAGGCATGGAAACTTTCTTCGATGGAGCATTGTTGGATAAGGATCAATAAGGAGATAAAATCAAAATGTGATAAGAATTCAAGAATGAGTTTTTTCATGTGGTGGAGAGCATTTTTTCTGTGAAAGAGATTGAATAGTGAAACTACTGTGAAACACAAGAGAGTTGTATCTCTGTTTTGTATGTAATCTTTTGTTACTGTAATACAAAGAGTTTTAGCTTGGTGTGGTAAATTTTTCCCGAAAGGGTTTCCCACGTAAATTTGTTGTTCAGTTGTCTTTGTGTATTTTTTCTATTTCTGTTAATCTTTCATGTGTGTCTTAATTAGATTGTAATTTGAAAATTAAAATCCCTTCATTGCATTCTTCCCTGAGGATTTAGCGTTAGTAAAGTGTTTCCGCACCTCTACTTTCCTTACAAGTGGTATAAGAGCCTGGCTAGTTGTGTTATCCTTGTGAGTGGGTTGGGTTTTTTGTGTCAATTCTTTTTTAGTGGGAGTCTGGTAGAGGTTTGATAATTTAATTACAAATTAAGATGGCAAGCACATCCAAAAAGATGGAGATAGAGAAATTCAATGGTAGCAACTTCAAGTTGTGGAAACTCAAGATGGAAGATCTGTTAGTGGACTGAGATCTTTGGAATTTTGTGTCTAGAACAAAACCTCAGGCCATGAAGCAAGAAAATTGGAACCTGGCAGATAGAAAATCAAAAGGGCTGATAAGGCTCTGTTTAGTTGACTCTTCTTCTGAACGTGCATGAAGAAAAGACTGCAGCCTATTTGTGGACAAGACTAGGTGCTATTTATTAGGGCAAGTCCTTGGTGAACAAGTTGTTTTTGGGGAAGAAGATGTACAACTTGAAGATGTAGGATGGAGTTGGTTTTGCTGATCACTTGAATGCTTTCAACATGTTGATTGCTCAGTTAGCATCTATTGGTGTGAAGATAGAAGAAGATTGATGTATGCTATTGCTATGTTCTTTGCTTGATTCGTGGGATCATCTGGTGATGGCTATTGGGAGTGCAACATCTTCATTCAAGATGAAAGATGTTGTTGCTTCTCTGTTATCAAAAGAAATGAGAAGAAAATATTTTGAGATGGCAAAGGAGGCTCTGGCTACCAGAGGTAGATCAAAGGAGAAAGGCAAGAAGAAGGACAATAAATCCATGTCAAAATCAGAATGAAGATCAAAGTCTCCTGGAAAGAAGTCCAAAGTGAAATGTTGGAATTGTGGGCAACCTGGTCATGTACGAAAGGATTGAAGGGAGGAGAAAAAGAAGAAGAAGAACTCTTCTAGAAATGATTCTTCTCAGAGTGATTTAGATGCCTTCATTGTAGCTTTGGCTACATGGGAATTAGATGATGTCTGGGTGATTGATTCTAGAGCATCTTTTGACATGACATCTCACATAGATTGGTTCATGAAGTATGAAGAATACAATGGTAGAAAGGTGTACCTATCAAGTGATTCATCTTTAGAAATTGTTGGCCATGAAAGAGTCAAAATTCAATTCCCTGGTGGAAGAGTGAAGGGAATCAATGATGTAATGCACATACCAGGCCTGGCTCATAATTTATTGTTTGTAAGTAAGCTGAATGATATTGGAGAGTAGGTCATGTTCTCTGGAAATGGTTGCAAGATGAATAGAGGCTCTATGGTGCTAGCTAGGGGTGCTCAGATTGGTACTCTATACAATCTAGACGCACTGGCTGTCCAATGCAATAGTGTCTCTAAAAAGTCACTTAAGGCTACTCATGAAGAAAAGAAGGAAAACATTCATGGTGGTGTAAACGCCATGGAGGTTAAACTTCCAGTAGAGAAGACCATGCTCTGGCATCATAGGCTAGGCCACATTGGTGAGAAAGGTTTAAAAACCTTGAAAAATAAAAGCCTGGTAGAAGGGCTTGAAGATTGTAATCTTGAGTTCTATTTTTGTGAACATTGCATATATGGAGAGCAACACCGTGTTTCATTTTATTCCAGTCCTCACAAATCTTTTGGTTTGCTTGATGATATTCATTTTGATGTGTTTGGTCCAGTGAATGTTCCTTCTTTGTCTAAATCAAGATACTATGTGTCGTTTATTGATGATTATTCAAGAAGAGCATTTGTATATTTTCTAAAAGCAAATCAGAAGTATTCAGTCGATTTAAGGAATTTAAAAACCTTGTAGAAAATTAGACTGGTAGAAAAATAAAATGGCTAAGGATTGACAATGGCGGTGAGTTTTGTTCTGATGAATTTGAAAGGTACTGTAAGGACCATGGAATTAAAATACATAAGACTACACCTTACACTCCAAAAAAAAATGGAGTTGCTGAAAGGTTCAACAAGATAGTTATGGAGAGAGCATGAAGTATGCTGAGCAGTGCTAGCTTGGAGGAGAAGTTCTGGGCTGAAGCAGTCTCTACAACATGTTACTTGGTAAATCACTCTCCTAACTCTACTCTTGTTGAGAAGACACCCTTGGAAGCATGGTCTAGAAAGAAGCCCTCTCTGAGACATATTTGTGTCTTTGGCTATGAGGCATATGCATATGTGCCATTTGAAAAAAGATCTAAGTTAGAAAACAAAGTTGTAAAGTGTATTTAAACAAAGTTGTAAAGTGTATTTTTATTGGCTATAGTGCTGGCATAAAAAGATACAAGCTTTGGAACCCTGAGACAGAGAAGGTTTTGCATAGAAAAAGCGTTATCTTTCGTGAGCTGAAACCTTCTACATTGGATCTACAGTCAGAGAAGAAATCAGAAAATGGAAAGGATGTAGCAGTAATTCCTCCGACACTAGATAAGCAGGAATTGAAAAATCAAAATGTACCTGATACTGAGGAGAGCTCAAGTAGTTTTGAAAGTTCTGATGAAGATGAAGAACCATCTCAGCCTCAGCCTATGAGGAGTTCAACTCATGAAAGAAAGCAACCTGAAAGGTATGGGTTTTATTTAATTGAGTCTACTTGTGCCTATGCTTTAATTTCTAGCATTGATGAACCTAGGACTATGAAAGAGGCATTCAAAATGTCTGATACAAACTCTTGGTTGGAAGCCATGAATGAAGAAATGGCATCATTAGGCAAAAAAGATACCTAGAGTTTGGTGCCATTTCCTAAAGGCAGAAAAGTTGTGGGCTGCAAATGGGTGTTTAAAAAGAAAATAGGTTTGGACGACAGTGTAGAAAAATATAAAGCAAGGTTAGTTGCGAAAGGTTACTCCCAGGTAGAGGGAATTGACTATGGAGAAATCTTTTCTCCTGTAGCTAAGCTGACATCTATTAGATTTCTTTTGTCACTTGTAGTAATGTATGACTTAGAAATTGAGTAGATGGATGTGAAGACAACATTTCTTCATGGTGATCTTGAAGAAGAAATTTATATTTCCCAACCGGAGCACTTTGTGGAGAAAGGTAAAGAAAGATTGGTTTGCAAGTTAAAGAAATCTCTGTATGGTTTAAGAAAATTCCCTAGAATGTGGTACCAAAATTTTGACATGTTTGTTTTGTCATTAGGATTTGTAAGATCAAAATGTGATCACTATGTGTATTACAAAGTTGAAAGTGATCAAGTCCTTATTATTGCACTCTATGTTGATGATATGTTGTTCATAGGAAATAGTAAACTAATGATTTCTGATCTTAAGTCTTAGTTGTCTGTAAAGTTTGAAATGAAAGATCTTGGTGCAGCAGGGTATATTCTGGGAATGGAAATAACTAGGGACAAGAAGAATAGAAAGCTTTGGCTCAGTCAGAGTAAGCATGTCAAGACTGTTCTGGAGAGATTTTGTATGACTAATTACAAATAGCTAGTTGTTCCAGTTATGTAGGGAACGAAGCTATCTGTTGAGGATTGTCCAAAATCTTCTTCTGAGATGGAGGACATGGCCAGTGTGCCTTATGCAAGTGTAGTTGGAATTATCATGTGTGCAATGGTCTATACAAGGCCAGACATTTCCCAAGCAGTGGGATTTCTTAGCAAGTTTATGGCTAATCCTAGAAGGACACATTGGGATGCTATGAAAAGAGTGTTTAGGTATCTGAAGGGAACTTCAGATATGCTTTGTGTTACCATGGAAACATGGTTGAGTCATAGAGGACTCTCAGTATTCGTGGTTATGTGGACTCTGATTGGGCAGGGGACATTGACAATAGAATATCCACCAGTGGATATATTTTCATGATGAATGGTGGTGCAGTGAGTTGGATGAGCAAGTGGCAAGCTGTAGTTGCTTTGTCCACTAAAAAGGCAGAATACATGGCAACAACACATGCCTGTAAAGAAGCAATCTGGTTAAAACAATTGTGTTCTAACATTGGTTTTGATGTAGGAAGAATTACTATTTACTGTGATAGTCAGAGTGCTATATGTTTGGAAAAGAATCCTACTTTCCATGCCAGGACGAAACATATAGATGTACAATATCACTTTGTACCAGATATCATGGAGGATGGGAAGGTCTCTTTGGAGAAAGTGGATACTCTAGAGAATGTTGTAGATGCATTGATGAAGCCTGTGAGCATAGACAAGTTTAGGTGGTGTGCCAGTTCGATGGGCCTCTTGGCCCATGAATTTCAGTAGTTTTATTATGTTCTGGAGGTGTTAGTAAGATCTTCGTCAAGTGGGAGCTTGTTGGAATATGTGCCTCAATCCTTACTAAAATGAAACTCCTTGAAGGAAAAGTCAGTGTGAGATCATGGATGTCTAGCCAACCAACTATTCTGAAGCTTTTGAAATGTTCATATCACTGTGACAGGGTTGATGTCTTGCCGTCAAGTCTATCGTTGTGACCTTTTGGCGAATGGAATGTCTCGCCAAATGGGAGTCCACGTAGAGTCTTCACGGTGACTCAAAGGCTTTGGCATGAAGTCTTGGTGACCGATGTGAGTCTCACCGACTAATGGATTCTTCGGGGTAACACATGGTGCTCGGTATGTGGTCTTGGTGAAGACAATGTCTTGCCAACTCAGTAAGACTTAGTTGCTCAATGTGAGGTCTCGACGCTCACTGTGAGGTCTTGGTGAAGACCATGTCTTGTTGACTGGTGTTTGGAGTGATTGGTATGACTTAGGACTTCGATATGAAGTCTTGGTGAAAGAAATAAGTCTTGCTGACTCTTGGACAATTCGGTATGACATGTTCGGCCGGTGTAAGGTCTTAGTGAAAGACATAAGTCTTGCTGACTCAGTAAGACTTGGATGAGCTCGGTATGGAGTCTCGGCGAAAGATGAATGTCTTGCCGATTGTTATGTGTTTTGGTAAATCTTAAGGAGACTCGATGAGAACTCTTGGCGAATGGGAAGTCTTGTCGATGGAAAAGTGGAAATTGATAAGACTTGTGAGCATTGGTAAAACATCTTGCCAATGGAGGAATGTCTTGCTGGTAGAAATGAAATGGATGTCAATGGATTTGGCATGACTCAAAGACTTTGATACGAGGTCTTTCCAAGATTGGTATGTCTTGTCGATGGTTTCCCTGCGTTTGATATGACTTGTGACATTCGATATGAATCTCACCAACTGTTGAAGACTTATGTCGATACCGTTATGAATCTTTTGAGCATCGAGGAGACACCTACCATGTCTCATCGACATGCGAACCCAACTAAATGTTTCTCTGACCATTTGACCTTGTGACCATCCTATGTGGCATCCTGTTGGACCAATCAGAGGAAGCAGATTTCAAACGGATGAAGGTTAGATTTTTTGCATCAGTTGCAACGCTGGAGAAAAACTATGTGCAAGAAAAATCTGAAAAAGGCATGGAAACTTTCTTTGATGGAGCATTGGCAGATAAGGATCAACAAGGAGATAAAATCAGAATGTGATAAGAATTCAAGAATGAGTTTTTTCGTGTGGTGGAGAGCATTTTTTCTGTGAAAGAGATTGAGTAGTGAAACTACTGTGAAACACTAGAGAGTTGTATCTCTGTTTTGTATGTAATCTTTTGTTACTATAATACAAAGAGTTTCAGCTTGGTGTGGTGGGTTTTTTCCCGAAAGGGTTTCCCACATAAATTTGTTGTTCAATTGTCTTTGTGTATTTGTTCTATTTCTGTTAATCTTTCATGTGTGTCTTAATTAGATTGTAATTTGAAAATTAAAAGCCCTACATTGCATTCTTCCATGAGGATTTGACGTTAGGAAAGTTTTTTTGCAGCTCTACTTTCCTTACAGTCTTATCCAAGCTCCAAGCTTAAAGATCCCCCTCCTAGGTCTTCCTTGTTAAGAATTGACTCACCTTTGAGGTTGATATTCAATCCTATTTGTATTCCTATGACATTGTTGATTGATAGAAACAAAATAGAGTGGGAATTCCCCCTTCCATTTTTTTCTAGTTCACCCATTTCCATCATTGCATTCCTCATCTCATTAGCTTCATTTTCCACTAGGTTTTATGCCATTTTGTAAGCCAAGGACCACAAAAATCAACCATCAAAGGGCCAACCAAAGGAACAATTCAAGAATGGTGAAATTTTTTATTTTCTCGAGTATTTTGTTTGATTTAAAATAGACTTATCCCAAGGTGTTGTTAGTGTCTTTCTTATTTTTAATTTCTTGTTTTTTTGACATATTTGGACTAGAAATTCACTTGCACACATTTTTGGAACACCCGGTGGGACCCATGTCATGAGTCTCTTTCACTTTTTTTTTTGTTTCAAATTTTGTAGGTTCAAATTTAGACCACAAAGGAAAATCCACCTTGACAGGAAAATCCACCTAATTGTAGGGGAAATTCTATGTTGATATAGGCAAACACACATACACCCCTCACTCAGAGGTGTGAACCTGCATTCATTACCCAAAACCAACAATTTCAAAGGAAAATGCGCTTAGGTAGATTGAATGGGCAGTCTTCAAAACTTGAGTGGTGATCCTACTTTGATAGAAGAGGAAAATACACTTATGCCTCTCCCTTGGATAGGAGATCTCACAAATTCCCATTCCATAAAAAGGTAATCCTGTACATCAGGGAAAGGAAAATTTGGTCTACATAGGGGTGATTCTGAAGTAATCCAAAACATTAATTTTTTTGATTCACACTCTCATTTGATTTTGGATTTGGGTACTAGTCAGCTAACTTGTTTGTTTGTGCTTATGATATTATACTAACATTTATGTATCTTATTATATTTTTTAGTTGTAGGATGAGAAGTTGAAGCCCCTTTAGTTAGATTGTTTGTTGTTTTCCATAATAGCTAGGCACACATATATTTAATTAAAGGGTAAATTTACTTTTTTTCCATGTCAGAGAGCATGTTATTGATGTATTCTCTCCTCTAGCATTGTATGGTGAGCCTGGGTGATAAAAAATTGTAATAATTCCAATCTAGTTGAGTCCACCTAGGGGTGCTAGTACATGTATGCAGTCCCCTTGTGTTATGTGCAAGCCTGGGGATCATAAATTTTTAGTACTCCCTTCCCTTTAGAGGAATTTCTTGGGGATTCCATCACCCCAAGGGATGATCTCAACCATATGTACTGGTGGGCTATATAAAGGGGGGAGAGCTAAAACTATATCCCAATAAAATCATGTGTTTGGCAAAGCACTAATACTAGGGTTGTTCCTAGTTAGGTGTGAAGGGTTGGTCCAAGTTTCCAGTACCTTGTTGGGGCTCCCGATCCATGCTTTTGATAGGTTAGTGTTCATGTTTGTTTCCTTATGTACCCTGGTGGTATATCGAGGACTCCCTAGAGAGCCTGTTTAACCTAGATAAAACCTATGTTTAGTCATGGCTTGGTGTAGTGTAGGGATTGTGGATGACACCTCAAAATTACTCGCCATGTATTCCCTTAGGTAGAGATAGAAATCCTCATGGTGAAATATGGTATTTCCCAAGTGAGAGAGTGAAGGTGAGCCCATGGCATCTATTGATGAACCTATACAATTGAATCTCTAGCTATCTGCCCTCATGAGAAAGGGTGATCTAGAAAACCACCCCAATATCATGGAGTATTAACTTTAGGGTATCCCCTCAAGGTGGTGGGACTACAAAAAGTTTGTACTATTTTACTACTAATTTTAGGCTTGTGCTATCTGGCATGTCTTCTTGTGATATATCAGTGCTTGTCGTCAATCTGAGTCAGTCCCAGTCCATTGCTTGTTGATTATTGTTTACATCCTTTGTCATAGTTTTCCCCTACCCTTAGTGGTGAGTTTTCTTCTTATAGAGGTGAAATTTCTTTGTGGAAAAGTTATCCTACTTTGAAAAGCGTGAAGCCATGTCAAAGTCTAATCCAATCATCCTGATAGGCGAATTCGCTTTTGTCAAGGGTAGATTTGTTGGGGTCTCTAGAAAGGTGACCTCACATCCACTTGTTTCTTGAATAGGTGATCTCGTCATCCTCACAAGTGATCCTATGTCCACATATCCTAGTCCTCCATCCATACTTCCTATAGAATAGGTGAAATGGCGATCCACAGGGGTGATTTCATATCAAGACCCTACCATCCTTGTCCGTACACTTAAGGAAATAAGTGATATTGCTATCTCGATAGGCCTTTTGCATCTTGTCTATACAGTTGAAGAAAGGGGCAATCTCAAGAGTTATATAGGAAATCCTATGTCCCTGAGAGGTGATCTCAGATCTTCCAGTATATTGTAGTAGGGGGGCCCTACTACAAAGTAAATTACAAAGACACTTTTGAAGAATATGCTGATATTGTTGGTGCCAGATTTAACCCTGATATGGAAGAATTTTTGAATTATTTGTTTGCAGGATTATCTTCCACTTTCAATGAATGTATGATCCAATATCTGGTTCATTATCCAAGAACAGGATATCGATTCCCCAAAATTGAGTTTTATCCTCTTGAAGCAAGATGGAAACTTGAAGTCAAGATTCAGAATATGGATATTAGCCTGAGACTAGCACTCCTTGCTACCAGAAGAGAGCTAGACCTGGCATATTCTCAGGATTATGTGGTACAGATTGATTATGCCTTCAATTCCATTCCTGAAGATTGGAATAAGGTCTACCACGAGTTACCTGATCAATTATTGGATCCTATACCATTTTAATGGTTAGCACATGGGCTTGTCTGTGCCGTGATGTCACCCACATTACGATGTGACAATAGGATGCAACCCTATTTTGAAAAAGAAAGATCCCATAATAACTTTTGGGTGTAAAGTCTGCATGTACGTGACATGTGTCCTAATCACGGTTGTCTTTTTCCTGTTAAAGCCACTCTTCACATGGCTACGAAAAAGTTTTGTTGGTCGAATATTGTCCTTGTTCATGCATTAACCCAGTGGGTCCTACTACAGATAAGTTTCTTTTCTGTGTCCCTCTTCTATTGGTGAAACTCAAATTTTATTCAATGAAAGGTAAAAGATCAGTAGGGTGAAGCCATGTCAAAGTCTAATCCAATCATCCTGATAGACGAATTCACTTTTGTCAAGGGTAGATTTGTTGGGGTCTCTAGAAAGGTGACCTCACATCCACTTGTTTCTTGAATAGGTGATCTCGTCATCCTCATAGGTGATCCTATGTCCACATATCCTAGTCCTCCATCCATACTTCCTATAGAATAGGTGAAATGGCTATCCATAGGGGTGATTTCATATGAAGACCCTACCATCCTTGTCCGTACACTTAAGGAAATAAGTGATATTGCTATCTCAATAGGCCTTTTGCATCTTGTCTATACAGTTGAAGAAAGGGGCAATCTCAAGAATTATATAGGAAACCCTATGTCCCTGAGAGGTGATCTCATATCTTCCAGTCTATACAAAATCTTGTTTAGGTGACCTAGCTTCCCATTTTGGCAATCCCGCAAGTCCAGACTATATAGTTTTAGACATAGGCAATCCTATGAATCCTAGAGTGGCGATCTTATCACACACAAAGGTGAGTATGTGTCCCTTTAGATAGGTGATCCTATGAAATAAAAAGGAAAATTCATTACCCATAGAGGCGAATCTACCTCCCATATGAAAACTAGAGAGTGAACCCTCTTAACGACCAAAACCCTATCATTTACTGAGTCCATTCTTGTGATCCAAATTTTTTATCATCATCCATCTATCCGCAATCATCATTTTTATGCATTTGTATTTTTCAAAAGTCATCAAATCTTTGATCAAATCACGTAGGTTCATCTTAGGACATCCCTAGGCTATAGATCCATCACCGATTCATCAATTTGAGTCCCTTGGATATATTTTAGGGGTTTTTTATCCAATTGGGTTAGGTAACTAACCCTAATCACTATCATCCAAGCTTGCTCAGGATTGTCATCCATCTTGAGTTAGTAATCCCTCATGACCTTATCACTTTACTTCCATCTCAAGGTAGATCTTGCACTATAATCATCATATTTATCATTTGATCCAATCCTTATCATCCAACATCATCTAGCTGAACTCTTGAACCTAGTTCAAAGTTGATCCAATCAATCCCATCCAACTCATCATCTGATCTAATCAATCTGTTGATCTAATCCAATCTCATCAAAATAGTAACCACAATCAGCTTAGCAATCATCCCCTTAATCAATTAGTCCATCATCCTAGTGAATTTATAATTCATCATCTAGGTCATTAATACTTAAGTGCATCTTAGGGCTAAGGGTTATCTTAGTCTTCTCGTCATCTATATTTTCATGATCATTACCACTTGAGCATATGCAAGGAAACTTATGGAGCTACAACAGTCCCATGGTGCTCAACTTCAACATAATATGAATCCACCCTCTAATAGGGGATCTTCACAATCCAATAAGTGCATCCTCACCCTTTCATCAAGGAATGTATGGTCAATCAATCAAAGCTAACTGTTGATGAATATCTTAGTGTTCTTACTAATGTGTAAATTATTGACTGTCTTCTTGTCAAGTGTGGGGATCAAATTCTTGCTCAATTTCTCATGAGAGGTACCAAGCCCCCACTAGGGTTTGATATCTCACAATATGTCAATATCACATCCCATCCTATAATATAGCATCCACAAAGTTATCAAGTAAATCCAAGATCATCAATCCCTCAAGTCCCAAAAGTTAATTTTCAAGACACATTGTATCAACCTAGGTTCAAAAATGATGTTCATTATCAGATCCTACCCTTTCCTATTCAGATTTCCATAATGGCATAGTGCCTGATCCCAACAATCCTCAAGACCCTAATCCTAATAATCTTCAAGGTTCTACTAGTCCTCAAGGTCTCAGTCCTATTAATTCACAGAGTGGTAATCCTCAATGTTTCATCCCTATTCCTTCCATACCATCTATTCCACCACGCCAACCCAATCACCTAACTCAATCATTAAGGAGAATTGGGAGCAATGCATATAATCCTTTCGCCTTTATGCCTCCTTACATCCCTCTCATTTGCACCCACCAATTTCCATAAAAAAATATGTTTCTAAATCTAGGAATCCCTATTCCACAACAACCATCTTACCAAAAACTCCTGCATCAATCTCAGGGAAACCCATTGTAGACACACAAAATTGACATCATGCATAATCATATTTTCTCATCAATTAAATAAACCAAGTTTAATTGATTAATCTCCTAAGGTCATCCATTTAAATTGAATAAATTAACTTTATTTAATTTAATCCTAACAACATCCTCTTTGATTAATAAATCAAATATTTATTTAATCTAGTTTGAAATCACCTTCCATCCCTTTTGATTTAAATAAATCAAAGTATTTAAGTCAAATGGGTCAAAAGAATCTAAACATCATCTAAGTTATTCTAATCCTGATTAACCTAATCTAATCACCCATCACATCCTCTAGTTTTTCCCACTTGCACAAATAAATCAATTTATTGATTTATTAATTCATCATTTTCTTTCAGCATGGCATCTTTGGAAGAATATTCCTCAAGTTTGAATTTGCAAGAAAGTTGACTTGTCCCTTCCAACATGGCAATAACTTCTTTTACATGTCCCCCACTTGGAATTTAAGTCTCTTTTTCTCCCTCCAACAAGCTAAATTTGAATTTGAAAAGGCCAACCAATCTCATATATTGGCACATTGACCAAAAATTGCACATTCCTCAACCACTCACAAGGTGACAAGTGGGTCCATCTCATTGGCTAAAACATTATCCCACATTGCTCTCTTTTGAGCACTCTTTCAATTTGAGATTTTATAAGTAATATGCCTCATTCTTTAACAAGGCATCCAAAATCCTCATGCAAAGTTGCTCTCTTCAATTAAGAGCTAAATTTGTACATTGCATCATTATCATTGGAATTATCAAGGGTTGGGAAAGGGCTTATTTCCACATAAAAGAAGCACCAATCCACAATGGGATAGATATGTATCTTGTTTTTATGCTCTCAATTAGTTTGTGTTATTATCTTGTTTATGAAGGCATAACGCATTATTTCATAGGAGCATTTAGTAAGTTTGCATGAACTAAACTTCTTTATGGAGTTTAGAATGTTTGCAGATTTATTGGTGCTTCACCCATCATAGCCTCTTTATCATCTACAAATCCCATCACAACCCTTGCAACAAATGCAAGTCCCATCACAATCTCAAATTCCACCTCATCAATCCCAAATCTTGTCACAACCTCACTAATCCCAAGTCAATCCACAATCACAACAAGTACCCTCTCGATCCCAAGGAAACCCTATTACTCAATATCAAAATTATTCTCAACCCCCATCTCACCATGTTTTGCCTCACTATCACCAATTGCCTCCACATAACACATATTACTAGTTTCCTCCTCCACCAGGCACTTCTAGATCACAACATACCACCTCAAACACTAATCCTAATTACTCATACTATAATCAAGATCCTTCATCCCAACAACCACAACAAAACATTAATTTCCAATAGTAAAATATGAAATGACCTCCACACATACCCCAACAACAACCCACTTATAATTATCACTCTAATACTAATTATTCATACTACAATCAACAGTCCTCATCCCAGTAGCAGGGTCCCTCCTCATCATATTACCATGCCCATCCATCACACCAAAAAATATATACCAATCCTCAATCCTCATATGAAGAGAAATACCAACAAATCCCTTCATACCTATCATCACCATCATATGATCAAACCATCCCACCTCCACTGCCACCGTATAACCAATATGTCCCATATGATTAGTCCAATCCAAAAGGTCCTTCCTCATCAGTACCAATTAACAAGGAATGGGAAGATATGAAAGCTACTCTAAATTTGATGAAGGGGACTCCCCTTAAAAGCTAGAACAACTAGGTTTGCACAAAAAAAATGAGCTTTATTTCTAGAATGCCATTACATAGTTACATGCCATCTTATGGGCTTCTTACATGCATCTACATATTGCAGATCTAAATTCTAAGGTGTCAAAACACAACCTCTGATCTTTGTATTCTTTAGAACATTCCCTATCCTCCGCCTCACCACTTGTCTTCCTCCAACCTTTATATGTTGTTCTTATTCTCCAGGTCGCCTTGACATTCTTTCCCCCTGTTGTCATAGTATCACAATGTCATTACCTTGTTATTAGTAGCTCATCAAGTAAGCCAATGGATATGGATTCCAAAACAATAATTTGGAATTCTTCTAATCTCATTCTATTAGGTGTCGCCATCCATCATCATTTACCGATGCATGAATCATATTGCATACACTATCGATTCCACTATTGCCCTATCGGTGAAACCCAAAATCAACTCCCACTAAAATGAAGAAGTATTGTTGATGAAAACTCCACACATTGAAGGATGAATCAAACCATTAGGGAGATTCAAGATAGAGTCCCACCAATGAAGCATACTCCCTCCAAATGGTACCGCCAAAATCATAAGTTGTTGAGCCATCATGGAGACTACCGGCCAAGTCCTAGTGACAAGCAATGGTTCCACCAATAACAACCATGATTAGACCATCGGTAGGATAGAAAACCTCATTCCCCTAATAGGAGATCCTCATTTTGATGCACACCATCCCTACCAACATTGCAGGTATGTCACTAGGACATGGGGAAACACCACACTGATAAAGCAATGTCTCGCTAATGGAATGCTACGAATTGCACACTCAATGTTGTCATCAGTAAATCATTGGGACATTGTAGGAAATTCACACCGATATGTCGTGGTCCTATTGATAGGCCATGCCATCCATTATTCAAAACAAAAAAAACATAGAATGATGATGCAAGATTGCTCTTCACCCAGGATGCACCTACATCAGACACTTGGGGTAGTTTTGAAAGTGACCCTGTCACTCCTTAGGAGTTAGAGGAAAACCAAGACAACTAACCTTTGACTCAGACAACCAAGTTGAGTCTTCTAATAGTCTTTCCTTCCACTTTGTTGTGCAATTTTTGCACACATGCCCCACCGAAGGTGGGGACCCTCTTTTTTATTTTGCATCTCTGCCTCTTGGCTTGGTCAAATTTTGGTTTTGCTCTTCTTGGGAGGTTGTTTTGGGATTAAGTCTAGACTAGGTTTGATGAGGACAATATTTTGAGGCTTTAGGGAAATTTTCCTATCTTGGAATTACAAAATGGGGATTTTGAAGTGAATTTTCAATGTTATATGTAAATATTTTTTGCACTTGTGGATAGAGGATGAAAAATTAGGCAAGGTTTCTTTTTGAAATTTTCAAAAATTCTTTCTAGAAAAAAAGTTATGGGGTTTAGGGGATTTTGACCCTACAGGGAATTCGAGAATTTTCATCCCTGAAGGAAAATCCCAAAATTTTCATGACCCCCTAAAAATCCAAATTTTATTTTTGGAAAATTCCTTACCCCCTCAAAACCAAAATTTTCCAAAGCTGAATTTAAAAAAAATCCAGGTTTTGGAAAATTCCCTTACCCCTCAAAATCCCAAAATTTTCCAAAATGGATTTTTTTAAAATGATTTTTTCCCCAAAATGGAAATTTTCTCGAAATGCAATTTTTTTCAAAAGGAAACTTTTTCCTTGAAATTTTAAAATGTTCCTGAAAATGAAATTTTTGAGATGGAGAAAAAATTTGAAAATAAAAAAATTATTCAAGTTTAATTTGGATTGGATTTTTAACATGCGAGCTACTAATATGCTTTTCAGGATTAAATAAATCAAAAGGGGAACTTGCATATGGATTTGTGCCAAAAGGGGAATATGAAAGAGTTCAATTAAAGTTTTAAAAGTGGGGCTTGCATAAGAATTCGTGCCCAAACTATCTACAGCTGGAAGGAGTTTCTAGAGGACATGTGAAGTTGATTTCATCATCCAATCAGAATTTTCATTAATGGCAAGTTGGCATAATATTGTTTTCTCATTGTCCATGATGTAATTGCTTTTATACAATTGGACGATGATGTACCATGAGCTCCTAAATTAAATGTAACTGTTGGATGCTTCTAGAGGTGTAATTTGCAGCCATTGGATGAATTAAATCCTAGCCATTGATTCAAAATGTAATTTTTTTATAAAAGGCCAATGCCTTCTCATTTGTAAAAAGAGGTTAGATTTTAGATGTAAAAGCCAACATTGGCTAAGTTAGGAGTTAGAGAAGTCAGTGGTTGTAGTGTTGATGATGTTTTTTGCACAACAACAACTTAGATAGAATATGAAATCATATCTTTGTTGAAAGGTAAATCTCTATTAGCAAGCCTCAAGAGATAACCCCAAGGTCTCTAATATCAGGTCTTGACAATGGATAAACAAATTAGTGATAAATGTGAAAATGTTGGTAATCACAATGGGACCCTACTACAAGAAAAATACTAAATCTTCAATTTATCAAATCTAACAATGTGATGATACTTCAATCCTAAATCTAACTCAATGATAAAAGAAATAACAAAAGATAAGGGTTTCAAAGAGATTTCTAGATTTAACACTAAACCTAAGATTAACAATGCAAATGACAAACAATCGAAATTGACCAATCCCTCAAAAACTGATTTCTACTTGACCCAGATGGATCTACAATCTTATAGAAACAGTGCAATCTTCTAAGGTGTTAATATTTTCAGATCATGGGAATTCATTCAAACAACCCTATTGCAATTGAAATGAATAAAACCTCACAATTGAACTAAGCACAATGAACATAAAAGTCCAGGCTAACTTTGCAAAGCAACTAACAGTCAGTTGGTTATGAAAAGTATGGACCGGGGATTGCTGCAACACTTCAAATATCAAACCATAAACATCATTGAATCAAATCTAACTCTAGATATCTAAATATCAAATTTCCTCAAAGGAATTCTAAAGATAGAATAACAAGAACCATGCAAGATAAGAAGAACACAAGTATGGCACCAAATCACAATGTCATTACTTGCATCAAATTATCCACTATAGAAACAATTCCAACTTTTTGTTACAATATTTACTTAGGATCAACTACTTGCTAACTCTGCTCTACTTAATTAGCTTCAATACTAGTTATCTCTCTATTTGTCTATGTCTATGTCTAGCTCTTACAAATGAGGAAAAATGCCATATTAATAGAAAACCCCCAAAAAATGTTGACCTAGTTAGGGTTTTACAATAATAATTGGCCACAACAAGTCGGCCAAGAGAAATTCAAAATGAAATAAAATATGCATTAAATGCATGAACTTCATCCAGGTTGGCTTGGGATCTTCAATGTAGATCAGACCAATGCATGCAAAAATAATAGGGAAGCACAAATATCGATGTAACCCATCATTAACTACCTTTCCCTTTGTCTTTATTTGGATCTATCATTTCATGCACCTTCAAAAGTACCCTATCTAAGTCGGCCACAAGTGGTAAAGGAAAAACCTTAAGTTGGCTTTCAATTGATGTAATATCCTCCCTTGATTGTTTCACCAATTTATCCCACTCAACCTTATATGTTAGATATTTATCAATAACAATAATGTAGGTGGCCGCATCATCTAATTGGTGTTCAGTAACAGGATCATCACTGACTAGAGCATAAACATCATGCCACCACTTTCTCAACTACTCTAAACTCAAATATTTAGGTGCAATCTTCCTTCTCCCTATCATTATCTCAAAGAAAGCAATGCATCCATTATATACACCAGTCAGGGTATCATCAATTTGACTCCTCTACTTGTAGATCTTCTTCAAAACCTTTTTCCTAATCTGCAATACTTCAAACCATTCCCAAGGTTTAGTACTTCTGGAGGAAGGGATAATTTTATCCCTTATAAGCTTAGACTTGGTATACTCCATGATGGTTTTGGTTTTTTGCAACACGAGATCCATATCTTCTTTATCCTGAGCTAATACCTCCTTAATCCAATTAGTTGCCCTCATAGAATCTTTTCTGGATGATAGAATGTACCTGATAGCATCATCTCCTTTAGTTCACACCCCTTGTAGCTAATTTGTAGTAGCAAGAGTGGAAGCCTTCATTCTTTCAAGTTCAGTGATAGTTTCTTGGGGTAAGGGTTTTGCAGCAGAGGATGAGGGGTTAATAGATTGTAAGGGTTTCATCAGATCTTCCAAGCATTTCTTGAGTCCCTCAATCTCCTTCATCTCTTTTTTAGTCTTTATTTCCTTCCTCAACCTACCCAAGATGACTACACTAGAACCTTGATAATCTTCAATGTCCCGCTCAATGGAAGTGGGCCCCAAATTGAAAGTCTACACATTGTAATATTTTGTAGTTACCTCATCCCTATTCTTATCTAGAACAAGAGTTGCAATATGAACCACCCTATTGCTTGCCTCATCCCTTTCAATCTTTGAAATGACCCTTGCCTTCTTCTTACCTTTATCCTTTCCTATCTTGTCCAGCAACTCATCCCAATTAGGTGGAGTATCCTCAACAATAACCTGCTTTCTTCTTATTTCCTTGTCCAACCATTCTGGAACAGTAGATTCTAATTGCACTCTGCTTTGTCTCACTTTCTCGTGTTGATCTTTAGGTGCTTCCTCATTCAAACCCTATTTTCAGGAACTTCTTCGGCCTTGTCCTCTTTTTTGTCAGTGTATTCCTCTTTGTTCTTAGGTGATGGAACCTTCACTACTTCTTCTTGTGGAGGTGATTTGACCTCTTCAGTTCTAACAAGTGACTCTTCATATGCAACTAGAGGAGACTGCATCACTTTTTCCAATTCAGCCTCAACATTGTATAGCTCTCCCTCATGAAATTCTTCCCCTTCAGTGTTTGGATGATCTTCAACTTTCTCATATTCACTTGGTTTGTTTTGAGCTTCATGGGAAGAAGGAACATCATCCTACTGCCCATCATGAGAAGTAACTAGAGGAAGATCTACCTTGGGAACATTATCCTTAGGACAAGGAGTCCTAGACTTCCTTGTATATACTTGTGTCTTTTCTCCTAAACTCTCTACATTTACCACAGGTGGACCCACTTCTTATCCATCCTTAGAACCTACCTTCTAAGATAATATTACAATTCTTCTCCTCTTAGGCACATGAACATCGACTTCAGGATTCTGCTTTTCAGTTTCTTTCTTTTCAAACTTCTTAGTACTTGACCTTTTCTTAGCAATTGGATTTCTCTATTTTTCTGTTTCTTGGGCTTCCTCCCCTTGAACACCTTTAATCTTGATTTTAAAAGGGGAATCCACCTTACCTTTTTCTTTAGGATCCTCTTGCTCAGTTGACTCTTCAGAAGTAGAGTGAGGGTCCAAATATCCCATCAGATCATAGGTGCACTATACACCTTCATTTTCTAACTCCCACATTTTATGCTTCAACCACATCTTGGTGTACTTGGTGACCAGATCCATTATCTATCCTAATTATGTCTTTTCTTCCTCTAGCCAATCTAGATCACCAATTGTCCTGTCCTTAACTGCCTCATAATCATGGCCTTGAATTAAGTCTCCATCATCCTCGAGTTGATTAGGAACTACCTTCACATTGTAAAACAAACTGATTCCACTAGAAGCCAGTAAAACTTCTTCTTCCTTACCTCATATTCGTCACTGCAATTGGCCCAGTAGTCTTCCAAATCAACCTTATGGCTATACTCTCTACTGGCCTTCTTTTGGGCTTCACCTGCTATATAAAATATAGACCTCTTGGAATGGAAAGATAAACCAAGAGTACTCATCTCCTCTTCTGAAGCTTGGGCTGAAATAATGGAAGGGCATGCCTCTCTAGTACCTATCCTCAAAGGGAAGTCTCCGCCAAAACCAGTCTTATGTTTGTCTCTTTTAACAACATCAAAATCACATAGATCTCTCGAGTGACCTCCAAAAGTATGATATGATCAATGGGATACCTTGGAAGCCTGTATGGATCACTTTGATAGCCTTCAACCCAGATGTATGAGAAGGTTGGGAATTGAATGAACCAAGCACCATATTCCTTGATGAGCTCCTTGGCTTGTTCAGAAATTCTTGTGCCTTATGCTCGCTGAAACAATCTAGTAATATGCATCGTGAATGCATCATTCACCCTCCTATAGCTCAAGCTCCCCAAGTGAAATTGAGGGTAAACTTCATAAATAACATCCTATCCAAAGGTTCCCCTAGTACTTAATCCTTTGTATAGATGAAATCTTGTGAGTGCATAGACTAAGTAAGAGGTCATCATGAAGGTATTAGTTTGTAGCACATTAGACAATTGCTCATGAATCACTCTACTTATGACACCTGCCCAATGATAGTCAATCTTTTCCTATTCCATCCTTACAATAACATGGCACATCCAATTCTCAAACATGCCAACATTCTTTAATCCAACCACCCTACTAAGAAGAGTGATGGCATCATAATACTCTTTTTTGAACTTTTCTCTAAATAACTGCTTAGGCAGTTTGAAATAATGAGACTTAGGCTTCTCCAACCAGGAATTGATGAGTTGTTGAGACTTAATAGTCTATTTTTCATAATACTCCTTGGCTTCTTCCATGTTGAATGCCACCACATGAGATCTATCTAGCATATCAAAAGTTTGGGCTATGGAGACAGGATTCAAATTTGCCACAATCCTCCCTTGAGGACCAATTATTCTCTGTGTATCATTATCATAATGCCTGGCGCAGTCAAGGACCAACTCATAACATTGCATTGTAGAGGGGAAACCAGCTACATGCACCAATCCTAATTCTAACATGCTCTTTGCCACTTGAGGAAGATCCTGTGCTGCCATTTTGCTTTTGAACTCCTCGCAGTCCCATAGTTAAACATTAGTATATGTTACTTCTAACCAAATAGAGGTGATCCTGCTCTCTAGTATTTTTCTCTTGATATCCATTTTATACCTTTCTGCCTTAGATACTACAGATCCCTCCATGTCACTCTTTTCCTTTCCAACCACTACCTTGCTAGATTCTTCCTACACTTGACAAAGAAACCATAGTAAAAACCACAGGAAACCAATGTTAATCAATCAAAATCACCATTAAAATGGATCCCATATAAGCAATGTATCATTAAATCTCAAATGAAATGATCATATTAAACTTCGAGTTTCAAGACCAAACCAGCAGAATCCAAGCCAGGGAGGAATTTCGAAGAATTTTGGGCTAGATGGATTCCAATGAAATGAACATAAAAAAACCTATTAGCAACCCAATCCGATCATTATCAATCAATAAACAACATATGAGATCTGAAAATAATATAAACTAATCATAGAATGCACCATAACTAATTAATACATCATGTTATTCCATATTCCTTCATATTTCATTAGATTTCGGGAAAATTTGCCAGAGATGAATTTCTGCGAAGGAGGAGACACTTTGCAAAATTTAGAAAAAATAGGGAACCAAGGATTTAGGGAAAATCCAAATCCAAAGGAAATCCACATATAAGGTAAAACTCCGAGAGTATGTGAATTCTGGGAAAACGAAGGGGATTGGGAAAATCTGTGAGAGCCGAAAAATCTGCTAGAGCCTGAAAATCCTGAACTGAGGATGAAACCCGAACTTCAACACTAAATGACGATTTCGCTTAGACTAATGGATTGATCATAAATTAAAAGAATCTAGGCCTATGTTGAGTTTGATATGGGCCTTCCATAGGTTTTCTTAGAATTCTAGGCCAATTCAAAGGCATACTAAAGTTAAATGGTGATGCCCTAGATAGCAAAGCCTACAAATCCACCATTAATGCACATGCAAGCTCAGGATTCGATCATTTCAAATGCTAAGTCATCAGTAGGGGAGATCATGACTCTCAAGCAAGACTCCTCATAATGGAAAGAAACAAACAAGCTCGAAAATCACTTGGAAGACTATAAATCAAACAATGTTATGCAACCCTAGCCATGAAATGATAAAAAATTCAAGAACTCAGATCCTAATAAACTCTATAACATCAAAGTGTTATCCATAGTCATAAATCAAAAGTAGGGAAATTGAATACATACCATTTGATGTAACAGAAATTGAATGAGGCAACAACTACCAATTTAATGGCGCCCAGCGAAGATAGTAGAAAAAATGCTCAAGAAATCACCCCTTAAATCAAAGAATTCACAAACTCAATGCTCCAAATCAAATCCAATACTTCCAAGAACAAACTCCTTAGCTTCGTTGGAACTGTAAAAATCTAGTGTTTTTACATATGATTTCATTCATAAATGTATTGTTTTGATCCTAACGAATGCATATTTCATCTATATTTTCCCCTATTACCCCTCTAAGTCCATTGTGTTATGCATTTTCCACTTGCATGAGTCTGTGTTTCCTATCGTCAAGACTCATTTAATATCACATCGATTGAAATTTTTTTGTAGGTGGTGTTCGGCAGGATCTCTCTATTGTCACACCGACTGGTTTGTTCATGGCAGGTTATCGACATAAGGTTCATCTTGTGTTGGCGACAACGGAGACGTCTATCGGTGTATGTTATGGCTGTCGGGATAGGGTCTCACCGATTTCAACATGTCTTCTCGACTATGCACACGGTGGCCCATCGATGTAAGCTTGGAGGTTTCGACATTGTGTCTCAGCGAGGTTTTCCTATCTTGCCGAACGGTGGTGGAAAGATATTACATATCAGTGTAGGTTTTATCTTCGGTGGAGGCTCTCAACGAACTTATCTTGTCTCATCGACTGGGGGAACGGAATACCACATATTAGCATGAGTTAATATTCTCGAGGGGATGTCATGGCGATATCCATATGTCTCGCCAACGGAATATAATGGGTCTCCCTCATAAGGCTTTCGGTATAAGGATACAACTTTCGGCCTATGCTCTTGGCGAACTTGATATGTCTCCCCAACTTGTGCATGGAATGGTTTATCGGTGGAAGTCAGGTGTTCGGTCTAACATCTTGCCGATGTTATGATGTCTCGGCGACTGTTGCACTTTGGTTTCTTTTGGTGTATGATTGAAATCCATGATAGGAGGTCTTAGCGAGGGGTCGAGTCTTTCCAACAGGTAATGATGGCTTTCGACGAAGGTTCTTTTCTCTCTTGGCGACGATAAATTTAACAAGGGATGCTTAGGTATGAGTTGGGGCGATCACTGTAAGGTCTCGACGAGTGACCTTCGATCTCGCCGATGGAAGGCAATGAAGGATCTTATCAGTAGGAGTGTGAACTTCTCTAGGTGACTCAGAGTGCATAGGGCCTTTCAGTATAATAAAGTGAGGTCTATAGGAGGTCCCCCTGACACATTTTTATCTTGTTGATAGCTCGATGAGGTTTCTTTTTAGTGAGAGTGTCTAACGGTCTTGGCAATGATAAATGTAACAAAGGGTTTTACTCGTTGTGACCTATTGATTTCAGTGTGTGGTCTTGGCAAGGTGCTTGGGGTCTTGTCGAATAGAATGCAATGGTGGCTTTGTCGGTGAGATAATCAAGTGGTCACAATGACATAAAGTTAAATGGATCGGGCTCATTGGCAAGAGGAACTTTAGGTCATAGTGAGATAACAAAAGGAAAAGGGTCTTTCGGGGAAAGGTAGTCAAATATACAGGATGTCTCCATGACCCGGATGAGGTACAACAAAGATGAACGAGGCCAAAGGAGTTCATCGGCGAGAAATATCCATGTGTCTTAGTGATAGGAAAGCACATAAGGAAAAGTTTGTTTCGACACAATGTAATTGAAATCTCTATCACACCTCGCTAAGAGTGATAGGTCACAACGATAGCAGAATACACACATGATGTGGCATTTGAATTGCCTTCAGAAAGATGTATGTGATGTCTCACCAACTATTCATGGCTAAGAATCAAAGATAAAATCACTGGGGCTGACATGTTTCTGCTTGGATGACCGTTAATTTCCAACTCGATTGGAGCTCAATTTATGTGCTAGGCCGACATGTTCTCTCAATATGATATTTTCTTCAAATTCTTATGTATATATAGGCATTTTGCAATTGTAAAAAAGACACCAGTTATTATTCATTCGATACAGTAGGAAAATTATGTATAAAAAATAGTAAATTTATCCAATCAGAGGCTATGATGCATGCTATAAAATGCAGGTATTTATGAATGTCAATTGATGTTGCTGCACATGTCTGAAATCAGTTATCTGTTGAATTTCATAAGAGAGTTGCTAAGTTGTCTCCAAGATGATTTCTTTCTAGTTGTTTAAATTGATATGACAAGTTTGTATTCAATTTATCAGTGCACATTTGTTGTACTTGTGTGATCAATCGATTGGTTCTTTCAAGTAAATACTAAATCCTTTTAGTTAATCATAGTAATCAGAGAGGTTCAATTGGATTATTCAAGTAGAGCTTAGTAATCATAATTTTGTGTGTTTATACTAGTTGTAAACATAATCTATGCCAGATAACTTGAATTTTCTCAGAGAGGGGTTGCTCATCTTGATATCATTTGACTCTGCATACCCAACAAGGCACTAGTCTCTGTACTTCATCATTTTGAATTCACTTAATCTCTTTACATCTATTATTTAAGCATTCTAGGATTTAGATCAGAAGATTGCTATTAAGTTTGATTTCATTTGTTCACCTCCTATTGCCATTGTGAACAAAAGGCATTTCAGAAGGATAGTCATAAGTTAAGTTTGCATTATTCAGAGAGGTACACCTGCCTAGGTTTGCAACACCTAAAGAGTAGAAGGTTGAGCTCTCTTGACCTTTTCTGTTACCCTAAAGCGTATCAAGAGATTGGCAGCCTCTTGAGGCATTCCACATGCATTTTTGAGAGCTAACAAATTGGCGACTCTGCTGAGGAACAATTAGAATCAAAGCCTTAATCATAGAGTCAGAAATCTTGTACAGACTCCACTGGGAATAAAGAGATATCAAATATTTTCTCACTTTCAGGAAAGTGAGTGGCGACTCTAACATAAACTTTACAGCTGTGCAAACATGAATGGAAGAAGATCTCAATATAGGGGAGGTCATACTGGAGTTCCTACTGGTAGCAGCAAATGGACACACAAGGGTGACAAGGCTAATAAGGGAAAAGGAATAAGTGAAGACATGTGCATGACAGATAAAGATAAAACATCTAATGCACATCTTGAGACTTATGATCTTTATGACACATGGAGAGATAATTCAAGTATAGATCCTTGTACCCTTGAAGAGCAAGTAAATCCATTTTACAATCCTTAGAATCAACCTGAGTTTGATGCCAGACTTGAAGCAAAAGGACTCAGATATCGATAGGAACTTGAACAAAGGATGGAAGGTAACCAAAATGTGTTTGCTGATCATGAGCTTCCAAATGAATTAAAAGCACAGCTTGAATTACACAAGAAGAGGATAGAGGACTTAGAAGCTAAATTATAGAGGGCCCAAGTTAATGATCAAACAGTCGGTGGCCCAAAGTATGTCCCACCTCATAAGCAAGGTGATCATGGTGCAGGACCTTCCAATCAATAAAATGTTCCTCACAATCAGAGTGGGAATCATTACAGATAGCCAAATCATCCATCTTATATTCGCACACAGCATACAAATGTGCATCCACCTCCTGGTCAGCATTATATCCCATAGCAACATAATGCATAGTACAATAATCACATGCATCAATATCATCATCCACCTATTCCTCCCCCTCACCAGCTCACAACCATGATTAGACAGTTTGATTTAGTTGGTTTTCAAGTATATCCTTACCCTATAGATGGCAGTTGGAGGAATATGGTGCCCAAATTTATGGGGAGTAATGCAATCATAGCTGAAGAGCATCTAAGGAGTTTTAATATTTTCATCCAAGACATAGATATGCCTTATAAAGATTTACATATGAAGCTGTTCATGATGTCACTTCTTGAAGATGCCAGAGGTTGGTTCAACAGCCTGCTAGCATTCTCAATTAATTCTCTCCAGATATTTCAAGACAAACTCTTAGAGAAATATGGGAATCAAAATGCTCCAGATGCAGCTCTTCATGAATTAATGAGAATTCAAAAAAATCAGAATGATTCAATTTATGATTTCAACCGAAAATTCAACAAGTTGCATACTAAGGTTCCTCCTGGATCAAGGTTGCTAGATTTTATTGCATTGAGTGTTTATTTAAATAATTTTGATCCCAAGATAGGGTATGAATTGAGAAGTAGATCTCCAAGAGATTTGGTTGAAGCACAAAAAATTGCATTGGCAATTGAAAATAATAGAAAGGCTGCTGGTATAACTAATAAAAGAGACAACCCAAGGCCTCCTCAAAAAAATAATTATCAGTATAGACAAGACAATACATACAGAAATGAAAGGCCAAGGCTACATGATATGCCTTACAATACAGGCTAGAAAGATGGGAAACCTATGGCAGCCAGGCCAAGAAACAAAGAGACTCCTGATCCATTGAGCAAGAAAGGAACTTACATGGTGAGTAATAATTATTTTTGTGAAGTTTGTAATTAGCCACATTCTCCATACTATTGTGTTGTAGCTCAAAGGATGCAAGAAGAGGGAATGTTGATGGAGAATAATGAAGAAGATCACAAAATTTACTTGACTTCTAATATTTTTTACCATGCTGAGGAAGGATATTCATCTTTAGAGGATGAAGGCTATGAGTATGATGTCTCTAATCAGAAGTATAATGTCCATATGGCTGAACAACAGATCTTTTGATTCTGATGAAGACTACATAGAGCCACATCTTGTTGAGGAGCCTACTCAATGTAGTGTAAGGAGACTCGCTGAAGACAAAAAGGAGAGAATAATTATTGCTGCAGTTGAGAAGGCCAAAAGTTCATACTGGTTGAGAAACAAAAAAGTTAATGAGCTTGATGGAGTTCCTGGGGGAATTTTTATAAAAGATCAAAAGGAAACATAGGAAACTATAAAGAAGCCAGAAAACAAGCAGCATGATAAAAGTGGAGAAAAAACTGTCCAAAAGCAGAAAGTTGAAGAGTTACACAAGGAAATACAGATGCCTGACCAGTCCAGTAAAAAAGAAAACAAAAGAAAACAAAAGAGAAGTGCCAGAATTAAAGAAAATTGTCAAGGTGGAGAACTCCTCTTTTGATTTCACTTAGGCATTGTCCTAGGTAAAAATGACTATTCCACTACTTGAGATGATGAAAATTAAAGAATATAGAGATACTGATGTTCAATTGATAACGAATGGATAACATATGAATGCTGAAAATAAAATAACTGTTAAAGCAGTCAATAGGCAGGAGAAAATAAATAATTCTGAAGTCTGCTTGAGTGATATATTGTCAACTCCTCCTCAAGTTGATCCCTTTTTTACTATGTTGCTTATTAATAACAAATTGTTAAGGAACTGCATGATAGATTCTGGTGCTGCTATAAACATCATGCTTGTAGGAGTAATGAAATAGCTTGGCATGTGGGTTGATATCATTGGAGGCAAGTGTTATGCAATGGATAATAGACCTGCTTTTGTGGTTGGTATCATGAAAGATGTTGAAGTCAAATTGGCTACATATCCACAGGTAACATACAATATAGATATAACAGTCATTGATACTCCTCCTCAATTCGGGATGCTTTTGTCAAGGAAATGGACATTAGTTGTTGGTGGAAATGTTCAATTTGATTTGTCTTATGCTACAATCCCAATAAATGGTCAGGAAGTCAAGTTATATAGAGAGCTGAGAATGATCCAGCTTGTTGAATATGTGCTACAAGATCAAATTAATTATTTTTGTGATATTGATATGGGAAGTTTTAAAATAGAACTAGCTCAGCCAGAATTAGTTAATAGTCATCTAATTGAAAAACACACTGCACAGAATTGTAATGGTGTATGGAAGATGTACTTTGATGGAGCCTGCAGTCAGGAGGGTAATGGAGCTGGGATTGTATTTTTTTCGCCTAGAGGTATTACTTTTAAATACTCTTTTCTATTAGCATTTGAATGTACAAACAATGTGGCAGAGTATGAAGCTTTATTAACAGGCTTGAACATAGCTGTGAAACACAAGATTAAGTTGCTAGCTGTTTTGGGCGATTCTGAGTTGGTTGTTTCACAAATTAAATCCAAGTATGCAGTGAAACACAAAAGATTAAAACAATATAGGAATGCTATATGGGATACAATTGAATTATTTGATGCCTTCTCAATTGAGTGGATTGACATGTCAAAGAATATAATGGCTGATTTCTTAGCAAATGTGGCACTCAAAAGAGATGATATTACATTGGTTGGGGTATCACAGATTGAGTTTAAGACAAGGCCTGCTATTCCTGATAATATTTATAACTGGCAATTTTTTAATTATGATACCGACCTTTTGAAATTCCTTAATTGTATAGATCAGTATGAGGCATAGGAAATTGATTTTAATTCTTTTGTTGAAGAAGTGGATGGGAAGAAAATTGTGTTTGGCAAAGAGATATTGCAGCTCAAAACAAATCAACTACCCAAGGGTCTAGTGGCATTGGAGAGGCTTTATGATGGAAATGATAGATCTCTAATGAAACAAACACTAGTCAGAAGAGAAGATATAGAAGAAGTCAACTTAGGGACTGAGATAGCACCAAGAAAGGTATACATTGGAAAGAAGATCAGCCCTACAATTAGAAGAATGCTGATAGAGTTGTTGAGAAGGTACAAGCATGTTTTTGCTTGGTCTTATGAAGATCTGAAAGCATACATGGAAGATTTATTTCAGCATGAAATACCATTGAAACCAGATGCCAAGCCTTTCAGACAAAAGAAAAGATCCATAAATCCAACACTGGAGCTTAAAATGCAAGAGGAATTGATGAAGCTTAGGGATGGAGGAATTATCAAACCAACCATACATTCAATGTGGGTTTCAAATCTGGTTCTTGTGAGAAAGAAGAATGGTAATATCAGATTATGTGTGGACTTCAGGAATTTAAATATGGCATCTCTCAAAAATAATTATCCTTTACCCAATATGGAGGCTATATTACATAAGGTGATAGGGTGTGCGCTATTGTCCATGATGGATGGGTTCTCTGGTTATAATCAGGTTAAAGTCAAGGAATCTGAGCAGTACAAGACAACATTCACTACTCCTTGGGGAGCATATGTGTACATAAGAATGCCATTTGGTCTCACTAATGTTGGAGCCACTTTTCAATGAGCTATGGATGTAGCATTTGCTAATTTGATTAATGCTATCATGGTGGTGTATCAAGATAACTTGACTGCTTACTCAAAAAGGGCTGAAGATCATGTGCAACATCTAGAAAAGGTATTTATTAAAGCTCTTGAATACAATATTAGTTTAAATCTAAAAATGTGTCATTTTGCAGTCACACAGGGTAAACTCTTGGGGCATATTGTTTCAAAAGAAGGAATTAGAATAGATCCTGAGAGGGTTAAAGCTATTGATAAAATTACTATTCCCAAAACTGTCAAGGCAATATAGTCATTCTTTGGACAAATTAATTTTGTTAGGAGATTTGTTTCTAATTTTGCTAAGATTATTAAGCCCATATCAAAAATGTTGAAGAAAGGACAAAAATTGGACTGGACTGTTGAAGCTCTCGATGCTTTTATGTCTATCAAAAAGGCTATCAAAGAGGGGGTATGTGCAGGATCATGATGGGCCAAAAAGTGGCAATATTATGGGTATTTGTAGGGTATGTGGCTGATGACCTTTTTTTTACCCAAAATTGATGAAACGAAAAAGGTTTTTAGAGGAGATTCTCAGCTTTCCACCAATATAAATTATACTTTAATTTGAATTTAATAAATTATTATTATTAATTTTCTATTAGAATTATGACTAAAGTCCCGATCGATAGGCTAATTGAAAAACATCTATAACTTTCAAACAGATCACATTTTTGACTCCAAAATATGCATCACATTTTATGCTTCATATACTATAGGATTAAAAAAGAAAAAATAAATTTCATGAAGTTTTGACCAAGTTAAGGTGGTCGGACATAACGAAGTTTTATATTTTTTTAAAGTTGTAATAAAAATTCATAATTAATTATTTAGTTGGAAAAAAAGACAAAAAATATGCATCACATCTGAACATGAGTCCTCTACTTATATATAAAATCTTATAAAAAATATTATCATTTTATTATGGTTAGGGTGGTCGACAAACACCTACTTCTTATTTTTCCCCTGAAATTTAAGTACTACTCAATTGAAATTTTAAATTTTCACCAAATAGATTTTATTTATTTTAAAATAAACCTAGTATTTTAGAAACTACATTCAATTTTCTATAGATTCTATTCTTACATATTTTTTAAATAATATAGATAACTTATTCAAATTTTTATGTCAAGTTTCCTAACACTAATTTTTCTAAATTTTTTGCCACTTAAGGGCCTATTTTTTCCATGATGATTCTGTACATACCCGAGGCTCCTATTCTTAAATCCCCAGATTTTACAAAGCCTTTTCATATTTTTTCATTTACCTCAATGCATACTATTGCTGTTGTGATGTTACAAAAAAATGATGATGGCCATGAACAACCTATATCTTTCTTTAGTAAATCATTACAGGGGTAAGAATTGAAGTATGATATAATGGAGAAACAAGCATTTGCATTGGTAAAAGTTGTAAAAGCTTTCAGGCCATATCTTGTTGGAGCAAAGGTAGTTGCTTACATTCCTCATGCAGATGTCAAAGATATTTTGACACAATCTAAAGTAACAGGGAAAAGATGCAGATGGATTAACAAGATTCAAGAATTTGACATGAAAATACAGATTACTAAGCTGGTAAGAGGCCAAGGCTTGGCTAGGCTGATGAAAAAAACTAATATTGAGGCAAATCAGATCTGTAATGTTGAGGAAGGGGATGCAGTTGCAACCATTGAACATACTCCTTGGTATACTCATGTTATGCATTATCTTAAATATATGAAGTGTCCAGATGGATTGAGTGACAACTAGAGGAGAACTTTGAAGTTGTAGGCATCAAAGTATGTCTTTATTGATGGAGATTTGTTTTGGAAGAACAGGGATGGCATATTGTTGTTATGTCTGGATGAGTCATAGGCCAAACATGTTCTAAGTGAAATGCATGGAGTTTGTGGAGGTCATTACTCAGCAAAGACAACTACACACAAAATTCTTAGGGTTGGGTATTATTGTCCAAAGGTTTTTAATTATTCCTTTACACATGTGAGAAAATTTGAGGCTTGCCAAAAGTTTTTTGGAAAATAAAAGTATCAGGGTGTTTTGCCACTTCGATCTTTGCAAGCTGATGCTCCTTTTCATCAATGGGGAATTGATTTCATTGGAGAGATGCAAGAGAAGTCAAGTGGAGGACATAGATGGATACTAGTTGCCACTGATTATTTTACAAAATGGGTGGAGGCAATCCCAACCAAGCAGGCTACAAGTAAAGTTGTAACAAATTTCCTAATGGATAATGTTATTAGTAGATTTGGTGCACCACTGAGGATAATCACAGACAATGGGATGTGCTTCAAATTAGATGAATTCAAAGGCTTTTGTGATAAGTATGGCATTACTATTTCTTATGAAGCTCCTTATCATCCATAGACCAAAGGTCAAGCAGAGTCTAGCAATAAAAGTATTTTGAAGATTATAAAAAGGATGCTAGGACAAAACACGAAGGCTTGGGATTCAAAGTTAAAACTAGCTATGTGGGCTGATAGGATCACTGTGAAAAAGGCAATTGGAAAATATCCATTTGAATTAGTGTATGGAGCACAGGCTAGGATGCCTCTGCATAATTTGTTACCAGTCTACAAGTTTGTCTTACAGGAAGATTTGGAAGTTCTTGAACCCATGGAAGATAGAATGGAGCAACTTGCTAAACTTGATGAAGTAAGGAGAGAGGCCCAAAGTCAAAACATGAAGTTACAAGTATAGATGAAGTATCTATTTGACAAGAAGGAAAAGAATAGAAAATTTGAAGAAAATGATTTGGTGTTGATGTGGAATGTAAGGTGTCAAGAGAAAGGAAAGCATGGTAAATTTGTAGCTCTTTGGCTGGGACCTTTTGTTGTTACTAGAAAGAAGGGTGAAGATTCATACTATCTACAGAACATGGCTGGTGAAGATCAGGAGATGCCTATTCATGGGAAATTCTTGAAGCTTTTCTTCTCTTGAGCAACACAGAGGATTAAGGGTTGCTAGTGTATGGACAACTCTTGTGTATCCTCTTTAAAATTATTTTCCATGCACAGTAGTCTAGGATTTTATCCATCTCCATTTCACTGTTGTTTTCTATTCACTTCAATTTCACTTTCATTTTGCATCCTTCTCCATCTTGCATTCATTTCCATTGTCATTCACTCCATTGTTGCTCTCTGGTTCAACATTTCCTGTCTACTCTGCTCACCCAAGACTCTGGATCCTTGTAATGATCTTACTATCATTCATCCCCAGATGGAGCCACTATTGGAACTGTAAAAATCTGGTGTTTTTACATATGATTTCATTCATAAATGTATTTTTTGATCCTACCGAATGCATATTTCATCTATATTTTTCCCTATTGCCCCTCTGAGTCCATCGTGTTATGCATTTTCCGCTTGCATGAGTCTGTGTTGCCTATTGGCAAGACTCATTTAATATCACATCAATTGAAATTTGTTTGCAGGTGGCATTTGGTAGGATTTCTATATTGTCACACTGATTGGTTTGTTCATGGTGAGTTATTGACATAAGGTTCATCTTGTGTTGGCGACAATGGAGAAGTCTATCAGTGTATGTTATGGCTATCGGGATAGGGTCTCACCAATTTCAACATGTCTTCCCGACTATGCACATGGTGGCTTGTCGATGTAAGCTTAGAGGTTTTGGCATTGTGTCTTAGCAAGGTTTTCCTGTCTTGCCGAACAGTGGTGGAAAGATATTACATATCGGTGTAGGTTTGATCTTTGGTGTAGGCTGTCAATGAACTTATCTTGTCTCGCCGACCAAGGGAACGAAATACCACATATCGGCATGAGTTAATATTCTCGAGGGGATGTCATGGTGATATCCATATGTCTCGCTAATGAAATATAATGGGTCTCCTTCATAAGGTTTTCGATATAAGGATACAACTTTCGGCCTATGCTCTTGGCGAACTTGATATGTCTCCTCGAATTTTGCATGGAATGGTTTATCGGCGAAAGTCAAGTGTTCAGTCTAACGTCTTACCAATTTTATGATGTCTCGGTGACTATTGCACTTTGGTTTCTTTCAGTGTATGATTGAGATATACGGCGGGAGGTCTTAGCGAGGGGTCAGGTCTTGCCAATAGGTAACGATGGCTTTCGGCGAAGGTTATTTTCTCTCTTGGTGAAGATAAATTTAACAAGGGATGCTTAGGTATGAATTGGTGTGATTGCCGTAAGGTCTCAGCGAGTGACCTTCGATCTCGCTAATGGAAGGCAATGAAGGATCTTATTGGCAGGAGTGTGAACTTCTCTCGGTGATTCAGAGTGCATAGGTCCTTTCGGTATAATAAAGTGAGGTCTACAGGAGGTCCCCCCGACACATTTTTGTCTTGCCGATAGCTTGATGAGGTTTCTTTTCGGTGAGAGTGTCTAACAGTCTTGGCAATGATAAATGTAACAAAGGGTTTTCCTTGTTGTGACCTATTGATTTTGGTGTGTGGTCTTGGAAAGGTGCCTGGGGTCTTGTGAAATAGAATGCAATGGTGGCTTTGTCGGTGAGATAATCGGGTGGTCACAATGACATAAAGTTAAATGGATCAGGCTGGTCAGCGAGAGGAACTTTAGGTCATAGCGACATAACAAAAGGCAAAGGGGCTTTCAGGGAAAGATAGTGAAATCTACAAGATGTCTCCATGACCCAGATGAGCTATAGTGAAGATGAATGAGACCAAAGGAGTTCATCGGTGAGAAATATCTGTGTGTCTCAGTGACAGGAAAGCACATAAGGAAAAGTTTGTTTTAGCACAACGTAATTGAAATCTCTATGACATCTCGCCCAAAGTGATAGGTCACAACGATAGTAGAATACACACATGATGTGGCATTTGAATTGCCTTTGGCAGGATATATGTGATGTCTCGCCGACTGTTCATGACTGAGCAACAAAGATAAAATCACTGGGGCCGACATGTTTCTACTTGGATGGTCGTTAATTGCCAGCTCAATTGGAGCTCGGTTTCTGTGCTAGGCCGACATGTTCTCTCAATATGATATTTTCTTCAAATGTCTATGTATATATAGGCATTTTTGCAATTGTAAAAAAGACACCAGTTATTATTCATTCGATATAGTAGGAAAATTATGGATACAGAATAGTAAATTTATCCAATTAGAGGCTATGATGCATGCTATAAAATGGAGGTATTTATGAATGTCAATTGATGTTGCTGCACATGTCTGAAATCAGTTATCTGTTGAATTTCATAAGAGAATTGCTAAGTTTTCTCCAAGATGATTTCTTTCTAGTTGTTTAAATTGATATGACAAGTTTGTATTCAATTTATCAATGCACATTTGTTGTACTTGTGTGATCACTTGATTGGTTCTTTCAAGTAAAGACTAAATCCTTTTAGTTAATCATAGTAATCAGAGAGGTTCAATTGGATTATTCAAGTAGAGCTTAGTAATCAAATTTTATGTGTTTATACCAGTTGTAAACATAATCTATGCCAGATAACTTGAATTTTCTCATAGAGGTGTTGCTCATCTTGATATCATTTGACTCTGTATACCCAACAAGGCACTGATATCTGCACTTCATCATTTTGAATTCACTTAATCTCTTTACATCTATTATTTAAGCATTCTAGGATTTAGATCAGAAGATTTCTATTAAGTTTGATTTCATTTGTTCACCTCTTATTGCCATTGTGAACAAAAGGCATTTCAAAAGGATAGTCATAAGTTAAGTCTGCATTATTCAGAGAGGTACACCCGCCTAGGTTTACAACACCTAAAGAGTAGAAGGTTGAGCTCTCTTGACCTTGTCTGTTACCCTAAAGAATATCAAGAGATTGGCAGCCTCTTGAGGAATTCCGCTTGTGTTTTTGAGAGCTAACAAGCTCAACCGATCACAAAAAATGAAGGAAAATGGCACAAAATTTCTCAAAGATTGGTTAAATTCAACGTTCAAAGCTCGTACGAAGAACATTAATGCCGCTGACAAGATAGCCAAGAAAATATAGGAACCCGACGACAGGATGAAATTCAAAAAAATCTAGCCTACGCGAAATTCCATGAACAAAAATCTCTAAACCAAAGCATTCAGTCAAAATTTGAGCAGCATCCGGGAAAATCCCAAGTCAGGGTAAAAACCTAAAATTCACCCAAAACTTAAGATTTTCAATGAATAACTTAGGGGAATCACTTAGGAAATAAAAATAAATATTTAAGAACATTCCAAAGCAAGATATATCCCCAAAATCAAAGGGCCAAGAAACCAATAACCAAAGTGAAAGAGGGTCCCTGCTTTGAGCGGGGCGCGTGTGCGAAAACTGCACATGTAGGGGATGAGAGAGACTAGAAATTTTTATGTAATGCTGGAGAAGTTAATGCAATTGAATTTTTGATTTGGAAAGCTTTGTGTTACAATTTGACAGGCCATGGTTTATTGTTCTTGATTCTCAAGTGTTAGATGTTAGATTTTAGTTCTTTTGCAATGATGGTGAAATGTTAATGATGTTGACCAATCTCCGGTCCATACTTTTATCAATTTACTAATTTTAATTTGTTGTGTAAAGTTAGTCTGGCCCTTATTTTGTACTAAGTTAAACTCTGGAAACTTGTTTAAATTGCGCCAGTTATTAGGTATGTGGATGAATATTCATAGTCTGAAAATCTTCATTTTCCTTAGAAGATTGCACCATTTCTTCAGAGTTGTGGGCTTGTCCTTTATCAAGCATAGATTTGTTTTATTGGAGATCTATCCACTTGCAGCATTCATCATTATTGTGATTGATCTTAGGAGTTAGTTTAGAGTTGAATATCTCTAAAACACTTATCTGTTTTACTCCTTCTTTTACCATTTAGGTTAGATTTAGGATTTGAAGTATCACAATATTGTTGCATCTGATGAATGTACACTTCCAACATTGTTCATTTGTAAGGCCCCTTGTGATTACCACCATTTTCACATTATCACTGAGTTGTTTATGTATTGCTAGGACCTAACATTAGAGACCTTGGGGTTATCTCTTGAGGCTTGCTGATATAGATTTACCTTTCAAGAGAGATAGAATATCCTATTCTATCTGAGTTGTTGCTATGCAGAAAACACCATCAACACACTTCACCAAGTATTCATTGTACTGCCTATTCCTAGTATTTCATTCTGCATGACTATCCAGGATCTCTTCAATTTCTTCTTTTTTTGTTGTTGGTGTTGGAACACTCCACTGTCCCTCTACCAACTCATGCTCCTTATCTCCTTCATTATACTCTGTTAGATCTAAAATATTAAATATAGGTGAGACATGAATCTGACTCAGAAAAACAACCATGAACATGTTGCCTGAGTCATGTTTCTTCAAAATATTACATGATTCAAACTTCTTCATTTTCAACTTATTTTATGTACCAACTAGAAACCTTTCCTTCCACACATGCACCATTACTTCATCTCCAATAACAAACTTCTTATGCCTTCTTTTCTGATTTGTATTTTTCTTGTACTATGTATTCATCTTATTGATATGCTCCTTAACTTCTTCATGCACATTCTTTATATGTTTCAAAAAATCCTCAGCTTCAGCACTACACTTTGCTTCCTTATCCATCTTCCTCAATTTAGTAGTAGTTCTTGGACTACTCACATACACAATCTAGAATGATGATCTACCAGTGCTCCTATTGATCGAATTTTTGTAAGAAAATTCCACCTAGGGTAAAATCATGTCCCATCCTTTAGGTCTATCTCCTATTAAGCACCTCAACAAGTTACCCAAACTCCTATTCACTACCTTTTTTTGTCCATCAATCTACGAATCATGTGCTAAGCTAAACTTCAAATCATTTTATAACTTCCTCCACAATTTCCTCTAGAAATACCCAACAAACTTGGTATCTTGGTCTAAAACTATGCTCTTGGGTAGACCATGTAGTCTTACCACCTCCTTAAAGAACAATTATGCAACATGAACAACATCATTGGTCTTATGACATCGAATGAATTGTACCATCTTAGAGAATTTTTCCACCACCACAAATATGGAGTAATGACCATGCTATATCCTTCGCAAAACAAGAACAAAGTCCATGTTAATATCCTCCCATGGCCTTTCTGGTATAGGTAATGGTTGGTATAGTCCCATATTCTAAATTGCTTCTTTCACCATTTGACATATTCTACAACCCTGTACAAACTTCTTCACATCTCGTTGTAGCAGTGGCCAATAATAATGTTTGCCAACAATGGCAATGGTCTTATCTTGAGAAAAATTTCCTACCATTCTTCCACTATGCTTCTCTTTGATCAATTTTTCTCTCGTAAATCTCCTAGGAATACACAAAAATTTAATTATCAACAACATTCCATCTTGAACGGTATAATCCAACCATTTTTTCCAATCCAATGTCACAAGCTCCTTGCAAGATTTTGAGACTTCTACAAAATCATGATCTTTTGGATACAAGCTTGTGAGTTCCTTGAACTTGATAACTTCAAAGTACATCTCTATCAACTTTTTCCTTCTACTCAAGGTGTTCATGACCCTATTCGATCATCCACTCTTGTGCTTTAATAAAAAATTATAACTTTTCAAAAATTCCACCCACTTCAAATGCCTTTGGTTCAATTTTCCCTAAATGTTAAAATATTGTAAATCTTGATGATTAGTAAACAAAAAAATATATTTTGGAAAAAATAGTGTCTCCATTTCTTCAAAGCCTGGATTATGGCATAGAACTCTTGATCATAAACAAAATATTTGTTCTTTTCATTATTCAACTTCTCACTAAAATAAGCAATAGGATTACCTTCCCGACTTAAAACAACTCCAATGGTGTTGCCACTAGCATGGTTATCTACCTAAAACACTTTATAGAAATCTAGGACTATCAAAATAGGCTGGTCCATGACCTTCTTCTTCAACAAATCAAAACCCTTAGCTACTCCTGTACTCCATTTGAATTCATTTCTATCCCCTATCAATGTTTTAGTTAGGGGCACACAAATATTAGTTAATCCTTTAATGAACTTCCCGTAACAACTTGCTAAACCATGAAAATATCTTACCTCAATAGTGCTTCTTGGTGTTGGCCACTCCAAAATAGCTTTCACCATTTATGGATCCATTTTTAGACCCTCTTCTGAGATAACAATTCCTAGATGCACTAGTTCACATTTCAAAAAACTACACTTCTTCAAGTTGATCAGAAACTTCTCCTCTCTAAAATTCTAAAAATCTTCTCAGATATGCCTCAAGTTCTCCTCCAATGTCTTACTGAAAATAAAAATGGCATCCAAGTAAAAAATGACAAACTTACCCAAAAAATCTCTCAATACCTCATTCATGAGTCTCATGAATGTGTTGGATGCATTGGTGAACCTAAAAGGCATGAATAACCACTGGTATAGGAATTCTTTGCTCTTGAAATCTACCTTTCATGTAATATGCTTCTCTTATTTGAATCTGGTGGTAGCCACTCTTTAGATCAATCTTTGTGAAATACTCAGCTCCACTCAGGCAATCCATTATGTCATCCATCCTTGGAAAGGGAAACTGATACTTGATGGTGATGTTATTGATGGCTCTAGAATCAATACACATTCACCATTCTATGTCATTCTTAGGTGCTAGTACTGCAGGTATTGCACATGGACTCAAACTCTCCCCAATCAATCCCTTTCACAACAACTCTTGCACATATCTGTTCAACTCTTCACTCTCTATTAGAGTCATTCGATGGGTTGCATTATTTGGAAATCTAGCTCCACAAATTTGATCCATTTGATGACTAATCTTCCTTATGGGTGGAAATCCTTCAAGCACACTATCAGAAATAATACTCTTGAATTCATCCAGTAAACCACACACTTCTATAGGAACTTCACTACTAACTTCCTTTTTGGTTCTTGGAATTAACACAAAACACATGTGTTCATGTCTCATACCTTCTAGGAATTTTCTTCCATCAAACAAACAAATTTGTGCATTTTTCCATACCTTTTCATCTTCTTCCTTTAGAGGCTTTAGCTTAAGTTGAATTCCATCCTTCATTAATGAATAAGTGTTTGAATGTACATCATGTATTTCTTGTTGATCAAACTACCAAGGTCAACCCAACAACATGTGATAAGAATCCATGAGTATCACATCACACAAAACCTCATCCTTGTGCTTACCAAATTTGAATTTTATTAGGCACTATTCATTGACCAAGACCCTTTGATCCTTCTGCAACCATGCAATCTGATATGGACTTGGGTGTCTTCTCCTCTCCAGCCATAATTTGGTGACCATTTCTTCTGACATTAGATTGTCAGTGCTACCTTAGTCAATGATGACATTGAAGACCTTTCCTTCACATTTACAATGGGTGTGAACAAAATTCATTCACTAGTTGGGCTCCATCTCTTCATTCACCAAGGTCCTTCTAACAAAAAAGGACTCACCCCTTTCTACATCTTCAGACTGTGAGGACCGAGTGTCTTTATCTACATGGGCTACTTGTGCCTTGCCTTTAGGCCTCTTGTTCTTCCTCTCTTGGTGTTGCGGGCACTCATATGCCCCATGTCGCTCTTCACCACATTGGAAACATGTTCCTCTAAAACATCCTACTCCTAGTCCATACCCAAACCTTCCTCTGCCTCTCTGATCTCCACTATTCTGATCATGAGGATGATATGATTCATCTCTTTTCTAATCTTGATTGGTACTAGATCCTTCAACTTTCTTATAATCACCACCTTGACCTCCATATGGTCATTTACCAGTCTTTCCACCTCGACCTCCTCCTCTTTGCTTGATTTCAAACCTCTTGTTCAGTCGCTCTTCAACCTTTAGAGAGAACTGATAAGCATCCTAAATGGTAGTCATTCTTACCAATGCCAATTCTTCCTATATACTAGGTTTCAGCCAATTGATATGCCGAACAACCTTCTCTTTGTTCACCTTTGTGTGTCCTATTTGAATCAGAACATTGTGAAATTCCTTGGTGTATTATTTCACCATCCTCATTCCTTGTCTTAGACTTTTCATTTTATTTAGAAAATACAATTCATAGTCAATAAGAATGAACTGCTTCTTTAATTTCTTCACCATTTTGTCCCATCTAGAGATTTTATCTTTTCCTTGTTTGTATCTTTCAACCTGGACCTCTTTCCACCATATACTTGCATGACCTTTGAGTTTCATATTTGAAAAATTCACTTTATGGGAATCTTCAATCTCCTCAAATTGAAATATTCTTCCATACCATTGATCTAATCAATCAATTCTTCTAGGTTTAGGCTCCCGCTAAAAGTTGAAATATCCATTTTCATTTTCTTTCCCAGACTGGATATAGATCTTAGCAATCTCAACTCTCCATGATCTACTTGATCTTGGTCTTCCTCTTCTGATTCCTCTTTTGTTTCCTCTTCACTTTCATCCCTTTCCTAATGTACTCCCCTTCCTCTTCAGACCTCCTCTTGCAAAGCTTACATCTGCCTTTTGAGGGCTCTAATTTCATCTCTCAGTGGATCTCTTCCTCCACCACCTCTACCTATGCCTCAACCATGTTGTACCATCCTTGGAGGCATTTTTTTCTTAACCCACACTCACAAATCCTAGTACAACTACCTCATGTTCAAAAATCTCTTATAGACTTAGGAACTCCTGATCCAATACCACTTGATGAAGGGGACTCCGCTTACAAGCTAGAACAACCACGTTTGTATAATAAAAATGACCTTTATTTCTAGAATACCATTAAAAAGTTACATGCCATATTATGGGATTCTTACATGCATCTACAGATTGTAGATCTAAATTTGAAGGTGTCAAACCACAACCTCAAATCTTTGTATTCTTCAGGACATTCCCTATCCTCTACCACACTTATTTTCTTCCTCCAACCTTTATATATCATTCTTATTCTCTAGGTCAGCCTTGGTGTTCCTTCCCCTTGTTTCCAAAGTATCACAATGTTGTTACCTTGATATTAGTAGGTCATTGATTCATCCAATGGATATGGATTAGACAATAATGATGTGGAATTCATCTAATCTCATTCTACCAAGTGTCACCATATACCGTTGTTGACCGATGCAAGAATCGTACTGCATATGCTACCAAGTCCACTATTGGCCCATTGATGAAACCCAAAATCAACTCCCACTAAAACAAAGAAGTCCCACCGAAAAAAATTTGCACATTTAAGAACACATCAGACCATCGAGGAGACTTGAGACAAAGTACCACTAATGAAGCATACTCTTGTCGAACAGTATCACCAAACTCACAAGATGTTGGACCATCATGGAGACTACCGGCCAAGTCCTAGCGACAAGCAATGGTTCCACTGACAACAACCACCATCGGATCATTAGTAGGATAGGAAACCTCGTTCCCCTGATAGGAGATCCTCACATCGATGCACAACATCCCTACCAACACTGTCGATATGTCGTTGGGACATTTCAAAACATCATGTTGATAAAGTAATGTCTCATTGATGGAATGTTATGAATCGCAAACTCAAATTTGTCATCAGTAATTCATTGGTACATGTAGGGAAGTCACACAAATATGTTGTGGTTCTACCAATAGGCCATGTTAGCCCTTATTTGAAAAAAACAAACATAGAATGATGATACAATATTTCTCTTCACCTAGGATGCTCCTACATCAAAAATACTTACAAGTTGGTACATCCAAGAAATCTTTCAAGTTTGAAGACATTATTCCTTATCCATTTGATTCATCTATCTCACTAGTCCCGTTTCCCAAACATTTCAAAATTCCAAACTTTGATAAGTATAAGGGAAGGGGAAATCCAAGACACCATTTGCAAGAATTTTACATGCATTGGTACGAAGTCCTACATAATGACAACTACCTCCACTGATTGTTCCCTAGGAGCTTAACGTGACAAGCTCTAGATTGGTTCATGAGTCTCCCAAAGGGATCCATTTCTTCCTTTTTAGATTTGTCAAAAAAATTTGTTGCACACTTCTCTTTTAATCTAGAAAAATATACATACACATCAGATCTCTTAAAAGATAAAAAATGTGGAGAGACATTTGCAAGCTACTTGCAAAGGTGGTGATCCCTAGCCAATCACCTCAAGTCTAGTCTTCCTAAGAAGGAATTGTGAACCCCCAATCCTAATACCTGCAAAACAACATGAATGAACACATTAGATGGTAAAATGCAAGCAAGAACAAGGATTCCTCAAGAAATTCATTTGAATAACAAAAGAGATAGAATATGAAATGAAGAACACAATGAAATTTAAAAGCATATCAAATCCCATTCTAAAGCAAACAAACTCCTAATCTCTTGAGGGAATTGGTGCCAATTTAATGTGAAAATTGGCTCTTTCCCAACTCCAATGATGCAATGGTGATTTGATGAAGAGATTTAATCCACTTTGTTGATGCTTGATGAGTGCTCCAATAGAAAAATTTGCATAACCTAGCTAAGATTCAATGATAATGGAGGAGAATTGCTAATGATTTGAGCATGGTAAGTTTACTCAAATTGTGGATAATAGAATGAGGATATTAGCCTCTTATTTATAGAATTAGAAGATGAAGGAATGCCCAAAATAGAGCAATGTGGGACTAAGAATTAGCCAGTGGCAAAGTGCCACATGTCAACTTGTGAATGGATGGAGGATGTGCAAGTTTTGAAGAATGTGTCAATAAATCTATATATTTGAATTTTGAATTTGTTGAAATGACATGTAAGAGGGAAGGAAGAATGCATTGAATGCCACTTGGCTCAAGGAAAAGGACATGTAAGATGGAGTAAATGCCTTGTTGGAAGGACTTAACCCAATTGGAATTTGAATTCAAATTTGGAGAATATTCCTCAAAAGATGCTTTGTTGAAGAAAATAGAGATTTAATAAATCAATTAAATCTATTTTCATGTGCAAGTGGGAAAAGCTAGAGGATGGGACATGATATGAGATTAAATTAATCCAGGTTAATTAATTTAATGAAGGGATTAAATGATGTGACCTATTTGACTTGAATTTGTGGATTTATTTAAATCAATTATGAGAAGAATGTGATAAGGGATTAATTAAATAAAGATTTATGATTTATTTAGTTAATAGAGATGATGTTAGATTAAACTAAATAAGGTTTTAATTTATTTAATTTAATAGATAGACTTTAGAGATTTAATCAAATAAATTTAATTATTTAATTAAATGGGGATAATACGATCAGACGGGTTAATTTAATTATCAAGAAAGAATGACATAATTACGTAACTGATTTATTTAATTAAGAGAAGAAATATTGATGAATTTAATCAAATAGGGGAATTTAATTAAATGATTAGACCAGAGGATGATTCATGATGAAACAATGTTAATGGTTAGGATCAGATCTGAATGTCAATTAGTACCTTTTACGTGTCTATATTTTTCCCCTCTTTGAAGAAATGCCCTTGTTGCATTGGTTCAAAGAATAAACGATCTCAATCAAAGAAAAACAAAATTGTTTTCAAAATCCTACTCCATTGTTTCCTGACAAGAGAAAAAATGCCACTATATTGCCCCCTTGAGAGATTGGATGAAAATTTCAATTTTTGGGGATCACGTAAAAAAGGAGGACAAGGTTCCCAACAGGTCCAAAAAGGCTCCAGGAGGCCAAAAACATGTCAAAACACAATAAAACGATGTAAAATAGACTCCAACTAGACAAAAATAGGTTGAAGGGTTCAAAACCCTAGTAGGATAGTCAAATAGGTTAAAAAACCCTAATTTTTAAGGTTTAAAAATGCCACGAGGGGTCATTTTCAAGTCATTTTCACACTGGATCTTTTAGCAATTCAACAATTCGAGCTCTGACTTCTTAACAATATGGCATAGCAACAACTCCTGATGCACATTTCTAAGCGAGTTTGGACATACCAGTGATCACCTGGCATTGGGCCACCAGTAAGTGATCCTTACTTGAGCATAATTTCTCACTTTACATGTTCATTTAATGCTTTTAAAACTAGTTCGTTTGTAGTGACACTATATAGCACTGCTAAAAAATCAAATTGCACCAGTCAGTATGCCAAACTGGGCCGCAATTGATAAATCACACCATGGCGGTGGAGTTTGGAGTTTTGCTTCAAGCTCCAAACTTCGACGTTGATGTCATGGCCAGCGGGGTCATTTTCAAAGTGCAATGTAGTGGTGCTATTTTAGATAGGAATCTTTGCAAACTGCACCACTTTGAAGGAAAGTGCACTGCGGTGATGCACTTTTGGAGTTTTAACCCTCCATCGTTGCAGTTTGGAATTTTCAAACTACGACGCCTTCTCAGGTAGTGACACTGGGATGGTTTCTTGGACGTTCGGAATGAAATATGTCAAAAAATTTAACATGGTTACCTTCCTTGATGCAGGATGCAGCGAGGGAACTCTATTTCCAAGAGCATAAACTTGCAGGATCTTAGTGACGGGGATCAGGATCGACTACGGGTCATGGGACTGTGGCATATCGCATATGCAGCACCTGTGCACACCCATCCTAGGATCATGTCCACGCTTGCCGAGAGATGGCACAATGAGACCTCATCCTTCCACCTTCCTACCAGCGAGGCCACCATCACCTTATAGGATGTGTGTCACATCCTGAGATTTATGATTCATGGTCGACGCGTTATTTTTGATATGGACATCGGGTGGAATGCTTGTTTTACAATCTTTGACATAGATGAGGTTATGATTTGTGAGGGCCAGATTGAGCTGGAGTGGCATAGGACCCTCACATCATCATTCTATCTAGTGGTTGCAGCTATCATTTCTGGTCTCGTTGCCCTGGACCGATAGGGCCGATACTTTACTCTTGGTTTGGGACTTTGCTGGGAGCAGCTGGTTCGCGACAAACCATCCAATTATGCTTGGAGGCCCGTTCTTCTAGCATCTCTTTATAGGGATATCCATGAGTACATGTATCATGATGGAAGATCATTGGGGACAGGTGTTACACTCCACGTATGGGCGTGGGAGCATACTGTCATTCTCTGGCCGCGCATTGTTCTAGTACCTATGTGTCCTGATGATCCCCTCATATGGCACTATAGAGGTGGTGTGTCCTTTACACACAGAGGAAAGCATATGATTCCCTACTGGAGGAGGCTCCTAGATGAGATGATAGTGTTTACTTGGTGTCCATACCTTGGTCAGCCCGGATGGGCTGACGATGTAGAGCATATTTTCTTTGCTTGTCAGGACCGCTTAATGCAACAAAAAGAGCACACTATGGTGGAGAGATACTTTCCTAGGCATGTGCAGCATCATTTCGGTGAACCACAGTACCAGCCTGATGATGATTATGTTGCCATATTTTCCCGCACTACATCACAGACCTCATGGGGGCAATACATTCCTACTTTGAAGGCCATTGATAGCTTCATACAGTTGGTGGCTCAATCGTGGGTTTAGGATCAGGGGCCTGCCGATCCAGGTGTTATATAGGAATACGAAGATTGGTTCTAACCTCCACTATAGTTGATAGTTCTAGGAGTAGTTGTTTCTTGATGGTGATCGAGAGGACAAGGGTGGAGGGACGAGGATCAGCAGGATCAGTGGGGTAGAGCTCCATTTCAGCTACCTCAAGCTGATGCTCCTTTGCAGGACCAGGATCAAGTGCCAGGTCGACAACAGGTTCAAGCGAACATACCACCACAAGTCAAGGGTGAGGATCAGCCTCACGTGTAGCCCCAGGTGCAACCCCCACCAGTACAGCCAACAGGGTAGGTGGACCCTCGGGATACATTGATTGTGCAGTTGTAGGCCTAGGTGTAGACTTTGATAGGAGAGAGAGATCAGGTCCAGACCAAGAGGGATCAAGCTAGGTCTGAGAGGGATCAGGCTATATTGTAGAGATAGGCCGTAGAGTTATAGGAGACCACAGAGATGGGCCAAACACAATAGTTGGAGAGCATGGCAGCCTCCTCTCAAAGTACAGTGTCTCTTTGTTCCTATAGGGAGACCATGATCCAAGAGGCTGATTATTACCGTATGCATTATCATCAGCCATACCTAGAGCAGCACGAGCCCTAGATTACTCATAGTAGACCAGTATAGGGTCACGGTGATAGAGGTGAGGGCAGCAGACATGAGGGTTAGGTCTCTTGATCAAGATGATATCATTTTTTGTGCCATATGGGCTCCCTTTTGATAGCCTAATGGGCCTTTTTGTACTGATTGACATACATGTACAATGATCTGATTATTTTGTACTATAACCATTATCCGATGATGATATATATGAGATGATGATTTTGATGTGATGTGATGTATATCATTTATCCATTTTTGGATGATTCTACTTCTATATGTTGTGCAATTATGTTATGGTGTTATATGATGCATTTATGGATGCATTTTCTTCTGATAATGTATGCATCATGGTTATGTGATTAAAAAATCTATATTATGTTGTTGATTCATGATATGCAGATGTATATGTATGATGTAAAATATGGATGGATGATGATGTAATCTATATGATGATTTGTTTATGCAATATGAAAAATGACATGAAAATAATCTATGGTGTGTGTACGAAATGATATGTGAATCATGCTTTATTGTTATTCTTTGAATAAATGGTATGGAATGATGAGATGTGAAATGAGATGTGAAAAATGATTGCTGCATGGTTAATTATGAGGTGTTCCATATGGTATGGATGATTAATGGATTATATGTATTCCTTCATGATTATGTACAATGTAATGTGAATGAAATGATCATTTTTTATTTAATATATATTGATGATGCAAATGAGATGTTTTTTTCGATGCTAAGAATAACAAATTCATTTTATCCTAAACATGTTTAATGATAATGTGAAATGTATGTGATTCAATTATTGTGATGTGACATGATGTATGAAATGATACGTTAATGCAAAGTGGTATAACGATGTCTTATGCAAAATGAACACAATGTGGGAAATGATTTTATGATGCAAATATGTATGTTTATAATGCAATGAATGATCTATAATGCTCTTGTACCTATTATGTTTATGTGGTGGGTGGTAATATGGTATGGTTTATGAAATGTTCCATGCAAATGATTTTTATGCAATGCTTTATGTGATGAATGCAATGGATGGAGAAATAGATGCAATGCGATGAAACATGAACTTGCTTATTTATGAAAAATGGTTATAATAATACTTATGCATGTGTTTTCTATATGGTGTGTTTATGCAATATGCTAATGATTTGCGTGTGCAAGATTGATGATGATGATTGATGATAACTATCATAGTACCTTGTTAGCATGATGAGCAAGAAGGGATGAAAAAGAAGAAGATATTTCAACAAATTGCAAGATGATAAACATGTAAATGATGATGATTTCTTGCTGAGCAGTTAGGATTTTCAAAGGGTCAATTTCCTTATGTTTGATTACACTTGTGGTATGGTGCATCTAGGTATAGAGTACCAGGATAACATGGTACCTAGTATGATGGACTTTGACTTGACAAACAGATAGGAGCATTCTTGTTCACACCTGACATATGGAAACCTTGCTAGGATGTACTTTAGAAGTTTCAAACATCTCGGACCAAAACACATAAAGGTATAACCTATCAATGCAATAGTCAACAAGCTGCTCAAAAAATCCTCCATACATTTCTAACAAAGCAAGTATCTTCCAAGTTATTTTACAAGAACGTTCAACAAGCACAACAAACAAAAGATAATAATCGTTGTCCCATTCCTATTTCTCTAACTCCTCTGTTTGAATATCATCAAGAAGTCCTTGGAATGAGCACAATAAGATAAGTCAAAAGACAAAGATAAAGTAAACAACCAAACCAATGTTCTTCAATACCACTAACCAAAAGGGAAGTGTTTTTAAGGATAGGAATCAAAACTATTGCCAAAAGATAATGCCCATTGTAGGAAGGATACATCCTAGGACATGTTAGTGGATGGAAACACATCATTTCATTTATCCTAAGTGTTCTTTCTGATAAATAATGCCCATTGTAGGAAGGATACATCCTAGGACATGATGTTATCAAATGATTGATATGGGACTGATTAGATGAGAGGTTATTGACACAAAGAGTTAACCAACTTTTTTACGAACTGACTTACACCTGAGACTTGATGTTTTGAGTTTTACTTTTTCACCTGCTAGACCTGTTTCTAACTGTTTCACCAAAGTTTGAGGATTACAATCATTTATTATGAGTGGTGATTATTGTGTGTGCAAGTGAAATAAGACAGATGGATTTTTTCAAATATTTGGATTTTTTTTACGTTTTTGGAATGTTTTGAGGCTATTTTTGGTATTTTTTGAGATTTTCAAATGTTTTGATTTTTTTTTATTTTCTAATGTTTTGGGGTTTTATGAGATTTTGACCAAGAGACTAACCTAAAGACCTATCCTAGGGGCCTCAGAGGCTTATCAAAAGATTAGCCTTGCATACGTTATACACATAGAGACCACACAGTTCGATTGATGACTTGACTGAATTAGAGATGACGATATACATGATGAGATGTCAGTTTATTATGAGAGACTCCTAAAGGACTGACCGAAGTGTCTCAGGGGATGATCAAAGATCAACCTTGCCTACATTCAAGGCTCAAAGACCCGTAGTTGACTAACAACTTGACCGATTTACAGATGACAATATAAATGATGAGATGTCATTTTATTATGAGAGACTCCTAACAGACTGACCTAAGTGTCTCGGGGGATGATCAAAGATCAACCTTGTCTACATTCAAGGCTCAGAGACCCGTAGTTCAACAAGATGACTTCGTTTTTGACTTTTTTTGACTGACCTTTTGACTTGTTTTGGATTTTGATATGTCTTGATGTTTTTGGATTTTTTGATTTTAGGACTTAAGAATATACATGAATCCGATCTGATGAGAACATGCCCCCAGTGTGATGCAATAGACTACTTTGATAAAGGTAGGACAAACTGACCTTGAGGATGGGCCAAGTAGTACTAGGAGGGATCATGATATGAAAACATGACCAAGCTATGATGCAGATGGAGGTGGATGAGTGATGAATGGAGATATGGAAACGATGGATGATGGAAATGTAATGGATGGATGATGCAAAACAAGCCATAAAGATCTTGGTGGATGGAAAGTGCTTATTTACAGAGGGCACTTTTTTGCTAGGTTTTCACCAAGGTACTTGTCCAAAGTGCCACCGAAGTGGTTTTCACTAGAGGATGATTTTTTCCCTTTACTATTTTTTGATCCTTTTTCTATTTTTTTTGGATTTTTTGCTTTTTTGATATATTTTTGTTGTTACCAAGATGCTTGTTTGCCAAGTTTTTGCCGAAGTAACTATTTTTTCAGGACATTTTCTAAATTTTTTGATTTTTTAGTTCTATACCTTGAAAGGTTTAGGCATAAAACTTTTTAAGATGAGAGCTATTCATGGGCTCTTGTAGAGGTTCCCCTTCGGGTGTTGATAACTGATATGCCCCTGACTTATAACTTGTTGTGATAATGTATGGTCCCAACCAGTTGGGTTAAAAATTTCCTTTACTGCTTGGGTTTGGGACATTCTTCTAATTCTTCTTTAATACAAATTCTCTGACTTGAAAATTCTTGCTTCTAATTTTCTTATTATAGCTCTTTTTGAGTCTATTCTGATAGACTTGCAAATGATTCAAAGCATCTATACACCTCTAATCTAGTAGCTCTAACTCATTTAGTCTTGATGCTCGATAATCTTCATTCATGATGAGTTTTTGCAACGATATCTTGAGTGATGGGAGCTTGATCTCAATGGGGAGAACTGCTTCTGATCCATAGACCAGGGAAAAAGGAGTGGCATCGATAGGTGTGCAGATGCTGGTTCGATAAGCCCAAAGGGCAGGATTGAGCTAAAAATTCCAATCACGACCTGTTTCATTGACTATTTTCTTGAGGATTTTCAAAATGGTTTTATTAGTGGCTTCTGCTTGGCCACTGCCTTGGGGATAGTATGGAGTGGAGAAGCAATGTTGGATTTTTAAATTTTTCACATAAGTTGCGGACATCCTGGTTCTTGAATGGTGTCCCATTATCTGAGATAATGTCTTGTGGGACATCGTAGCAGCAAATGAGATAGTTTAGGATGAACTTTGATATCTGCTTCCCCATTATATACGTCATGGGTATGGCTTCCACCCACTTAGTAAAGTACTATGTGGTGGTAATGATGAACATGTGGCCATTAGATGAAGTGGGAGTGATTTTTCCAATGAGATCAAGTCCCCAATGCGAAAAGGGCCATGGTGTGATGATGGGATGAAGTCCTTGAGCCCATCCTGCTGACATTGTAGAAACCTTCTGACATTTTCATGTGCTTATCTTTCCATTGTGGGCTGATAATACCCCATCCTCAACAATTTATTGGCTATGGTCATTCCACTTGACTGTGAACCACATATACTATTATGTACTTCAATTAGAGCAGTCAATGCCTCCTCATCGTTTAAGTAGCGTAATAGGGTTCCTTCTATGCTCCTACGATATAGGGTATCTCCTAGGATGATGAATTGGGATGCCTTTATTACAAAGGTTCATTTGAGGGATGAGGGTAATTCAATAGGTATGACGCCTATTCGAAGGTATGTATAAATTTCATGGTACCAAGGATCATCAGGACCAATGATTTCACACACGAATTCTGATTCTAGTACCTTGAATGCAGGCATGAGAAGCTGCTCTATTAGGAATTCATATTTTGGAACATTGTGGGGGATGTCCAGTAAGAATCCAATTATTGCCATGGTGTCTGCTGCTCTCTTGTTGGCTCTAGGAATCTGCTTAAATGTAATTTCGATGAAGGATTCTTTGAGAGTCTCCACCAATTTCCTATACGGAGTGAGCTTATCATCCTTGGTATGGTATTCATCATTCACTTGATTTACTATCAATTGGGAGTCTCTGTATACTCTGACAATGTTCCACTACACTGCTATTCTAAGACCTATGGTTAAAGCCTTGTATTCTGCAATGTTATTGGTACAGGGAAACGCCAATTTGTAAGATCTTGGTATGTAGTCCCATTCTAGGGTGATAAAGAAGATGCTAGCTCCTGATCCATGTTATGTGTATGATCCATCAAAGTACAGTTTTTAGTGATTAGCTATGTTCATATTGAAAATAGATTTGTCTGGAAACTTTGAAACGAGAGGATTCTCTAAATAGATTGATGCTTCTGCAAGTTTATTTGTGATGAATTAGCCTTTGATTACTTTCCTCTCCACGTATTCAATGTCATATTCTGATAGTATCATTACCCATTTGTCCATTCTTCCTGTGAGCATTGCTTTTGATAGTAAGTACTTGAGAGGGTCCATTTTGGCAATGAGTTTTATTTTGTGTGCCAACATGTAATGTCTAAATTTCTATGATGTAAACACTACTACTAGGCATGCTTTCTCAATGAGTGAATAGTTTAACTTGTTCCCAACCATTGTTTTACTGATGTAATAGATAGATCTTTCTATTCCATTTTCATCATGCTGAGCTAGGAGAGCTCTAAGGGTTGTTATTGTTGCTGATACGTAGAGAATTAATGGTTTTATTGGGATTGGTGGCATTAGGAATGGTGGTGTAAGTAGATATTCTTTGATTTTATTGAATTCCTCTTCACACTTGTTATCCCATTTGTACGCTACTCCCTTGTGAAGTAGGTGAGAGTATGGGTTTTTTTTTCTACCAGTTGTGCTATGAATCTTTGAATGGATTGAAGCCTACCTTGGAGACCTCTTAATTGCTTTAATTTTTTTGGTGCCTCCATCTCAAGGATTGCTTTTACATTTGCTAGATATACCTCAATACCCCTCATTAACACTATATATCCTAGCAACTTTCCTAATTGTACGCCAATGATGCACTTCTTTGGGTTTAATCTGACCTTATATTCCTCCATCCTATCAAAAATGGTACTTAGGGTTGCTATGTGATATTTTCTCTTTCTAGATTTAGCTAGAATGTCATTGACATAATCTTCGACCATCTTATGGATCATGTCCTAGAATATCAATGTCATGGCCCTTTGGTATCTTTCTCTTGCATTCTTTAAGCCAAATGGAATCATATTCCAGCAATAAGTCCCCCATGGACAAGTGAAAGTCATCTTATGTTGGTCCTCTTTAGCTATCATGATCTGATTGTACCCTGAGAATCTGTCCATTAGTGACAACATTTCATGTCTAGCTGTCATATCTATGATCATGTCAATTTTTGGAAATGGGAAGTCATCTTTTGGACATGCTTTGTTCAAGTCTCTGAAGTCTATGCAGATTATGATGCCCCCATCAAGTTTTGAGACAGGCACCAATTTTGACACCCATTCTAGATAATCTATCGGTCGAATGAATCCTGCATCTAGTAGCTTTTTTAGCTCCATTTTGACTAGCAGGGCGATCTGAGGGTGTATTTTTCTGAGCTTTTGTCTAATGGGCTTTGCTTTTGGGTATACTACTAAGTGGTCAACCATGATTTCTAGATCAAGCCCTAGCATGTCAGCATAACTCCATTCAAAGTTTATCTGTCTCTCTCTTAGGAAGGCTGATAAGATCTCTTGTTCCTTTGATAGTAATGACTCCGTATAGAATGTAATATGTAGGGTTTCCTCTATTCCTAGATTGACCAGATTGCACCTTTCTGCTAGGACTACTGATTTTTCTTGATGAATAGCTCTGAAAGGAAGATTGAATCCCCCAACCTCGGGTGCCTCGAAAAGGTTTTCACCATTGGATGCATCCTTTCTTTTTACTTTTTTCTAGTCGGAGAGTGCCATATTATGGTTTTCACTCAAGGAATTAGATATTATTCTTAATTTCTCACTTTTGCAACAGAGGGATCCAATCATTTCCCCATAATAGGCATGTCTATCTAGCTCAATTATGAACCCTACTTTGTGATCCCCACATGGAATGTTATCTCATAGTCCCATGAATTCTGAGAGAGCCTCGTCATTTTTGAATGTATCAAGAATTGGTGCTCCTCGTTGGTCATAGTCGATTAGTTGGGGGTATACTAGGCAGATTTCATGATTTTGGTGGTCTAATTTAAAAGATAAGGTGCTAATCATGAAAAGAGTGGTATCCTCAAATATCCTAGGTAAGATCATCATAGGATCCTCGTCATCACTACAACTACATGTTGATGATGTTTTTTGCATAGCAACAACTTAGACAGAATATAATATCCTATCTCTCTTGAAAGGTTAATCTCTATCAGCAAGCCTCAAGAGATAACCCCAAGGTTTCTAATGTTAGGTCTTGACAATGCACAAACAACTCAGTGATAAATGTGAAAATGCTGGTATTCACAATGGGACCTTACTACAAGCAAAATATTGAATCTCAATTTATCATATCTAGCAATAAAATGATACTCCAATCCTAAATTTAATCCAATGATCAAAGAAATAACAAAATATAATGGTTTCAAAGAGATATCTAAATTTAACTACTCCTAAGATCAACAATGCAAATGATGAAATACTTGAAATGGACCAATCCCTCATAAACTAATTCCTGCTTGACCAAGATAAATCTACAATCTTACAGAAATAGTGCAATCTTCTAAGGTGTTAAGATTTTCAAATCATGAAAATTCATTAAGACAACCCAATCACAATTGAAATGAATAAACCCTCACAACTAAACTAAGCACAATAAATGTAAAGTCCAGGCTAACTTTGTAAAGCAACTAACAATCAGTTGGTTGTGAAAAATATGGACTAGGGATTGCTGAAACCACTTCAAATATTAAACCATAAACATTATTGAGTCAATTCTAATTCTAAACTTCTAAAAATTAATCCTCCTCACAACAACTCTAAAGATATAATAACAAGAACCATGCAAGATAAAGAACACAACTATGACACCAAATCACAATGTCATTACTTGTTTCAAATTATCCATTGTAGCAAAAATTCCAACTTTCTATTACAATATTTTCTTGAGAACAACTACTTACTAACTTTAGCTCTACTCAATTCGCTTCTATGTCTAAAATTTCTTTACCCTTACAAAAGAGGAAAAATGCCATATTTATAGAGCCCCCCAAAAAATGTTGGCCTAGATAAGTTTTAGAATAATAATTTGGCACAACAAGTCAACCAAGAGAAATTCAAAATAGGATAAATAAGTATTAAATGTATGTGTTCCCTCCAAGTCGGCCTTGGATATCCAATGTAACTCAGACCAATGCATAGCAACATAATAGGGAAGCACAAATCTTGATGTAGCCCATCATTAACTCCCTTGCCCTTTATCTTTATTCTGATCCAACATTTCATGAACTTTCAAAAGCACCCTATCTAAGTCAGCCACAGGTGGCAAAGGAAAAGCCCTAACTCAGTTTTCAATTGATGCAATTTATTCTCTTGAATGTTTTATCGACTTATCCCAATCCACCTTATATGTTAGGTATTTGTCAATGACAACAATATATGTGGCTGCATCATCCAACTGGTGCTCAGAAACATAATCATTATCAGGGGCATAAACATCCTGAAACCATCTTCTCAGCTACTCCAAACTCAAATATTTAGGAGCAATGTTCCTTCTTCCTATCATGATCTCAAAAAAGGCAATAGACCCATTATACACACTAGCTAGGGTATCATCAATCTACCTCCTTTGTTTGTAAATCTTCTTCAACAACTTCTGCCTAATCTGTAGTGCCTCAAATGATTCCCATGGTTCAGTAGCTCTGGAGGAGGGAATGATCGTGTTTCTTACTAATTTATCTCTAGTGTAGTCCATAATAGTCTTGGTTTTCTTTAGCAAGAGGTCTGTATCCTCCTTGTCTTGTGCTAACACTTGCTTCAACCAATCAGTCATCCTTGTAGCATCCTTCCCAATTGAAAAATTTTCCTTCATAGCTTCATCACCCTTTATTTGCACCCCTTTCAACCAATTCGTAGTGGCAAGAGTGGAGACTTTCATCTTTTCAAGCTTGGTGATGGTCTCTTGTGGTAGAGGTTTTGCAGCAGAGGTGGAGGGGTTAATAGACTACAGGGATTTCATTAAATCCTCCAAGAACTTCCTAAGATTCTCATTTTCCCTTTTCAACTAATGCTTGGTCTTTATTTACTTCCTTAATCTATCCAAGATCACTACACTAGAACCTTGGCAATCCTAAATATCCCACTCAACGGAAGTAGGCCCTAGATTGAAAGTCTGAATGTTGTTATCCCTTCCAACCACATCATCTTTTTTTTATCCGAAGTAGGGGTGGCAATATGAACAACCCTGTTATGAGCTTCATCTCTTTCAACCCTTGAGATCACCCTAACCTTCTTTTTACCTTTATCTTTGCCAATCTTTGCTAGCAGCTCATCCCAATTAGGTGGTGCAGCCTCCACTATGAATTGCTTCCTCTTTATTTCTTGATCTAGCCACTTCGGAATAGTAGGCTCCAGTTGCATTTGGCTCTGTCCCACTTCCCCTTGTTGATATTCTGATATCTCTTCTCCCAAATTCTGTTTCTTAGGAGTTTCATCCTTGCTCCTTTCCTCTTCTATGTGTTCCTCTTCATGTTTAGGTGATGGGACCTTCTTCGCCTCTTCCTCCCTTAGAGGAGATTCAACTTCTTCATTTGGAACTCATGACTCTTCATATGCAACCAAGGGAGATTGCATAACCTTTTCAACTTCATCTTTTGCATTGTAAAGTTTTCCTTCATGGAATTCCCCTCCTTCAGTATCTGGATGATCATCAATGTTTTCCAACTCACCTGGTTTGCTCTGAGCTTCATGGAAAAAAGTAACATCATCTTGCTGCTATTCATGGGAAATGATAGGAGGAATATTTTCTTTAGGCACACTATCCTTATTAGAAGGAGTCCTAGACCTCCTTGTATACACCTTCACCTTCTCCCCTGAACTTTCTACTTCTACCACTGGCGAGGCAATTTTTTCTTGTTCCTTAGAACTTTCTCTCTCTGAAAATTTTATAATTCTTCTTCTCTTAAGTGCAAGAGCACAAGCCTCAGGATTTTGTTCTTCTATTTCTTTCTATTCAAGCTTTGTAGTCCTTGTCCTCTTCTTAGCCTTTGGCTTTCTTTGCTTTTCTGCTTCCTAGTCTTTTGTTTCTTGGACACCTTTTATCTTGATTTTGAAAGGAGATTCCAACTTTCCTTTTCCCTCAGGATATTGCTCAATTGAATCCTCATAAGTGGAGTGAGGATCCAAATCTCCCATTAGCACATAAGTGCATTTCACTCCCTCGCTTTCCAATTCCCATAAGTTATGCTTGAGCCACATCTTGGTAACTTTGATAACTGGATCCATCAACTGTTTTAGTTCTATTTTTTCCTCCTCTAACCAGTCCACTTCACCAATTGGCCTATCCTTCATTGCCTCATAAGCGTGACCCTAGATTAGGTTTCCATCATCCTCCAATTGATCAAGAACCATCTTTACATTATATAAACAAACTTCCTCCACTGGGATCTGGGACAATTTCTTCTTCTTGACTTCATATTCATGATTACAATTGGCCCAATAGTCTTCCAGATCAACCTCATGGTTATTTTATCTACTGGCCTTCTTTTGAGCTTCGCCTGTGATATCAAATCTGGACCTCTTGGAATGGAAAGATAGACCAAGGGTACTCATTTCTTCCTCTGAAGCCTGGGCATAAATAATGGAAGGACATGCCTCCTCGGTGCCAATCCTTAGTGGGAAATCCCCACCAAATTCAGTCTTATGCTTATCCCTTTTGACAATAGCATCGAAGTCACAAATCTGTTTGCTTACTTCCAAGAGTATGACATGATCAGTAGGATATCTTGGAGGTCTGTATGGGGCCCTCTTGCAGCCATCAATCTAGATGTAGGAGAAATTTGGGAACTAAATAAACCAAGATCCATACTTCTTGATGAGCTCCTTGGCTTGGTCTGAAATTCTGACATGCTTTGCTCCCTAAAGCATTCTTATGATGTTCATGGTAAATGTGTCATTCACCCTCCTATAGTTTGAACTTCCTAAATGTAATTGCGGGAAAACTTCATAAACAACATCCTATCCAAAAATTTCCTTTGTATTCAATCCTTTGTAGGGATGGAAAATTGCAAGAGCATAGACCTTATATGAAGTCATCATGAAGGTCTTAGTCTACAATGCATTGGACAACTAATCATGGAGTACTCTGCTAATCAAACCAGCCCAATGATAATCAATCAGCTCCTGCTCCATCCTTACAATAGCATGACACATCCAATTCTCAAATGCACCGGCATTTCTCAATCCAACAACCCTGCTAAGTAAAGTAATGGCATCATAGTACTCCTTGAACTTTTCCCTGAATAACTATTTGGGTAGTTTAGAATAGTGGGACTTAGGCTTTTCCAACCAAGAGTTGATGAGTTGCTAAGATTTAATAGTTTGCTCTTCATAGAACTCCTTGGAGGACCCCATATTAAATGCCACCACATGAGATCTATCTAGAATATCAAAATTTTGAGCAATAGAAATAGGTTTGAGATTTTCTATCTCTCCCTTGAGAACTGATAATTCTTTGTGTACCCTGATCGTAGCATCTGGCACACTCAAGGACAAGCTCATAGCATTAGACCATGGAAGGAAAGCCTGCTACATGTGATAAACCTGACTCCTTCATCCTTCTGGCCACCAAAGGAAGATCTTTAGCTGCCATTCTTTCTTTGAACTCCTCGTAGTCCCATAGTCCGACGTTAGTATCTGTCACCTCTGTCCAAATTGATGTGATCTTACTCTCGATAATCTTGCTTTTGGTGTCCATCTTAATCCTCTTTGCCTCAGAAATTGAGGATCTTTCTGCTACCTTACTAGGTTCAGCCTGCACCCATCAAAGAAATCACAATAAAAACCACATGAAACTAATGTTAATCCATCAATACACTGTTAAGAAGAATCTCATATAATCAAGAAGTTATTAAATCTCATATAAAGTGACCATAGCAAACCTCGGGTTTCAAGACCATCCACGGAAACTAAGCCAGAAAGGAATTTCAGGAAATTTCAGATCGATTGGATTCCAACGGAATAATCAAGAAACACCCTACTATGCATAAAACCTGATCATTATCAATCAATAAACCACATAGGAGGTCAAAAGATAGCATTGATTACCTTAAAATGCATCATAAATCACTAACAAAACCAATTACCTCATATTCCATCATATTTCATCAAAGTTTGAGAAAATCCGTGAGGGAAAAAATTTCTTGAAGGAGGATATAATTCACAAACTTCAAAAATTAAGGTGGTACAGGACTACAGGAAGATCTAGAATTGACGAAAATCTATGAAAAGGTTGAAACTTTGAAAGAAAATAGATTCCAGAAAAATAAAGGCGATCAATAAAACCCGGGGTCAATGGAAATTCGTGGAGTATATGAAAATCTGAAAGTGATAGCAGATTCTGGAAAAGCAGAGGAAATCGAGTAAATTCATCGAAGATGGATTGTCCCAAGGGAACAGAAAATCCTAGACTAAGAACAAAACCCAAACTGTGACACCCAAAACATGATTTCATTCAAACACTAGATCGATTGATCATGAATTTCAAAAATTCAAGCCTAGGGAAAGTTAGGCATGGACCTTTCATACATTTTATTTACATTCTAGGCCAAATTGAGAGCATACTAAAGATGAATGGCAATGCCCTAGGTTTTAAACCCCATTCATCCGCCATTAGCTTATAGGTGAGCTTGAAATTTAAACATTTTGACTACTAAGTCACTACTAGGGTTTACTCACAGCTCTCAAGCAAAATGCATCCAAAATGCAATTAAACAAACCAACTCAAAAATTACTTAGGAGATCACAAAATAATCAATACTACGTAACCCTAGCCATGGAGCGATCAAATCAGGAATTCAAGCCCCAAAAAGCTTTATTATATATAAACGCTATTCATAATTCTCAATTCAAAGTGAGGCAATAAAAAACTTACCATTGCCAAGTGAAAATTGATCTCAGAAATAGTGAATGTGAAATCAAGGGCGTGTGCAAAGAACAGATGCAAGAACATTGGCAATCACCACTTAAATCCACGATTTGCAAACTCAAAGGCCTCAAATTAGATCAAACACTCTTCAAGAACAAATGCCACAGCTCAATCAATAGCAACAATAAACATAATGACACAAAAGACTTCGAAAATCCATTAAATACTTCACTCAAAGCTCGTACGAAGAAATTAATGCCGCTGACAAGACAGCCAGGGAAAAAACTGGGAACCCGACAACAAGACAAAATCTAGAAAAATCCAGCCCACGTAGAATTCTATGAAGACTGAAAATCTCTGAACCACAGCCCAGTCAAAATCCAAGCAAGATCTAGGAAAATCCGTCCAAGGAGGAAAGTCTCGAATCAGGGTGAAAACCTGAACTTTGCTCAAAATTAAAGATCTTCAATGAATAACCTGGGGAAATCATTAAGACCACCAAAATAGACATTCAAGCACATGCCAAAATAAGACAAAACCTCAAAATGAAAGGGCCAAGAAACCACAAAGCAAAAGAGGGTCCCTGCTTTCAACAGGGCATGTGTGTGAAAACTGCACAACAAATGGCGACTCTGCTGGGAAATGCTCCACAACATTTGAGGATAGACATGAATCAACAACCCAAAATCTATGGTTTCAGTCTCATTATGAGACAAAAAAGAATCAAAATTCCAGCCTTAAGGAATCAGAACCAGAGATTAGACCAAATCCATCCATAAACTAAAAATCAAAGTGTGTGCAAGTGAGTTCGTTACCTCCCTTAAGCTACTGTAGGAACCAAGCTTAGTCAAATCAGGCTACGTAAGGATTCTAAATTCAAAAGCAACCTGGATAGGGCCTCTCTACCAGTCAAACATCTATAGCCTTGATGAGCTTATCATCATGATTCTCCTGAACATAGCTCTATTGCCAACCAGGCGTCTATAGCCTTGATAGAGATATTCAGATACCCCTGATGAGTTGAATCCATTCTTTTGATTATCAAAATTTTCTCTTTTTGATATTTTTTTTCTTTTCACTTTTCATTTCAACTTGTGAACAATGAATTCCACACTTAGGGATGAGAACCACGGTGGCATTGAAGCAGAAATAATATTTTTCACCTAACAAAACCTTACAAGGAACCTTCAATAACATTAGGATTCTTAAGATATCTGAGAGATATAAGATTTTAGAATACTTCAAATTCAGATCAAAACCTATGACCCATCCTCTTTAAATCAAACATTTTTCCTACTTGACACTGACAAAGACATCAACCATCCTTTCAGGATACAAGACTAAAGTCTACCAATAAGATTCATAGAACAATACCAGATAATAATATATTTTCCATATAGGTGCAACACATCTAGGTGAAAACAAGGAAACATGAAAACAAGGAAACCTCAAAGCAGGAGCAAAGAAAAAATAAACCAAATCAAAACTACACTAACTAAAACAAAGAAAACAAAGAGCAGAAAGGGAAACCTACTCTAACCGAAGCAAAACAAAAGAAAGGAAACCTAACCTAACTATATACAAGAAGAGAGCTGAAAAAAACTCAAGACTGGAAATAATGCTTCAAATGCTGCCCGTTGACAGGCAGTGGGATATCCTCTCTAGTGAGAGTTTTCAAATGGAAAGCATTATCTCCCAATATTTCTGAAATATGGTAAGGACCAAGCCAAAGTTTATCAAATTTTCCATGCTCCCCCTTATGGTCATGGGCTTTATCCTAGTAAAGGACCAAGTCAGAAATCCTAAAAGCTTTTATCTTGGCTCTTTTACCAAACCATCTCTTGACAACCCCCTGATGTTTAGCAAATTTGTCTAGGGCTTTGTCTCCTTTTGCCTCAAGATGTAGCAATTCAACAAGTCCGGCCTTGCGTTTATCTTCCCCATCATAATAGTCATTAATGAACTGTAGAGTAGGGATTTTCAACCGAATAGGAAACACATGTTCCAGGCCATACACAAGATGATATGGGGAAGTTCCTAAGGAAGTTTTATGTTTCATACGGTGTGCCCACAGAGAAAATTTGAGTTGATTGTGCCAATCCCTAGGATTCCTCTTTAATAGCTTATGGATGACTGTCAAAAGATTCTTATTAGAAGACTCGTCCAACCCATTACCCTGTGGATAGTAATTGGATGAAAATTTTATTATGATCGCATGATCAAAAACCTAGTTGGACAACTTCAAAGATGCAAAAGTAGGGCCATTATCACAAACTAAAGATAAAGGGCATCCAAAATGATTGATAATACCTGATTCAAGGAACTCAATTACCACCTCAAAAGTACATTGTTTGCATGCAAGAGCTTCATTCCACCATGTAAAATAATTAGTAATGGTGAGAATATACTTGTGACTTATAGAGGAGGGTGGATTGATGGGACCAATGAAGTCCATTCCCCATTGTGCAAAAGGTTTTACCTCAAAAACTGGCTGGAGTGGAAGGGCTGAATACTTCTCCTTGGCTGCTGCAGTCTGGCACACATGGCATGTCCTGACATGACTGCGGGTGTCTTTGAATAACATAGGCAAATAGTAACTAGCCCTTAGGATCTGATTTGCAGTAGAATGTGCAGAGCCATGACCCATACCATATCTATCATGAAATTCCATCATGACTTTCTCAGCTTCTTGTTGCCCCAAGCATCTTAAATATAAGCCTTCATGATTCCTTTTGTATAGGACAACTCCCTTTAGCATAAAACCATCACTTTTCAAATGTAGTTCCCTCCTTTGTACTCCAGTGAGATGATCAGCACACCTTTTCTTTAACAAATAATGAATAATATCATCATACCAACCTCCTGGGGAAACATTCTCGACGTTGTAATGTTGGACTATAAGATTAGTACCTGTTTCTGCCATTGTTCTTATCAACCCTTGCCCTCTTACTAATTTCATAGGTTTGATCTCAATGTCAAATTCTTGTAACATTGTTACCCTCTTTTCCCTACATTCTCCAAGTTCATTCTACATTAATAATAGCTTGACTGCAAGATCAGGGACTATTGCAAACACCTTATTTCTAAGAATGTAATGTCTGAATTTCTTAACAACTTGGACTAGGGCATATGCCTACTTCTCCACATTTGGGTATCTCAGTTCTGCATCCTTCAATGGTGTGCTCATGAATGCTATGGGATGTTCATTTCCTTGATCATATTTTTGAGTTATTATAGCAGCATAGGAGAGGTCAGAAGCAAATGAATATATGTAGAATGGCTTAGCATAACCAGGACTCACTAAAACTGGAGCTTCAATGATGGCCCTCTTTATCTCAGCAAATTCTTCCTTTGCTTCTGCGTTCCATTCAACCTTAGCCTCCTACTTCAGCATTACATTCAGTGGCTTAACTATTTCTGCAAACCTAGTGATAAACTTCCTAACAAAATTGATCTTTCCAAAGAATGATTTCATTTCTTTCTTGCTAGTAGGTGGTGGAATCTTAAGGATAACCTCTATACATTCTAGATCAACGGTGATTCCACCCTTAGAGATAACCTACCCTAACAATTTACCCTTTGTAACTCCAAAGATACCTTTCTTTGGATTGAGAGATATTCCAAATTTTCTGCACTTCTGGAAAACTTTGCACAAATCTAAGATATGATCACCTCTTTTCTTGGAAAAAATTGTCAGATCATCCATATAAATAATTATGCACTTACCGATGATGTCTTTAAAGGCAATATCCATCACTCTTTGGAATGTGGCTCCAGCATTAATCAAGCCAAAAGGAATCTTTCTATAGGAAAAAGTGTCCCACTTGGTGGTAAAAGCAGTCTTGTGTCTGTCCTCATACTACACCATAACTTGGTTGTATCCTAAATAATCATCTAAGAAGGACATCATTTGAGATCCATTGACAATCTAGAGCACTTCATCTAGTGAGGGAACTGGATAATTATCCTTTTTTGATGCCCTGTTTAGGTTCCTGAAATCCACGCATAGCCTAATTTCACCATTTTTCTTTAGCACTGGAACCAAGTTTGCAACCCAAGTAGACTGTCTAACTAGAAATATTATTTTTGCAGACAGTAATTTTTGCACTTCCTTCTATATTATGGGTTCCAGTAGAGCATTGATAGGCCTTTGCCTCTATCTGAAAGGTTTTACTCCTAGATTGAGAGGTATAGTATGAGTTATGATTGATGCATCATAAGTATTTAAGTCTTCATAACTCTAGGCTATCACATCTAGAAATCTATACAATGCGTCGATTATTCCCCTTCTTTCTTCTAGAGTGCACACTTTAGCAATAAAAATATTTTTGACATCATCTTGAGTTCCCATATTATATTTGTCACATTTTCCACTAATGGACTCCTTCCTGGCATCCCGTTCCTAATCCCTGACCTTATCCAGATCAAAGATTCTCTCTAATTGTACCATTCCTCTGGGAATTGTATTGGTCTTCAAATTGATTACTCCTAAATCCATTTCCGCTTCTTGAGGCTCAGTTTCATCAATAATCTGAGAAGCAAAAATATATGTGCTTGTGATAAAATCTAAGATATGCTTATCATCTTCAAATACCTAAAAGTTGGTGACATTATCAGGCACTAAGGGTATTGGAGTCAATTCTACTATGAACTTCTTCAATCCAGAGAGAGATAAAGGTTGTAAAGTGTTGGCAACCTGAGCCAAGGAATTTGTTGTCTGATTCTTACTACAAGGAATCAAATGAATATTAAAGGTATCAAATCCTTCGATGATATCTCATACTCTATGCCTATAGTTGGTCATTCTTCTATCATGGCAAGAATATTGTCTCCTAACTTGCCTGACTACTAACTCATAATCCACAAAAACTTGCAATACCTTAACCTTCTTCTTCAATTCCATCAATAGCCCATGAACAAGAGCCTCATATTCTACTACATTATTCGTACAATGAAATTGAAGTCAATGAGCTACAAGGAATGTCTTACCTTTTGGATTAATTAACTCGAATCCTTCCCTAGCTCCTTGCTTTGATTTAGACCCATCAAACCTTAAAGTCCAATAGCTAGTAACTGTAAGCTTCTTTGCAGTATCCCTTGCACTATTGCTATTAGATGGTTCCTCTAAAGGCATTACTCCTTTTCTTTTGGAATCTTCTTGGACATTAATTGTGACTACAGGAGAAGGGTTAATATACTTTTGTATTTGTTTTACTGTATCTTGGGATAGGAAACAATCCAATTCTGAATGAGAAGCATTATGCACCCTACACCAATTAGGAAAAAGTAGTTCCCCAAAGTTCATTCCTCTTACTAACTGAATCTGATCTTCAATGCATTTTTGAGTGAGCTCTTGAAAACTATCTAACAAACCAAGCTGACCATCTCCCAGATCTTTTTCAACAGGTTCAATCAAGACTTCAGTACTACTAGATTTTATTGCAAGGTTAACGGGTGTTGTGTGGAACATAAGAAATTCCTCCACATCTGTCTCTTCAAGAGGGGCTACGAGCACATAGTTACCCATGCTTACTTCTGATACCAAAATTTCAGTAGAGGTTTTCTAATATTTTGTAATCATGTACTTCATTCTGGGTTCTCTTTTAATTCTAATCTAGTTTGGCACTCCATTCTATGGAAGCCACATATGGGAGTGATCAGTTGAAACATATCCATTCAAGGCCCTAGTAAATTTCCTTCCCAGGATTAAGCCATAAGCATCAGGGATGTCAGCCACCTGTATATTGATAACCTGCTGAATTCTAGGATTAGAAGCAATCTGCATATGAATCATATTTAACGCTCCTACCACATTGACTTCAGTCCTATCCAATTGTGTGACTTTCTTTTGGGAGTCAACAGGGGTAATACCCATAGCTCTATAGACACCGAGGGGCATAACATTAGTTGAAGCACCAGAATCCAAAAGACAATTATGAATTTTTTTACGAAATATGCAAATAGAAATCAGGAATGGATGAGTATCCATTTTTCCTTGAAACAAAGTTAAGGGGGTATCCACCTGACCCACCCTAGTCTTGTCCTTCTCCTTTCCCTTATCTTCATGAGGCATGTGGACTTGGTTATGACTCTGATTTTTCCTTCCTACTGACTGAGAACTAGAAGCCTTATTGACACTTTCACTACCTGGTTTAGCTTGTGGCATGGAATTTGTATTATAAACTCCTAAGACTGCATTCCTAATGGTTGGAACTCTTAATAACTCAAATACGGATAGGCTTACCTTTAGGTTTTTGAGTTCTTCAGCAACATACAGGGCCAATTGTTCCTCACTTAGGTCAGCAGGGGTATCTTTTGAGTATTCCATTACCTTATCTTTGTTTGTATTAATGCCTCTCCCCTTTATCACACCAGTATGTCCTTGATCTTGAGATAAATATTGCTTGGACACTTGAGGCAATAATGGATTATTACTAGCATTAGGGTCTAGAGGTGTGTTGAAATTTTTTGGTGGAATAGAAGCAGTGAAGGGACCTCCAGCCTGTGGATGCCTATGTGGCAATTTCCTTAAGTCATACTTCTTGACGGGTCTTTGGAAGGTCTCTATTTCATCAACATAAGCCTCTTCATCCATGGGACCATTATGATTTACTAGACTCTCATTGAATAACTGTGTCATTTCATCTCCGTTACATACCTGGTTTGCCTCCTCTGCCAACTGATCAATTTCTTCTTCAGGCACATTCTCTCTACTTTGAGGAAAAGGAGCACAAGTCAATACCAACACTGGTGAATCATAAGGATTAGATACTATTTCTTGATTACTTGCATTGTTCTCCACTTCATACTAGAAAATTGAGGCTATTGTTTGGAATTCTTGACAGTCTAACTTAGAATGTTGACTTGTTTTATGGATCCTACACCATCCTGATAAGGCAGCATCAACCAAATATACACCACTAGGAGGCTTTTCTTGATTTACTAGTTGACTGACAGGCTGATTGGCTGGTTGATCTAGTGGGGTGGGAAATCCCCCATTGTTAGGTCTTGTGTTCCAAATCATGTTCTATCCTAGTGTTTGCCTTCTATCGAACCCTTGTCCACCACTTTTCCCTCTGTCAAAGTTCTGGCCCGAGGACTGTCATTTATCATAATTCTATCTCCTTTCATTATTATGCCCTCTATCATTATTAAATCCTTGGTCATTATTATATCCTCTATCATGGTTATATCCTCTGTCATGATGTTGTCCCCTATCAAAATGTTGTCCTAGTGGATTTTCTCTATTTTGATTAGATTGCATATTTCTTTGAGTAGTTTGCAACTGACTATTCTGGTTCCTCAAGTAAGTCACCTCCATATTCAACTTCTTTACTTATTCAGACAATTCATCCAGTCTCTCCTTGTTAGGATTAATATATGGCTATTGATTTGCATTGTTCTGAGGGTATCCTACTACAGCATTGGCATTCAGTGATTGGTTCAAAACTTCAGAATTCTATAGATATGGGGGATAGCTTGCATGAGGCGGTTGATGCAGAAGTTGATTCACATTTTGCCGAGGATAGTTAATTGTAGGTGGGACTTGTCTCACAGGTGGTCCTGGGTGAGAGACCAAAGGCAACTGAGGTACTAGATTCATGATCGGGGTATGGTTAGCAAGAGCCTGGTTGAGAGTTGGAACTTGTCCAGGATGAGCGACGGGTCCTAATGAGGGTAAAGGCCCAGAAAAATGTTTCCTTAAAGTAGTGCTAACCTTAACAGCCTCTGCATATGCATCAAGTAGATTTTTAGGAGGGTTATTACTCCATTTCATAAAGGTAGTTGTCAAGCTATCCAATCCCTCATAATAGACTTCTAAGGCAGTAGGTTCATCAATAGCATAAGGAGCCTGCAGTCTGGTATAAGAATGATGAAACCTATTGTTGAAGGATGGTATAGGCTCATTGACCTCTCTCTTAACATTAGTGAACTGAAGATAGAGCTCATTGGGACTAATGGGAATATGAAACTTTTGTAAAAATGTAGTCTCTAGCTCAATCCAATTTTTGATAGACCCAACAGGTAGATGATTGTACCAATAGAATGCATCATCTCCTAATGAATAAGGGAAAATTTTGAATGCTACATCCTCATGATTTATCCCTCTATCCTTAAGGAAAGTTTGAAAGATTCTAATGTGTTCATCAGTGGTCCTATTGGAATCATTGACATGGAATTTTGAACAAAAGTGTTCGGCGTTCTTGGGTATGACATTGTAAACAATGAAACACAATGGAGATGGATTATTAGCTAGGAAAGCGATTGGTGGAGGTGGGGGTGGTAATGGCTGATTTACGACTGGCTAGGGTTGTGGGATGGGAATGTCCTCGACTCTGATGAAGATGAATATGAAAAAGATGGAGATGATGGAAGTGGATGGGCGGATGATGATTATCCCCTAGTTCTGGTCCTTCTTGACCTAATAGGATCTAGTAATTCTTGAAATTCCTCCTCTCTTGGAGTAGATTTGGTTCTTATTTTGAATCTTTCAAGAGAGATGGCATTCAAAAAATGATCCAGCTTGCTTATTCAGGCCCTCCTAGCGCCAATCTATTGATGATGTTTTCTACACAACAACAACTCAGACATAATATAATATCCTATCTCTCTTGAAAGGTAAATCTCTATCAGCAAGCCTCAAGAGATAACCCCAAGGTCTCTAATGTGAGGTCTTGACAATGCACAAACAACTCAGTGATAAATGTGAAAATGTCGGTAATCACAGTGGGACCTTACTACAAGAAAAATATTGAATCTCAATTTCTCAGATCTAGCAATAAAATGATACTCGAATCCTAAATTTAATCCAATGATCAAAGAAATAACAAAATATAAGGCTTTCAAAGAGATCTCTAAATTTAACTACTCCTAAGATCAACAATGCAAATGATGAAATACTTGAAATGGACCAATCCCTCATAAAGTAATTCCTACTTGACCAAGATAAATCTACAATCTTATAGAAACAATGCAATCTTCTAAGGTGTTAAGATTTTCAAATCATGAACATTCATTCAGACAACCCAATCACAACTGAAATGAATAAACCCCCAGAACTGAACTAAGTGCAGTAAATGTAAAGTCTAGGCTAGCTTTGCAAAGCAATTAACAATCAGTTGGTTGCAAAAAGTATGGACTAGGGATTGTTGAAACACTTCAAATATTAAACCGTAAACATTATTGAATCAATTCCAATTCTAAACTTCTAAACATTAATCTTCCTCACAACAATTCTAAAGATATAATAACAAGAACCATGCAAGATAAAGAACACAAGTATGGCACCAAATCACAATGTCATTACTTGTTTCAAATTATCCACTGTAGCAACAATTTCAGCTTTCTTTTACAATATTTTCTTGAGAACAACTACTTACTAACTTTAGCTCTACTCAATTTGCTTCTATGTATAAAATTTCTTAACCCTTACAAAACTGGAAAAATACCATATTTATAGACCCCCCCAAAACGTTTCAGCCTAGATAAGTTTTAGAATAATAATTTGGCACAACAACTCAGCCAAGAGAAATTCAAAATAGGATAAATAAGCATTAAATGCATGTGTTCGATCCAAGTCAGCCTGGGATCTCCAATGCATGGAAACATAATAGGGAAGCACAAATCTCAATGTAGCCCATCATTAACTCCCTTGCCCTTTATCTTTATTCTAATCCAACATTTCATGAAATTTCAAAAGAACCCTATCTAAGTCAGCCATAGGTGGCAAAGGAAAAACCCTAAGTCAGTTTTCAATTGATGCAATTTCTTCTTTTGACTGTTTTATCGACTTATCCCAACCCACCTTATATGTTAGGTATTTTTCAATGAGAGTAATATATGTGGCTGCATCATCCAACTGGTGCTCAAAAATGGAATCATTATCAGGGGCATACACATCTTGCCACCATCTTCTGAACTACTCCAAACTCAAATATTTAGGAGCAATCTTCCTTCTTACTGTCATGATCTCAAAAAAGGAAATGAAGCCATTATACACACTAGCTAGGTTATCATCAATTTGCCTCCTTTGTTTGTAAATATTCTTCAAAACCTTCTACCTAATCTGTAGTTCCTCAAACCATTCCCATGGTTCAATAGCTCTGGAAGAGGGAAGGATCTTGTGGCTTACTAATTTATCTCTAGTGTAGTCCATACTAGTCTTGGTTTTCTATAGCAAGAGGTCTGTATCCTCCTTGTCTTGTGCTAACACCTACTTCAACCAATCAGTCATCCTTGCAATATCCTTCCCAATTGATAAGATTTCCTTAATAGCTTCATCACCCTTTATTTTCACCCCTTTCAACCAATTTGCAATGGCAAGAGTGGAGGCTTTCATATTTTCAATCTCGGTGATGGTCTCTTGAGGTAGAGGTTTTGCAGCAGAGGTGGAGGGGTTAATAGACTATAGGGGTTTCATTAAATCCTCCAAGCATTTCCTAAGATTCTCATTTTCCCTTTTCAACTAATGCTTGGTCTTTATTTCCTTCCTTAATCTATCCAAGATCATTGCACTAGAACCTTGGTAATCCTCAATATCCTGCTCAATGGAAGTATGCCCTAGATTGAAAGTCTAAATGTTGTAATCCCTTCCAGCCACATCATCTATGTTTTTATCCAGAGTAGGGGTGGAAATATGGACAACCTTGTTATGAGCTTCATCTCTTTCAACCCTTGAGATCACCCTAGCCTTCTTTTTACCTTTATCTTTCCCAATCATTGCAAGAAGCTCATCCCAATTAGGTGGTGCATCCTCCACTATGACATGTTTTCTCTTTATTTCTCGATCTAGCCACTTTGGAACAATAGGCTCCAGTTGCACTTGGCTTTGTCCCACATCCCCTTGTTGATCTTTTGATATCTCTTCTCCCAAATTCTATTTCTCAGGACTTTCATCCTTGCTCCTTTCCTCTACTATGTGTTCCTCTTCATGTTTAGGTGATGGGACCTTCTTTGCCTCTTCCTCCCTTGGAGGAGATTCAACTTCTTCATTTGTAACTTGTGACTTTGCATATGCAACCAAGGGAGATTGCATTACCTTTTCAATTTCAGCTTTTGCACTATAAAGTTCTCCTTCATGGAATTCCCATCCTTCAGTATCTGTATGCTCATCAATGTTTTTCGACTCACCTGGTTTTCTCTGAGCTTCATGGACGAAAGGAACATCATCCTACTGTTGTTAATGGGAAATGAGAGGAGGAAGATTTGCTTTATGCACACCGTCCTAGACCTCCTTATATACACCTTCGCCTTCTCCCCTGAACTTTCTACTTCTACCACTGGCGAGGCAATCTTTTCATGTTCCTTAGAACTTTCTCTCTCTGAAAATTTTATAATTCTTCTTCTCTTAAGCACAAGAGCATCAGCCTCAGGATTTCATTCTTCTATTTCTTTCTGCTCAAGCTTTTTAGTCCTTGTCCTCTTCTTAGCCTTTGGCTTTCTCTGCTTTTCTGCTTCCTAGGCTTTTGTTTCTTGGACAAATTTTATCTTGATTTTGAAAGGAGAGTCTAGCTTTCCTTTTCTATTAGGATATTGCTTGGTTGACTCCTCGAAAGTGGAGTGAGGATCCAAATCTCCCATTAGCTCATAAGTGCATTTCACTCCCTCGCTTTGCAATTCCCATAAGTTATGCTTGAGCCACATCTTGGTAACTTTGATAATTGGATCCATCAACTATTTTAGTTCTATTTTTTCCTCCTCTAACTACTCCACTTCACCAATTGGCCTATCCCACATTTCCTCATAAGCATGATCCTAGATTACGTTTCCATCATCCTCCAATTGATCAAGAATCATCTTTACATTATATAAAAAAAATTCCTCCACTGAGATCTAGGAGAATTTGTTCTTCTTGACTTCATATTCATCATTACAATTGGCCCAGTAGTCTTCCAGATCAACCTTATGACTATATTCTCTACTGGCCTTCTTTTGAACTTTGCCTGTGATATCAAATCTGGACCTCTTGGAATGGAAAGATAGACCAAGGGTACTCAATTCTTCCTCTAAAGCCTGGGTAGAAATAATTGAAGGACATGCCTCCCTGGTGCGAATCCTTAGTGGGAAATCACCACCAAATCCAGTCTTGTGCATATCCCTTTTGATAATAGCATCAAAGTCACAAATCTATCTTGTTACTTCCAAGAGTATGACATGATCAGTAGGATATCTTGGAAGTCTATATGGGGCCCTATGGCAGCCATCAATCTAGATGTAGGAGAAAGTTGGGAACTAAATAAGCTAAGCTCCATACTTCTTGATGAGCTCCTTGGCTTGGTCTAAAATTCTGACATGCTCTACTCCCTGAAGTATTCTTCTGATGTTCATGGTAAATGCATCATTCGCCCTCCTATAGTTTGAAATTCCTAAATCTAATTGAGGGAAAAATTCATAAATAACATCCTGTCCAAAAATTCCCTTTGTATTTAGTCCTTTGTAGGGATGGAATCTTGCAAGAGCATAGACCAGATATGAAGTCATGAAGGTCTTAGTCTACAACACATTGGATAACTGATCATGGAGTACTCTGCTAATCAAACCAGCACAATGATAATCAATCATCTCGTACTCCATCCTTACAATAGCATGACACATCCAATTCTCAAATACACCTGGATTCCTCAATCCAATGACCCTTCTGAGTAATGTAATGGCATCATAGTACTCCTTCTTGAACTTTGTCTTGAATAACTATTTGGGTAGTTTAGAATAGTGTGACTTAGGCTTTTCCAACCAAGAGTTGACGAGTTTCTGAGATTTAAAAGTTTTCTCTTCATAGAACTCCTTGGAGGACCCCATATTAAATGCCACTATGTGAGATATGTCTGGCACATCAAAAGTTTGAGCAATGGAAATAGGGTTGAGATTTGCTATCACTCTCCCTTGAGGATTGATAATTCTTTGTGTACCTTGATCATAGTGTTTGGCACACTCAAGGACAAGCTCATATCATTGGATTATGGAAGGAAAGCCTACTACATGTGATAAACCTAGCTCCTTCACTCTTCTAGCCACCAAAGGAAGATCTTTAGCTGCCATTTTTTCTTTGAACTCCTTGTAGTCCCATAGTTCGATGTTAGTATCTGTCACCTTTGACGAAATTGATGTGATCTTACTCTCAGGAATCTTTCTCTTGGTGTCCATCTTAATCCTTTCCACCTCATAAATTGAGGATCCTTCTACTACCTTACTAGATTCAGCCTGCACCCATCAGAGAAATCACAATAAAAACCACAGGAAACTAATGTTAATCCATCAATACACCTTTAAGAAGAATCTCATATAATCAAGATGTTATTAAATCTCATATAAAGTGACCATATCAAACCTCGGGTTTCAAGACCATCTACAAAATCTGAGCCAGAAAGGAATTTTGGGAAATTCTAGACTGATCAGATTCCAATGGAATATTCAAGAAACACCTACTACCCATTAAACCTGATCATTATCAATCAATAAACCACACAGGAGGTTAGAAGATAGCATGGATTAACCTTAAAATGTATCATGAATCACTAACAAATCCAATTACTTCATATTCCATCACATTTCATAAGAGTTCGGGAAAATCTATGAGGGACAAAATTCCGCGAAGGAGGATATAATTCACAGACTTCAAAAAGCAAGGCGGTATAGGACTTCGGAAAAATCTAGAATCAATGGAAATCTGCGAAAGAGGTTGAAACTCTGAAAGAAAATGGATTCTGGGAAAATAAAGGTGATCGAGAAAATCTAGGGTCAAGGGAAATCCACAGAGGATATGAAAGTCTGAAAGTGTTAGCAGATTCCAGAAAAGCAGAGGAAATCAGGAAAATCTGTCAGAGACGGATTGTCCCGAGGGAACAGAAAATCCTAGACTAAGAACAAAACCCAAACTACGACACCCAAAACATGATTTCATTCAAACACCAGATCGATCATGAATTTCAAAAATTGAATCCCAGGGAAAGTTAGGGATGGACCTTTCATATATTTTCTTTACATTCTAGGCCAAATTGAGAGCATACTAAAGATAAATGGCAATGCCCTAGGTTTTAAACCCTATTCATCCACCATTAGCATATAGGTGAGCTCAAAATTTAAACATTTTGACTGCTAAGTCACTGCTAGGGTTTACTCACAGCTCTGAAGCAAAATGAATCCAAAATGCAAATAAACAAACCAACTCAAAAATTACTTGGGAGATCACAAACTAATCAATGCTATGTAACCCTAGCCATGGAGTGATCAAATATTTAGGAATTCAAGCCCCAAAAAGCTTTATTACATAAAAACACTATTCATAATTTGCAATTCAAAGGGAGGCAATCGAAAACATACCATTTTGAAGCAAAAATTGATCTCAAAAATAGTGAATGTGAAATCAAGGGTGTCTGCAAAGAACAGATGCAAGAACACTAGCAATCACCACATAAATCCATGATTCACAAACTCAAAGGCCTCAAATTAGATCAAACCCTCTTCAAGAACAAATGCCCCAACTCAACCGATAGTAACAATAAACATGATGACACAAAAGACTTCGAAAATCCATTAAATACTTCACTCAAAGCTCGTACGAAGAAATTAATGCCGCCGACAAGACATCAAAGGAAAAAATCAGGAACCTAACAATAGGATAGAATCCAGAAAAATTTGGCCCATGCAGAATTTCACCGAGACTGAAAATCTTTGAACCACAGCCCAGCCAGAATCCAAGCAAGATGTGGGAAAATCCATCCAAGAAGGAAAGTCTCGAATCAGGGTGAAAACCCGAACTTTTCTCAAAATTAAAGATCTTCAATGAATAACCTGGGAAAATCATTAAGGCCATCAAAATAGACATTCAAGCTCATGCAAAAATAAGTCAAAACCTAAAAATGAAAGGGCAGAGAAACCACAAAGCAAAAGAGGGTCCCTACTTTTAGTGGGGCATGTGTGCGAAAACTGCACAACACTACATACGTCGGTTATGTTGAATGTAAAGTTGTCTATGATGCGACCTATAGATACTAGTAAGTATAGTTCTGTTGTGGTTTGCTGAGGAGGATTTTTGAATTTTCTAAATGGAAGACCTCAGCCACGTATGGTTATACTCGGAGGGGTACATCTGATGCCAAGATTTGCTATTATCCGCTTCTTTTGAATGATACATATTATGAGTCCATTATCATTTTTCCCAAGTCTTTGATTTCTATCATAGCCCATTGTGAGCATCATTTGTAGACCCTTGCTTCTATCATCCATTGGTAAATCAGCTGCTGGTCTCTCATCTTGGTATAGGAGATGGGATGGATCTGCCTCGATAACTTCTCTACCAAGATCTCCCCCACTTGTGAAGTTGGGATAGTTTTTCTGAGATTTTTGAGATGTGGATGCTTCATTTATTTGCGGACGTCCTCGTGATCTAGGAGATTGTGGTAACTCTCCTACTACAAAATCATTTTTAGGGAGTGTGTAGTTTCCACAACCATTATCTTGGATGATTAATTTGATGTCAGAGATGGTTGGGATGGTGGGAGTGGCGGATGTATCTATCATAGAAGTGGATGCAAGAGTGGCTAGATCAATATATGATGTAGATGGACCCTCATCATTTTTTGGTACTTGGGGGATTTTATAGTACTTTGCTTCAAGGCTTTTACAATAGGAGAAGGGTTTGGGATCTCCATGGACGATGACTTCTTGTCCCTCATATGTGAATTTAATACATTGATGGAAATTTGACGCTACTTCTTGCATTGTGTGAATCCATGGGCATCCTAGGAGGATGTTATATGGCAAGTCAAGGTCCAAGACCTAACAAGTGGTGTCCATGATAGCCGCCCCTACTTGAATAGTAATTTTGATCATGCCTTGGGACAATCTTTCTTGATCATCATATGCTCCTATTGTGGTACCCTTTCCTTTGTTGATAGAATCCTCTAAGATTTTTAATTGCTTAATGAGCTTGAGAGAACATATATTCAAGCCCACACCTCCATCCACCAAGACCCGTTTAACTTTTCTTTTTTGCACCAAGACCTCTAAGTGGAGTGCACGGTTATGAGATGGTTGAGCAGGGAAATCTTGGTCAGAGAATGTGAGGAGATTCGGTGTAATGATATTTCTGACCATAGCTTGGAAATTTTCTGCATCAAGATCTCTGAGGATAGTGGATGAAGCCAATGCTTCCTCAAGGATTTTCTTCTGAGCAGATGAAATTTTTAGTAACTCCATATGGATATTTGTGCTGACATTCTTATGATTTGATAAAGGACATTATAGCCATTGGGGACAGATCTAGGTGTAGGGACACTGTTTGGTTGGGATGATCCTGTGATGGTAATTTTTTTTCCTCTTGTGGTGACTCCACAATCGGCATGGGCTCCTTTGATGGTGATGGTAGCACAGTAGTCATCCAAAGATGCAACGATATGGTCATACACATGATTTACAATTTTGAAGGTTTCTTTCCCCTTATATGTGTTATTATTCCCTTTATTGCCATGGTTAGGCATCAGATTCATGTATATCTTAAGGTTTTGGTTTCATGTTAGTTGTTCCACGTTTATAATTCTTTGATCAATGAGATCTTGGAATATGTTTTTTAATCTCATGCAACTATTTGTGGTATGCCCTTTGATTTTATGGAATTCACACAATTGATTCTCATTATACCATGGAGGTTTCACATCTGGTTCTTGGTAATTCTCAAAGGTGGGAGCCTTAATGAGTTTTTCATTTATGGGCTTCTTCATGATGACTTCAAGTGGTTCCCCCAAAGCGGTGAATTTTCGCTTAGGGTAGTTCTTATTCCATTGGGGTGGTCCCCTTTGATCATTGACATTGTTAATTGCTTGATTGTTCTTTGGTTGTTGTGTTGCTTGATGATTGTTTTGGTGTGTTTTGGCAAGGGGAACTGATGACAACTTTGGCATCAATGACACCATCATTGGTAACATTTTTATTTCTTTCCCACGTGTAGGATTTTTCATTGTAATTGGTGGGTGGGAGGTTGTTTTGTTGTTTGGGGTATGAAGTTGATCCTGTGGGTTGTGTCATAAGGGCTAGTTTGATGCTGAGTGCCTTGGAGATCAACTGGTCAGATGTGGTATTCCCTTAGACCTTGAGATGAAATTCCAAGAGGCCATCAAGGTTGGATATGATGGTGCATACTTGTTCCTTGGGCATGACCCATTTACTTTTATTGGCCTTGGATTGCCATCATTGTAGGAATGAAGTGAATGATTCATTCTTACCTTGTTTCAGAGCTGGGAGTTCTTCTAGACTAACATCCATTGTGATATTACATGTGTAGTATTTGATAAATGTGTATAATTTCTTGGAATTTTCTGATGCCTGTAGGTAGGAAAGAGAACCATTCCATGGTGTGGCCAGCCAAACTCCTAGGAAATAGCCACATCAAATAGGTATCATCATATCCAACTTCCATGCAATGAACCTGGAATTCCTTGATGTGATCTTTAGGGTTTCCTGTCCCACGATACTTGTCATACTTGGGGATCTCAAATCCATTTGGGAATGGTTTCATCACAAGGCTCCTGTCAAATGGATAGGGACACAAGTTGCTTAATTTTTTTGTGGTTCATCCTAATTGAAGATCGAGCACTTGTTGCGAGATCAACCTGATTTGTGTCATTACATCGTTTTGCAGATCAGGGAGTGGAATGAAGGTGTTCTGGGGTGTTTCAATTATTGGTTAGATGGGTGGGTTGTTTGACATTTTGTTTGATGGTATTTGCACATTTTGTCGAGCCATGTATGCTTCCACTTGCTATTGTATGAATAATGCTTGTTGTTGTGCTAGGGTTTCCTGCTGCTGGGCCTACTATTGTGCTTTTTGTTGTTCCAACAATGCTTGTTGTTGTTCCCACAACACTTGTTGTTGGGCTGCCAATTCAGTTGCTTCTTGCTACTATTGATATTGTTTCATTGCTTGTTGATATGCTTGTAGTTGTGTTGCTTGTTTTTGTGCTTATTGAGCTTGATATTGAGCGTATTCCTAAGCTTGAGCTTGAGCTTGTGCTTGTGCTTGCATTTGTGCTTGGGCTTGAGCTTGTGCTTGGGCTTGCGCTTGTGCTCAGGCTTGAGCTTGTGCTTTCGCTGCTTGTGCGGTTTGTTGTTGCTATAATAATGCTTGGGATTGTGCAGCTTGTTGTGCTTGTAATGCGGCTTGGGCTACTTGGCTAGCTTGCACAGCTTGAGCGGCTAGTTGTGCAAATTTTTGTTTTTGTAGCTATAGGAATCCCCTTTGATAAGCAACTTGTTGAGCTGCTTGCAGTTCCATGTTGTATTGGTTTGATATACTAGAGCTTGGTGGTGATGGGGGTGGGGGTGGATTTGGAATGGTGCTTGTGGTAGTGAGAGGTGTCATTGTGTTAGTGATTGGGATTTGAGTGGTAGGTGGCATGATTAACATGATTGGTCCTTGAGAGACCATGTTTTGAGATATTATTGGGGGTGGTTGATGATGTTGTGATTGCTTGTGTAGTTGTCATCTATTGTTGCAATGTTGATGACAAGTTTTGAAAGTTTGGTGTGATATTTTGATTAATATTTGAGATGTTGGTTTGATTGATACTTGGTAAAGGGGGAATCCCTAAGCCAAGGAGTGGTGTGGATGATGATGGAAATGGTGGAAGTGGTGGAAATGTGAGAGGTGTGATTTCAAAAATGCCCCCTAGTCCGAACATGTCCTCCTTTTCTTGTGATGTTATGGGGAGGGGTATTGCACGAAATGATGATGATGATGATGATGATGATGGGTCATTTGGATTATGAAAGGTGAAAGGGATATATGTATGCAATGGATTTAGGGGTATGGTTTGGCCCAAAATGATGTTTGCATCCAATTCTTGATTATTGACAAGATGATGTGTTTGAATAGCATTAAGAAATACATTTCCCTTATTAACATTCTAGGTTGGGTTGGAGCAAAAGATGTTGTGGTTTGTGGTATGTTTTGAGTGATGTTTTGGGATGGGGGTGTAGATGATATGGGGATGGTGGATGAGATTGGGGGTGTGATCCCAGAATATGTCTCCACTATAGTACTCACGTTGAAATCAGAAGGGAGTTTAGCTCCTTTTTTTTCTAATTCAAGCATGTATAGTGAAGGGTTGAGTCTCATCATGATATTGATAATTTTATGGTTTTCTGGATTTTGAAGCATTTCAGTGATTTCCTCATGTGACATCCCAAAGGTAAGATCCTCTCCTTGGCTTTACCTTTGCAGATTTTGTGATGATGGGGGGAAGTTAGTTAAAGGATTATTTGATTCGACAAGATTCATTTTAGAGTTTTTTTGACCTAGGTCACTTGAAGTGGGTTTTTCTTTGTTGGCTTCCATGTTCTTGCATTGAGATCTAGTTTGCACCATAAAATGGGGATCAATTTTCAAGAATATAGGAGATTAATATCTAATTCTTTGGATTGATATAGTTCTCGGTAAAAAAAGAAAGATTTTAGGATGATTTAAGGATCAAAGGGTGATAATGATATGGATGCAAGATGGGTGTTTGATGGATGATTTGAAACTCTTGAGAATATCTTGAAGGGGTATGTTTAAACTTTAGGACTTGATTTAGGATTGTTTTTCCTTGGATTTGGATTTATGTGAACTCATAAACTCTAAGAGGTTGGATGTTGTCCTAGAGTTTAATCATTCACAAGATTGATAATTTTTCTAGGTGTGAGAAGAGGGATTCATTTAATCACTCCTATCCAAACAAGATGATAATGAACTCCTAAATCCCAAGATGTTGGATGTTTATCAAGGGATGAATTTGTTCATGATTTTTGATAATTTGATCAAATGTGGGGAGAAGGATGAATCTACACACATTTAATTAAAAAAGTGATTTTTGGATTTGATTTCAAATGATTTGCCCAAAGTTTCAACATAAAGGATTTTTTACAGGATTCTCAAAGAGTTGTTGGTGAGATAATTTTGATTTTGATGTTTTTAAGGATGGATGAATTTTTTTATTTTGATCCTAGGATGTACCTAAAAGGACACTTTGTTTACTATACCTTAGTATTGAAGAAAATGCATTTATCTAGTTAAGATGTTCAAACTCTCTAAAAAGATTCAAGTTTTGGCAGTAATAAAATGAATACAAACCGGGATTATTTCTTGAAGCCTTTCTGTAAAAGTTGAAAAGTAGTCTTCAGTTGAATTCATATAGCATTGAGAGACACTTTTGATGTATTTTCAGAATAAGGACTTTTTCCTTTGGTTTCTTGATCTTGATCTTGCATGAAATCATTGGAGACACATGTGTGGGGTCTAATTGTTTTTAATCTTTGCTTAATGATTTTGTTTTATCACAAACACTTCTTGATTAGGTTTTCAAACTAGATGTCCAATGTCTTAATTTCTTCAAATCCCACAAAGTATGTTATGTGAGAATTTGATGAAGTCAAGGCAAGGGTTACCTATTGTTTAACTTTAGTAGGAAAATTGAGATGTAGATTCAAGTGCTTGAAACCTCTAAGGATGTAATCCCAAGGCCAAGCAATAACATGAGAATTTGGTCAATTATATTTGCCTCCTAAAGGTTTTGAAATTTTGAGGATGATGTTTAATGTTTTTTTTCCAAATTTTTTCGAACAAGCAAGGTGTTTTTGACTCATAAGCAATATAACATCCTAGCTCAATTGGTACATTTTTCTTGGTGGGCTTGCCTCATGCCCTTCGTAGTAAAAAAGATGATTTTACATGCAACCAAGGAGAGAGTATAAATGTATGTTAAGAATGAAGTCTTAACCTCTATAATTTAACCAAGATCGAACATGGCAAGTAAATTTTTGGAATCTAAGTTCCAATGCACCACTTTGATAAACACATTGGATGGACTGGTTGGCTACTAAAAACAAGGCTCTTAATGACAGGACATCGGGGACATGGCACCTTGTGAGCATCCAACAAGCCACTAAAGGCTTTAACGAATCCTACTAGGGGCTCTTATACTTTTATGGTAGTACCCCGTTCTCAAAGACACTGTACGGCTAAGGCCTACATACAATGAGGACTTCACAGTTTATTCTTATCTATTTATATACCGACCCGAATGAAAAATTGGTTGGAGTCACCTTCGAGTTCTCTTTTTGGATGTGTCTCTTAGGCAGGCCCCTTGAAAGGTAAAAAACAATGAGCAAGCACATCCATAGTTCGATTGACCTTTGTTTAGAAACAAAGGGAGAACACCCACGATATACCTAACTCACACTCGCAAAGTGTTTTGTTCAATTTTTAAACCCAAAATTAAGTGTGTAAGTGATTAATTTATCTCAACCTAAGATCAAAAAAGGGGCCTTTTGATTCTCAAGATCATTGTAAAGCGTGAGAGAAGCGCATATGTCCTTTTCAATGATGTTAGTTTAAGTAAGCAATCACAAAAAAAAGTTGTATTGTTCATTTTAAGTCCACAAAGTAATTGTTGTTGGTGTGAATAAGTCTTGTACCTAGTTTGTTCCTTTACTAGGGACTTAGGGGACTTAATTCACATGTTAAGTTTACTTAGGATATTAGTTGTCATATCTAGATAAGTATTAGTTGTCTTATCTAGAATTTCCACTTTCCTAGGTAGTTATGAGTTAGTTGTCTCATGTGATAGGATTAAGACACTTGTCATGATCTTGTCTTATCCTATCTCTCATCCTTTCCTTTATAAGCAAGGCATCTCTAGCATATTTGTTAATAGATTGGCATATAGCATTGTATAGTATTGCATTGATCATTGTATCATATTGCAATCCTTGTTTGGTGGAATAGCATCTTCCATTGTTGCTTCTCTCTATCTCTTGTGGAGGTTCTTTAGCGTTGCAGATTGAAGATCTTGGGTTGTTTGTTAACTCCAACATGGTATCAGAGCTTTGAATCTAGCAAGCCCCTTCCATTTCTTTATTAGAGAGTTTCCATCAATTTCTATTGTCATTTTTTGAGTTCCTGTATCCTATATTGCATGCTTGCATTTTGGTGAGATCTGGTGATTGCAGTGCTTTTGGCTATAGTGGCAGCATTTTAGGCTGTCCCATTGCATCCAGGAGGCTCGAAAAAGTCAGATCTAGCTTTTGTTTCACTTAATTTCGTCACCATTTGCAGCTTTGGCAAAGAAGGGTTTGGAGCTCAGATCTGGTGAACAATTTTTTACAGGAGAACTTTGAGCAAAAGAGTCGCTTGCCATTCGCGTCAGGGTGGCCGTTTCAATTTTTTGATATGAATTTGCTATGTTGGCCGAAGTTGTGTCTTGAACAAAATTTTTTTAGCCGAGGAGCCGTACGGCCCCCTGCCCAGGTACGACGTCGTCAGAAAAAAAATTCAAAAACAATAAAATTATATTATAAATTTTTTTCTAGTCGGCATTTTTATTTTTTGAAAAATTTCAAAAAAATTATAAATTTTTTTTTTTTTAGCGCTTCAAAAAGCGCATATCACTGTATCATTTTCGGTTTTTGTTTTCTACGGACTGACCGCGGGGTGTAACAACCGCCAATGGCCTGAGAGCCGCCAGCTACCGGCTACCGCCGACCGCCGACCGCCACGGGTAAACCGCCAGGAGGGCGGTGAATGCGCCAGACCGCCAGCAGTCCTCAAACCGCCGAATTTTTTTTGCCTCTGCCACCGATGCGGTCACGTGGGTGACCAGGAGCCAGCCCCTGGGGGCCGAAATTTTGCACCCAAATAGTGTTAAATCTTGCTCCTGTTTAGTATTCAAAATGCCTAAAATAGGCCTTTTTTTCTTTTTTGCATAACTTTTTGCCACGAAGTCAGTTTTTTGCAAACGAGATATCGTCGGAAAGCTGGTTCGACGAACTTCGCAGTGGTATAGGTTATTTTTCCAGATTTTTCCATTTTTTGCAGATTTTTTAGCTTGAAGGTACAAGTGCATTTATTGCTTGTTCTTGATGTAACTTTTGCCAACGAAGTCGAAATTTGGCAAACTTTTTTTTGAAATTGATCAGAAAATCGCAAGGAATCTGTTTGTAACCTCTATTTTCAGCTTTGCAAGCTCCTTTTTCTGAAAAATTGTAAAAATCACCGTGTGTTATAAACGGTTGATTTGAGCTTGTCACTTGTAAAATTGCAAAAAAATTGTTCATTGTAATTTGCTGGGGGGGGTTGCAAAATCAGTTTTAATACATTCTGGGGGGTGAAAGGCATAATTTAAGTGCCACATTGTCCTTTTCTTTTGGTGATTCATGGCGGATCTAAGGAAAATTGAACCACTCACTCCACACAATTATCATACATGGAAGCTAAAAATGACTCAATTGTTACAATCTAAGGGTCTATGGCCAATGTTAGATGCAGAACAACCTGAATTTACAAGGGATTATGAAAAGTTTTTCCATAGATGTAAAATGGATGAAGCAAAAGGGCTCATTGGCTTACATGTATCTGATAATCTGTTGTTTCATATTTCGGAGTGTAAAACACCTAAGAATGTTTGGGACAAACTTGAAGAACTATATGGTAAAATAAATCATTTTAGAACCTTGCAACTTCAAGCAGAACTACAATCCCTCTCTCCAGATGTGTTTCTTTCAATGCAGGATTTTCTTGCTCAATTCAAGATGATTTTGTCACAGTTGAAAGGATGTGGACATGATGTATCTAGTGATGAATGTATCTTCTTGATTCTGTCTAAGTTAAAGGGCCCTTATCCAGTGTTTTCTTCTACTTTCTACTCAACTATGGATGTAATGGGGAAAGATTAAAAAATGCCTACATTTGAGTTGTTTTGTGAGCATCTTACTAGGGAGGAGGCCAAGTTAATTTAGTTGGATGCCTTACCTAATTCTAAGAATCATGCTCTAATGGCTCAATCATCCAAGGGTAAAGGAAAGAACAAGAAGAAGCCCAAAGTAGAATCATCTTCTGGTAGTGAGAATCCCTCCAAACCAAAGCCGAAGAACAATCAAAAGTCCACTTCATCTCCTTCTTCTTCTACCTCTGGAAATTCTTCTTCCAAGTCCAAGAAAAAGAAAGGAGATCCTTGTTCATTTTGTGGCAAAACTGGGCATGATGCATCTCATTGCTTTAAGAGATTAGAGGCCTTGGAGGAAGCTATGAAGAAGCACAATATTTCAGTGGCTAAGCCTTCTTCCATGGGCAAAGGGCAAGCTCTTTCTACACGAGCTATGCATTCACCTTCAGATAGTTGGATTCTTGATTCAGGTGCTTCACATCACATGACAAATTCACGAGAACTTCTTGATTCCATAGTTCATACTTCTACTTCTCAGACTGCAGTTGGGAACTCTTCACAGATTCCAGTTTTGGGGATAGGCTCCATTCAAATGCTAGATGGGTGCATTGAGGATGTTCTACTTGTTCCTGATATTTCAGTGAATCTTCTTTCCATATATCAGATTTTTCATTCTGGAGATGGGAAGTCAGTTGAGTTTACTCCACATAATGTGACTATTAGACAGTTGCAAGATCCTGAGAAGGTTGTTGCTACAGGAGTAGTTGGTCATGAGAATCATTTGTATCGATTTGATGGATTTGAGTCTTCATCAGGTTCATGTTTTGTTGCTCATGCTGATTCAATGAGCAAGCTTTGGCATGAGAGATTTGGGCACTTGAATTATAGATATCTTCAACAAATGAAAGCACATAACTTAGTGGTTGGTCTTCCAAAGATCACTTGCACAGATGGTGTTTGTCAAGGATGTGTTCTTGGAAAGCAACATCAAGATCCTTTTCCTAAGGGTCACGCTACACGTGCAACCACACCCCTTGAGTTGGTCCATAGTGATCTTATGTCATTCCCAACTCCTTTTTCAAGGGCTAAGTATGTGCTAACATTCATTGATGATTTTTCCCGCTGGACATGGGTCTATTTTTTGAAGCTCAAGAGTGAAGTCCTCACCAACTTCAAGACCTTCAAAACATTTGTGGAGAAGCAGTCAGGTTTTTCTCTTCGACAGATACACACAGATAATGGGGGGGAGTATGTCAATCAGGCATTTCAGGATTTTTGCAGTGCGCATGGTATTCTTCATCAGCACACGGTTCCTTACACTCCTTAGCAGAATGATGTGGCAGAGAGAAAGAACAGGACTCTCAGGGAAATGGCCAATTGTATGATTCAGTCTAGGTCCATGGCTCCCGCCTTTTGGGCCGAAGCTGTCAATTGTGCCAACTATATTCAGAATCGTATGCCCCACAAGGCAGTGCAAAATATGACCCCTGAGGAGGCTTGGTCTCATCACAAGCCAAATGTATCTTTCTTCAGAGTATTCGGTAGTGAGGCTTGGGCATTCATTCTGAATGGTCGGCGTAAATCCATGGAGAAGAAGAGTCAGCGTTACATCTTTGTTGGCTATTGTGAGGATGTGAAGGCATACAGATTATTTGATCCTAACACACGAGAGGTTCATTTCCGACGTGATGTTCAGTTTTCTGAGACCTTCACCCAGCTAGATCCTCCTTCGACTTCTTCTTCATCACAACCTACTCAGTCTTCTTCAGTTGATGATACTTTGCTACTTGAGGAAGATTTTGATGATGGTCTTGATGAACCTCCTCCTCACTCACCCACTAGGCCATGATGGGCTCGAGTTACTCTTGAGGAGGCTAGTCCTCTTGTTGGTGATCCCACAGACACTCGCCGCACTCGTTCTCAGACTTCTAGAATTAGTCTTTTGAGTCATGTAGTTTCAGATGATCCTCAGAAGTTTTCAGATGCTTCAGGTATTCCAGAGTGGGATAGTGCTATGGATGATGAGTATTCTTCTTTGATGAAGAATCATACTTGGGATCTTGTGCCTCTTCCTAAGGGAAGAAAGTTGGTTCGATGCAAGTGGGTGTATCATACCAAGTATGCAGCAGATGATTCCATTGACAAGTACAAGGCTCGTCTTGTTGCAAAGGGGTTTTCTCAGGTTGAAGGAATTGACTATTCTGAGACCTTTGCTCCTATTGCCAAGATGGATTCTATTCGCCTTGTCCTTGCTATAGCTGCATCTCAGGGATGGTCAGTGTTTCAGATGGATGTGAAGAGTGCTTTCTTGCATGGGGATCTTCATGAGGAGATCTATATGGAGCAGCCACCAGGTTTTGTGCAAGATTCTTCACTTGTTTGCAGGCTTTGACGTTCATTGTATGGTCTCAAACATGCCCCTCGGGCTTGGTATGAGAAGATGGATAGTTTATTGCTTGCTTCTGGCTACACTCGTTGTCATTCTGATCCCACAGTTTATACACAGAGACATGGAGAGGATCTACTTATACTTGTGCTCTACGTGGATGATTTGATTCTCATAGGGAGTTCTACTTCCATGATTTAGAGTACACAGTGAGCATTGATGGAGCGATTTGATATGATCGACCTTGGTCTTTTGCATTACTTCCTTGGTCTTCAAATTCATCAGACTTCTGAGGGGATCTTCATTTTCCAGCAGAAGTATGCTCTTGATTTGCTTCAGAGATTTGGCATGGCTGATTGCAAGCCTGCCCCTACTCCATTCCAGTCAGGTGTTGTACTGTCTACCAGTTGCACTACGCCTACAGTTGATCCTACCTTGTATCGGCAGTTGGTTGGCAGTCTTTTGTACTTGGCACATAGTCGTCCTGATATTTCCTTTGCGGTTGGACTTGTCTCTCGCTTCTCACAGGAGCCTCATGAGAGTCATTGGAAATCCGCCAAGCATATCTTGAGATACATTCAGGGCACTACTCATTTTGGCATTCACTACACTTCAGGTCCATCTCAGATTGTGGGCTTCACTGACTCAGATTGGGCTGGTGATGTCAATGATCGAAAGTCTACTTATGGCTTTGTCTTTTGCCTTGGTTCTGGTCCGATTGCATGGTCATGCAAGAAGCAGACTGCTATTGCATTATCATCGACAGAGGCTGAGTATCGAGGTGCAGTGTTGGCTAGTCAGGAGGTTTTGTGGCTTTGTCAGTTGATGACTGAGTTCGGATTCCCTTCCACTCAGCCCACTACTCTTTGGTGTGACAATCAGAGTGCCATTCATATTTCACGCAACCCAGTGGAGCATCAGCGGACTAAGCATATTGAGATCCACATGCACTTCATCGGGCAGCTCATCCAGGATGGTGTTCTCAGCTTGGAGTATTTGCCTACAGATCAGCAGGTTGCAGACATCTTCACTAAACCTTTGGCATCGCCTCGTTATCTTCAGTTACGATCGATGCTTGGGGTGAAGGAAGTTGTCCTTGGGGGGTCTTGAGGAGTCCTCCTTCCTTCATTATTTTTCTTTGTTTCTTTTCTCTCTTTTGGAGAGGAGTTTTCTCCCACAGGGTTTTTCTCCTTTTCTCCGCTTGTGAGAGTTTTTTGTTTTGTACATGGGTACCTCATCAGGCCTAGTTGTCGGGACCCATCTTTTGCATTGGTTTGTACCTCCCTAAGTTGCACTTAAGGGGGGGTGTTGGTGTGAATAAGTCTTGTACCTAGTTTGTTCCTTTACTAGGGACTTAGGGGTCTTAATTCACATGTTAAGTTTACTTAGGATATTAGTTGTCATATCTAAATAAGTATTAGTTGTCTTATCTAGAATTTCCACTTTCCTAGGTAGTTATGAGTTAGTTGTCTCATGTGATAGGAATAAGACACTTGTCATGATCTTGTCTTATCCTATCTCTCATCCTTGCCTTTATAAGCAAGGCATCTCTAGCATATTTGTTAATAGATTGGCATATAGCATTGTATAGTATTGCATTGATCATTGTATCATATTGCAATCCTTGTTTGGTGGAATAGCATCTTCCATTGTTGCTTCTCTCTATCTCTTGTGGAGGTTCTTTGGCGTTGCAGGTTGAAGATCTTGGGTTGTTAACTCCAACAATTGTGAGTTCTTTTTAAAGCACCAAAGGACAAATGAGAGTTGTTTTGTTCAATTTTTTAATCCCAAAAAATAAACTTTAGTATATTTGAGTCCTAATGTTCATTTTAAACCCTTTGTAGTGAAAACTGAAATATTCTTTTTAAATCCCAAACAACATTAGTGGATCCTAAGCATGAAAAGATGACAAATTTTCTTTAAGAGGAGTAATGGATCCTCCAAAAGTGTTAAACAAACACTAAAGTGTTTAAAAACACTTGTTTTGGTGATATGACATCATCATGCTTATCTTCCATTTCATCTTTGACTAATCCAATCCTACAAGAAAAATTAGTGATGTGCAAAATAGAGGTCAAAAGGATAGACAACAGACAAAAGAACTAAAATTTAATAAAAAGCACGTGCTATAAATCAAATTTCATTTTATACTTCACTTTAGCGGTGCTATATAGCATTGCTTGATAGTCAACATCGCTCTGCAATCAGACCAATGAGCACAAATGTGTCACACTTTTGTCCAACAGTGCAGTTTGAATCAAACAGAGTCAACGACATAGTTTGGAATTCAAATTTTTTGGGTAGGAAGGCTATAGCATCATAGTTTGATTTTTCAGCAGTGCTATATGGTGACGTTGGAAAACCAATGATGCTAAATAGTGACATTGAGCCTCCAGTGGTGCATTTTTCCTGTAAACAAACAAAAACACGTGATTTTGATAAAAAAAAAGTGATTAGAAGATGAGATATCCCTCCTTCTAGCGCCAAAATGTGAACCCCCAATCCTAATACATGCAAAACAACATGAATGAGCACATTAGATGGTAAAAGCATATCAAATACTATTCTAAATCAAACTCCTAATCTCTTGAGGGAATTGGTGCCAATTTGATGAGAAAATTAGTCCTTTCCCAGCTCCAATGATGCAATGGTGTTTTGATGAAGAGATTTGATCCACTTTGTTGATGCTTGATGAGTGATCCAATAGAAAAATCTACATAACCTAGCTAAGATTCAATGATAATGGAGGAGAATTGCTAATGATTTGAGCATGGTAAGTTTACTCAAATTGTGGATGATAGAATGAGGAGATTAGCCTTTTTTTATAGAATCAGAAGATGAAGGAATGCCCAAAATAGAGCAATGTGGGACTAAGAATTAGCCAATGGCAAAGTGCCACATGTCAACTTGTGAATGGATGGAGGATGTGCAAGTTTTGAAGAATGTGTCAATAAATATATATATTTGAACTTTGAATTTGTTGAAATGACATGTAAGAGGGAAGGAAGAATGCATTGAATGCAACTTGGCTCAAGGAAAAGGACATGTAAGATGGAGTAAATTCCTTGTTGGAAGGACTTATCCCACTTGGAATTTGAATTCAAATTTGGAGAATATTCCTCAAAAGATGCTTTGTTGAAGAAAATAGAGATTTAATAAATCAATTAAATCTATTTTCTTGTGCAAGTGGGACAAGCTAGAGGATGGGACATGATATGAGATTAAATTAATCGAGGTTAATTAATTTAATGAAGGGATTAAATGATGTGACCTATTTGACTTGAATTTGTGGATTTATTTAAATCAAAAACGAGAAGAATGTGATAAGGGATTAATTAAATAAAGATTTATGATTTATTTAGTTAACAGAGATGATGTTAGATTAAACTAAATAAGGTTTTAATTTATTTAATTTAATAGATAGACTTTAGAGATTTAATCAAATAAAGTTAATTATTTAATTAAATGGGGATAGTTAGATTAGATGGGTTGATTTAATTATCGAGAAAGAATGACTTAATTAGATAACTGATTTATTTAATTAAGAGAAGAAATA
>VDFB02058242.1:615612786-615763881 GCA_007258455.2 Sequoia sempervirens | reverse complement strand
ATATTTTCAATCTCGGTGATGGTCTCTTGAGGTAGAGGTTTTGCAGCAGAGGTGGAGGGGTTAATAGACTATAGGGGTTTCATTAAATCCTCCAAGCATTTCCTAAGATTCTCATTTTCCCTTTTCAACTAATGCTTGGTCTTTATTTCCTTCCTTAATCTATCCAAGATCATTGCACTAGAACCTTGGTAATCCTCAATATCCTGCTCAATGGAAGTATGCCCTAGATTGAAAGTCTAAATGTTGTAATCCCTTCCAGCCACATCATCTATGTTTTTATCCAGAGTAGGGGTGGAAATATGGACAACCTTGTTATGAGCTTCATCTCTTTCAACCCTTGAGATCACCCTAGCCTTCTTTTTACCTTTATCTTTCCCAATCATTGCAAGAAGCTCATCCCAATTAGGTGGTGCATCCTCCACTATGACATGTTTTCTCTTTATTTCTCGATCTAGCCACTTTGGAACAATAGGCTCCAGTTGCACTTGGCTTTGTCCCACATCCCCTTGTTGATCTTTTGATATCTCTTCTCCCAAATTCTATTTCTCAGGACTTTCATCCTTGCTCCTTTCCTCTACTATGTGTTCCTCTTCATGTTTAGGTGATGGGACCTTCTTTGCCTCTTCCTCCCTTGGAGGAGATTCAACTTCTTCATTTGTAACTTGTGACTTTGCATATGCAACCAAGGGAGATTGCATTACCTTTTCAATTTCAGCTTTTGCACTATAAAGTTCTCCTTCATGGAATTCCCATCCTTCAGTATCTGTATGCTCATCAATGTTTTTCGACTCACCTGGTTTTCTCTGAGCTTCATGGACGAAAGGAACATCATCCTGCTGTTGTTAATGGGAAATGAGAGGAGGAAGATTTGCTTTAGGCACACCGTCCTAGACCTCCTTATATACACCTTCGCCTTCTCCCCTGAACTTTCTACTTCTACCACTGGCGAGGCAATCTTTTCATGTTCCTTAGAACTTTCTCTCTCTGAAAATTTTATAATTCTTCTTCTCTTAAGCACAAGAGCATCAGCCTCAGGATTTCATTCTTCTATTTCTTTCTGCTCAAGCTTTTTAGTCCTTGTCCTCTTCTTAGCCTTTGGCTTTCTCTGCTTTTCTGCTTCCTAGGCTTTTGTTTCTTGGACAAATTTTATCTTGATTTTGAAAGGAGAGTCTAGCTTTCCTTTTCTGTTAGGATATTGCTCGGTTGACTCCTCGAAAGTGGAGTGAGGATCCAAATCTCCCATTAGCTCATAAGTGCATTTCACTCCCTCGCTTTGCAATTCCCATAAGTTATGCTTGAGCCACATCTTGGTAACTTTGATAATTGGATCCATCAACTATTTTAGTTCTATTTTTTCCTCCTCTAACTACTCCACTTCACCAATTGGCCTATCCCACATTTCCTCATAAGCATGATCCTAGATTACGTTTCCATCATCCTCCAATTGATCAAGAATCATCTTTACATTATATAAAAAAAATTCCTCCACTGAGATCTAGGAGAATTTGTTCTTCTTGACTTCATATTCATCATTACAATTGGCCCAGTAGTCTTCCAGATCAACCTTATGACTATATTCTCTACTGGCCTTCTTTTGAACTTTGCCTGTGATATCAAATCTGGACCTCTTGGAATGGAAAGATAGACCAAGGGTACTCAATTCTTCCTCTAAAGCCTGGGTAGAAATAATTGAAGGACATGCCTCCCTGGTGCGAATCCTTAGTGGGAAATCACCACCAAATCCAGTCTTGTGCATATCCCTTTTGATAATAGCATCAAAGTCACAAATCTATCTTGTTACTTCCAAGAGTATGACATGATCAGTAGGATATCTTGGAAGTCTATATGGGGCCCTATGGCAGCCATCAATCTAGATGTAGGAGAAAGTTGGGAACTAAATAAGCTAAGCTCCATACTTCTTGATGAGCTCCTTGGCTTGGTCTAAAATTCTGACATGCTCTACTCCCTGAAGTATTCTTCTGATGTTCATGGTAAATGCATCATTCGCCCTCCTATAGTTTGAAATTCCTAAATCTAATTGAGGGAAAAATTCATAAATAACATCCTGTCCAAAAATTCCCTTTGTATTTAGTCCTTTGTAGGGATGGAATCTTGCAAGAGCATAGACCAGATATGAAGTCATGAAGGTCTTAGTCTACAACACATTGGATAACTGATCATGGAGTACTCTGCTAATCAAACCAGCACAATGATAATCAATCATCTCGTACTCCATCCTTACAATAGCATGACACATCCAATTCTCAAATACACCTGGATTCCTCAATCCAATGACCCTTCTGAGTAATGTAATGGCATCATAGTACTCCTTCTTGAACTTTGTCTTGAATAACTATTTGGGTAGTTTAGAATAGTGTGACTTAGGCTTTTCCAACCAAGAGTTGACGAGTTTCTGAGATTTAAAAGTTTTCTCTTCATAGAACTCCTTGGAGGACCCCATATTAAATGCCACTATGTGAGATATGTCTGGCACATCAAAAGTTTGAGCAATGGAAATAGGGTTGAGATTTGCTATCACTCTCCCTTGAGGATTGATAATTCTTTGTGTACCTTGATCATAGTGTTTGGCACACTCAAGGACAAGCTCATATCATTGGATTATGGAAGGAAAGCCTACTACATGTGATAAACCTAGCTCCTTCACTCTTCTAGCCACCAAAGGAAGATCTTTAGCTGCCATTTTTTCTTTGAACTCCTTGTAGTCCCATAGTTCGATGTTAGTATCTGTCACCTTTGACGAAATTGATGTGATCTTACTCTCAGGAATCTTTCTCTTGGTGTCCATCTTAATCCTTTCCACCTCATAAATTGAGGATCCTTCTACTACCTTACTAGATTCAGCCTGCACCCATCAGAGAAATCACAATAAAAACCACAGGAAACTAATGTTAATCCATCAATACACCTTTAAGAAGAATCTCATATAATCAAGATGTTATTAAATCTCATATAAAGTGACCATATCAAACCTCGGGTTTCAAGACCATCTACAAAATCTGAGCCAGAAAGGAATTTTGGGAAATTCTAGACTGATCAGATTCCAATGGAATATTCAAGAAACACCTACTACCCATTAAACCTGATCATTATCAATCAATAAACCACACAGGAGGTTAGAAGATAGCATGGATTAACCTTAAAATGTATCATGAATCACTAACAAATCCAATTACTTCATATTCCATCACATTTCATAAGAGTTCGGGAAAATCTATGAGGGACAAAATTCCGCGAAGGAGGATATAATTCACAGACTTCAAAAAGCAAGGCGGTATAGGACTTCGGAAAAATCTAGAATCAATGGAAATCTGCGAAAGAGGTTGAAACTCTGAAAGAAAATGGATTCTGGGAAAATAAAGGTGATCGAGAAAATCTAGGGTCAAGGGAAATCCACAGAGGATATGAAAGTCTGAAAGTGTTAGCAGATTCCAGAAAAGCAGAGGAAATCAGGAAAATCTGTCAGAGACGGATTGTCCCGAGGGAACAGAAAATCCTAGACTAAGAACAAAACCCAAACTACGACACCCAAAACATGATTTCATTCAAACACCAGATCGATCATGAATTTCAAAAATTGAATCCCAGGGAAAGTTAGGGATGGACCTTTCATATATTTTCTTTACATTCTAGGCCAAATTGAGAGCATACTAAAGATAAATGGCAATGCCCTAGGTTTTAAACCCTATTCATCCACCATTAGCATATAGGTGAGCTCAAAATTTAAACATTTTGACTGCTAAGTCACTGCTAGGGTTTACTCACAGCTCTGAAGCAAAATGAATCCAAAATGCAAATAAACAAACCAACTCAAAAATTACTTGGGAGATCACAAACTAATCAATGCTATGTAACCCTAGCCATGGAGTGATCAAATATTTAGGAATTCAAGCCCCAAAAAGCTTTATTACATAAAAACACTATTCATAATTTGCAATTCAAAGGGAGGCAATCGAAAACATACCATTTTGAAGCAAAAATTGATCTCAAAAATAGTGAATGTGAAATCAAGGGTGTCTGCAAAGAACAGATGCAAGAACACTAGCAATCACCACATAAATCCATGATTCACAAACTCAAAGGCCTCAAATTAGATCAAACCCTCTTCAAGAACAAATGCCCCAACTCAACCGATAGTAACAATAAACATGATGACACAAAAGACTTCGAAAATCCATTAAATACTTCACTCAAAGCTCGTACGAAGAAATTAATGCCGCCGACAAGACATCAAAGGAAAAAATCAGGAACCTAACAATAGGATAGAATCCAGAAAAATTTGGCCCATGCAGAATTTCACCGAGACTGAAAATCTTTGAACCACAGCCCAGCCAGAATCCAAGCAAGATGTGGGAAAATCCATCCAAGAAGGAAAGTCTCGAATCAGGGTGAAAACCCGAACTTTTCTCAAAATTAAAGATCTTCAATGAATAACCTGGGAAAATCATTAAGGCCATCAAAATAGACATTCAAGCTCATGCAAAAATAAGTCAAAACCTAAAAATGAAAGGGCAGAGAAACCACAAAGCAAAAGAGGGTCCCTACTTTTAGTGGGGCATGTGTGCGAAAACTGCACAACACTACATACGTCGGTTATGTTGAATGTAAAGTTGTCTATGATGCGACCTATAGATACTAGTAAGTATAGTTATGTTGTGGTTTGCTGAGGAGGATTTTTGAATTTTCTAAATGGAAGACCTCAGCCACGTATGGTTATACTCGGAGGGGTACATCTGATGCCAAGATTTGCTATTATCCGCTTCTTTTGAATGATACATATTATGAGTCCATTATCATTTTTCCCAAGTCTTTGATTTCTATCATAGCCCATTGTGAGCATCATTTGTAGACCCTTGCTTCTATCATCCATTGGTAAATCAGCTGCTGGTCTCTCATCTTGGTATAGGAGATGGGATGGATCTGCCTCGATAACTTCTCTACCAAGATCTCCCCCACTTGTGAAGTTGGGATAGTTTTTCTGAGATTTTTGAGATGTGGATGCTTCATTTATTTGCGGACGTCCTCGTGATCTAGGAGATTGTGGTAACTCTCCTACTACAAAATCATTTTTAGGGAGTGTGTAGTTTCCACAACCATTATCTTGGATGATTAATTTGATGTCAGAGATGGTTGGGATGGTGGGAGTGGCGGATGTATCTATCATAGAAGTGGATGCAAGAGTGGCTAGATCAATATATGATGTAGATGGACCCTCATCATTTTTTGGTACTTGGGGGATTTTATAGTACTTTGCTTCAAGGCTTTTACAATAGGAGAAGGGTTTGGGATCTCCATGGACGATGACTTCTTGTCCCTCATATGTGAATTTAATACATTGATGGAAATTTGACGCTACTTCTTGCATTGTGTGAATCCATGGGCATCCTAGGAGGATGTTATATGGCAAGTCAAGGTCCAAGACCTAACAAGTGGTGTCCATGATAGCCGCCCCTACTTGAATAGTAATTTTGATCATGCCTTGGGACAATCTTTCTTGATCATCATATGCTCCTATTGTGGTACCCTTTCCTTTGTTGATAGAATCCTCTAAGATTTTTAATTGCTTAATGAGCTTGAGAGAACATATATTCAAGCCCACACCTCCATCCACCAAGACCCGTTTAACTTTTCTTTTTTGCACCAAGACCTCTAAGTGGAGTGCACGGTTATGAGATGGTTGAGCAGGGAAATCTTGGTCAGAGAATGTGAGGAGATTCGGTGTAATGATATTTCTGACCATAGCTTGGAAATTTTCTGCATCAAGATCTCTGAGGATAGTGGATGAAGCCAATGCTTCCTCAAGGATTTTCTTCTGAGCAGATGAAATTTTTAGTAACTCCATATGGATATTTGTGCTGACATTCTTATGATTTGATAAAGGACATTATAGCCATTGGGGACAGATCTAGGTGTAGGGACACTGTTTGGTTGGGATGATCCTGTGATGGTAATTTTTTTTCCTCTTGTGGTGACTCCACAATCGGCATGGGCTCCTTTGATGGTGATGGTAGCACAGTAGTCATCCAAAGATGCAACGATATGGTCATACACATGATTTACAATTTTGAAGGTTTCTTTCCCCTTATATGTGTTATTATTCCCTTTATTGCCATGGTTAGGCATCAGATTCATGTATATCTTAAGGTTTTGGTTTCATGTTAGTTGTTCCACGTTTATAATTCTTTGATCAATGAGATCTTGGAATATGTTTTTTAATCTCATGCAACTATTTGTGGTATGCCCTTTGATTTTATGGAATTCACACAATTGATTCTCATTATACCATGGAGGTTTCACATCTGGTTCTTGGTAATTCTCAAAGGTGGGAGCCTTAATGAGTTTTTCATTTATGGGCTTCTTCATGATGACTTCAAGTGGTTCCCCCAAAGCGGTGAATTTTCGCTTAGGGTAGTTCTTATTCCATTGGGGTGGTCCCCTTTGATCATTGACATTGTTAATTGCTTGATTGTTCTTTGGTTGTTGTGTTGCTTGATGATTGTTTTGGTGTGTTTTGGCAAGGGGAACTGATGACAACTTTGGCATCAATGACACCATCATTGGTAACATTTTTATTTCTTTCCCACGTGTAGGATTTTTCATTGTAATTGGTGGGTGGGAGGTTGTTTTGTTGTTTGGGGTATGAAGTTGATCCTGTGGGTTGTGTCATAAGGGCTAGTTTGATGCTGAGTGCCTTGGAGATCAACTGGTCAGATGTGGTATTCCCTTAGACCTTGAGATGAAATTCCAAGAGGCCATCAAGGTTGGATATGATGGTGCATACTTGTTCCTTGGGCATGACCCATTTACTTTTATTGGCCTTGGATTGCCATCATTGTAGGAATGAAGTGAATGATTCATTCTTACCTTGTTTCAGAGCTGGGAGTTCTTCTAGACTAACATCCATTGTGATATTACATGTGTAGTATTTGATAAATGTGTATAATTTCTTGGAATTTTCTGATGCCTGTAGGTAGGAAAGAGAACCATTCCATGGTGTGGCCAGCCAAACTCCTAGGAAATAGCCACATCAAATAGGTATCATCATATCCAACTTCCATGCAATGAACCTGGAATTCCTTGATGTGATCTTTAGGGTTTCCTGTCCCACGATACTTGTCATACTTGGGGATCTCAAATCCATTTGGGAATGGTTTCATCACAAGGCTCCTGTCAAATGGATAGGGACACAAGTTGCTTAATTTTTTTGTGGTTCATCCTAATTGAAGATCGAGCACTTGTTGCGAGATCAACCTGATTTGTGTCATTACATCGTTTTGCAGATCAGGGAGTGGAATGAAGGTGTTCTGGGGTGTTTCAATTATTGGTTAGATGGGTGGGTTGTTTGACATTTTGTTTGATGGTATTTGCACATTTTGTCGAGCCATGTATGCTTCCACTTGCTATTGTATGAATAATGCTTGTTGTTGTGCTAGGGTTTCCTGCTGCTGGGCCTACTATTGTGCTTTTTGTTGTTCCAACAATGCTTGTTGTTGTTCCCACAACACTTGTTGTTGGGCTGCCAATTCAGTTGCTTCTTGCTACTATTGATATTGTTTCATTGCTTGTTGATATGCTTGTAGTTGTGTTGCTTGTTTTTGTGCTTATTGAGCTTGATATTGAGCGTATTCCTAAGCTTGAGCTTGAGCTTGTGCTTGTGCTTGCATTTGTGCTTGGGCTTGAGCTTGTGCTTGGGCTTGCGCTTGTGCTCAGGCTTGAGCTTGTGCTTTCGCTGCTTGTGCGGTTTGTTGTTGCTATAATAATGCTTGGGATTGTGCAGCTTGTTGTGCTTGTAATGCGGCTTGGGCTACTTGGCTAGCTTGCACAGCTTGAGCGGCTAGTTGTGCAAATTTTTGTTTTTGTAGCTATAGGAATCCCCTTTGATAAGCAACTTGTTGAGCTGCTTGCAGTTCCATGTTGTATTGGTTTGATATACTAGAGCTTGGTGGTGATGGGGGTGGGGGTGGATTTGGAATGGTGCTTGTGGTAGTGAGAGGTGTCATTGTGTTAGTGATTGGGATTTGAGTGGTAGGTGGCATGATTAACATGATTGGTCCTTGAGAGACCATGTTTTGAGATATTATTGGGGGTGGTTGATGATGTTGTGATTGCTTGTGTAGTTGTCATCTATTGTTGCAATGTTGATGACAAGTTTTGAAAGTTTGGTGTGATATTTTGATTAATATTTGAGATGTTGGTTTGATTGATACTTGGTAAAGGGGGAATCCCTAAGCCAAGGAGTGGTGTGGATGATGATGGAAATGGTGGAAGTGGTGGAAATGTGAGAGGTGTGATTTCAAAAATGCCCCCTAGTCCGAACATGTCCTCCTTTTCTTGTGATGTTATGGGGAGGGGTATTGCACGAAATGATGATGATGATGATGATGATGATGGGTCATTTGGATTATGAAAGGTGAAAGGGATATATGTATGCAATGGATTTAGGGGTATGGTTTGGCCCAAAATGATGTTTGCATCCAATTCTTGATTATTGACAAGATGATGTGTTTGAATAGCATTAAGAAATACATTTCCCTTATTAACATTCTAGGTTGGGTTGGAGCAAAAGATGTTGTGGTTTGTGGTATGTTTTGAGTGATGTTTTGGGATGGGGGTGTAGATGATATGGGGATGGTGGATGAGATTGGGGGTGTGATCCCAGAATATGTCTCCACTATAGTACTCACGTTGAAATCAGAAGGGAGTTTAGCTCCTTTTTTTTCTAATTCAAGCATGTATAGTGAAGGGTTGAGTCTCATCATGATATTGATAATTTTATGGTTTTCTGGATTTTGAAGCATTTCAGTGATTTCCTCATGTGACATCCCAAAGGTAAGATCCTCTCCTTGGCTTTACCTTTGCAGATTTTGTGATGATGGGGGGAAGTTAGTTAAAGGATTATTTGATTCGACAAGATTCATTTTAGAGTTTTTTTGACCTAGGTCACTTGAAGTGGGTTTTTCTTTGTTGGCTTCCATGTTCTTGCATTGAGATCTAGTTTGCACCATAAAATGGGGATCAATTTTCAAGAATATAGGAGATTAATATCTAATTCTTTGGATTGATATAGTTCTCGGTAAAAAAAGAAAGATTTTAGGATGATTTAAGGATCAAAGGGTGATAATGATATGGATGCAAGATGGGTGTTTGATGGATGATTTGAAACTCTTGAGAATATCTTGAAGGGGTATGTTTAAACTTTAGGACTTGATTTAGGATTGTTTTTCCTTGGATTTGGATTTATGTGAACTCATAAACTCTAAGAGGTTGGATGTTGTCCTAGAGTTTAATCATTCACAAGATTGATAATTTTTCTAGGTGTGAGAAGAGGGATTCATTTAATCACTCCTATCCAAACAAGATGATAATGAACTCCTAAATCCCAAGATGTTGGATGTTTATCAAGGGATGAATTTGTTCATGATTTTTGATAATTTGATCAAATGTGGGGAGAAGGATGAATCTACACACATTTAATTAAAAAAGTGATTTTTGGATTTGATTTCAAATGATTTGCCCAAAGTTTCAACATAAAGGATTTTTTACAGGATTCTCAAAGAGTTGTTGTTGAGATGATTTTGATTTTGATGTTTTTAAGGATGGATGAATTTTTTTATTTTGATCCTAGGATGTACCTAAAAGGACACTTTGTTTACTATACCTTAGTATTGAAGAAAATGCATTTATCTAGTTAAGATGTTCAAACTCTCTAAAAAGATTCAAGTTTTGGCAGTAATAAAATGAATACAAACTGGGATTATTTCTTGAAGCCTTTCTGTAAAAGTTGAAAAGTAGTCTTCAGTTGAATTCATATAGCATTGAGAGACACTTTTGATGTATTTTCAGAATAAGGACTTTTTGCTTTGGTTTCTTGATCTTGATCTTGCATGAAATCATTGGAGACACATGTGTGGGGTCCAATTGTTTTTAATCTTTGCTTAATGATTTTGTTTTATCACAAACACTTCTTGATTAGGTTTTCAAACTAGATGTCCAATGTCTTAATTTCTTCAAATCCCACAAAGTATGTTATGTGAGAATTTGATGAAGTCAAGGCAAGGGTTACCTATTGTTTAACTTTAGTAGGAAAATTGAGATGTAGATTCAAGTGCTTGAAACCTCTAAGGATGTAATCCCAAGGCCAAGCAATAACATGAGAATTTGGTCAATTATATTTGCCTCCTAAAGGTTTTGAAATTTTGAGGATGATGTTTAATGTTTTTTTTCCAAATTTTTTCGAACAAGCAAGGTGTTTTTGACTCATAAGCAATATAACATCCTAGCTCAATTGGTACATTTTTCTTGGTGGGCTTGCCTCATGCCCTTCGTAGTAAAAAAGATGATTTTACATGCAACCAAGGAGAGAGTATAAATGTATGTTAAGAATGAAGTCTTAACCTCTATAATTTAACCAAGATCGAACATGGCAAGTAAATTTTTGGAATCTAAGTTCCAATGCACCACTTTGATAAACACATTGGATGGACTGGTTGGCTACTAAAAACAAGGCTCTTAATGACAGGACATCGGGGACATGGCACCTTGTGAGCATCCAACAAGCCACTAAAGGCTTTAACGAATCCTACTAGGGGCTCTTATACTTTTATGGTAGTACCCCGTTCTCAAAGACACTGTACGGCTAAGGCCTACATACAATGAGGACTTCACGGTTTATTCTTATCTATTTATATACCGACCCGAATGAAAAATTTGTTGGAGTCACCTTCGAGTTCTCTTTTTGGATGTGTCTCTTAGGCAGGCCCCTTGAAAGGTAAAAAACAATGAGCAAGCACATCCATAGTTCGATTGACCTTTGTTTAGAAACAAAGGGAGAACACACACGATATACCTAACTCACACTCGCAAAGTGTTTTGTTCAATTTTTAAACCCAAAATTAAGTGTGTAAGTGATTAATTTATCTCAACCTAAGATAAAAAAAGGGGCCTTTTGATTCTCAAGATCATTGTAAAGCGTGAGAGAAGCGCATATGTCCTTTTCAATGATGTTAGTTTAAGTAAGCAATCACAAAAAAAAGTTGTATTGTTCATTTTAAGTCCACAAAGTAATTGTTGTTGGTGTGAATAAGTCTTGTACCTAGTTTGTTCCTTTACTAGGGACTTAGGGGACTTAATTCATATGTTAAGTTTACTTAGGATATTAGTTGTCATATCTAGATAAGTATTAGTTGTCTTATCTAGAATTTCCACTTTCCTAGGTAGTTATGAGTTAGTTGTCTCATGTGATAGGATTAAGACACTTGTCATGATCTTGTCTTATCCTATCTCTCATCCTTGCCTTTATAAGCAAGGCATCTCTAGCATATTTGTTAATAGATTGGCATATAGCATTGTATAGTATTGCATTGATCATTGTATCATATTGCAATCCTTGTTTGGTGGAATAGCATCTTCCATTGTTGCTTCTCTCTATCTCTTGTGGAGGTTCTTTAGCGTTGCAGATTGAAGATCTTGGGTTGTTAACTCCAACATGGTATCAGAGCTTTGAATCTAGCAAGCCCCTTCCATTTCTTTATTAGAGAGTTTCCATCAATTTCTATTGTCATTTTTTGAGTTCTTGTATCCTATATTGCATGCTTGCATTTTGGTGAGATCTGGTGATTGCAGCGCTTTTGGCTATAGTGGCAGCATTTTAGGCTGTCCCATTGCGTCCAAGAGGCTCGAAAAAGTCAGATCTAGCTTTTGTTTCACTTAATTTCGTCACCATTTGCAGCTTTGGCAAAGAAGGGTTTGGAGCTCAAATCTGGTGAACAATTTTTTACAAGAGCACTTTGAGCAAAAATTAAGCCTGCCATTGCGTCCGGGTGGCCGTTTCCAATTTTTTTGATATATAATTTGCCTATATTCGGCAAAAGTTGTCTTGGAGCAAAATTTTTTTAGCCGAGGAGCCGTACGGCCCCCAGCAGTACGACGTCGTCAGAAAAAATTCAAAAAAAATAAAATTATATTATAAATTTTTTTCTGGTCGGCATTTTTATTTTTTGAAAAATTTCAAAAAAATTATAAATTTTTTTTTTTTAGCGCTTCAAAAAGCGCATATCACTGTATCATTTTCGTTTTTGTTTTCTACGGACTGACCATGGGTGTAACACCCGCCAACGGCCTGAGAGCCGCCCACCGGCTACCGCCGACCACCCGCAAGCTGCTACCGTTGACCGCCCGCAGACCGCCGACCGCTGACTGCCCGCAGACCGCCGACCACCACGGGTAAACCGCCAGGAGGGCGGTGAATGCGCCAGACCGCCAGCGGTCCTCAGACCGCCGAATTTTTTTTGCCTCTGCCACCGACGCGGTCACGTGGGTGACCAGGAGCCAGCCCCTGGGGGCCGAAATTTTGCACCCAAATAGTGTTAAATCTTGCTCCTGTTTAGTATTCAAAATGCCTAAAATAGGCCTTTTTTTTCTTTTTTGCATAACTTTTCGCCACGAAGTCAGTTTTTTGCAAACGAGATATCGTCGGAAAGCTGGTTCGACGAACTTCGCAGTGGTATAGGTTATTTTTCCAGATTTTTCCATTTTTTGCCAGATTTTTTAGCTTGAAGGTACAAGTGCATTTATTGCTTGTTCTTGATGTAACTTTTGCCAACAAAGTCGAAATTTGGCAAACTTTTTTTTGAAATTGATCAGAAAATCGCAAGGAATCTGTTTGTAACCTCTGTTTTCAGCTTTGCAAGCTCCTTTTTTTGAAAAATTGTAAAAATCACCGTGTGTTATAAACGGTTGATTTGAGCTTGTCACTTGTAAAATTGCAAAAAAATTGTTCATTGTAATTTGCTCGGGGGGGTTGCAAAATCAGTTTTAATACATTCTGGGGGGGTGAAAGGCATAATTTAAGTGCCACATTGTCCTTTTCTTTTGGTGATTCATGGCGGATCTAAGGCAAATTGAACCACTCACTCCACACAATTATCATACATGGAAGCTAAAAATGACTCAATTGTTACAATCTAAGGGTCTATGGCCAATGTTAGATGCAGAACAACCTGAATTTACAAGGGATTATGAAAAGTTTGTCCATAGATGTAAAATGGATGAAGCAAAAGGGCTCATTGGCTTACATGTATCTGATAATCTATTGTTTCATATTTCAGAGTGCAAAACACCTAAGAATGTTTGGGACAAACTTGAAGAACTATATGGTAAAATAAATCATTTCAGAACCTTGCAACTTCAAGCAGAACTACAATCCCTCTCTCCAGATGTGTTTCTTTCAATGCAGGATTTTCTTGCTCAATTCAAGATGATTTTGTCACAGTTGAAAGGATGTGGACATGATGTATCTAGTGATGAATGTATCTTCTTGATTCTGTCTAAGTTAAAGGGCCCTTATCAAGTGTTTTCTTCTACTTTCTACTCAACTATGGATGCAATGGGGAAAGATTAAAAAATGCCTACATTTGAGTTGTTTTGTGAGCATCTTACTAGGGAGGAGGCCAAGTTAATTTAGTTGGATGCCTTACCTAATTCTAAGAATCATGCTCTAATGGCTCAATCATCCAAGGGTAAAGGAAAGAACAAGAAGAAGCCCAAAGCAGATCATCTTCTGGTAGTGAGAATCCCTCCAAACCAAAGCCGAAGAACAATCAGAAGTCCACTCAATCTCCTTCTTCTTCTACCTCTGGAGATTCTTCTTCCAAGTCCAAGAAAAAGAAAGGAGATCCTTGTTCATTTTGTGGAAAAACTTGGCATGATGCATCTCATTGCTTTAAGAGATTAGAGGCCTTGGAGGAAGCTATGAAGAAGCACAATATTTCAGTGGCTAAGCATTCTTCCATGGGCAAAGGGAAAGCTCTTTCTACACGAGCTATGCATTCACCTTCAGATAGTTGGATTCTTGATTCAGGTGCTTCACATCACATGACAAATTCACGAGAACTTCTTGATTCCATAGTTCATACTTCTACTTCTCAGATTGCAGTTGGGAACTCTTCACAGATTCTAGCTTTGGGGATAGGCTCCATTCAAATGCTAGATGGGTGCATTGAGGATGTTCTACTTGTTCCTAATATTTCAGTGAATCTTCTTTCCATATATCAGATTTTTCATTCTGGAGATGGGAAGTCAGTTGAGTTTACTCCACATAATGTGACTATTAGACAGTTGCAAGATCTTGAGAAGGTTGTTGCTACAGGAGTAGTTGATCATGAGAATCATTTGTATCGATTTGATGGATTTGAGTCTTCATCAGGTTCATGTTTTGTTGCTCATGCTGATTCAATGAGCAAGCTTTGGCATGAGAGATTTGGGCACTTGAATTATAGATATCTTCAACAAATGAAAGCACATAGCTTAGTGGTTGGTCTTCCAAAGATCACTTGCACAGATGGTGTTTGTCAAGGATGTGTTCTTGGCAAGCAACATCAAGATCCTTTTCCTAAGGGTCACGCTACATGTGCAACCACACCCCTTGAGTTGGTCCATAGTGATCTTATGTCATTCCCAACTCCTTCTTTTTCAGGGGCTAAGTATGTGCTAACATTCATTGATGATTTTTCCCGCCGGACATGGGTCTATTTTTTGAAGCTCAAGAGTGAAGTCCTCACCAAATTCAAGACCTTCAAAACATTTGTGGAGAAGTAGTCAGGTTTTTCTCTTCGAAAGATACGCACAGATAATGGGGGGGAGTATGTCAATCAGGCATTTCAGGATTTTTGTAGTGCGCATGGTATTCTTCATCAGCACACAGTTCCTTACACTCCTCAGCAGAATGGTGTGGCAGAGAGAAAGAACAAGACTCTCAGGGAAATGGCCAATTGTATGATTCAGTCTAGGTCCATGGCTCCTGCCTTTTGGGCCGAAGCTGTCAATTGTGCCAACTATATTCAGAACCGTATGCCCCACAAGGCAGTGCGAAATATGACCCCTGAGGAGGCTTGGTCTCATCACAAGCCTAATGTATCCTTCTTCAGAGTATTTGGTAGTGAGGCTTGGGCATTCATTCTGAATGGTCGGCGTAAATCCATGGAGAAGAAGAGTCAGCGTTACATCTTTGTTGGCTATTGTGAGGATGTGAAGGCATACAGATTGTTTGATCCTAACACACGAGAGGTTCATTTCCGACGTGATGTTCAATTTTCTGAGACCTTCACCCAGCCAGATCCTCCTTCGACTTCTTCTTCATCACAACCTACTCAGTCTTCTTCATTGATGATACTTTGCTACTTGAGGAAGATTTTGATGATGGTCTTGATGAACCTCCTCCTCACTCACCCACTAGGCCACGATGGGCTCGAGTTACTCTTGAGGAGGCTGGTCCTCTTGTTGGTGATCCCACAGACACTCCACTCGTTCTCAGACTTCTGGAATTAGTCTTTTGAGTCATGCAGTTTAGATGATCCTCAGAAGTTTTCAGATGCTTCAGGTATTCCAGAGTGGGATAGTGCTATGGATGATGAGTATTCTTCTTTGATGAAGAATCATACTTGGGATCTTGTGCCTCTTCCTAAGGGAAGAAAGTTGGTTCGATGCAAGTGGGTGTATCGTACCAAGTATGCAGCAGATGGTTCCATTGACAAGTACAAGCCTCATCTTGTTGCAAAGGGGTTTTCTCAGGTTGAAGGAATTGACTATTCGAGACCTTTGCTCCTATTGCCAAGATGGATTCTATTCGCCTTGTCCTTGCTATAGCTGCATCTCAGGGATGGTCAGTGTTTCAGATGGATGTGAAGAGTGCTTTCTTGCATGGGGATCTTCATGAGGAGATCTATATGGAGCAGCCACCAGGTTTTGTGCAAGATTCTTCACTTGTTTGCAGGCTTTGACGTTCATTGTATGGTCTCAAACATGCCCCTCGGGCTTGGTATGAGAAGATGGATAGTTTCTTGCTTGCTTCTGGCTACACTCGTTGTCATTCCGATCCCACAGTTTATACACAGAGACATGGAGAGGATCTACTTATACTTGTGCTCTACGTGGATGATTTGATTCTCACAGGGAGTTCTACTTCCATGATTCAAAGTACACAGCGAGCATTGATGGAGCGATTTGATATGACCGACCTTGGTATTTTGCATTACTTCCTTGGTCTTCAAATTCATCAGACTTCTGAGGGGATCTTCATTTTCCAGCAGAAGTATGTTCTTGATTTGCTTCAGAGATTTGGCAAGGCTGATTGCAAGCCTGCCCCTACTCCATTCCAGTCAGGTGTTGTACTGTCTACCAGTTGCACTACGCCTACAGTTGATCCTACCTTGTATCGGCAGTTGGTTGGCAGTCTTTTGTACTTGACACATAGTCGTCCTGATATTTCCTTTGCGGTTGGACTTGTCTCTCGCTTCTCACAGGAGCCTCATGAGAGTCATTGGAAAGCCGCCAAGCGTATCTTGAGATACATTCAGGGCACTACTCATTTTGGCATTCACTACACTTCAGGTCCATCTCAGATTGTGGGCTTCACTGACTCAGATTGGGCTGGTGATGTCAATGATCGAGAAGTCTACTTATGGCTTTGTCTTTTGCCTTGGTTATGGTCCGATTGCATGGTCATGCAAGAAGCAGACTGCTATTGCATTATCATCGACAGAGGCTGAGTATCGAGGTGCAGTGTTGGCTAGTCAGGAGGTTTTGTGGCTTTCGGTTGATGACTGAGTTCGGATTCCCTTCCACTCAGCCCACTACTCTTTGGTGTGACAATCAGAGTGCCATTCATATTTCCACGCAACCCAGTGGAGCATCAGCGGACTAAGCATATTGAGATCCACATGCACTTCATCAGGCAGCTCATCCAGGATGGTGTTCTCAGCTTGGAGTATTTGCCTACAGATCAGCAGGTTGCAGACATCTTCACTAAACCTTTGGCATCGCCTCGTTATCTTCAGTTACGATCGATGCTTGGGGTGAAGGAAGTTGTCCTTGGGGGGTCTTGAGGAGTCCTCCTTCCTTCATTATTTTTCTTTGTTTCTTTTCTCTCTTTTGGAGAGGAGTTTTCTCCCACAGGGTTTTTCTCCTTTTCTCCGCTTGTGAGAGTTTTTTGTTTTGTACATGGGTACCTCATCAGGCCTAGTTGTCGGGACCCATCTTTTGCATTGGTTTGTACCTCCCTAAGTTGCACTTAAGGGGGGGTGTTGGTGTGAATAAGTCTTGTACCTAGTTTGTTCCTTTACTAGGGACTTAGGGGTCTTAATTCACATGTTAAGTTTACTTAGGATATTAGTTGTCATATCTAAATAAGTATTAGTTGTCTTATCTAGAATTTCCACTTTCCTAGGTAGTTATGAGTTAGTTGTCTCATGTGATAGGAATAAGACACTTGTCATGATCTTGTCTTATCCTATCTCTCATCCTTGCCTTTATAAGCAAGGCATCTCTAGCATATTTGTTAATAGATTGGCATATAGCATTGTATAGTATTGCATTGATCATTGTATCATATTGCAATCCTTGTTTGGTGGAATAGCATCTTCCATTGTTGCTTCTCTCTATCTCTTGTGGAGGTTCTTTGGCGTTGCAGGTTGAAGATCTTGGGTTGTTAACTCCAACAATTGTGAGTTCTTTTTAAAGCACCAAAGGACAAATGAGAGTTGTTTTGTTCAATTTTTTAATCCCAAAAAATAAACTTTAGTATATTTGAGTCCTAATGTTCATTTTAAACCCTTTGTAGTGAAAACTGAAATATTCTTTTTAAATCCCAAACAACATTAGTGGATCCTAAGCATGAAAAGATGACAAATTTTCTTTAAGAGGAGTAATGGATCCTCCAAAAGTGTTAAACAAACACTAAAGTGTTTAAAAACACTTGTTTTGGTGATATGACATCATCATGCTTATCTTCCATTTCATCTTTGACTAATCCAATCCTACAAGAAAAATTAGTGATGTGCAAAATAGAGGTCAAAAGGATAGACAACAGACAAAAGAACTAAAATTTAATAAAAAGCACGTGCTATAAATCAAATTTCATTTTATACTTCACTTTAGCGGTGCTATATAGCATTGCTTGATAGTCAACATCGCTCTGCAATCAGACCAATGAGCACAAATGTGTCACACTTTTGTCCAACAGTGCAGTTTGAATCAAACAGAGTCAACGACATAGTTTGGAATTCAAATTTTTTGGGTAGGAAGGCTATAGCATCATAGTTTGATTTTTCAGCAGTGCTATATGGTGACGTTGGAAAACCAATGATGCTAAATAGTGACATTGAGCCTCCAGTGGTGCATTTTTCCTGTAAACAAACAAAAAAACATGATTTTGATAAAAAAAAGTGATTAGAAGATGAGATATCCCTCCTTCTAGCGCCAAAATGTGAACCCCCAATCCTAATACATGCAAAACAACATGAATGAGCACATTAGATGGTAAAAGCATATCAAATACTATTCTAAATCAAACTCCTAATCTCTTGAGGGAATTGGTGCCAATTTGATGAGAAAATTAGTCCTTTCCCAGCTCCAATGATGCAATGGTGTTTTGATGAAGAGATTTGATCCACTTTGTTGATGCTTGATGAGTGATCCAATAGAAAAATCTACATAACCTAGCTAAGATTCAATGATAATGGAGGAGAATTGCTAATGATTTGAGCATGGTAAGTTTACTCAAATTGTGGATGATAGAATGAGGAGATTAGCCTTTTTTTATAGAATCAGAAGATGAAGGAATGCCCAAAATAGAGCAATGTGGGACTAAGAATTAGCCAATGGCAAAGTGCCACATGTCAACTTGTGAATGGATGGAGGATGTGCAAGTTTTGAAGAATGTGTCAATAAATATATATATTTGAACTTTGAATTTGTTGAAATGACATGTAAGAGGGAAGGAAGAATGCATTGAATGCAACTTGGCTCAAGGAAAAGGACATGTAAGATGGAGTAAATTCCTTGTTGGAAGGACTTATCCCACTTGGAATTTGAATTCAAATTTGGAGAATATTCCTCAAAAGATGCTTTGTTGAAGAAAATAGAGATTTAATAAATCAATTAAATCTATTTTCTTGTGCAAGTGGGACAAGCTAGAGGATGGGACATGATATGAGATTAAATTAATCGAGGTTAATTAATTTAATGAAGGGATTAAATGATGTGACCTATTTGACTTGAATTTGTGGATTTATTTAAATCAAAAACGAGAAGAATGTGATAAGGGATTAATTAAATAAAGATTTATGATTTATTTAGTTAACAGAGATGATGTTAGATTAAACTAAATAAGGTTTTCATTTATTTAATTTAATAGATAGACTTTAGAGATTTAATCAAATAAAGTTAATTATTTAATTAAATGGGGATAGTTAGATTAGATGGGTTGATTTAATTATCGAGAAAGAATGAATTAATTAGATAACTGATTTATTTAATTAAGAGAAGAAATATTCATGAATTTAATCAAATAAGGGAATTTGATTAAATGGTTAGACTAGAGGATGATTCATGATGAAATGATGTTAATGGTCAGGATCAGATGTAAATGTCAATCAATACCTTTTATATGTCTACAACAACAAAGATAGAGAATGATCTAGAAGCATCCACAAGCAAACAAGAAATAACATAGAAGCATCCGCAATAACATAAATTACTAGAATTACATAAACTTCAATCAAGAACACTAACAGAATCCATAGAAACACTGTCAGAACACAACTATTCAAAGCATGATCAAATCTTCACGCGAACCTTTGAAACTTCTTGTAGATGAACTAGATACTCTCAACAATAAATGCTTTAGTCCACAATAATTTATCTTCAACATACATAGCAAAACACCTTTATGACCTTCACTGTTCCATTGGAAACCGACAACTCTTCCTTTAACAATTTTCTCAATATCCTCAACATATACAACCTTCAATAAAATCAATGCTAATAGTGTTGACATGAATGACAACCACATATCAACAATACAAACACAACATCCAACAATCTCCCCCTTTGGCACTGATTGGGCAACACATGATGTGAAAAAAACCATCAACACAACTCTCAATCAACACTTACTACCCCTTAGATTCTGACTCTTCTTCCTTAACCTCTTCTACATGATCCTCTCCCCACAAGACTCTTCTCCCCAGATAAACAATATTTTTTCACATGAATCTTATCCCCCTTTGACATCAATGGAAAAGATAAGCATTATCTTCCCACATACAAGCTTTGAACCACATAGTTGCACATCTGACTACTCCCCCTGAGTAGTAGCCACAAAAACATCAATCTGAATTAGGAATTATCTATGAAGCACACAGATTGATGCAAGAAAATGCATCTTAGTTCATATTAGGAGGGGTAATCACCCCTACCATTCCTCTGAGATACTCAAAAGTATCCTTTGGTAACGACATGGTAAAAATTTCTATAATCTATTATTTGGTAGGTACATACACCAGTCTGACTTCTTTCTCACTCACTTTCTCCCTCAAGAAGTGAAACTTGATTGACATATGCTTGGTCTTAGAGTGTAGCACCAGATTCTTTGATATGTTAATTGCACTTGAGTTGTCATAGTATATGGCACTAGGTTCATCATATATTACTTTGATATCTTTCAACATCTGTTTCATCCACATCACTTGAGTACAGTTATTTGTAGCAGCAATATACTCTGCCTCAGTAGTAGATAGAGAAATGGAATTCTAAATTTTTCTCAACCAAGACACTAGATTCTTCCCTAGGAAGAAGGCAACACCACTAGTACTCTTCTTGTCATCTACATCTCCTACCCAATCCGCATCAATATATGCATTCAAATTAAGATAATCATCCTTAGGATACCAAAGTCTAAAGTCAACTATTCCTTTCAAATATTTGAAGATTCTCTTTACAAAAATCACATGAGATTCTTTTTGATCAACCTAAAATCCAACAACCATACATACAACATTCATAATGTCCAGTCTAGTTTGAGTTAAGTAGAGTAATCCTCCAATCATTGACCTATATATAGTTTGATTTTCCTTAGGAGAATCATCATTCTATGTTAACTTGCATCCAGTTATCATAGGAGTACCAACAGGCTTTGAGTCATCCATGCCAAACTTCTTTGGAAACTCTCTCACATATTTGGACTGAGATATGAAAATTCCCTTGTTTAACTGAGTGACTTACAATCCCATAAAGAACTTCATCTCTCCAATCATACTCATTTAAAATTCACTCTTCATTTCATCAGCAAAATTCATACATAGATTGTCATCTCCTCCAAAAATGATTTTATCAACAAAGACCTCAATAATTAACTCTTTGTCATGATCCAATTTGAAATACAAGTTGTTGTCAGCAATACCTTTATTGAATCCAAGCTTTAATAAGTATTTGTCTAGTCTAGCATACCAAGCTCTAGGGGCTTGCTTAAGCCCATACAGAGATTTCTTCAATCAGAAAACCATGTCTTCCTTATCAGTCAGTTGAAATCCATCTAGTTGTTCAACATATACTTCTTCTTCTAACTCACCATTCAGAAAAGTTGACTTCACATCCATTTGATAGACTTTATAGTTCTTATATGCAGGATAAGCAAGAAATAACCTTACAACTTCAATTCTGGAAACAGGGGAAAAGGTTTCTTCAAAATCAATACCTTCCTTTTGTGAATACCCTTTACATACCAATCTTTCTTTATTCCAGACCACTTCACCTTGTTCAATCAGCTTATTCTGAAAGACCCATTTAGTACCAATTGCATTTTTATCTTTAGGTCTAGGAACAACTATCCATGTATCATTCTTTTCAATCTACATTAGTTCTTCCTTCATAGCTTCCATCCAATGTTCATCATTCCAAGCTTCATTGACATCTTTAGGCTCAATCTTGGAAATCAGGCAATACTCTTCTACAATATTTCTTCTAGTTTGCACACCTTTATTCTTGTCTCCTATAATTTTATTTTTAGAATGATTTAGCTTTACATACCTTAGAGTTTTAGGATTCTCTCAAACTTCTAGTTCTTTTGTTCCTTCTTCTTCACTTGCGCTTGTCTCTCCTTCCTAACTTTCTTGATTTATAGGAACAAATTGAAGTTGGGCATGTGCAGGATCATGGTATGCCAAACAGGCCCTTAAGTGGCAAAAAATTCAGAAAAATCAGTGTTAGGCAACTTGACGTAAATATTTGAATAAGTTATCTATATTATTTCAAAAATATGTAAGAATAGAATTTGTAGAAAATTGAATATAGTTTCTAAAATACTAGGTTTATTTAAAAATAAATAAAATCTATTTGGTGAAAATTTGAAATTTCAATGCAGTAGTACTTAAATTTTAGGGAAAAAATAAGAAGTAGGTGTATGTCACCACCCTAACCATAATAAAATGATAATATTTTTTGTAAGATTTTATATATAAGTAGAGGACTCATGTCGGATGTGATGCATATTTTTTGTAATTTTTTTCCAAGTAAATAATTAATTATGAATTTTTTATTACAACTTTTAGAAAATATAAAAACTTCGTGTGACCACCTTAAATTGGTCAAAATTCATGAAATTTAATTTTTCTTTTTTAATCCTATAGTATGTAAAGTATAGAATGTGATGCATATTTTGGATTCAAAAAATATGATACCGTTTGAAAGTTATAGATGTTTTTCAATCACCTATCGATCAGGACTTTAGTAAGTAATTCTAATAGAAAATGAATAATAATTATTTATTAAATTCAAATTAAATCATAATTTATATTTTTGGAAAGCTGAGAATCTCCTCTAAAACCCTTTTTGTTTCATTAATTTTGGGTGAAAAAAAAGTCGTCAGCCACATACCCTACAAATATTGCCACTTTTTGGCATACCATGATCCTGCACATACCCAGTTGATTTACTAGAACATATGGAACAATTTGAAGTTGATTATGTGTATGAACATTTTTACCTTTGTTTGTGTTGTCTTCCTATTCATTTGAATCATATCTACAATATCCAGATGATTTAGTAGAGTCCTCATCAACTCTGACATTTGCATTCTCAACCATTTTTCTTAATCTTCTATTATAGCATTGGTAGGCCTTGCTTTTAGTAGAGTAACCTAGAAAGATTCCTTCATCGCTCCTTGCATCAAACTTGCCTATGTCCTCATATCTCTTGATGTAACACTTCCTTCCAAAGATCTTGAAATATTTAACTATAAATCTTCACTCCAAGCTTCACAACAGTACTTAAAGCTTCACTCCAATAGATGTGAGGCACATTTCCTTCAATCATCATTCTTCTAGGAGCATCTAGTATTGTTTTGTTCTTCCTCTCTACAACTCCATTTTTTTGAGGGGTTCAAGGAGAAAATAATTTTCTTTTGATTCCATGCTCTTCATAGAAATAATTGAACTCCCTGGAGGTGAACTCACCACCTCTGTTTGACCTTAAGCATTTTATTTTCAAACCTTTCTCATTTTTTTCCATAGCTTTGAAACTTTTTAACTTTTCTAATGCTCCACATTTTTCTCTTAAGAAAGCAACCTATATCATCCTAGAGTTATCATCAATAACCAGCATAAAGTACCTTTCTCCATGAAGACTTCTAACTTTGGAGCAACCACATAGATCAGTATGCACCAACTCCAATAACCCATTTGAATGATGTTGTTTTCTTTGAAAAGAAACTCTAGTTTGTTTTCCCATCTGACATTCCTTGCAAATTGTGTTAGCAGGCTTCACTAGCTTAGGTAGATCTTTTACTTCTTGAGTGGAACTTTGACAATGTTATCAAAATTCACATGACACAAACTTCTATTCCATAACTAGTTTTCATCTACTTGAGCAATTAAATAACTTTCACTAGTAGCATTCAGGTGAAAAATATTACCTTTTTTCTTTTTACCTAAAGCAATTATATTTCTAGAACTTCCAAGTATCCTGCATCTTCCACATTTGAACTAAAGATCATAACCCTTGTCCACCATTTGTCCAATGCTCAATAGATTGTGCTTCAAGCCTTCAACATAAAGGCCATCATCAGTATTATGCTTACCACCAAGAAAAATAGATCCTTTGCCACAAATCACACTAGCGTTGTTATCTCCAAATATTACAACCCTACCATCATACTTCTCAAGACTTAAAAATTTGTTTTTTTCACTAGTCATATGATGTGAGCATCCACTGTCAATAACCCACTCATATTTTTCTTCAATTCAAGTTGCAAGAGTTTTCTCAACTTTAGTAGATTTAGTAGCAACTAGACCATTTTCCTTGATATCAAGGAACACCCACTCATCCTCATTTCCATTATCTTTATTAGACTCTTCATTAGTCACTCCTTCAGCATAGTAACATTTCTCTTGAAATCTAGACTTGTAAGGCTTAGATCTAGGAACTCTTTCAGGACACCTTGATGCAAAATAACCTATTTTACTGCAAGAGAAACATTTAATAGGAAACATTCCTTTATCTTGTCCTCTGCCTTCTTTCTTCACAATCAGTGCTTCCAACCCTTCTACTTCTCTTTCTTCATCTTCAAGATGTTTCATTTCTTCCTCATACTTGAATGAATTTCTAGAACACTCTCTTGTATCATATCTTTTCTTGTTTCTTCTGGATACAATAGCTTTAAATACAGTTTCAGTCTTGGGAACAAATTCACCAAATTCACTCAACTCAAAGGCAACAAGTTTTCTGATCAGTGTATCTCTTGTCACATTCATCAATGATCTAGTTTCCTCAATAGCATGAGCCTTTTCTTTGTAAGAGGGAGGAAACGATCTAAGCACTTTAGCCACAATTTCTTCCTCTTTTAGGGTACCACCAACACATCTAATACCCATCAATATTTCATTTACTCTTTGCATAAAAGAAGAAATATTTGCATCTTTACCCATCTTCAAATTTTCATACTTTCCTTTCAAATTCTATAGCTTAGCCATCTTCACATGTGCATCTCCTTCATACAAAAATTTCTAGCTTCATCCAAATCTCATGAGTTGTCTTCAAACCTATCACATTTTTCATCTTTGAATCTATTAGAGCACTCAACAAAGCTTCCATAGCCTTGACATTATTCTCATCCTCTTTAATCTCATTAGTAGTGGAAGGAAAATTCTAAGGAATAACATATGGATTCTTTGTAATCTTCTAGAAGGGTTCACCAATACACCTCAAATGACACTCCATCCTAGCTTTCCATAATGAGTAGTTTTTTCCATCGAATCTGGGACTGTCCTTCTTATATGATATCATCTCGGATCACCTCAAGCTTTAAAATTTCTTCAAAGGAACCTGCTTTGATACCAATTGTTGGAAAAAAAAGGACAAAAAACTGAGAAGGGGGGTGAATCAGTTGTCACAGAATATTTAACATTTTCAAACTTAACTTAATCTCAGATCTGATGAATGAACACTTAACCATAAACAATCAACACATTAGAAGCATAGAGAACACCAAGATTTTTTATGTGGAAACCCTATTAGGTGAAAAACCATGGTGGATGTCAGTCCACAATATTATACCTTGTTAAAAGTATAATAAAAAATAATGGGAATGGACATGCATTCAGGCACACTGCCTAGAGCTCACTATTTAATTACAAGAGGGGTCACTACCTAGAGCAGAAACATTGTCTTACATAAATACAGATTAGATCCATAGGGTATAAACTGAGAAAAATAGCTTCTACACAAGCCTGATTATAGTTCCATTTAAGCACAAAAAAACTTCTTCACACTTTTCTCAAACTTCTTCTCACTCTACTCTGCAATCAAATGAATAGATCAATATTCACACCTTTCTCTTCTCTTTCTTTTCTTCCCTTCACACACACTAACTTCTCTCAAAAAATCACTTTTATATATCCACAACATGATTTACATCAACAACCTTATCAGACAAAAATATAAAACACATTTACAATGTTAGCCCAAATTTATAAATAAATTTTCAATGTGGATCAAACATTTTTGACTAATATTATGACGCAACCTAAAAAAATATCCTCAAGTGCACCAAAAAATCAAATTTAAATGTTCTAGGATCTGCAACATGTTACAACCATCATGTCAGCCAAGAACATGAAAACCCGAACATACCGAGAAAAATCTTCAACCAAAAGCACACCAGTCAATGCAGATGTGAAACAAAGATACAGAATAATCTAGAAGCATTCACAAGAAAAAAGAACTAACAGAGAAGCATCCACAACAATAGAAATTACTAGAATTACATAAAATTCAATTAAAAACACTAACATAACCCTAGAAACACTATCATAACACAACTGTTGATAGCATTATCTAATCTTCATGTGGACCTCTAAAACTTCTAGAAGATGAGCTAGATACTCTAAAAATTAAACCCTTTAGTCCACAACAATTGATCTTCAATGTACAAAACAAAAAACCTTTATGACCTTCACTATTCCACTGGCAACTTGCATCTCTTCCTTTAAAATTTTTCTCAATATCCTTGACATATACAAGCTTCAATACAATCATTGCTAATAGTGTTGACATCAATGACAACCACATATCAACAACAAAACCACAACATCCAATAGTAATGAATTTCACCTGACATGTGGGGTCAAAAAGAACACTTATTACAATGTTTCCATTGATTCGTGTGGGGATGTATAAGGGAGATGGCACTCTATTATATTTCATCGGAAAGTCCTACGAGGAAAAAATTATACTAATGAAACTACTTGTAGGCTATGTAGAAGGGATGAGAAAATATAGAAAGGATTCCATCACGTATACTAGATAGAACTTTCACAAAGCCCCTAAAGGTTTTGTAATTAGATAGTGACCCAATTAAGGTTTCATTTAGTGATGCCTAGGGGACCTTCCAACTATGTTGCTAGGGGGTCATAGGTTGGGTTGCAAGGTGAGACATGTTGGTGATCCAAATATCAACTGAATAAATGAATCCTAAAGACATAGCCAATGTCTTATGCTTAGACTCAGAGATTGATTTGGACAACTGACAGGAAATGGGATTAACACACATTTCCCCTGCACTTTAGGCTCTATAAAACCTACGGGGGTAACCCTTCAACAACATCTAAAGATTTGGACATACAATTAACATGATATTGCTCAATAGATAATGTTCTCACAGAATTATGCTGAGAAAACCAAAATATCACTCAAGATTGGCTAAAACATTAAGCAAATTTCACTAACCTGCATGGAGGACAAGCTAAACATACAACTCAATATATAGATTTGAAATAGTTTTTGATTTTAAAGATTTGGGACCAATCTGAAAACAACAAATGCATGAAACTTGACCAGTGCCAATAAATGGGCTATGGAGTCATATAAAAAAGCATTTCATCCTACAATGTTGAACATGTTTTGAAGATCTTTGCAATTGTTATCAAAATTTCACAACAAGACCACTGAAATTTCATCTGATAATCATTCTTTTCAAAATCCACCTAAAACATAACACTCCTGTCACATATGTTGAAGTAATTATACTACTCCCTGAAGAATAGGAAATAACAAGCTCAACTTGTGATTAATTAAAGAAATTACATTATTCAATGAACAAAAGGAAATAATAGATGCAACCATTACACATGAGAAGACTCATAAAACTTTATTATTGAATCCCAAAAGAGTAATACATCACAAAAATGGAAACAACTATCAGATAAAATAAAACATAGAAACACAATTCAGAATAGACACTTTCAAATTTAATGACTCAATTACATTCCTCCTAGCTATACAATTCTACCCAAAGCCTTTACCTGACTTGCAAAGCTTTCAGAAATTAGAACCCCCAATATCAGCTATTACAATGAGAGAAGAAAAGAATAAAAGAGAAAAAAGAAGCAACCCTAAAATCAATATGATCCATAGATGCTATATGGAGAATCAATCCATTGTTGATCATCAAACTGGAAAAAGACTCTCTCCTCTCTCCTCCAACTAAATTTGCCTCTATCCAAGTTATCTTGCAACATAAAATTCTGCCATGTGATGAATTTCCAATTACTAGTAGCTGAAAGAATATCTCTTCTCCGCATGAAATCCAACACAATTTACCCAGCTGTGTGAAAAAAAATTCATTCCGATGTGAAAGCTTCATAATTTTTCTTTGTATTTACACTTTACATTTTACTTCACTTTCTAGCTAAGTAAAATATTCTATTTTTATAAAGTGAATAAAACCACTTTATTTACTACACAAATTTTATTTTATTCACTTCGAATGAATAAAACCACTTTATTTACTACACACTTTTTATTTTATTCGCTTCAGTGAATAAAACACTCCACATAGTGAATATTTTGTTTACTATATTAAATATCCCTCCATGCACATTATTTTCATTCTCCAGCAATGTTTGAGTGAATATATTATTCACTTTGCCCATGTCATAGTTTTTACCTTTATATCTGTACTACCTTTCACTTGTGCACCTTACATTTTAAAATATTAAAATGTGGAAGCCTCTCATTTTACTTGGCAATGAAACAATATTTAAGAAAAAATTAAGTAGGCCACTTTAGGTTTTGCATTTTATTTTCCATACGGGCCCACCTTTATATTTCACAATTGTTTTAATTTTAAAGCAATATGCTTTAAATATTTCTCCCCTTTTAGAATTCATAACAAATGAAAACTTCATCAAGCTTCCAAATTTTTCTAGGCCCACTCGCCACGTGCTTTCTTTTTGCTCACCCTGCCATAAATAACAATCTTGCTTTTGAAACCTGCGAGATAGCAGGGAGAGCTAAAATTTTTATATCTCCATTAGATATACTAAATTAGACCCTTCATTAATTTTTTCCACCAAGACCCACCTCTTTTCTCTTTCTTGCCAACCCCGCAAAAATTAATCCACATGCACTTTAAAGTGGCGAGCTGGTGGGGAAGGGTCCAGATGAAGCTGCATTTGGATCTCCACTCTCCTCCGTTGATTTGATTTTCTCCCCTTTTGTGCCCTAACTCTCTTTCATGTTTGCTCAGCAAAGCTTTGTCTATGGCATTTCTTTGTTTGTATCTAATCCTCATTTTCATTTGCGTAAGGGTTCTAAAGACCTTTCACTAGTCTATTTTGTGCGTACCCTACAACCTGTCAATGGTGGATGCCCTATTTTCAACTTCACACAATGTGGTGCCCTTCATCTTTCTCTTGCCATCGAGCCTCTTTCAATACTTTGGTTTATTCTCAATGCAGGCGCGGGCTTTGCTTCATCTGATAGGATGGTGGCACTTTCATCTCATCACGAGGGTACCCATATATGCCTCTGCATCTATCATCAAGGCCTCTTCAATGAACCATTCGGTGGTGTGTATTCAACAAAATTCACTGTACACATATCTATTTTGTGAATATTCTGCAACATGGCATGCTCCGTGGGATAATATTGGTTTTGGGGTTTTGTCCTACAAAATTTTGTGCATTGAATCTACTCCATCCACCATGCACAAAAAATCCCTTGTTTCAATTTTATTTTAAATATCAAATCATTTCAACAAAACTGTTGTGAAGTGTGCTCCCCATTGAATCGATGCCCTCAACTTTGCATTTGATAGGGAGTTTCTATGGCATTGCAATATGGCACCATTTGTGTACAATCTCCAGGTATCGACCTTCAACTGGCTGCATGGGGTTTCTTGTATTTCAATATTTTATCATTTGTGTTTTGTTGGATTTCCACACTTTCTCCAGACTCCATCGCACTGACTCTTCCAACATGGTCCTCGTTTGTTTCTTTGTTGCGCATTACCTACCCCCTCCTCTTGTTGTGCACCATGTTAATTGGCTGCCATTATCTCTTCACTGGTATATTTACTCATGGCATTCCATGAGATCACACTTAAAGATGTTTCCTGTAGCTGGCATAGTGGAAAATCTCCCTCTTGTGTTTCCTGGAAAGTTTCTAAAACATCTTCAATATTTCATTTTGTACATATTCTGCAATCTTCACATTTGATTTAAAAACCACATCAACCTTCTTAGAAAGCTTTCCCCTTCTAGATGTGTTTCCTGCATTTACTTCCTCCTCTATTTGCTTTGGATTGACCCTCCATTCTCCATGGCGTACCATTCTCTTGTTTTAAATTTGAATGTTTCTAAAGCACATTCAATGCTCCACTTCATATAGTGTGCACCCTTTATTCATGTTTTTGCATCACTTAAAAGTTTTAAAAACTCTTTCCAACAAATCTGTTATGGGTTGGAACATTTGATATATGTTTGTAAATTGCAAAGATTTAAGCTCCTTTGAAATTGAATTGGAGTACTCTTGCTCTATAGTAAAAACAAGGATCATTTGTTGCTTTGATTTTAAGTCCATTCTCCATAGCAGACTTAGAATTTCTGAGGCACTTCTCATCTAGCTTGGATGCATCTCAACTCCATTTATTTCCAGCCAGATTTCATTTCAAACCTTAATCATGACTGCAAAATGCACATTTACATTCACATAATCAAAAGACTTGAACAAATTAGCCTATGAGATCTGCCCATTTAGTATCATACAGTTGTTCAAGTAGCTTAGCAAGAATTATATAATGTTGTGGTTTCATTCCTTGGTAACTCAAATGCAACATTACCTTCTTTCTATATGCTCTATAACAAAGGCCTTGTACTTTGGTTTAATCTTCCCAATGATAACATGCTTGAAGGAATTCACAAATCATCTGCGATTTCAAACTACAGGGCTATCGGTTGACAAGCATTGATGTAAACAACTAATAACAATTTATACCTTGTCAATTCACCACCATTTACTGTTTTTACAACCTTGATCACAATTGTGCAAAGCATGTCAGGCCCCAGGTGGCCCGACTAAAAAGAATTTTCATTTTTAAACAACTTTTTCCTTGAATTGATCAGATACAACCTTTGAATGCTCCCGAAGTTGAAAAATGAACTAGGTTGCAATTAGAATCTATTTTCTGGCACATTTGAAAAATGAGCAAAATTGGCCAAGTTGGCTCTAGAATTGACCTAGGAAACTGATCAAATGACCTCATGAAGACCCAAAATCTTACAGGCATGTAGCCATTAGTCCAAAGAATACAATACAAAAGACGGATTAGAGAAATAAATTACAAGGAAAATTTTATTAACTGTCAAAGTTGCTTGGTTGAACTTTCTGCAACAAACAGTTGTTCTGAACCAATTTAAACTGATGAGATCACTTCGTTGGGAAAATTCCAAATCAACTCCTAGCGAGCTTCCACCAAACACACTAGCTCATTTTGGCATAGTGAACACATTTACAAAAGGGCTTGGCTTGACACATCTCCCATCAAAAGTTATTGGCACTCAAAGTTGGCCTCTCAGAAAGGTTTTAGTGCAAAACTGAAGAAATTCCATTTGGTTTTGATCTGCTAAAAATATCAAATCAACTCATCCAACCCTGAAAACTGACATGTACGCTCATCTTGGTATGGAGAATGTAGAAAAACATTCATTTTGACTTGACAATCAACCGGTTGTAAAATGCAAGCTCAAACGGGAGGCTACTTTGCAAAATTGAAGGTTTGTAAACAGCTAAAAAGTGCCAAAACCCTCCAGCTTCACTTTTTGAAACCCTAAAAACACTCATCGTAGGAAGCTGAAAATTGACATGCATATTCACATGGGACACATGAGTGAGATTGCAAAGGGATTTTGCATGAAAATCAATAGGCATCAAGTTAAAACCCTCCAAAGGAGGTCATTCAAGCATATTCTTCAGGTGCACTTCTAAAAGTGCATAGGCAAAATTTTCAAATGGGCATCTCAAATTTGAAAAATTTGAGAGTGCCATCAGTGGCTCTGGCTGGGGATGTATGCCCCCTGTGGGGATAGCAAGATTCCAGATCTCTGGGGAGTAGACCAAAAGCTGAGTCTATTAGGTGCCTTCAAACTGCTCCTATATTCAACTTTCTTTTTCAACTACATCTGGTGACACCAGGCCACCAAATGAAAAATGAGAGTCACCATTTACCTCTGTCAAACACAATTTTGATGAAAAAAATGATCTCCCTCAACTCATGCTTGCCTCTTTCAAACCACGACAATCTGAATAACTGCACCTTTGCAAACATAATTATCAGGTTGCCTTTATGCAAGTGAAAACTTGCTCTTTGTTCAACTTTGTCATCAAGTGGCAACTAAATCATATAAGCCACCTCACTGTCACTTTTTTCATTTTCTGATTTTATATCAAGTGGCAACATTTGAAAATGGTGATCAAGACCATATGAAAGCACAGTTTGATCACAACCATCAACACCCTTATAATGGTCATACTCAGAGAAGAAATCATGGCTGAAAAGGAATATTCCATCCTCTTGTGCGTTGAGAAAAGATTACTCAAACGTTTGCAACCCCTTCAACTAAGTTACATCACAAGTTGGTTTGTCATTACTTGAACACCACAACCCAAACACATTGTCATGTGTTTCAAAATTCTGAAATCAGATTTATCAACAACAAAAATACTTTCATCTTCACTCAGATCATGACATTCAGCAAAAGGATCAACATCTGATGCATAAACACTACTTTTTGTCTCAAGTTCACACATGCTATCAAATTCATTCTTGAGATCACTATGTAAGTTCATATGGAATTTGTTTCAAACAATTCAAAGTTTGACCCTAAATCAAGATCTTCATTTTGATTCTTCACAACAGGTTCATTATCTAAATCATTTTGAATGCCAACACTTTCAAGATTAACAGGCTTAGCAAAAGGACTCTAATGTGTAATAGCAATTTCATGTGCACTTTTAGCTGAGAAGCATATTGATTGACGTGTCAAAGACTCACTGTTACCTAAGAATTGTTCATTAGCAATGAAGCTAGAACTTGCATTCTCTTTCACATTAAAGCATTCTTCATTCAAAGGAAACATTTCGACTTGCATACCATGGAGACGAGAGAGATCGTCAAAGAAAGAACCATATTCCATCTCATATTGAGTAACCTCACATCCATTGTCATTTACATCATATGGCTACTCTACACATTGACTGAAAGGTTTTGCAATGTCGCTGAATAATAAGGATAATCCTTGATCCAAGTGACTGTCACAATGCATTACTTGATCATTCAAAAATGAATTCCTTCCTTTATCAATGTGCACCTCATCATCCTTTTGATACATAACTGACATTCCCATCTCTACTTCATATAAACAATCATGAACAAAAAAGACATAAGCAGGTTCATCAACATCTTCATCACTTTCAGCATTATGTTCAGGATCAGCAAATTGAGCACATATATGCTTGTCTTCAAATTATTCATCACTAAGAAAATCAACATGCTCCATTGATGTCAAATTTGAATTACATTATGAATTTGCATCAAATGAAATTAGATCATTCACTTGTGGAAAAGTGATTTCATGAGAATTTATGTTGTTGCAATCTTCATGTGAAGAAAGTATCTCCATATCATCCTCATAAGAGCAACTATAATCAGCAGAAGAGAAATCTATTTGAATTTCATCATCATCCTCATCACAAGAAGTCTCATCACTATATGAACCAAGCTCAGATTCTGTAGAATGAGAGCTTGAAATTTTTCCTTTCATGTCTTGATCACTAATCTATGATGAGATTTCATTAGCAATTTCATTATCTTCACCAACCAAAACCTAACATGGAATAATGCTTTGCATCTCTTCTATTTCTTCATCAGTCAAGATATTGCAATAAAAATGTTCATGCATATCTATCTTCTCATCATACCATGTACCTTCATATTCATCACTAATGCAAGGATCTGCACATGTGTTGATTGTGAGCTGATTACAATCAATATACTTACTCATACAATAGATATCTTCATTTTCTAACACACTCTTTTCATTCTTGTGTATCATGTTCTGAGTTTCTTGATTAAGACAACAACTATCTTTACTTTGAGTCTCCAAATTTTGTGTATAACTAAGTCGGGCTCCCTCAACAGCCTTTATTCGATCAAGCACTTGAACCAAACTACGACGCTTCAACTTCTTTGGCCAAGTACTCAGCCCATACTCATAGATTTCACAAAACATATCAATGCACACTAAATCATTAGGTTTGAAATTTGTGGGGAATTTCCTCAAGGCTTCTAAAAACCTTCAGAACAAATCATGTGTTGATTCTCCTTTGAGTCTTTTCATTCTAGACAATCCTTGAATAACATATTTTTGATCAACATTGCTCAAACTTTGATGGCATTTATCATGGAGCTCATTGTGATCTACAAATTGTGATGATATAGAAATCAGAGCAGTAGAATCAGCGTCTTGAGAAGCATTTCTATTATCTGATCCATGTGTTCTATATGCATGAGATGTATTGGGATGACCAGCACTCACAACCCTATGTCCTTTCATCATTGAGTATCTCAAATTATTCTGAATATCCATAGCAATCTGATATGCTTGTTGCAGGGTTGTAGGTTCTTTGTCTCTCAATAAGAAGTTCATATTTTTGTCAAATGCTCCCAAGTACATTACCAAACATTCAACATCATTTGGTCTTACATCTTCAGGAATCTCTCTTATGATCTCTGAAAACCTAAGATTAAAAGATGGGACTAACTCATCTATTCCTTTCTCCATGTTCATGAACCTTTTCCTTATTAGCACAGGGTCAATCCTTTCTCCAAATTGCTCTAGGAACACTGCCTTAAACTCTTCCAATGAAAGAATGGAAGATGCTGGTAAATAAGAGAACCATTCCCTTGCATCTCCTCTTAAGGACTGAAGAAATAGTCTCATGACCACATCTTCATAATCAACCTCATAATCTTCCATCACATTACTGAATTCTTGGAGATGTCTATTTGTTGATTCCAACTTGTCACCCATGAATCTTGGAAACTTATTTTTAACTTTAGTTGGAATGTCATTTGGGTAACCAATAATGCCATTGAAATTGATGGCTTTGTATCTTCTAGTGTTGAAACTTCTTTGACAAACTAGCTGGGACTTATTACAAGCCATGGTTCCATCTGGAACCACAATAGGATGTATATATTGAAACATTTTAACATGCCTCCTTCGCAATTCACATATCAACTCTAGAGTTGATCATTCATTTTCCCTATTTCTGGCTTATAACACGATCTTAGAATGTTACAATGCATAATTCAAAAACATCTAAGCCTAATATATTTCTAATGGGAAAATTTCAAAGCAAGCATACTTTCAACATAATACATAAGTTGCAAATTACAATTTAGAAGTATGCAAACTATATATTACTGTCCTTTCCCTTTATTAGTGCTAAATCACTAAATAGGGAAGCAAAAATTTCTCCTAAGAAGTTCAAATATGGATTTCATATACAAATCTCTTGAAAACCAAAGTGAAGAATACCTGGAATTGTTATAGCTGCTACAAATTATTCTGGAAATATTGTAGATCTAGAACTTTTTTCACCTCTTTAACAGGTTCTTCTTGATAGAGTTGCCACCTCTCTTTGTAGAGGACTGCACTTCAAACATTAAGAAGTTCTTTCACATGTAATTTTATTTCTAGGTTCCTTTCACTAGCAGAGCACCACAAATTTTGAAATCCTCAGGTTCATTGAAACAAATCTTTCTCCAGGCTGAATATCCTTCAGTATTTGAACTCAATTGCAGAATGACAAACAATAATATGACTCTATACAAATGATATGACTCTGTTTCTAGATTCTTGAATGAAAATTTTCTCAAATTCTCCCCAACAGAGTCACCATTCTGTTGGTGCTCCAAATATCGATAGAATCAATGAATCCTAAAGACCTAGCCAATGTCTTATGCTCAGACTCAAAGGTTGATTTGGCCAACTGATAGGAAATGGGATTAACACACATTTCCCCTACACTTCAGGCTCTGTAAAACCTAGGGGGTAACCCTTTAGCAACATCTAAAGATCTGGACATACAATTAACATGATATTGCTCAACAGATAATGTTCTCATAGAATTATGTTGAGAAACAAAAAATATCACTCAAGATTGGCTAAAACATTAAGCAAATTTCACTAACTAGCATGGAGAACAAGGTAAACATACAACTCAACATACATATTTGAAATTGTTTTGATTTTAAAGATTTGGGACCAATTTGAAAACAACAGATGCATGAAACTTGCCCAGTGCCAATAAATGGGCTATGGATTCATATAAAAAAGCATTTCATCCTACAATGTTGAACATGTTATGAAGATCTTTACAATTGCTATCAAATTTTGACAAGACCATCACAGTTTCATCTAATAATCATTCTTTTTAAAATCTGCCTAAAACATAACACTCTTGTCACATATGTTGAACTAATTACACTACTCTCTAAATAATAGGCAATAATAAGCTCAACTTGTAATTTATTAAAGCAATTACATTATTCAATGAACAAAAGGAAACAACAGATGCAACCATTGCAAATGAAAAGACTTAGACAACTTTATTATTGAATCCAAAAAGAGTAATACATCTCAGAAATGGAGACAACTATCAGATAAAATAAAACATAGAAGCACAATTCAGAATATACACTATCAAATAAAATAAAACAGAGAAGCACAATTCAGAATAGAAACTTTTAAATTTAATGACTCAATTACATTCCTCCTAACTACACAATTTTACCTAGAGCTTCTACCTAACTTGCAGAGCTTTTAGAAATTGGAACCCCCGATATTAGCCATTATAATGAGAGAAGAAAAGAATAAAACCCTAAATTCAATCTGATCCATAGATGCTATCTGAAGACTTAATCCATCATTGATCATCAAACTAGAAAAATACTATCTCCTCTCTCCTCCAACTGAATTTACCTCTGTCGAAGTTGTCTTGCAATTGAAAATTCTGCCATGTGATGAATTTCCAATTACCAACAGCTGAAATAAAATATCTTCTCCCCATGAAATCTAGCACAATTTACCCAACTGTGTGAATAAAAATTCATTCCCATGTGAAAGCTTCATAATTTTTCTTTGTATTTGCACTTTACATTTTACTTCACATTCTAGCCAACTAAAATATTCTATTTTTATAAAGTGAATAAATCCACTTTATTTACTCAACGCACATTTTAGTTTATTCACTTGCAGTGAATAAAACACTCCACATAGTGAACATTTTGTTTACTATATTAAATATCCCTCCATGCACATTATTTTCATTCTACAACAATGTTTGAGTGAATATATATATTTTTTTTATTGGAAAAAAGCAATAAAAAGAAAATTTACATTAGAGAACAACTTAGCTGAAGCAAAAGAGCACATTATTTTCATTCTCTAACAATGTTTGAGTGAATATATTATTCACTTCACCATGTCATAGTTTTCACCTTTATATATGTACCTTTCACCTGTGCACCTTACATTTTAAAATATTAAAATGTAGAATCTTTTCATTTTACTTGGCAATGAAACAATATTTAAAATAAAATTTAAGCGGGCCATTTTAGGTTTTGCATTTTATTTTCCATACATGCCCACCTTTATATTTCACAATTGTTTTAATTTTAAAGCAATATTCTTTAAATGTTTTGCTCCTTTTAGAATTAAAAAAATGAAAACTTCATCAGGCTTCCAAATTTTTCTAGGCCCACTATGCCACGTGCTTTCTTTTCGCTCACCCTGCTAGAAATAATAATCTTGCTTTTGAAACCCGTGAGATAGTGGGGAGAGCTAAAATTTTGATATCTTGATTAGATATACTAAAGTAGACTGTTCATTAATTTTTCCCACCAGGACCCACCTCTTTTCTCTTTCTCACCAACCCTGCAGAAATTAACCCATGGGCACTTTAAAGTGGTGAGCTGGCGGGGAAGGGTCCAGATGAAGCTACATTTGGATCTCCACTTTCCTCTGTTGATTTGATTTTCTCCCCTTTTGTTCCCTAACTCTCTTTCATCTTTGCTTGGAAAAGATTTGGCTATGGCATTTCTTTACTTGTATCTGATTCTCATTCACATTTTCTTAAGGGTTTTAAAGACCTTTCACTAGTCTATTTTGTGCCTACCCTACAACATTTCAATGGTGGATGCCCTATTTTCAACTTCATGTAATGCGGTGCCCTTCATCTTTCTCTTTCCATCAAGCCTCTTTCAATACTTTGGTTTATTCTCAATGTAGGTGTGGGCTTTGCTTCATCTAGTAGGATGGTGGCACTTTTATCTTATCATGGTGGTACCCATCTATGCTTCTACATCTATCATCAAGGCCTCTATAATGAACCATTCGGTGGTGTGTATTCAGCAAAATCCACTCTGCACATATCTATTTTGTGAATATTCTACAACATGGCGTGTTCCATGGGATAATATTGGTTTTGGGGTTTTGTCCTACAACCTTTTGCGCACTAGATCTACTCCATCCTCTATGCACAAAAAATCCCTTGTTTCCATTTGCTTTTAAATTTCAAATCATTTCGACAAATTTTTTGTGAAGTGCACTCTCCATTGAATTGATGCCCTCCACTTTGCATTTGATAGGGATTTTCTATGGTGTTGCACTATGGCACCATCTTGTGTATAATCTCTGGGTGTCAACCTTCAACTGGTTTTATGGGGTTTTGTTGTATTTCAATATTTTATCATTTGTGTTTTTCTAGATTTCCACACTTTCTCCACACTCCATTGCACTGACACTTCTAGCATGGTCCTCCTCTATTCCTTTGCTACACATTACCTACCCCCTCCTCTTGTTGTGGGCCATGTTCATTGGCTTCCATCATCTCTTCACTGACAGATTTACTCATGGCATTCCATGAGATCACACATCACACTTAAAGGTGTTTCCTATAGCTGGCATAGTGGAAAATCTCCCTCTTGCATCTGGTGGAAAGTTTCTAAAACATCTTCAGTATTTCATTTTGTACATATTCTGCAATGTTCACATTTCATTTAAAAATCACATCAATCTTCTTAGAAAGCTCTCCCCTTTTAGATGCGTTTCGTGCATTTACTTCCTCCTTTGTTTTCTTTTGATTGACCCTCCATTCTCCATGGCATACCATTCTCTTGTTTTATATTTGAAAGCTTCTAAAGGACATTCAATTCTCCACTTCATACAGTGTGCACTGTTTATTCATGTCTGTACATCGCTTAAAAGTTTCAAAAACTCTTTCCAACAAATCTATTTTGCGTTGGAACATTTGATAGATGGTTGTAAATCACAAAGATTTAAGCTCCTTTGGAATTGAATTGGAGTGCTTTGATTCTATAGTAAAAATAGGGATCATTTGTTGCTTTGATTTTAATTCTATTCTCCATATCAGACTTAGAATGTTTGAGGCACTTCTCATGTAGCTTGGATGCATCCCAACTCCATTTATTTCTAGCTAGATTTCATTTCAAACCTTAATCATGACTACAATATGCAGATTTGCATTCACATAATCAAAAGACTTGAACAAATTAGCTTGTGAGATCTGCCCATTTAGTATCATACAGTTGTTCAAGTAGCTTAGCAAGATTTGGATAATGTTGTGCCTTCCTTCCTTGGTAACTCAAATGCAACATTACCTTCTTTCTATATGCTCTATAACAAAGGCCTTGTACTTTGGTTTAAACTTCCCAATGGTAACATGCTTGAAGGAATTCAAAAATCATCTATCATTTCAAAATATAGGGCTATTAGTTGACAAGCATTGATGTAAACAACTACTAACAATTTCTACCTTGTTAGTTCACCACCACTTATTGTTTTTACAACCTTGATCACAATTGTGCAAAGCATGTCGGGCCCCATGTGGTCCAACTAATTTTTTTTTCATTTTTAAACAAATTTTTCCTTGAATTGATCAAAGACAACCTTTGAATGCCCGCCAAGTCAAAAAATGAACTGGGTTGCAATTAGAATATGTTTTCTAGCACATTTGAAAAAGGAGAAAAATTGGCCAAGTTGGCTCCGGAATTGACCTGGGAAACTCGTCAAACGACCTTGTGAAGACCCAAAAACTTGCAAGAATGTATCCACTAGTTGAAAGAATAAAATGCAAAAAATGGATCAGAGAAATCAATCATGAAGAAAAATTTATTAACTGTCAAAGTTGCTCAGTTGAACTTTGTGCAACAAACAACTATTCTAAACCAATTAAAACTGATGAGATCACCTCACAAATCAACTCCTAGTGAGTTGCTACTAGACACACTAGCTCATTTTGGCACAATGAACACATGTGAAAAATGGATTGGATTGAAACATATCCCATCAAAAGTTATTGACGCTTGAAGTTGGCCTCTTTGAAAGGTTTCAGTGCAAAACTGAAGAAATTCCATTTGGTTTGGATCTGCTAAAAATAGAAAATCAACTCATATAGCCCTGAAAACTGACATGTGATCTCATCTTGGTATGGAGAATTCATAAAAACATTCATTTTGACTTGAATATCAACTGGTTGCAAAATTCAAGCTCAAATAGGAGGCTACTTTGCAAAACTGAAGGTTTCCAAATAGCTGAAAAGTGCCAAAACCCTCCAGCTTCACTTTTTGTAACCTTGACAAAACTCATCGTAGGAAGCTGAAAATTGACATGCATACTCACATGGGACACATGAGTGAGCTTGCAAAGGTAGTTTGCACAAAAATCAATAGGCATCAAGTTACGACCCTCCTAAGTAGGTCATTCAGGTAGATTCTTCAGGTGCACTTCTGAAAGTGCAGAGGCAAAATTTTTAAATGGGCATCTCAAATTTGCAAAATTTGAGTGCCATAAAGATGCCTCAAAACTATCACACCCACAATTCTCCTAGGATACAAGGAAAGGGCCTTTTAGCACTGCCAAATAAAACCAAAATGGTTCACATCAGGTTCACCAAAATGTAATTTAGGGGGACCAAACACACCAATGCTCTAGGTCATGGAGAGCTAAGAGTGGAGGGCTACCCTAACTTCCCTCAAGCTAGGTGAGTGTTTTAGGTCAACGATAGAGAATAAAGAGAACTCTCAAGTGCTTATGTCACTCTACTAACTTGGGAGGTTGAACAGGGCTAAACAAGTTGATTTTTGAAGCTCAAACCATACCTCAAGCAACTATTTACTCGAGGATAGAAACATAGGTTAGGGACAACAACCAGGCACACTGGCGTCTCTCTAGATGACTTGTGTTCGTATGACTAAAAATTATGAGAGTACATTGAAAATACCAAAAATCTACCAACGGTTTAGTAAACAGATTTTAAAGTACTAAATATAATAGTAAATCATAGAAAGAACTAGATAACTAGAAAGATGATGAAAATAAAGGTGACAAAGATACAAGTGGGAAGATTAACTCACTGCGAGTCTAGTTCGCCAATAAGCTCCACATGTACGCGTACCTACACACAACCAAGAGAGGAAAAATGTTGGGGTTGTATAGGGGTTTACCTCAATCAAACCCCCACTTTTGTGTTTCTGCCTCCATGGATAGCCAGGAAAGCCACGAGATAGAAAATACGATAAAGGAAATATAGGAAAGAGTACTAAACAATCACAACAACATTTTGCTATGTAAATCAAGAAATAATATCACCTTCTCAATTGAGGTACCCTCAAGCATGTAGAGAAGGATGCAGGCTTAGTAAGGTCCACATTGCCACAACAATGAAGAAGTAGTCCCTCGGGACACCAAGTTACAACTCCAATGGTGGCAAGAAATGCAACAAGATGTGAAGATGTGTTGAATTGCTCAAGAAGTGCTCCAAAGATCAAGCTAGTGTGTAGAACTGTCCCAAAGATTGTGGAAGATGGAATGAATATGAGATGGATACATTTGAAGATCAAAATGGGAGGGAAAGAGCTATTCTTAGGTCGGTTTGTCAACACAGAGGTATTATGCTCCATCCTCAATGGGGAACATAACATCCATGCAAATTCTAGAGGCATGAATCTATCAAGGATGGTAGCATACTGTGCATACATCTGCGCACTACGTGCACATCCCCAACAAAAATTCTCCCACTGACACAAAGCACAAGTGCCAAGTGGATGGAAAGCAGGTAGGTGATGTGAAATTTTTTATTCGAGTTTTATTTTATAAGGTGGAGGGATGTAAAATGGGAATTTACAAAAGGGCTGCAAATTCACCCCTATACACATCTATACCACAACATAATGATTTACGTGGGGAAAACCCTTTCGGGAGAAAAAAACCGCGCTCCAAAAGCCACCCAATATATTTTTCAGCAATCATAAATATTACAATATACTTGCAAAGAAAAATTATCATAGGAGTGTCACCACTCAAAGATCCAGAGACAACACGACTGCTATCAGACTCTCAAAATGCATCGCTATACACAACCGTAATACAATTCCCTCATAAGATAGGGTTACCTTCTAGGGAAATTCAAGCTAATAAAATATTGATCATCAGATATGAGACATAATGATGAATGGTCCAAATTTATGATAATAGTGTATAAAAAAATTGGCTTTTGGGGGCACTACCCCTGAGTCCCCACTGGGGTGTGCTGCCCCCTAGACCCCCAACCAAGGGGATGATCCCCCCAGACCCCTCATGGGGGGAGGGGATCTCCCCATTCCCCCCCATCATCATTGGCTAAAAAGTGCCTTATGTATCAACAATAGCTTATGTAATTGCAAGGTTGAGACACATTTTCTCAACAAAGAGGACCCACTCGTCCATGGGTGAATGGGTCTTGACTTAAGTTATCAAGATTCTTGAATTTTGCAGTGTTAATAATGATAAATGCATTAATTAAATCACACTTCCCCTTTCAAAAATTATAATTAATTAGACTTGTAAATGCAATTTTGGGCCAATTAGAGGCTTAATTAATTCCATTTTATTAAGGGACTTGTTGTACATGTTTTTCACACACGCCCTGCCGCAGGCAGGGACCCCCCCTTTTTTTTTTCTTTTTTCTTTTCTCTCCCGACAGGCTGCTTTGCTCCTGTCTTTTTTTACGTGCCCCATTTTCCAATCCCAAATTGGTCATGCACCTTCAAATGATCAAATCCCCCTACCCAAATTCACCTACTTGGGGTATTCAAATCCATAGAGAAACAAGGTCCCCCGTCCCTTTTCTGCCTTTTTGTCTTATTCTTGCTAACTTGGTCCCTAATTGCTCGATTTGTTTTTTTTCCACATTTTTGACTTTGGGACCAACCTTTTTTGGATTAGGGATGTGTTTGAAGTGCTTAAACGAACTTCCAAGGTTTCGTCAACGTTCCGTTAAGTTTCGATGGTTTCAAAACTTTCCCTCTAGAATTCCCTACCTCTTTGGCTGTTTGGAAACATCCGTGGACCCCCGTCGCTCTGGTTTCCACATTTTTTACTTTGGGGCCAACCTTTTTTGGATTTTGGATGTGTTTGGGGTGCTTAAATGAACTGCTAAGGTTTCATCAATGTTCCATTAAGTTTTGGTGGTTTCGGAGCTTTGTCCCCCTTTGGCTGTTTTGGAACATCCGTGGAGCCCCTACGACCTGGCCTCCAAAGCCTGGCCCCTCTGTGGCCTTTTCTGAGATTCCATCTCTCCATGGCCGTTTCCAAGACTCCATCTCTCCATGGCCATCTTGAACATCCATGGAGCCCTGGCGGCCTGGCCTCCAGAGCTCGGCCCCTCCATGGCTGTTTCTGGGATTCTATCTCTTTGTGGCTATTTCTGGGACTCTGTCTCTCTGTGGCCATTTTGGAATCCGTGGAGCCCCGGCAGCCCGATCTCTGAAGCCGCCCCTCCATGGTTGTTTTTGAGATTCTGTCTCTCCATGGCCGTTTCCGGGACTCCGTCTCTCCATGACTGTTTTGAACATCCGTGGAGCCCCGACGACCCGGCCTCCGGAGCCTGGCCCCTCCATGGTTGTTTTTGGGATTCTATCTCTCCATGGCCATTTCTGGGACTTCGTCTCTCCATGGTTGTTTTGAACATCCGTGGAGCCCCAATGGCCTGGCCTCCAGAGCCCGGCCCCTCCGTGGCCATTTCCGGGACTCCGTCTCTCTGTGGTCATTTTGAGCTTCCAATTTTTTTTAAATGAGTCCAATATTAAGGAAGTTTTTTTGGGCACTCTTCCTTCCCCTTTTTCCCATGTGCTATAATTGAAAAATCTTGGTTTTGCTATGTTTTGTGAGGTCTAGGAACTTCCCTTCCAGTTTGTTGTCCCCTATTCATTGCCCACCCCCTTGGGCCTGGATTAATGTTTATGATCCAAATAAGCTCCAAATATGAATATTATGATCTTTTGATGATGCATGGATGAATCTAACAAGGATTTTGCAAGATTTGACTAATGTTTTCCTTGATTTATGTATGAAAGCACTTACGACATTTCATGTACGCAAGATTCAAGGAGCCTATTGCATGTCTATCAGGAGACCCATCGAGAAAGCTAAACAAGGAATGCGCATAGCTCCTATCACCATTCATTTCATGATCGCCTTTCCTCGTAGCACCCATCAATAGGGTCGGTGTTAGAAGAAGGCCTGTGCCAAGGAGGCCAAGGACAAAAATGCAAGGGAGTGGCCTTGAAGAAAGCATAAGGTAGTTGTATACCCAAATCAGGGGCAACCAATCCATTGATTCCAATCGTCGACAAGCTCGTTTGATCCAAGGAAGAACATTGCAAATACATCAAGTGAGAAGGAAACTTTTAGGTAGTTTTTGCTACAGTGAAAAGGGTAATCAGCTAAATGACAAAACTGCTACAACACCTGGGCACTAGGTGTCAAAACAAGGAAAATGACAAATGATGTATTTTAAAATTGTTGGATATTGAGGGGTAGGTGAAACCCTAATGTAAAAAAATCTGGGCCATTCGTTCGAAATTGATCCTAGCCATTCATTTGGGCTTTGAAAAACTATAAATAGGGGCTTGCCCCTCATTTGTAAAGGTTGGAGAATTGATGTAAAGACATTCTGCAGTAATAGAAAGTAGCATTGCATGATTTATGGGTGTTCCTTTTGAGTTTTCTCTTTATGTATGCATGGTTCAACTTCCCTATTAGTTTAGGTGTTAGTTTCTTGAATGGGAGTGGTGAGGGTGTTTGTTGTTTCAGTATTTGATGAACTTCCAACTCATTCTCTTTGTGGTTCATTAATGATGAATCACTTGGAAAAGCTAGTTTGAGCCTCTTTCCTTTATTGCTACAACTTAGTTCGATTGCATGTACATGATGTGTGCATGTAATGTGAAAATCTGCAATCCTTAGAAGATTGCACTGGTTTTGTGCAATTGTAGGTTTCTCTTGGCCAAGCAAAACCCAGTTTTGGGAGTTTTTCTGCTATAGGAGCCTCCATGATCACTGTTCATTCATAGTTTCAGGTCTAGGAACTTCCTCTCTCCCCTACCCTTTTTCCTTTTTTTTTAATAGTGACCTATGCTAAGGTTCATTGCACATTGTAAAGCTAAATCCAATGATAAAAATGGAGTTCAAGACTGCTATTTGAACCTACAGTAGACACACAACAGCTTCCCCATCTTAGGAACTCCATTTCAAGACCCAACTTACCATGCTTTGTAAATCATCTATAAGTCTGCCTTGTGATTCTGCAAAATCACATAAATCAACTGAGATATTCCAAGCACTACCAATACCTGACATTAGAGACCTTGGGATAGTGTTTTGGAATTTGATTGTGGAAGATTGTCTTTCAAGAGATTTGATGCACCTATGCATTACCTGTGTTGAGAAGTGCATAATAAACACATCAACAGGACCCAAACATAGTGTGAAAATGTATAGTACACTTTTCTACACTACATTTAACCCCCACTTTAGTGAGAGGATGAGCACAAGTGAAAACACACATTAAAGTAGACAAATATCTGTCAAGAGGCATCCAAGTGCATAAATTTTGATGGGATAGGATGAAAAGGATCAAGGGGGTGGCCAATCCCCCATGATTTAAGATCCCATGGAAAACCAACATAAGTACAATGGACACACATAATATGTATTATATGAGTTAGCAAGACAAGATACACAAACATACAATGTCAAAGAATTAAAGAAAGAAAAAGAAAAAGGGTGGTGGAGCAAGCCTCGAGTGTTTATCCAACTTGATGTGGATCAAGCCTTTTTTTTTCCAAAAAATTTACAAGTGAAACCCATTTTCCACTATGAAAACAAACATGTATTCACATGGGCTAATGAAAGAGTCTTATTAGGCTCCCATTGAACTAACCATTCCAAAGTTATACCTCTTGATAAATTTGATAAGGTTCCACACAATATTAAATTTAAACTTCACAAGGCTAGCAAATTGCATTATGCTAAGCACTCATGAAAAATGCTCTACTGGAAAGAAAGTTTTATTATTTTTGGTGGCCTCAATAAACATATTGTAGGATATTCAAAGGGTTTTTTCTTAGTTCATGAAATGTATCCTCTTAGGTAACATCATGCCTAATGTCTCCAAGATAGGACAAGTCAAGTGTAAGAGATTCATAACTTAGGGAATACAATTCATAGCATTACCACTAAGAGGAATTGCATATGCTCAGAAACGTCACAATCTTGAAGGACATCTAACCCAATGTCACCAAGAAGAAGAAACATCACATGAATTGAGAAGACCATACTTTTAAAAATAAGTTCACAATTTCTAGGAGATGTGTGATATCATCACTAAGAAGGGAACACACAAACAATGAATTGGGGATCATATGCTCCCCACTTAAAATGTCAACATACTTGTTATGTTGGTATTTTAAGTAGAAAGAGTGGAAGAGGTGATCCTTGAAAATATATTTATCCTTTCCCCCCAATCATAGAGACAAATAAAACCACCAAGAACTATCATATTGCTGCCAAGAGAGATATGGTTAAACTAAAAATTGTACCACTATGAATGTCAATGCGTCAGATACATAAATCTACTAATGCCACATAGTGATGAGCAACATGATAGGATGAAAATCATTATCAATTAAAGGAAATAGGTGCATCAACAAAAGGAAGAGCACCACAATCCTTAATATTTTTAATTTTATCAATCAAAGCCTTACATTCATTAGTATAATGACCATGAATTCTATGATATGCACAAAATGAACTTTTATTGTAAAATTCCTTTTGTTTTCTTGGAGGGAGAGATATCAAGCAAGCTTGGAGAAGATTTGTTAAGGTACTCTCTTGAGCAATAGTAAAAGGTGTTCCTCTCTTTTGTGACAAAGACATCTCTTGCTTAGTACAAGTTGTCATACATGCACAAGACTCTTTAGATTGTGAGATTTTGTACTCTCCATTAAACGAGGGTGTAAAATCTACTAAACCCAAGTCATTACTAAGGAATGTGTTTGAAAATGTCCTAGGCTTTTTTTGTGTGATGACATTTATATTAAGCAAAGATTTCTTCAATTCTTTCATTTCTTTTGAGGGACAATAAGTAAGACCACTAGTTATTTCTATGAGTTTAGGATACACCAATGTTAAATTTATCTTAGAAGAATATTTTGTAATAGTGTCGGTATTGAGTGAAGGATTTTTTGATGCTTTTGTTTCTTTTGAGGGACAATAACCAATACCATTAGTGTTTTCTTCTGTGTTAGGATCTATAGGAACACGTATACCTTGTTCTCTATCACCACATCCTTTTACACTATAACCAAGTTGTTTCATAGGTTCATAACCTCTCCCATAAATTTTTTCTATTTCTTTTGGATTCAGTGGTTGTTCATAATCAACTTCATCAAATTTTGTTGTGTAATTTTTTTCTTCTTCTAAATCAATTGAAGTAGATGCTTTTGAAGGTTCTTCCAAATTTTGTGTTGACATTACCATTGGTTCTTTTCTCTTTTCATACTCTTTTGTTATGATCTTGTATTCTCCCATGAATGTAGGTGTAAAATATAAGGAAATCCAAACATCATCCAATAGCTTTGTGAATTTTTCAATATTGTTCTTTTTTTCTTCCTCTTACACAAGTTCTACTTTTGAAGTTGGTATCAATGTTTTCAAATGACTTTCCTTTTCTTTCTCGATGTGCAAACAATTTTCAGGTTCAAGGTCAGCCTTGATTGTGTACACTTTATTATAGTACACATACTTCATTACAAGATGAAGAGTTAAAGGCACTGCATGCATTTCATGAATCCACGGTCTTCCCAAAAGATGATTATATGAAAGATCTTGTTGAGGCATAACATGGATAGGATTTTGCAATGTGGCCCTTCCAACTATAATAGGTAATGTGATCACACTAAGCACTTGTTTTCCTACATTATCAAATCCACAAATAGATGAAGAGTATGGTTGTATATATCTCTTGTCTACTCCAATTCTATCCAAAATGCTTATGCTACACACATTAAGGGTTAAGCCATTGTCAACAAGGGTTCACTTTATCCCACATTTATTCATGATAACCACTATCATGAAAGCTTCATTTTTTCTGCACTTCTAATGGAGGTAACTCATATTGATGGAATGTAATATCTAAGTTGACTAAATTCATAAATTGAATTAGGGATACTACATCATTTGGTTGCAAATTAGGAGGCATAAGAACTTTTTGTAAAATACTTTGAAACATATTATGATAATTGGGTGAGGCATGAATAAAGTCCCATAAGGATATCTTAGCAAGATTATTTTTAAGTTGTTCAAGAAGATCATACACCTTTTCACTATGTAAAGGAAAATGAGGAGCACTAGGAAAGATAGGTTGATGCAATGGTAATAAAATGGAAATGGCTTTTGGTTACCTATTGTTCCTTATATTATATGTGTGGGAAATGATATTATATCTTTGTTGTTGCAAAAAATTGTTACTATCAAGTTGCATTGTAAAATTCTAAATATCTCTTAGGGATAATGATTGATTTTTAGGTGGTCTTATGATAAGCACATCATTTTTTTGAACTTGAGGCTGATATGAGGGTGGCTAGATGGTAGGAAGTGGATTAGGAGATGACTTGGGAGGTCCAATAATTAGAGGACTTGTAGGAGGATTCAAGGGATATCTAATGTTCAAAACCTCAAAAGACTTGTCTTTATTTTGATGATCTTTTAGCAAAGGGGAGTCTAATGCCACCTCATAATCCTCATCTAATGAATCCAAATTACTATTGTTTGAAATACATGTACATAAATTCTATCATTTTATTGCACCATGCTATCTTCCCTAGTAAGAGATTTTTTAGGAGAGGAGCAAACAAGATGTTCATGACATTTGATGGTTGGATCTTCTAAAATAACTTCATCAAAAGTAGGGGAGGGATCAAAGAAGAACAACTATGATTTTATTGCTTGAAAATGATTGGATCCTTTTTTTCAATTATATCTTGGAAAGTGGGGGAAGCATTAAGAGAAGGAGATATAATATTCCCATGAATCTCAATGAGTGTATCTTCTAGCACCAAATTATCTTCTTCACAACTAGGAGAGATATTAGGAGAAGAACAAATGTGATTGTCATTATTTTCCATGATTTCATCCACTTTCACTAAAGCATTCTCACAAGTAGGAGATGAATGGAGACTAGGTAAAGTGATGTTAAGAAATGTGTCAATGATCTCATTCTCTTGTGTCATAATATCTTCCCAAGTAGGAGATTTTTTAGAAGAGGATCTTTCAAGATTGTCATGAATCACAATGGGTGTATCTTCTAACACCAAAATACCTTCGTCACAAGTAGGAGGGGCATTGGGAGAAGAGAAATTATGATTGTCATGATTGTCTATTCCTACATCCTCTTTCACTAAAACATTCTCAAAAATAGGAGAGATATAAGGGGATGTGGAATTAAGGAATGTGTCAAAAATTTCTCCCTCTTGCACAAAGAGACTCTCATAACTAGGAAAGATATTGGAAGAATGAATAACATGCTTGTTAATGAGTTTTTTCTTTACATACTTGGAAATGAAAGATACTAACATTGTGAATTTTGAGTGTGTGCCAAAATGAAAAGTAATCTATCCAACTTATGCAATGCTTCATAATTTAAAACTTGTTCAATAGGTTTGATGATTTTGAATATTGAAATTCATTAGAATTTTTATGAGTTTGCAACAAATGAGACAAAATAACAGCTTTTCTTGCACATACACTAGCTATTTTTCACAATTTCAAAATATAGTTTGAACAGGAGAAATAGGAAGCCAAAAAAGAGATTTAAATGCACTCAAAAATTGGTTAGAAGGTATGTATAGGGACTCAATCTCCCATGGGAGAATGCCTCCTTTCTTAGAGTTTTAAAAATTGAAAATTTCAAATTTTGGGCTTTTGTATGTAATTTTTGTTTTTGGTTGTTGGGAGATGAGGATTGTCAATTTGGATCGATTATGCTTAATCCATGATGAATTGAAGCATAAATTACCCAAATAAACCTGCATCTACCAAAAAAGATCATTCAAATTGGAAATTTAAACTAAGCATTTAATTGAAACTAAAAATTACAAACTACACAAAAGAAATTAAATTCCTACTCTAACCCATTTGAAACTTATCCTATTTTGGAATTGGTGTCATGTTGATGTGAAATGACGACCCTTTCCCAATTTGGTGATTAGTGAGCTTGTTTCAGTCAATTCTATGGAAGAGAATTAATGAAACCATTGTGATTGGTGTATGAAAACCTAGTTTATGCTGAAAATGAACATGATGCAAGCTAAGTTACCATGATTTTATTCTAAGAATGAACTAATTATGTTATTACTAAGCTAATATAAGCTAACTATATCTCTAAGATGAAAACCATAATTTATATACAAACTAGGATGGATGCATGGAAGCCATTAATGGATGCTCTAAGCTATTATGCAATTAAAATTAACTAAGATAAGCTAAAAAGTGAGTGAAATATGAGTGTGCATGCAAGTAAATTCAACAACATGAATTTTCAATTGAAAGATGGATCCATTTGTCTCCAAATAGTGTCCTATTTATATGAAATCAAATGAGAAATGTGTTGTGCAATTTTTGCACACACACCCTACTAAAAGTAGGTACCCTCTCTTGCTTTAGTTTTGGGTGCTTTTGATCTTCTAATTGAGAAAATTTGGCCACTTTGAACTATGCTTGAAAGTTTATCCTACTCATACAAATGATCACTTGAAGTTATTCATTGAAAATCTTAAGTTTTGAGGTGATTTTTAGGTTTTTCATTGGTTTCAAGTATTTCCTCCCTGGGTGGAAATCCCTGATTTCCGTCAGTGTCTCGAATACCTAATGGTAACTATTTTGCATTGTATTCTAGATATTTTGGCATTTCGCAGAATTTCGTATCTAGCAGAAATTCCTAAACTTCCTTGGGGCCCTTGGATTCCCAATTTCCTTCACCCCCTTGGATCCCCGAAATGTATCTTTTGTGTTTCCTTGGTGTCACTATCGTCTATTTGGGATTTGAAGCTTTTTTCCAATCGCTTCCCTCTCGAATTTTTCTTCATCAATGGTATGTACACAATTTCCTTTCTTTGATTGATGAGTATGAATGGTTTTATGGTGTCATGGGCATGTCTTGATTCAAAGTTTGGCGTATTTGGAGGTCTACGATTAAAGCTAGGGTTGTCCATGGTTCTTTTTGACACCTTCCCTGAGTATTGATGTTGTGATCCTTTTGTTAAATTGGTGATTTGATAGTGTCGGCCATTACCAGACTTGACCCTCGAATTTGACTCTGGTCGCGATGATTTTCTTTAATTCGATCTAGGGTTCCTTAAGTCCGACAAAATTGATGACCTGGATAAATTTGAGCTATTATTTTTCATTTGCATTTGGTAATTAATTTTTTTGAAGGGCTTTGGAAGAGTTTATTGTGATTTAGTGAAAAAAATGAGTGAGTTGAGGTTGGGATTGTGTGTTCATGGCGGAACCCTAGGTTTTTATTTTGAACTCATTTCCAATACTAGTCAAATTTCACTTGAATGACTTATGAATCTGAGTCCATAAATGAATGATTTGAGACAAGAAAAATCTGAGCCCAAGTCCCTAAATTCATGATCATTCGATCAATTTGGGTGAAATTGTGAAAAAGCAAGAGTTTCAAGATTTCAAGTACTTCACAAAATTTCTCTACCTTTGGAAATCCCCAAATTTTCATCGCCCCTTCATTTTCCTAAAAATGCATGTAAACACAATTCACACTAAATTTTTTTATTTTCGTCCCTGATGGAAATCCCCAAAAATTTGCAAAACATGAAGAATTGTACAAGGGAATGAATTAGTGGTGCATGATTTTCAAATCACGTGATTGATTTGAATGATTAAAGGGTTTATGCTACAATTTCTTGAGCCATAATGTTGACCAAATTCCTTTTGGGAGATAATTGTGCTTTCATTGCTGATTTCCGTCTGGCCCTGAAATCCTCAAATTTCCTTACTAGTTTGATCTCCGCAAAGGAGTGAAAATCCCAAAAAAATTAAGGAATAATGTTTATGATGTTTTAAGGGATTTTAATCATTGTTTGGAATTATTTTAATGATGAATATGTTATTTTTGATGGGATAACCTTAACTCTCATGCTATAATGGATATTTATTGTGAGCTCTTTCTAAATGCAAGCTGAATTAAGCAAGGCTATTGCTAATAGAGGAAAAGGAAAAGAAATGGATCTTGATGGTGAAGGAGCTCCTATATCAAAGGCTGAAAGGATCAAGTTGGACATAAAGAGAAAGTTTCCTAAAATTAAGCTTGTGTCTGTTTGGTCGGAGGTGACTAACACTAATGTGGGAAAGTAGGACTATGAAGAATTGAAGGCAAGGATGACAATGAGTGACCCTTATGTGTTGGTTAGGAGAATGATAGATTTTGGGTTAGATCATGTGGCTAGCTTTCCTCCCATAGTATAGTGTTACGATCTTGTGTTGGAATGTGCTAGACATTATGATCAAGGAACACACAGAGTGATTAGTCCACAGGGAAGAGTACTTGCAAAATTCTCCCCTATCTTAGTTGCCCAAACATTTGACATGCCAGATCGATCCCATGTGGTGCAATTTGATATTGATATAGCCAAGAATTATTATGAGTAGGATGTAAATAAGGCTTTGGAGCTTATTAATTCTTGGATAGAGAAGCCTAAGGCATATATTTCTAGATTTCCAAAATAGTTGTTCAGAGCTAAGTTCAAATCATACTACTATGAATCAATCACCCTTCTAAGTAGGGTGATGGGTTTTAAGAGTGCAGGAATGTTTGAGAGTTAGATTTTTTACTTGATAGTGAGAATGGAACAAGGCATAGATTATCATTGGGTAGGGATAATCAGTAGAATGATTCATGAGTAGTTGTGCAATGTGTTGCAAACCAAGACTTTCACTATAACATCCTACTTGATGTATTCCTTGGCAAGGTTCCGTCTGTATAAGAGATTGAGCACTCGAGGGGTCTTTGGCCAAGAGGTGATCTATGAAGTCTACCCCCAATTGTATTTGGATAGTTCTAGTTATAGAAGGGTGAACGATGCATTCACCATGTACATCACAAAGTTGCTCCAAGGTGCAGAGCATGTTAGGATTTTTGATGCTGCCAAGAAGTTGATTCAAAGGTATGGGGCATGGTTTATATAGTTCCCTACATTTTCCTATATCATGATGGATGGTTTTAAAAGAGCTCCATATAGATTTCGCATGTATCCCACTGACCACATCATTCTTTTGGAGGTTACAAGGAAAATTTGTGTCTTTGATGCAATTATGAAGAAGGACATGCACAAAACTAGTTTTGGAAATGAATTCCCATTGAGGATTGGAGGTAATGAGGCTTTCCCTTCCCCAGCCACAACACATTTTTCTGAAGAAGAGATGGGAACCCTTGTTTTATCCTTTCATACTAAGAGGCCTAGATTTGATAGAATAGACGAAGCTCAAAAGAAGGCCAATAGGGAGTTTAGACATAAGGATGATATTGAAGACTATTGGGCCAATTGTAAGGATGAATTCGAAGTTCTGAAGAAGTTCTCCAGATTGCCTGTTGACCTAATCAGATTGTAAAACATCAGGGCCATCCCACATCAATTTGATGATGATGGAGAAACCATATAGAACCATGATAATGATCCATTTAAAGAAAATCCAAGAGGTGAGATTGATTGGTTGAAAAAAGAAAAGACAGAATTGGAGCAAATCAATGCTCCTATGATCAAGTATACCAAGTTGTGGATTAAGCACAAGATTTGGGAGTTAGATAGTGAAGGGAAATAGTACACCTATCATTTGATGGGAAACTTGGAGTCCTAGTCTACTTTTGAAGAGGAGTAGGACCCAAAAGGAAAGGAGAAGGTGAGTTCTCCCTTCAAAATTAAGATCAAGGGTGGTCAAAAGGAGGTAGAGGAAGAAAAGAAAAGGAATCCCATTGCTAAGAAAAGAAAGACTACTTCTAAAGAGGAAAAATATATTCAAGAGGAGGATCATGAAGAATAAGGGAAGAAAGATAGTGTCCCTATTCCCAAAAGGAGAAGAGTGACAAGAACTTTGAGGAAACAAAATGAGCCTCCTAAGGGAGAAGAGGATACACGACCATAGTTGGTAGATGTTGAGAGTTCTAGAGAAAAGACACATGTATACACTAGGAAAGCATGAACTCCATCTCCTAAGGAGAGTTTGGTAAAGGAGGATGCTCTTGTGATCCCCTCTACCATACGGCCAAAAGAAGATGCCTCTGCCCTTCCCTCAACCCAAGAATTACATGATAAAGAAATAGAGTCAACCGAAGCTACTGGTGAGGATACTCATCAAGGTGAGGAAAAAAAGAATTCAATGTTCGGGATCTTCATAGTGTAGAGGTATAAATTGATAATATCCTACAATCTTCCTTGGTTTCATATGAAGACTCACCTATCAATGATAGAGGAGAGAAATCTATGGGGAAAGAAGAAGTGCATGAAAGAACTCCCTCTCCAATTCAAGTGGTGACAAAAATACTTGATCAAGAAGAAGATTAGAATCCAGAAGAGGCTAAGGAGAAAGATAAGGAGGAGAATAAAGTTGAAGAAGTTCCTACAATACATGTCTCAAACATCAACCCTTCCACTAATCAACTAGAAAAGGATAAACTAGGAGAGCAATAGTTAGGTATTTCTACTCCAAGTTGGCTCAGTGGGAGATTAAAAAGAAAGCAAATAGTTGTGGGTCATACTCGTCTGAACTAGGATGAATTACTAGCTAATATTGGAAAAGGAAAGGCAAAGAAGGCTAGGGTGAGTTCTAAAATCACCATAGATGATTCAAATAATAGGGTAATTCATATTGCTACTCCTATAATAGAAAAAAATAAGGGTGAGGTAGTCCCTCAAGATTATAGTATTCAAACAATAAACTTGGGGCCTACAAGTAAGCATCAAGAAAAGGAGGAATTCCAAGAATCTTCTCATGCCATATTAAGGAGATTGGATAAAGAAATAGAGGAAAAGGAGAGGTTGAAAAAGAAATTGAATGATTTGTACAAATATGTTCAACATATAATGAAACCTTTGCAAGCTATGGGAAGTGAAGGGGTCATCTCTAGAGGATTGATGTTTAAAGAGGCATTTAGTGAGCTTGAAAAAATGAAAGCTTCCACACAGGATACACATGAATGGCCGCAAGGAGTGAGGCTTAGAGGAGATAACATGATTAAGGGGATTGTTTCAAATTTTGGAGATGCACATAGGTCGTTTGAGTGGTTGAAGAATGTGTTGGGACAAGATAAAACTAATGTAGATATCCTCCTAAAGAAAACAAAGGAAATTATGAGTCATAATGAGGAGAAATTGATAAGATGGAATCTTGCCTTCCTCAAAGGTTTTAGAACCTTTGGAGTGGTATGAGACCCTATAGATCAAGCATAGAGTTCTAAATAAGTTTCACAAACAGGGTCAACTAGTGTGAAATAGATTGAATGGCATTTATAATAAATGCATATCATTCTTTGAGCTGATGACTGGAAGGAGGAAATTTTCATCGAAACATATGAGCCTGGAAAAATTAAGGAAATGGTGGCATGAAGTTTATGCTCATATTGATGATGGCCAAATCAATTCCCACCATTTGGATGATGTAGCCACCTATATTATTGTCATGGAGAAATTTCAAGATCTCAAGGTAGAGTGGGACAAGGTCATCAAGGAATCAAGGGAAGAAATTAAATCAATTGAGAGGAGATTTAAAGTGTTGATCACTCCACCATTGGCTGACTTGGAGAAGATTTTTCTTAAGGTGCTTGATAAATTGGGTCAGGATAAGGATGGGGGTTCATTAAATGAATGATTGCATCAAAATTTGTGCTTCCCATTATCTCTCCTTTCGTCTTCCACATGCATTGGACTGAGTTACATTGGAGAACCCAAACCAAGTTGGAAAATTCTCAAGAATTTAATGCAAAAATATTTTTTATTCTAGAAACTTCCTAGGTCGACTTGTTTATGGTCAACCATCTTTATAACCCTATTTGGGCTAACATAGCATACAATTTCTATAAATAGGGCATGCTGACTCATTTTGTAAGGGGTAGACAGTTAGATTTTTGAGGAAGTTAAGTAATAGAGCAAGAGCTAGAGTTAGGAGTTAGTTTATTATGAAGCAAGTGTTGTAACACAAAATACTGGATTTTTTGCAACTTTTGGGTTATTCAATATACTTGTAAAGATAATGTTCTTTGGTGATCTTTCTTGTGTTGATTTATCTGGCATGGTTCTTGTTATTCCATATTTCAAGATTGCTTTGAAAATATTAGGTATATGTTATATTTTGTGTTAGATGTGATTTAATGGTGTTTATGGTTTGATGTTTAAAGTGTTGGTAGCAATCCCTGGTCCATACTTTTAGCAACTAACTGACTATGAGTTGTTGTGTAAAGTTAGCCTGGACCTTATATTGATGTACTTAGTTCAATTGTGAGTATTTGTTCATTTCAATTGAAAAATAGGGTTGGTATGAATGAATTGTCTCATGATCTAAAAATATTTAACTCCTTAGAAGATTGCACTATTTCTGTATGATCGTAGATTAAGTATGGGTTAAGCAGGAATTAGTTTTGAGGGATTGGTCCATTTCAAGTATTTTATCATTTGCATTGTTGATCTTAGGAGTAATTTTAAACTTAGGGTCTCTCTAAACCCTTATCTTTTGCTATTTCTTTGAATTTGGATTAGATTTAGGATTTTAAAGTATCAATATATTGCAAAATCTGATAAGTTTTAAGTTCCAACATTTTTTTGTAGTAAGGTCCCATTGTATTACCAACATTTTCACCTTTATCATCGAGTTGTTTTTGCATTGTCAATGCCTAACATTAGAGACCTTGGGGTTATCTCTTGAGGCTTGTTGATATAGATTTACCTTTCAAGAGAGATAGGATTTCCATATTATGTCTGAGTTGTTACTATGAAGAAAACACTATCAATGTATTGGCGCTAGAAGGAGGGTCTGAATAAGCAAGCTAGATCAATTTTTATCTACAATTTCTCCTTAGAGGTTTAGAAGGAGAACCCGATGTACACAAAGGGAATAAGAGTTTCAAGAATTGCAAGCTCCTACCAGGTCAAGAAGGACTAGAAGAAGGGGAGAATCATCTTCCACCTAGCCACTGCCATCATCCCTATCATCCTCACCATCATCAAGTCCATCTTCATCTTCATCTGAAGCCATTCCCATTCAACAACCTCAACACATCCCAAATCATCCTTTACCACCTCCACCCCCACTAATGGATTTCCTAGCTAATCACCCATCTCCATTATCCTCCAACAATTACAATTTTATGCCCAAGAACCCCAAACATTTTTGTTCTAAGTTCCATATTAATGACCCCAATATGACTGTAGAGGAACATATCAGGATTTTTTAGACTTTCCTTAGGAATAGGGGAATCGACCATGAAGATGTTGCATGAAAAATCTTCCCTTATTCCCTAGGAGGAGATGCATTTTATTGGTATAATCATTTGCCTACTGGGTCAGTTCATAATTGCACTGAGTTGGAAACTGCATTTTTACATAAATTTAAGATTTGCACTAGTGCTAATGAGCTTTATCTATAGTTCACCAAAGTCAAGAGAGAAGTTAGTGAGCCTATATGGTCTTGTAATAAAAAATTCCATAATGCATACACTAGATTATAGTCCCCCTATGTTGTAGATGATGCCACTGCCCTGGAGGTCTACTATGAAGGGTTGGATAGTCTCACAACTACCTTCCTAAAATGGAGACCTAACCCTCTAGATACTTTACTTGATGCATACAAAGAGGCTGTCAAGGTGAGTACTTATTTGATACAACACTTATCTAGCCCTTTACCATCATTAGGACCCACTGCTCACCCTAGACAAGTTTAGGCTCTCAATCAAGCTCTTGCCAACCAAACCCCTATTATGAACCCGGTGCCACAATTTCCTATAGTTCCACATCCAATACCTCCAACGAATCATGTCCCACTAATGGCTACTTATCCTCAGCAAAGTGTTAATCAACCCTTTCACCCACCGCAACAGGCTATTTTCTCTACATATTTGCAGAATTCTAAAGTATTAAATCAATCTTTGGACTCTGGTGTAGTGTCAAGATATCCTAAATATAATGTGAACCAGACTCCATATAGTAATCCTGAGAAGGAGAGGTTGGATGAGCTGACTGAACAAGTGAAGAAGCTGAACATGGAGGTCACCTATTTAAGAAATCAGAATAGTCAACTCTGGGATGCCCAGAGGAGTATGCATATTAATTATAATAGAGAGAACAGGTAGCCTCGACAAGGACAAAATTTTGATAGAGGGCAGGGCTTTGACCAAGGACAGTATTTTGACAAAGGAAAACATTTTTATAGAGGATAGAACTTTGGGAGAGGGTAGACTTCTTGAAAATTTTTTGATAGGGGATAGAATGGTGGAAAAGGATTTGATCGAAGACAACCCCCTAGGTAGAACCGAACATGGAATAAGAGGCCAAATAATGGAGGTGTTCCCATTCCATTAGATCAACCTCCTAATCAAGAAAAGTATTCTAGTGGTGTATTTTTAGCAGAGGAAGCTCTATCTAGTTGGTGTAGACTTCATAAAATGAGTCAACATTCTAAGTTGGATTGTCTAGGATTTTAGACTATTTCTTCTATCTTCCAGTATGAGGTAGAGAATAATGCTAGCAATCAGGAGTTGGTCCCATCCACTCCCTATGAATCACCTTTGTTGGTGTTGAATCATGCTTCTTTCCCATGAAGTGAGGAGAATGGACCTGAAGAGGAGTCAATTAAGCAGGAAGAGAAGATAGATAAAGTGTGCAATGGAGATGAGATTACACAGTTATTTAATGAAGGCACTGTGAATGACAATGGCCCTTTGGATGAAGAATAAATTGGTATTGTAGAAGTAAAAATGTTACAGTAGCCTGGAAAGAAGTATTACTTGAGAGAAAGGCCAACAAGGGGTCCACAGGCTGGGGGTCTGTTTACTACTTCCACCCCCCAAACAACTTCACCATACCTCCTGATCCCAATGCTAGCAACAACCTAACATATCCTCATGTGCCCAAGCAATCTATCCAAAGATGGGAAAGAATAGGATAATTCATCAAAAGAAAGGATCATTGAAGCAAGCAAGGATAGGGTTGTGGAACACATTAGGGAGGTTCCTATTGATATGAGTACAAGACAACTGTTAGCATATGTGGCAGAGAAGCTTAAGAAACTAAAGGTAAATATTTCTACATTTGAATTATTTAGAGTTCCTACTATTAGAAATGCAGTTTGAGGAGCTTATGGTGTAGATCCGTTATCACAAGGTAGGACATTTAGTGGGAAAACTAGTAAAGAACATGATTCTAAAGTATCAAAGGATCAAAGGAAAGCTCAAACACGACCATCTGGAGACAAAGGGAAAGAAAATGAAAAAAATTAGGTTGCCTAGGCTAATACCCATTTAACTTTATTCCAAGGTAGAACTAAAACTCCCCCATTTATAATCTCTATTCATCTCTTTGGAAAGAATGTGTACAACTATTTGTTGGATTCAGGTGCTTCCACCAATGTGATTCCCTTCATTTTTTGTAGAGCCTTAGGCATTACCCTTGTCGTCTCTCAAAAGAACATCACCCAACTAGATAGAGAAAAAGTTAATGTGGTAGGAGAATTAAACATGATTCCCATGTAGATTGCTTCAAAACCCAGAGTCAAACAAGTTATTAATATACAAGTGGAAAACATACTTGATACTTATGGTCTGATTCTGGAAAGACTTACTAAGGCATTAAATGGATATGTATCAACTAATCAATCTCATATGTGGCTTCCTTGGAAAGGAGTGTCAAATCAAATTAGGATAGAAAGAGAGCCTAGGATGAAGTATGCAATTAAAAAATATTAGAATTCTTCGAATGAAATATTGATATTAGAAGTAAGCATGGGTAATTAGGGGCTGGCAACCCCTATTGAGGACTCAGATGAAAAAGAAATCTTTATGCTACATACTACACCAGTTTATTTTACAACAAAATCTAGTAGTACTAGAGCCTTGGTGGAACCAGTTGAAGATGGTGATGATCCTGAAGATAACCAACTTAGCTTGCTAGAAAAATTTCAAGAATTCATCTAGAAGTGTATAGAGGATCAGATTCATTTGGGTAGAGACATAAATTTTGAAGAGTTGTTGCTTCCAAGTTGGTGTAGATTTCACAATACTGCTCACTCTGAACTAGAATGTTGCCTATTCCAAACAATAGTAGAATAGATACAAAAGTGCATCAACCCCACCCTTGCAGTCAAAATTAATATACAAAATACTCAAGATGATCCCAAAGAAAATAAGATGGTGCCTTCCGAAGAACCTTCTAGTACTAACAATACAAAAGATAAAATGAAAAGATCTGGAGTTGCTGGCCGTTGGACACTACGATTTGATGGGTCCAAATCAAAGCAAGGTGTTGGAGTAGGCTTTGAATTGATCAATCCTAAATGTAAGACTTATTTTGCTGCTCACATGCTTCAATTTCATTGCACCAATAATGTAGCTGCGTATGAGGCTTTGATTCATGGATTTCTCATGGCACTGAGAAAGCAGGTTAAGATTCTTCAAGTATTTGGAGATTCTGAGTTAGTGGTCAAGCAAGTTAGGAGGAAATACTCACATCATGATAGAAGGATGACCAATTATAGGAATAGAGTATGGGATCTCATTGAAGGGTTTGATGCCTTCAACATAGAGTTAATACCTCGCACCAAGAACCAAGCTGCAGATTCTCTAGCCTAGGCAGCTAGTACCTTGCAACCACTGCCACTTTCTGGATTAAAGAAGTTTACTATGGAGCTAACTCTAGTACCTTCAGTACTTGAAAATGTGACCAAATTTTAGGTATTTGAAGATGACAAGCATATCTTAGACTTTATCACAAGCTCTGATGTGTTTACCTCTCAGGTCATCAATGAAGCTAAACCTCAAGAAGTAGAAATGGACCTAGAAGGGGTCATCAATTTGAAGACCAATACTATTCCAAGGGGAATGGTGCAACTTGAGAGGATTTTTGATCTTGATAGGGTAAAGGATCAGGAGCAAGAGGCTAAAAAGGAATCTATCAGTAGTCAATGTGATACATACAACATGGGAACTTCAAAGGATGTCAAGAATGTCTTCATTGGAAAAGTATGTACTCAAAAAGAGAGGAAAGGATTCAATGATGATTTACATACATATCAGGATGTGATAGTCTAGAGTTACAAAGATTTGAAGACATACGACACTTCAATTATTACACACACCATTCCTCTCAAGCCACGAGCAAGACCCTTTGGGCAAAGGAAAAGACAAATCACTACCTTGTTGGAGCCAATCATTCAAAAGGAGGTACAAAAGTTTCTCTTAGCATGTATCATATTCCTGGTAAGACATTCAACCTAGGTTGCAAATTTAGTACCAGTGAGAAAGAAAAATGGAGAGATCAGACTATGTGTGAACTTTAGGAACCTTAACCAGGATAAAAAAAGGCTAATTCTCTAGTTCCTTCATTGGGTGAAGTGCTTCAGATTGTCAATGGATCTCAAATGATGTCCTTCGTGGATGGGTACTCTAGATATAACCAGGTTATGTTGTAATATGAGGACAACCATAAAAATTCCTTTACTACAAAATGGGGAACTTTTTCTTACAGGAGGATGCCCTTTGGGTTGATTAATGTTGGAGAAACCTTCCAAAGAGCTATGGAAATTTACTTTAAGGAAATCATTGGTAGCTGCATAATTATTTATATGGATGATTTGACAGTCTTTTCCAAGAAGCGAGGAGATCATATAATAGACTTGCACAAAGTGTTTCAAAGGTGCAGAGAGTTTGGAATTTCATTGAATCCAAAAAAATGTATCTTTGGAGTTACTGAAGGAAAACTGTTAGGACACTTTATCTCAAAGAAAGGTATTGCTATTGACCTTGAATGAGTGGAAGTCATCCTTAAAATCCAATCACCTACTAGTAAGAAGGAAATGAAATGATTCTTTGGAAAAATCAACTTTGTCAGGAAGTTTATCATAGGATTTATAGAAATAGTCAAACCATTGAATGTGATGTTGAAGTAGGAAGCAAAATTTGAGTGGAGTACAAAAGAAAAGGAGGAATTTGCAAAAATTGAAAGATTCATTGCTAAAGCTTCGGTATTGGTGAGTCTTGATTATGCCAAGAATTTTTACATTTATTCATTTTCCTCAGACCATTCCTATGCTGGCATGTTGACCCAAAAGTCTGATCAAGGGAATGAACATCCCATAGAATTTATGAGTGCTCCTTTAAAGGATGTAGAATTAAGGTACCCAAGTGTGGAAAAGAAATCCTATTCCTTAGTTAGAGTTGTAAAGATGTTCAAGAATTATATTTTGAGGAATAAGGTCTTTGCAATAGTTTTTGATCATGCAGTCAAGCTAATGTTGATGCAAAATGAACTGGGAGAACACAGAGCTAAGTGGGTGACTATGTTACAGGAATATGACATTGAGATCCATCCCATGAAGTTGGTGAGAGGACAAGGGATAACTAAGATGATGCTAGAGAAGGGTCCAGACCTCACCGCTCAACACTATCACCTCTAGGATGTGTCCCCAAGAGATTGGTACGATGATATTATCTATTATCTCTTGAACCAGTAATGTCCTGAACATCTTAATTTAGTACAAAGGAGAGCTTTGCATTTGAAGAGTGATAGTTTTATGATGAAGGGAGTCGTATTGTATAAGAAAAAAGATGAGGGTGTCTACTTAAGGTTCCTAGGAAAAGCAAAAGCAGAAAGGGTGATGGTTGAATTCCAAAATAGATATGGGACAAGTCATGGTTATGCCCCTTCTACTAAAAATCAGATCCTAAGGGTTGGTTACTATTGGCTTACATTGTTCAAATATGATCACAACCATGTGAGAACCTACCATGTATGTCAAAATACAACAAGTAGAGAGAAGTATGCAGCTCATCCACTTCAACTAGTCATAGAGGTAAAACCATTTGCACAATGGGGGATGGACTTTATTGGTCCTATCAATCCACCTTCCTCTATAGGCCATAGGTATATTCTTACTGTCACTGATTATTTCACTAGGTGGACTGAGGCTCTTGCATGCAAACAATGTACTTCTGAAGTGGTAATCAATTTCATTGAATTAGGTATTATCAATCACTTTGGGTGTCCTTTGGCTTTAGTTTCTAATAATGGTCTTGCATTTTCATCACTAAAATTTTCTAATTGGGCCTTTGATCATGGAATCATCATAAAATTTGCATCTAATTATTACCCACAAGGCAATGGTTTGGATGAGTCTTCCAATAAGAACCTTTTAATAGTCATCTATAAGCTATTAGAGAAGAATCCTAAGGATTGGCACACTCAACTCAGGATTTCCCTTTGGACAGATCGCACTAGAAATAAGGCCTCCCTAGGAACTTCTCCCTATCACCTTGTGTATGGCCTAGAGCCATTATTACCGATTCATTTAAAGATCCCCACTTTGTAGTTCATTAATGAATACTATGATGAAGGGGACAAGCATGAAGCCTACTTGGCTGAACTGATACACCTTGAAGAGAGAAGAGATGAAGCTTTAGAAAAGTTTTCCAAACATTAGGGCATAGTTAAGAGATGTTTTGATAGAAGAGCCAAGGTAAAATACTTTAGAATATTCGACTTGGTTCTCTACTAGGATAAAGCACATGACCGAAAATGAGAGCATGGAGAATTTGAAAAACTTTGGCTTGATTTAGAGATTCTGGGAGAAAATTCTTTTTTCCTAAAAACTCTCACTGGAGAGGATATCCCACTACCAATGGGTAGTATTTGAAGCATTACTTCCAATCCTGAGATGTTCACAACTCTTTCCTTGTAAATAGTTATATTAGGTTTCCTTTCTTTTGTTCTATTTTTGCTTTGGTTGGAGTAGGTTTCCCTTTTTGCTTTGCTTTGTGTGTTTATTTTATGCTTCTAGTTAGTTTAGGTTTGTTTTGATTAGGGTAGGTTTTCTTTTTTCTCTGCTCTTTCTTTGGGTTTTCCTATTTTCTTTTGGGATTGTTGCATCTGCATGGGAATCAATTTATTATCTGGACTATTCTGAATATTTCTTTTACAAACTTTAATCATCCTTCATAGTGAGTCAGTGAAAGTCCCTTTATCTGGTGTCACATGTGCTCAAGTGGATGGGTCACTGGATTAAGTTAATTTTGGAATGTATTTGGATCTCATATTTCTATACATATTTTGAAGATTCCAAGGTTGTATGCAGTCCTTACTAAGCCTATTCAAGTGAAAATATTATATTCTTCTTTAGTGCCATTGTGGTTCTCAACCCTAAGTGTGAGCTTCATTGCTTACAAGGTGAAAGGGAAAGTTTAAAAGATCTTATCAGAATATCAAAAAAAAAGGAAAGAAAAAGAAGAGAAAAGAGATTCTTGAAAATCAAAAGAACAATTCACCTTATTAGGAGTATCCTAGTATCTCTACCGAGGCTATAGACGCTTGGCTGGCAATAGAGCTATGTTGGGGGAGACCACAACGATAACCTCATCGAGGCTATGGATGCTTGGCTGGCAGCGAGGCTCTATCCAGGATGCTTTTGGAGTCAAAATCCTTATCTAGTTGGGTTAGGTTGTGTTTGGTTATTGTTGTAACTAAGGAAAGGGAAATGAATACATGTGCACACACTTTGACCCCGGTATAGGAAATGTTTGTTTCCCTGTGAATTTTGAAATCCTTTATAGGTGACCTGATGTAAGGACTGAAACCAAAGATTCTAGGTTCTTGATTCTAGTTTGTGATTGAAATGCTTTGGAGCATTTCCCCAGTAGGAGTCACCATTTGTTGTGCAATTTTCACACACACACACACCCTGTTGAACGTAGAGACCCTCTCTTGCTTTATTTTTGGGTGCTTTTGATCCTCTGATTGTGAAAATTTAGCCACTTTGAAGTGTGCTTCAATTTTTATCCTGCTCATGCAAATGATCCCTTGAAGCTATTCATTGAAAATCTTAAGTTTTAAAGTGATTTTTGAGTTTTTCATTGGTTTCAAGTATTTCCTCCTATTGGTGTAAATAAAGTCTTGTACCTAGTTCATTCATTACTAGGGGAATTATTTACACATGTTAATCTTACTTAGGTCATAGGAAGGAATATTTCTAGAAGGTCTTATTTGTCATTAGTTGTTATCTTATCCTTGACAACTACTGCATGTGAACCTAGGTAAGTGTGATTAGTTGTCTCATGTCATATGATTAAGACACTTGTCATAATCCTATGACATCTTGCATCTCACCTTGGCTATATAACTAAGGGGTCTCTCATTGTAAAATTAACAATAATCATATCATATCATTGACATTGAATATAGTTTATTCTTGTCATATTCATCTCTCTCTTTTGTGCTTTCCATTTGGCCTCTAGGTCTTGGCATCCATAGCCAATTCTAACACCTCCCTGGGTGGAAATCCTTGGTTTGTGTTGGTGTCTTGAATACCCAATGGTAACTATTTTGCATTACATTATGAATATTTTGGCATTTCATGGAATTTTGTATCTAGCAGAAATTCCTGAAATTCCTGAACTTCCTTGGGGCCCTCGGATTCCTGATTTCCTTCACCCACTAGAAATCTGTCTTGGGTTGTCATTTCACTGCATTTATGCTTATTTTATGAATTTTGTATCTCGTATTTAATGGAGTTTTGAGAGATTTTATGCTGTCAAATTAGTGTCATTTTATTTGCATCGAATTTGAGGGAACTTGGTCTTGAGTGTTGCATGTGAATTGTTGGCTTTGGTGGTGTTTCCCTGATGTCATTGTTGTCTTCTTGGGATTTGAAGCTTGTTGCCAATTGCTTCCCTCTTGAATTTTTCTTCATCAATGGTATGTACATAATGTCCTTGCTTTGATTAATGAGTATGATTAGTTTTATGGTCTCATGGGTATGTCTTGAGTCTGAGTTTAGAATGCTTGGAGGTCTGTGATTAAAGCCAGGGTTGTCCATGGTTCTTTTTGATGCCTCCCTAAGTATTGATGTTGCAATCCTTTTGTTAAATTGGTGATTTGATAGTGTCATCCATTACCAGACTTGACCCTCAAATTTGACCATGTGTGTGATGTTGATTTTCTTTAATTCGATCTAAGGTTCCTTGAGTTTGACAAAATTGATGACTTGGGTGAATTTGAGCTATTATTTTTCATTTTCATTTGGTAATTACTTGTTTTCAAGGGCTTTGGACGAGTTTATTGTGACTTAGTGAAACAAATGAGTGAATCAAGGTTAGGACTGTGTGTTCATGGAGGAACCCTAGGATTTTGATTTTGAACTCATTGCTAATACCAATCGAATTTCCCTTGAATGACTTATGAATTTGAGACTGTGAATGAATGATTTGATACAAGCAAAATCTAAGCCCAATTTCCCAAATTCATGATCATTCGATCAATTTGGGCGAAATTGTGAAAAAGTAAGATTTTCAAGATTTCGAGTACTTCACGAAATTTCTCTACCTTAGGAAATCCCTAAATTTCCATCGCCCCTTCATTTTTCTGAAAATGTGCGTAAATGCGAAAGTCATGCTCACTTTGCTGGTTTTCATCCCTAATGGAAATCCACAAAAAAATGCTAAACATTAAGAATTGTAGAAGGGAATGAATTAATGTTGCATAATTTTCACATCTTGTAATTGATTTGAATGATTAAAGGGTGTATGCTCCATTTCTTGTACCATAATGTTAACCAAATGCCTTCTAAGCGATAATTGTGGTTTCATTGCTGATTTCCATCTGGCCCTGAAATCCCTAAATTTCCTTCCTGGTCTGATTTTTGCGAAGGGGTGAAAATCCTAAACTTTTTAAGGAATGATGTTTATGATGTTTTAAGGTATTTTAATGATTTTTTGGGCTTATTTGAATGATTAATATGTTATTTGTGATGGGATAACCTTAATTCTCATGCTATAATGGATATATATTGTGACCTCTTCCTAAATCTAACCTGAAGCAAGCAAGGCTATTGCTAGTAGAGGAAAAGGAAAAGAAATGGATCCTAATGGTGAAGGAGGTCCTATCTCATAGGCCGAAAGGATTAGGTTGGACATAAAGATAAAGTTTCCTAAAAGTAAACTTTTGTCTATTTGGTCAGAGGTGACTGACACTAATGTGGGAAAGTGGGACTATGAAGAATTCAAGGAAAGGATGATATTGATTGACCCTTCTATGTTGGTTAGGAGAATGAGAGATTTTGGGTTAGCTCATGTGGCCTAATTTCCTCCCATAGTACAGTGTTACAAGATTGTATTGGAATGTGCTAGACATTATGATCAAGGCACATAGAGAGTGATTAGTCCACAGGGCAGAGTACTTGCAAACTTCTCCCCTATCTCAATTTCCCAAATGTGTTGACATGCCAGACTGGTCCCATGTGGTGCAATTTGATATTGATATAGCCAAGAAGTATTATGAGTAGGATGTAAATAGGGCTTTGGAGTTTATTAATTCCTGGATAGAGAAGCCTAAGGCATAAATTTCTAGATTTCCAAAACAATTGTTCAAAGCTAAGTTCAAATTAGACTACTATGATGCAATCACCCTTCTAGGTAGGATGATGGGTCTTAAGAGTGCAAGAATGTTTGAGAAGTGGATGTTTTAATTGATAGTGAGAATGGAACAAGGCACAAATTATCATTGGGCAGGGATAATCAGTAGAATGATTCATGAGCAATTGTGCAATTTGTTGTAGACCAAGACTTTCACTATGACGTCCTACTTGGTCTATGCCTTGGAAAGGTTCCATCCGTATAAGGGATTGGGCACTTGAGGGTTCTTTGGCCAAGATGAGATCTATGAAGTCTACCCCTATTTTCATTTGGATAGTTCTAGTTATAGAAGGGTGAACAATGCATTCACCATGTACATCACAAAGTTGTTGCAAGGTGAAAAGCATGTTAGGATTTTTGATGTTGCCAAGGAGTTGATTCAGAGGTATGGGGCATGGTTTATACAATTTCCTACATTTTCCTATATCAAGATTGATGGTTGTTAGAGAGCTCCATACATATTTCCCAGCCACTGACCACATCATTCTTTTGGAGATTACAAGGAAAATTTTCTCCTTTGATGCAATTGTGAAGAAGGATATACACAAAATTGGTTTTAGCAATTAATTCCCATTGAGGATTGGAGGTAATGAGGCTTTCCCTTCCCTAGCCACAACACATTTTTCTGAAGAAGAGATGGGAACCCTCAATTTATCCTTACATACTAAAATTCCTAGATTTGATAGAACAAGTGGAGCTCAAAAGAAGGCTAGCAAGGAGTTTAGACATAAGGATGATATAGAAGACTATTGGGCCAATTGTAAGGATGAATTTAAAGTTATGAAGAAGTTCTCTTGATTCCTTTTCGACCTAATTAGATTGTACAACATCAAGGCCATCCCAGATCAAGTTGATGATGATGGAGAAACCATACTAAATCATGATTATGAGCCAGTTAAAGACAAGCCAATAGGTGAGATTGATTGGTTGGAAGAAGAAAAGACACAATCAATGATCATGTCATCAAGTATACCAAGTTGTGGATTGAGCATAATATTTGGGAGTTAGATAGTGAAGGGAATTAGTACACCTACAATTTGATGGGAAACTTGGAGTCCCAGTCTACTTCTGAAGAGGAGCAAGACCCAAAAGGAAAGGAGAAGATGGGTTGTCCATTTAAAATTAAGATCAAGGGTGTTCAAGTGGAGGCAGAAGAAGAAAAGAAAAGGAATCCCATTGCTAAGAAAAGAAAATTGGTTCTAAAGAGGACAAATATGTTCAAGAGGAGGAGCATGAAGAAGAAGGGAAGAAATATAGTGTCCCTATGCCCAAAATGAGACGAGTGACAAGAACATATAGGAAACAAAATGAGCCTCCTAAGGGGGAAGAGGGTACAGGACCACAGTTGGTAGAAGTTGAGAGTTTTGGAGAAAAGACACAAGTATGCACTAGGAAAGCAAGAAATCCATCTCCTAAGGAGAGTTTGGTAAAGGAGGATGCTCCTATGATCCCCTATGCCATACAAACATAGGAAGATGCCTCTTCCCTTCCCCCAACCCAAGATTTACATGATAAAGAAAAAGATTCAACTGAAGCTGCTAGTGAGGATACTCATCAAGGTGAGGAAACATAAGAATTCAATGTTGTGGATCTTCATAGTGCAGAGGTAGAAATTGATAATATCCTACAATCTTCCTTGGTTTCATATGAAGACTCACCTATCGATGATAAAGGAGAGAAATCTATGGGGAAAGAATAAGTGAATGAAAGAACTCCCTCTCCAATTCAAGTGGTGACAAAATAACTCGATCAAGAAGAAGATCAAAGTCCAGAAGAGGATAATGAGAAAGATAGAGGAGGATAAATTTGACAAAGTTGTTGTAGTACATGGCTCAAACATTGACCCTTCCACTAATCAGCCAAAAAAGGATAAACCAGAAGAGCAACAATTAGGTGTTTCTACTCCAAGTTGGCTATGTGGGAGATTAAAAAGCAGGCAAATAGTTGTGGATGATACTCCTTCGAACTAGGATGAATTACTAGCTAATATTGGAAAAGGAAAGGTAAAGAAGAAGGCCAGGGTGATTTCTAAAATCACCAGAGATGATTCAGATAATAGGGTAATTCATTTTGCTACTCCTACAACAAAAAAAAAAAAGGGTGAGGTAGTCCCTCAAGATTACAGTATTCAAATAATAAACTTGGGGCCTACAAGTAATGATCAAGAAAAGGAGGAACTCCAAGAATCTTCTTAGGCCATATTAAGGAGATTGGATAAAGAAACAAAGGAAAACGAGAGGTTGCAAAAGTAATTGAATGATGTGTACAGACATGTTCAACATCTAATGAAACCTCTATAGGATATGGGAGGTGAAGGGATCATCTCTAAAGGATTGTTGTCTAAAGAGGCATTTAGTGAGCTTGAAAAGAAGAAAGCTTCCACACAAGCTACACATGAATGGCTGCAATGAGTGAGGCTTAGAGGAGATAACATGATTAAGGGGATTGTTTCAACTTATGGAGATGCACATAGGTCATTTGAGTGGTTGTAGAATGTCTTGGGACAAGATAAAATTGATGTAGATCTCCTCCTACAGAAAACAAAGGCAATTATGGGTCATACTGAGGAGAAATTGATAAGTGATGAAATCTTTCCTTCCTCAAAGGTTTCAAAACCTTGGGAGTGGTATGAGAACCTACAGATCAGATACAGAGTTCTAAAGAAGATTCATAAACAGGGTCAACTGGTGGGAAATACATTGAATGGAATTTATAATAAATGCATGTCATTTTTTGAGGTGATGACTGGAAGGAAGAAATTTGCTCCAAAACATCTAAGCCTGGAATAATTAACGAAATGGTGGAATGAAGTTTATGCTCCTATTGATGATGGCCCAATCAACTCCCACCATTTGGATGATGCAACCACCTATATTTTTGTCATGGAGAAATTTTAATATCTCAAGGTAGAGTGGGATAAGGTCGTCAAGGAATCAAGGGAGGAGATTAAATCAATTGAGATGAGATTTAAAGTGTTGATCACTCCACCATTAGATGACTTGGAGAAGATTTTATTAAGGTGTATGATAAATTGGGCCAGGATAAGGATGGGGGACCAGCTAATGAATGATTGCATCAAAATTTGTGCTTCCCATTATCTCTCCTTTCATCTTCTACATGCATTGGACTGAGTTACATTAGAGAACCCAGGCTCACTTGGAAAAGTCTCAAGCATTCAATGTAAAAATATTGTTTATTCTAGAAACTTCCTAGGCTAACCTATTTATGGCCAACCATCTTTGTAACCATATTTGGGCTGACATAGCATAAAATTTCTATAAATAGGGAATTTTTCCTCATTTTGTAAGGGCTAGACAATTAGATTTTTGAGAAAGTTAAGCAATAGAGCAAGAGCTAGAGTTAGGAGTTAGTTTATTCTGAAGCATGTGTTGTAACACAAAATACTAGAATTGTTGCAACTTTTGGGTGATTCAGTATAAGTAAAGACATTATTCTTTGGTGATCTTTCTTGTGTTGATTTATCTTGCATGGTTCTTGTTATTCCATCTTTCAATATTGCTTTGAAAATATTAGGTATATGTTAGATTTTTAGTTGGATGTGATTCAATGGTGTTTATGGTTTCATGTTTGAAGTGTTGGTAGCAATCCCTGGTCCATACTTTTATCAACTAACTAACTGTGAGTTGTTGTGTAAAGTTAGCTTGGACCTTATATTAATGTGCTTAGTTCAATTGTGAGTATTTGTTCATTTCAATTGAAAAATAGGGTTGGTATGAATGAACTGCCTCATGATCTAAAAATATTTAACTCCTTAAAAGATTGCACTATTTCTGTAAGATTGCAGATAAGTCTGGGTTAAGCAGGAACTAGTTTTGAGGGATTGGTCCATTTCAAGTATGTTATCATTTTTGTTTTTGATCTTAGGAGTAATTTTAAGATTAGGATCTCTCTAAACCCTTATATTTTTCTATTTCTTTGAATTTGGGTTAGATTTAGGATTTCAAAGTATCAATATATTGCAAAATCTGATAAGTTTTAAGTTCCAACATTTTTTGTAGTAAGGTCCCTTTGTGATTACCACCATTTTCACATTTATCACTGAGTTGTTTTTTCTTTTTCAAGACTTAATATTAGAGACCTTGGGGTTATCTCTTGAGGCTTGTTGATAGAGATTTACCTTTCAAGAGAGATACGATTTCCATATTCTATCTGAGTTGTTTTTGTGTAGAAAAAACCATCAACAAATGGAAGGTTGAGATTGAAAAGATTAATCAAGGGTCCAAGATGAAGGAGATGAGAGGTAGGGATCATGGATTCTTATTAATGGATGAGAATGCATGATAGGATTTGATCAAGGGTTCATACTTTCCTCCAACAAACACACTTTTGACCTACACACACTGGTCAAAAGTGACTTGTTCAAAAGGTTAAAGGTTAAAACACTCTTAAGAAGCTAAGTGAAAATATCCCTTTTTCAAATGATGAAGGAATAAGAATATTCCTTAGAATATTCCTCATGGGTGAGGAAAAATAAATTTTGCAAATTAAAAGAAAACTTTAATTCTAAAAAGGGGGAGATAAGGAATATTCCATGTGAATATTCCCTTTTTAGAGGAAAATTAGTTTAATTGCCAATTAAACAAGGTTTAATCATGCAATTAGGAGAATTGGAGGAATAAGGTGATATTTATTAAATTAAATGATTTAATAAATGGGGAGAAGAGAGATATGATATTTAATTAAATAACCTAGGGTTATTTAATTAAATAAGATGACTTAGTGAATTAAACTAAATGGTTTGATTTATTTAATTTAATAGGATGCAATGTTAACATGGAGAGGGAGTGAATTAACCTAAATTGATAAATTAGGTTAATGGAAAAAATTGATGCAATTAATTAAATTCGCTAGGTTAATTTAATTAATGAAGCAAAAAGAGGATGGGTTTAAAGAGGAAATTACGTTAGTAAATCTATTTTGAATATATGATAATGTTTAGGACATTTTTTAGTGTCTGCATTTTGCCCCTATTTGAAGCAAGGTACTTGCTACTTTAGTTCAAAGAATAATGCTCTTCAAATTAAAACTACTGCTTGAATCAAAAAATTAAATTTTTCTAATTTTTTAGATGCCCCAATGGAAGGATAAAGCTGATTCCCTACCCCCTCGAGAAATCGGGCAATAATTTCAAATTTTGGGTTGATTTCTCGATAAAGGTTAAAAGTTGCCTCAAGGGTCCAAAAAGGCTTTAGGATGTATACATACACTGATCCATATTTTGTACCATGACATTCATTTTTTTATATAAATATGATACAAATATAGATGAATTATGTTGTGATGTGCAAATTATTTCATGTATGGATGGATATGATATGGATTCTTATACTTTATCATGCATGGATGCATTTCATTTATGCCAATGTGATATGTGATGATCGTGCTATGGATGGACGTAATGTTATGTTCATTTTCATTATCTTTTCATGATATGTTATGGATGGATGATTATGATATGCAGATGCTATGGATGCAAATAATGTGGAAGCATTTCTTTTTGTATATTTTCTATGCAATTTATGATGATGATGTATGCATGCAAATGCTTATGATATGCAATGATTTAAGATGCCTAGAATAACAAATCTATATTATTTGTCACAACTCAAATGAGAATGTAGAAAATTATGTTATTATTATGCTATGATTATGAGATGTATATATGGTGATGGTTTATGGATGTAGGATGGATGCATTTGTTGGATCTTTTAAATTCCAACCAGATATTTAAGGAAGCCTATGGATTTTCCAATTCCAATAATTAGCAAGACCTGAGAGGGTGATCCCACAATTTATATATATCATTTTTTGATAAAGCTACCACATACATTGCATATTTAGTAGATACATTCTCATATTCATGGCTCGAAAAGTGATAATTTACAAGAATTGGGAAAATCATTTACACCTTTACCACTTGGAGTAGAGAATGGAAAATTCAAATGATAATTACAACAACTAAAAATATGAGTATGATTTTTTTAAATAAATTGTTCTTTGACAAGATCTAGTTGATCAGACATATTTGATTCCACTTGACATATAGAATAGTGCCTTATCTTTGGTAACGGGGTCAAATTCACAACAAATTGTAAAGCAACAATAATAGCATCCAACATTCATAGACTATCATGTATTTGCATTGCAAATTCACAAGTCAAACATCCCAAATAGAAAATACTTAATAATATTGAAACTTAACATTCATAAACTAGTGATTACATCAAAGCATTTTGATCAACTACTTGAATTGAAGCAAAAATGTAATAATAAAGGATCATATATTTTATGTTGATTCCACTTAAGTAATTGGTTGCTTGATGCAATTGATCAATGAAAGAACATAACCCAATAAAAGGATCAAGGGTACAAATGTGAATGAAAATGATAAACCCTAAACCCAAGTGATAACAAGCCATGAGCAATCACATATTTGATTATGGAACCCATGGGACCATGAAATTTTTTTAGGGTTCCACCATTGGCTTCGATTGGAGATGTATGCCTCTTGCACGCATAGCAAGATCTTAGATCTCTAGTTAAAGCAGACGAAGCACACAAGGACCAAAAGCAAGGAAAAGCCCGAACAAGGAAAAAGACCAGACGAAACATATATACACTATTTACAAAAAATTACAATGTACATGGAAAAGAGCATATTTCAAGAGAAATATGGCTCCAAAAGCTATCCATGTACTAGCAGTTCATGAAGGTCACCAGTGAGAATTTACAAAAATAATGAATCCTCACCACGTGTGTTTGCAATTAGGTATGGACCTAGCCATAAAGGGCCAAACTTTCCATGCTTGCCTTTATCCTCTACCCTGGCATTCCACATAAGTACCATGCTTCCAACTTCAAATTTTCTTTCTATATCCCTTTTGTCATACAAATTATTCACCTGAACCTACAACTTTGTATTTTTCTTACAAGCTTCTCTCCTGGTTTCATTTAGTTTAGTTAGGGCGTCAATCCTACATTACATTTCATCACCAATGTCATCGTCATACTCCTATAAAAACTTATACATTTTTAGAAAATTATTCTATGGAAACCTTGTTGCAATACCATACACAAGGTCAAATGGTGCATGACCAGTGGATTTCTTCACAATCACTCTGTCTTCCCACAAAGCTAGCTTCAACTTGGAATCCCATGCTTGTTTATTCTTCTTAATGATTCTCTTGATAATCTTCATCAAGCTCTTATTGCTTGACTCAGCTTGGCTATTTCCCTATGGATGATATGGGGTAGAATATGAAGATTGTATTCCATGTTTATCACAAAACCAAAGAAAATCCTCATACCAAAAACATATTGCATTATCTAAGACAATATTTTCAGGGGCACCAAACATGATTAATATATTCTCCAACAAAAAATCAGTAACCACTTTGTTGGTTGCTCTCTTGGTGGGAATAGCTTCAACCCACTTAGTGAAATAATTTATTGCCACCAGAATCCATGAGTGTCCTCCACTTTATTTTTCTGCTATCTCTCTAATAAAGTCAATCCCCCACTATTGGAAAGGAGCTTGAACTGTAACATGCCTCAAAGGTAAATTACCTGAGAACTTTAATTTTCCAAAAAAAAATTGGTAAGCATCACATGTCCTTACCAACTTATTTTCATCTTTGAAAAGTGTGGGCCACCAAAAAAAAATCTCTAATGATTTTGTGAGCAGTGGTTTCTACCATATAATGTCCTCCACATACTCCACTGTGCATCTCACCCAATAAATTCAAAGCTTGTGAAGCATTGACACACTCTAACCGGACCCCACCTAGATTTCTCCACCATAACTCATTATCAAGAATAGCATATCTAATGGATTGTAGCTTTAAGCTTTGTATTTCATTTTTTGTCATGCCATCTAGGCATTACATTTTCTGTAGATACCTCACAATTTTCTCATACCACTCACATGTTTGGACATCACAAATCAGAGATATCTCCAAGTGATCAAACAAATCAATTTGATTAACTTCTAAATTAGTCTCAACCATTAACCTTTCAACACTATAATGTCCCCAATTTAGCCCTACACTCTTCATTTGGATTTAGCCTATTTCCGCAAACTTGTAGGCTAAGCTGAAAATCAGGGTTTTCACTTCTGAGGAGGTTTTGGGGTCTTGCATGAAAAAGTTTCTAACGCATGTCTGGTGAAGCTTTCTAGGTTTTTGTAGAGCTTCGTGATGAGGTAACATGCATGACATGTTATTGATTTGCATTCTCGGATGCTTTTGGAGGCTTGCATGTTGGATTTTTCCAGTTTGGATTCTAGATTCCTTTTGGGTTTTCAAAGTGTTTCGTAGTGATGGGACATGCATCTGGAACTATGCACTTTTCTGAACTTTCTATTTTTAGTAAGTTATGATGGCTACATAGTTTGTGCTCAAAATGAGTTTGGAACAACTTACTATTTTTAGCAGTATGCTATATTTAGTAAGTTCTATTTTTAGCAACAATTCAATAGTCTAGAGCAGTGGCTATTTCTGGTACGTTAGATTGGGTAGTTGGTCTTTCCAACATCCTTGGAGCTATTTTTGGTAAAATTGGAGTTTGAGATGGTGTCCTTTGGAGGTGGTAAAATATTTAAATATTGTATTTCGCTAATGTTTGGATTATTGAAAAATGATAAAATTATATTTAATGCTTATGTGGGACACCTAGCTTTGGAGGAGTAATATTTTATAAAGTATTTCCTTAAATACTTGGGATGCCTTTTTGGAGGAACATTGTAATTTTAATAAAGTTCAAAGGTATTATAAAGTGGACACCTACCTTGGAGGAGAGTTTTATGTTATTAAAATAATTATTTCATTATTGAAATGGGCGTCATTTGAAAGAGTTTGAAGTCAAGTCAAAGATCTCGATTCTCTTGGACTGAGTGTACCTTCTAGAAGCTTCTAGAGATTCTCAAAAAATCTATATAATGAGGCTCTTTCTCCTTCATTCTTCATCCATGAAGAAATATATTGTTATGTTGCCAAAATGGTAAGTGAGTTACTTCGAGGAATGCACACCTCCTAGCTTGGCTTAGCTTCTTGCTTGAAAGATAGAAACTAGTTAAGATTATGTTTGTTCTTGACTCTTGAGAATAGATTGAGCACTTGAGATGGAGTTTTCTAAAGTTTTTGAGTCTTTTGAAGTTGTTGGTTATGCACAGATGAAATTATTTTTTATTCATAATTCATAGAATAAATTTTATATTGTTTTGGGTAGTTTGCATTTGTCATTGTCATCCTTGGGTGCCCCCTTTTGGCAAGTCTCATATTTTAATATTTAGATTTGGATTTTATTTTGCAGAAGTCACCCCTTTTGAGGCCATTCTACTTCATCATTCCTATCAAATGTTAAGATAATTCATTGGGTAATTGTTGTAGCTATTTCTTGGTCATAAATTAGTTTCCATCTTCCTAGAAGTTCATTTCACTCGGTATCATGTCATTCAGAGTAGTTATGAGAGAGTTATGAGCATTTTAGTGGGTTGTCTAGTTGTTGGTTTGTGCATTTTCAATTGCTAGTTGATCAAAATCAGATTGTATAAGTTTTCCTTTTCGGTTGGGTTTAGTGTGGATTGAGTCATTTTATGATAGGAGAGATAATACTTCATTCCAGCATTGAGACATTTCAAATACAATGATATTTGCAAGAGAAACTCATATTGTAACACTGCTATAGTAGTACTATTCAACCATTTTAATTCTTTCAATTTCATATTTCCCTACATTTGTGGAAGAGACTGGCATTTTCTAATTGTTCATTGTACTGCATTTAGATCCTCAACACTAGATGATAGCACCACACCCATCTTGGGTCTTGAATGCACATTCTTGGTGTCGAGTTACTTTCAACATTGCATTCACTCAATAGATCCTTTGCCATATGGTAGCACCTTACCCATCTCAGGTCTTGAGCACACATTCTTGGTGTTGAGTTACTTTCAGCATTGCTTTGTCTGAATAGATCCTCCACCATATGGTAGCGCCTTACCCAACTTAGGTTTGTAGAGCACATTCTTGGTGTTGAGCTTTCTTTAGCATTGCTTTACTTTCAGTTTCCTCGAACGACCCTCGGTACCATATGAAAACACCATTCTCATCCTGAGTTTGAGTGTGCATTCTTGTCTATGAAAAAACCATTCTCATCCTGAGTTTGAGTGTGCATTCTTTTCGTAGAGTTACTTTCCAACAAAGTTTGGTTTTGGGCTAACCTTAACGGGTGGCTGTTGTAATTGAGTTGCTCATTGAAAAATTTGGAAAAAAATTGGTTGGCTCATTACAGTGGTATTAGAGCCAAGATCTTGCCATCCTATGAAAAGGACAAAGTCAGATGACAGATGAGTGATAGAGAAATTAGATTCTTCACCTGAGTTCAATTTAGCTTTTAGAAGTTCTAAAGATGTTGCATTTTTTGAGGTCCAAGAATTGTGAGAAGTTAGATTTGATTGTGGCTTCTGAAGAATGTTAGTTCAAGAGGCAATGTGAACATGACGTTTCCATACTCCATAAAGAATATCAGAACATGACAGATGAGTTTAAGAACGATGTTTCATTTGACACCTTTTTGAATTGTGTGGTGATTCATAACCCTAGAAATTTGGCTATGGTCAACTACATCAAGAAAATGATTAAAGAGGAAGCAAAACATACCATGGTTGTAGGTGCAAGGAAGGAAAAAGAAGTTCCTATTTATGGATTGCAGCCCACAAATGAACAAGTTGAAGAGAAAAATTAGTCAGCTAGTATTGAAGATGGCACAAGCAAGGTGCACATGTCACCTCAAAATTATTGTAAGTTTGATAAAGAAACCATGACAGTTGAAGAGTGTGTGGAAGAGCCCCATAATACGCCCCTTGACTTACATGTGATAGCAAGTGATGAAGAGTAGTACAGTGAAAATAACATAATAACAATCTTGAGTCCTTATGAAGATTCATCCACTGAAGGTCTTGAGACTAAGGGCTTCAAAAAATATGTTGGTGATTATTCCAATGTGTTTGTACCTCCTCTTGTTGAAGATTTGGTGATGGATAATTTTCCTATTGTTGTTGTCCAAACTCCTCAAGAGTTTTCACAAGATGAATTTATGACAAGTGATCAAGAAGACCTTTTTGGCATGCATATGACTATTCATGATGAGATTAGAAATATACCTATAGATGATGGGTTCATTGAAGATAAGGATGATAAATTTTTCCAAACAACTAGCACTAAAGATTATTTACTTCATTACAATAACGATGTCAAGGGTGGTTTTGGTTTTGATCTTCAAACCAAGCCATTGGAGGGAGGTATTTATGAAGATATCAGTTTAAGTGAGTTGGGTGGTGACCTATTCAAAGAGTCAACCCTCCAAAAGAAGCACGAAGAGCACTTTCCTTTTAATCAAAACAATCAATCCTCTAGCACTTGGGATCTAGGAGTGAAGGCATTTAGTGATGACAAAGAAACTGTGTGGGTTGATTTTCCCTTTGACCCTGATGAAGTTCAAAATTTTGATTGTTTTGCAAGCTATGAGGGGGCTTCCATAACCTTTGATCATGAAGAAAGTGAAGTGGAAGTGGAGCTTGAAGACCATATGGCTCTTGAAGATGGAAAGTTTGATGGAGTTCCTAAACACAAATCGGATTTATCAATGCTTGAAGAATTTGTGGAGTCTAATTCTCTTTATGATATTGAGCAATTTCAGCTAGTAGGTGGTGAAGGAAAAGAGTCTTGGAGCAGCTATGAGGGCAACCAAGATGAGAAACAAAGTTCTGATTTTCAGTTGCAGCCTATCAGCAGTTCACCATCTTTGCATGTTCATGAGTGGAAAGATCAATGCAAGGTATCTTTTGAAAAAGAAGTGCAAGCGCTATCCCTGTTTGATCACACACACAATTTGGTTGATGATCTCCATTGGAAGGCTCAGTTTGAAGAGAGACAAAGTGGAGTTAAGGATGAACTTGTTCTTCCTAATTTGCAACATATCAAAGGTTCCATGGAGACATTGAAATCAGCATACATACGCTTGATTGAAGATCAAGATTATTCCTTCAAAATTGTAGAGAAGATCATTTGTGCTTTACAAGAAAAGGAGAGTATGATTGATGAGCTCAATCTAGAGCTTGAATCAACAAAGGACATGTTGAAAGAAATGCAGTTGTCTCTAATGGAGGTTGAAGACCAATTTCCTAACTTCAAACTTTTCAAGGAGCGAGAGGGTGCACATAGAGCTGAAGAAATCAAGCAAGTGATTGGAGAGCTTGATAGTCTTCAAGAGGAGTTTGATCTTGAAAGTGTTTCAAGAAAATCAGAAGTTGCATGTGTTGATTTGGAGCAACAACATGAAAGGAATGACTTTCAAGTTTTTAGCAATCTTCTCCTTGAAGTGGGTGTTGAGGAAACTTATGATAATCCTCTTTTTGTGATGGAAGATGAACCAAAACATGGTTTTCGCACTCATGTCAATCCATTCCTTGGGTTGAATGATGCTAGTCTATTTTGGGAGTTGGATTTGAAGTCATCTTATGCTTCATGCCCCAGTGTTGTTGAAGCTTTCATGGATTGGTTTTAGAGTTTCATTAGAGGGAATGCCAATTTTATGAGTATACACTTGGTTTTGAACAACACTTAGGGTTGTGTTGAATTCTCTTTCTAGTGTGTTGTAGATATTCTTCAATTTGGTATCCATGCTTGGGATCCTCAACTTGGCTTGATGGAGCTAATTACATATGGAAAGGAATTTTGGAGGGATTAGGATCAAATTATCAGATTCTTTGGTGCTGCCCCCTTCTTTTCCAGCCACTTGATGGTTATGTTTGTTCATCAACAAATGGATTGGAGAGAAATTTTGAGTATGGGTTGGAGAGATGAATGATCGGTTTCTCTTGGGAGTAATTCTTGGCTAAGACAAAGCAAGATTTTGAGACACGAGTTTGCTGGTTGGAGGCAGACCAACAACCTTCCATGTGGAGTTACTCTCATTCAAGAGAGTTGGTTCATCACTTCTTGTCAAAGGGTGGTATTTTTTAGTTGGAGATTGCTCTAGTGTGTTTTCCAACCACTTTTGAAGTGTTACCTTGCAACTTAATGCTCATCTCACATGCTCACACTCAAGAATTTCATTGGTGTTGTTGTTTTTCCTTGTGTAGAACTCTAGAATCATATTGTACTACACTGATCCCAACCTTGAACAAGAACAATTATTTGTTTCGTCATGCCTTTCTAACTCTCCAAGTTCACCTTATGGAGGGTTGTGATGTGAACTTTGATAGTTTACTCTCATTGTTGGTTCAGGATAGCGAACTACCACATGCCTTAATTCATCATTCTGAGACTCATGGGGTTGGAACTATGAGATTTTTTTGTAGTCTGCAGGGTTGTATTAGTATAATTCAGATGATGCATAATAGCTCCATGAGGAGTTATGAGCATTAGTTTGTTGAGCTCTTGCAAAGGATTTCTTTCCTCTTTGCAAGAAGATTTGGAGATGTCACATTTATAGTTGTGGCTTTGTTAGATACCTTATGGAGATATACTGAGGAATTTGATTTTGAGTTGAGTAGAGTATCTTTCCTATTGCCTAGGATTGTGATAGACAGTGTCATTATTGACTTAGAGCATTTTGGACATGAGGTGTTGCATGATATTGATCTCAGTCCTTTAAGAGTTTTTAGTTGGAGTATCATAGATGGGAACATTTTAGAGTTACAAGGGGGGTTAGTGCAACATTGGCATGATTTTTTCACTGATGTGATCAGATTGCAAATTTATTCATATAGTTCATATTTTCTTAATTCCTCTTTTCTAAATCACCTTCTTCATGATTTAATTAAACTAAACAAATCTAACTAATTTTTTTTATCTTGATTAATTCCCTCTCATTAAATTTGAATTTTTAAATTCAAATTTGTCACATTTCTACATATTCTTCTAACTTCTTGCCACCTCATCCTCCAACTCACCATGTGTCACAAGAAAATAATTATTCTAATTTTCTAAAATTGATACTTACTCTCAACAATTTTAACCAACTTCAGGACAATGGATTCTTCCTTCAATTGATTCCCTTCTACACTTGGAAAGATTGTTTTACTAAAGGAAACAATTTCCTTATTTTCTTCATCTTTTTCATTTCTCATCATCGAATTCTCCAAATTAGATCCTAATCATTCATTTCCGCCAACTCACCTAATGCCTTGGTGAAATCTATAAATTGAGGCCCATTTACAACTTTTGCATAAGGAACATTTGCATAACATTACTTTGCAAGAATTCATCTAGCATTTTGAGAACTTAGTTTAAATTTTCAATTTATCATTTAGAGTAGATTACAATCATATTAGAATCATGGCTCCTTTAGATATTTCTTAGTTTGTTCAACATTTAGGATCATTTCCATTTAGTTTAATTATGTTTTGCATCATTTCCATATCATTTTGTATACAACAACTCACCCATTATGTCATTCAATCACATCATTTACTTGAATCCTTTGATCATGTAGATGTAGACTTAGATTCTGAATTCTAGTTTATAGGCTACTCATTTCTTAGGTGACATCCTAGTGAATTAGTGCACAATTAAGATCTGAGAGCACAATTACTCAGACATTTAAGAATAGATGGAAATGGAATATTTTTAAGGGATCATGTTATCAAATTATGCTTTTGTTAATTTAGATTTCCTTACTATAATAAATTTCATCTAATCGTGTGTTATTTGTTAGTATAACTCACATATTTTCTTACACACAATATTTATCCTACGTGAACTTGTAGGTTTACACAAAAAATTCTAAGTGTCATGAATGACTTGATAATGAGTATAGGATAATCCTATTAAACCTAAGAGATCCTAAATAAATATAGGATAGTACTAATGAACCTTGGTTAGTCCTAATGAACCTAGGCCAATCCTAATGAATGTAGGATAGTCCTAAATAATGTAGAAAAATCATAAAGGATGTAGGATATGCTACCTAAAAATGTTTTCGAGTAAGCAATGAAATGGTTGCTTGACTAGTTGGCTTGCTTGTTTGATGCATTGTTTAGAGCTACACATTAAGATTTTGATAAACTAGTGTTTCATGAATGCATAACATAGAAATCAATCAACACACAAATATAAAGTTAAAAATATAGGAGAAGAAACAAGTTAATAAAACCTGATAAGAATCATAAGAGTAATATTAGATTTATGATCAAAATTATAAATAAATAAACTTAGGATCTCACCATCAAGTGGTTAGTAATTTGAATTTTGGTAAATAATATTAAAAATTTCAATACATTACGGTTATCTTATTCATTATTGTTGTTCTTGCATTGCATTATGTAAATATCTTTTAGATCATTTTTTGTTGGGAAATATTTGAATTTATTAATTATTTATTTTTGATAAGGTGATGATTGGACTTTGTAGTTAACTTTTTGTGACATGATAGGCAATTAGATTCAAAAATAAAAATTTGGCTATGAGATTAGATTGTTGCAAACAAACTTTATAGAAGCAAGTACATTACCATAATAGGGTTGTGTTTTGTAGCCTAGGCTTGGAAAAGGCTATATCATGCATCTTGGTAGATAATATAATGCCACACGATGAAAAATTACCATAGAAAATTTCACACCATACAAATCATTCCATGTGATATGGCCTCATTTCTAAAAAGCTATAAAAGATGTAACAAATCATAGATCACATCTAGTTATAAAAGACATATGAGACTAAGAAATCAAACATGATCTCATTATTTTTCTGCAAGTGTTTAATAATTTTTTAAAGTGTATTAATGTGCCAAGTGGTTCCAATAGAAAGAAAAGTACTACAACTTTTGGGTCCTCTTACACATTGCTTGGGGATAAGAAAATATTTATAGAAATTGATCTCCATAAGGCTATGAGATTGTATAAAATTCCATCGAAATTTCATACAATGTCATCATGAGGGAAAAAAGTATGATCAAAATCTCATACAATATCATCATGAGGGTGCACAAAATATCATCAAAATGCCATTCAATGACATGGGGCCAATGTATTGTCTCTCAATCTATAAAGTATCATCAATACATATAGCCACACCAAATTTTTTAATTATGTGTCATGTACAAGAATAAAAAATGTGTTCACTTATGAATATTGAAAACTATTCCTAAAATATTGGGCCTCTATTTTCCCAAATATACATTAAAATTCAGTCACTTTTAACAGTTAGTGTTTTGCATCATTTTGATCTCCTGTGGTCCTCACTATTTTGTACCTCAACCTATACATAAAAAAATAAAATTAGATACTATACCAAAGTCAAAAGCTATAAAAATTATTTAAAATTATACATATATTATAAACACACTTACAATGTATAGTGGTAGTCTAATTCTTCTTACCTACGATGCTCGACATCATCAAGAGATGGTTTTATTCACATAGGGGTGTTTACATCCATCTATAACATAACAATTGCATATTTATCAATTATTTTTGATATGTATACTAATATCAATTGACACAAAATAAACATTATTAAACATATATATTCATACTCATGCTTGAGTTAAGCACATTGATGATGAAATTGTTGTACTAATTCCAACTTCCAAATATTCTCTTATGCTAGGAGGTGTGACTATTGGATTCATCAAATAAAAAAAACAATAATATATTAAACTCAAAAGTTCACAAATATATATAAATAAAAAGATTGAATTTTTCTAAAACAAACTTTAATGTGTTATAGTGTCCATGTGTAAATCCAATGTCATAAGCATCCATGATAACATGTGTACTAGATGGTGATACAATTCCCACCTATTCAATAAAATGTTGGTTTTTTTAAATATTAAACATTATTTTGAATAGAAACTAGTATTTCATTTGGATATATTATACAAATTTTACCTCTGATACTTAAATATGTGTACAAGTTATTATAGGAATGCTTGATGATGTACCACCCTTTGGTGTTACACATTGAAATGCATAATATTTTTATCAATTTAGTTTAATTCTATAATTAAAAAAATATATTTACATTTACAAATTTTAAGTATTTAATAGATAAAATGTTATAAATTCAAATCAACATACCTACATTTGACCAACATACACCTCATTCAATAACTTATTTTCCATCACCATATTGTCTAATGCATAACTCTGATGAGCCCCGCTACTCCCATAACATCTAACTAAAAATGATAAAACACATGGGAGGTGTAATCATCTACACCCTCTGTATCACTATCTCTCCCAAAGCATAAATTACAATAGTTTGAGCACCATCATCTTGTGAGGAAAAAGGTTTGGATATTTATATGCCATACTCTATGATGATGTATGCCAAGCTAGAAAATACATGGAAAGTCTGCACCTCTATACTCTCCCTGATGGCTATTAGGACCATCACATGATAAACATGTCTTTGTGCTAGTTTTTTCTGAAGTTCACAGTTATCTACTTGATGAGCTTCTAGTCTACTTTGGGAAAAACCTCCACCTCTACCTTGAAACTCCCCCTCATATGAAAATAATTGGAAATTCGATAAAGGATAAACTCATAATGTAGTTTTCTAAGAAAATAGAGTGGCACTTCATAATTATTACATGGAGTTTGGTCAAAGACCATGCACCACCTATCACAATTTTTTTTTGTATCTCATCTTGATTACACCAATGTATTGGAAACCTCTTTGAATTCGAAGGAATGGGTTCATTAGTTCTAGGATGTATAAAAAATGCACATATTTTACTTGGTTATGTCTTTCTTTCCTTTTCACTTCATCATAGGACATTTTGTTGCATAAAACTAATGACATGAATCTCTATAAGTTTTCTATTGACTTATTTGTGTAGATAGGGAAAAATTTAGATTTAATGTTGAAAACAACAAACTAACTAAACCCTATTAAGCACCATGAAACACAAACTAGAATGAAAATGCAAATAAACAAAGGAAATGCAAACCAATTTTCAAACTAGACTTGATTGACCTCCATGGCTCTTCTCCACTTGCATGAGAATGTAAGATTTTAAAGGTTGATTGTTGGAGGAATGTTGGTTGCTCAATTCAACAACATAACATTGACATAGAGATGATAGATAGAAATGGATGAAAGATTCAAGAATGATTTTGACAACATAAGGATACTTGAAGAAACAACCCCCCAAATGAATTATGAGAGGATTGTTTTATGAACAAGGTCTAATTTGCATTATAGATGGTTGAGATTGGATGTCAATAAGATGTCTTAATCAATGGCCAAGATTGAAAGTTGTAGTATGGACTAGGGTTAGGGAAAAACTAGGGAAAATGATAAAGATGAAGGGTTGAGATTGAATTATGAGATAATTCAATCAAGGGCCAAGATTTAATGAGATCTCAAGAGATAAGATTTGATGTGGAAGATAAGATTGACACGAATAAAGAGGTGATAGGAGAAATTAAATAATAAAAAATATTTAATCTAGGTGGCCAATGAATAATTAAATAATAAAAATATTATTTAATTATAGGGGAATGTGACAAAGGGAATCATTTTGAATTAAATAATGATTTAATTCAAAATTCAAGAGAGTGGACCAAATTAAATAAATAGGATTTATTTAATTTATGAGAGAAAAAGCTAATGAATAATTGAATAATTAAAATAATTATTTAATTATAGTGGAAAGTGAAAAAAAATTAAATAAATAACAATTTATTTAATTTTAGAAAGAAAAGGAATTGATTAGTGAATCAAGGAGGAATAAAGATAAAAAAAATTAATTAATTAAATAATTAAAATTATTTAATTAATAGAAGACTCGTGACATTAGAAAATAATTAAATAATTAAAAATTATTTAATTATGAAGAATGAAAGGGGAAATGATGAAGAATCAAAGAGTCGTAGGCCTTAGGGAAAAAATTTAGTGTCTACAATTTGATTTGTGATCATGTCAACATTTGTCATCATTGATTCCAATGCTATGGCAAGGGATAGGTGATGTTGGTTTGATGTTGAACCTCTCAATTTTGAAACTAATTCAAAAATATATATATTTTTTATTCTAGATGCCCTAAAAAATCTTCTTGGCTTTGTTGGAAGAGTTGGATGAGGGTCAAGCAACCTATGGATTTCCTCAGACAATTCATAATTTATATTTGGTTGTGGCTCAGGTTTTATATGATCTATTATATAATTAAAAAAATATGAAATTGATAAAAATAATCCATTTTTTGAAATGTAAAAAAATTTAAATTTAAGGTACAAAAAAATAGCACTTACCTCTTCTCTGACATGGAGTTGTGAAGCTAGGTTGAAAAGAGAAAAAGAACATTTGCATTACGTTGGGTTGAGGGAAAGGAAAACATTGCAAAAAATGCAAGCCGTGGGTGAGCAAAATGGAGAAGTTATTTCTTTTTATAACTTTTGAGTAAAATGCATATGTTGTTGCAAGCCATGCACCCTTGGTCTCCTTATGTTGTGCAACACAAAGCTCAAGTTCATCACATGGCTTAACCACCTCATGTGGACTTATTAACTCTAGCGATTATATCAGGCATTAATAGGTTGATTTTATAGTGCAATGACAACCGTCTATGCAACAATTGGTATTAGATGTTGGATCATATGTTTGAACCCATCACTTTCACTGGAGGGGATTGTTGCAAGCTATGTGCCCTTGGTCTCCTTGTGTTGTGCAACATAATGCTTGGGTTCATGACATGGCTTAATTGCCTCTTGTGGATTCATTAACTCTGGCGGTTGTATCAAACATTAATAGGTCGATCTTTTGATGCAACAACAATCATCTATGTAACATATGTTTTCTCCTTTCATAAAATTTTCTACACATTTTGTTTTCATAAAAATGCACAAGAATTTTGTTTTCATTTAAAAATGCACAAGAATTTTGTTTTCATAAGAATGTGTGCACATTTTTTGTTCAAATAATGTACTCATGTTATGGCGAGAGAGAGGTAGGGAGTGATGCAATGAGAGGTAGATAGAGAGCTACGTAGAGGGGAAATAGAGAGGAGAGGGAAGGAGGGAGGGATGGAGAGAGAGATGAGATAGAGAGAAACAGAGAGAGAGAGAGAGAGAGAGAGAGAGAGAGAGAGAGAGAGAGAGAGAGAGAGAGAGAGAGAGAGAGAGAGGTCTAGATCCCTATTACATAAAACTAATTACCCAAATTTAGTAGAATTATTTTCTTTTAATTTTAATTACTAATTAGTAGGTTTTCGATCAATTTTTTTATCCATTCACATTATTAATATCCTTTAAGGGCTAAGTCTAATTTTGGGTTATCTATGCTTTAAGGCAATAAAATTCTTTATTACAACAAAATATATTTCAATTTTCTTTATCTAAGATTTTATACAATAGAAATAGTTTTTATGACGTAGTTTCAATAATTATAGGAAGGTAATTTTTAATTAATTAATTTTTTTTTTGCATCTAATTAGTGTGAGTTAAGATTGATGCAAAAAATTATAATATTTATCTTTAAAATTAATGTAAGTAATAATTCTTAAGGGAAAAAATAGTTTTTTATATAAAGAAATACTAATTTTCAAAAAGATTTATATCATAGAATTAAGTAATAAAAGATTAGCTAAAAACGATTGATTTGGTGGAAAACAAGTGGGTGATTAGGTGCAAATTTTAGAATGTTCTAGAAAAGTATAGATGATGAAGCTTGATTGTGCATGGAAAATGTTCACACATATTTATGTGGAAAGTTATCTTGAAATGTCATATATAAAACATGTTTAAGTCAATCATAGATTGAATGGAACCATAATTAACGGTAGTGAGATCGTGTCTTAAGTGACTTTGCTGCAATAGATACTCCTTAATCTTTTGTTGTTACCAAATAAATATTTTCTTAAAGTTGTACTTTTGATATCATTTTTTTACAAACATGATCCACATATGAAACCGTAAATAAATTTATGAAATGAAACTTCGAAACCATTCACAATATATTTAAACATGTCTAAGATTTAAATCTAGATTATTCAATAACACAGAATCAAGCATGAAACCATTTACAAAATAATGATATGTTCCTCTTTTTCAATTCATATATATATATATATAACTAAGTTAAGGGAAAAAAATAGTTTCTTACATAGAGAAATATTATTTTTGAAAAGATTTACATCATAGAATTTAAGTAATAAAATATTAGCTAAAAAAGATTGATTTGGTGGAAAATAAATTGTTGGTGAGGTGCAAATTTTAGAATGCTCTAAAAAATTATAGATGACTAAATTTAATTATGCATGGAAAGCTATTTCAAAACATTATATATAAAACATGTTAGATTAAATGAAACCATAAAAAATGAGATTGAGATCATGTCTTAAATGACTTTGCATGAATACTCCATAATCTTTTACTGTTAATCAAATAAATATTTACTTCTATATCAATTATTTATAAACATACTAAATCAGCCTCCTCTGTGCATGTCGACGCCTTGTGTAATTTCCAAGCGTTTTCTTTACTATTCTTTTTCTTGAGGAAATGAGGAGGAAAGTACAGAACCCTTCACGCTACCCTTCCTCTCCCACAATTGCACGGTAGACATGTGCAGTCAATTTAACGTGTTTGCAAAAGTCGGTCGTCGTTACCGCCCACGCTCCAGTAACTGGGTCCCTTCGTAGCCTGAAAAACAAGAATAACCATCGTTCTAGAAGTGAGAAACGAAGATATTTAGGTCTTGCAGGTTGTACAAGTCAGAAGCATCATTTTCATACGATTAATAATACAAATAAAATGATGACTTCTTCCCAATTGCATTATACCTAACTCTTGTACAGCCATTCATTTCTTATTGCTCTTTCCTCGTTTTTCTCTTCTTTTCTCACAGGGATAACCCTGTCGTTTTTCAGTTATTTTTACAGTTGTTTGAGCTTTACAACATTTCTCTTGCTTTTGTAGTGAAATATATTCACCTGTTCGATACCTTCAGTCAGAAAATAATTATGATAGCGGGTTTGCGTGATATGAAGGCTGTTTCGTTGAAAATTTGTCCACAGCTTAGATAGTCGACCAAATGATAGTAAAATTATGATCAATTAAATAGTGATTAATTTTATCCTATTTATATAAATAGTAAACATGTATTGGTGTTTGATAATTTTGTATCTGAATAAATTAATTAAGAAATTATATTAAATTCAATATAATATTTTTTTAATATTTTAATATACAAATTTTATTTGTAATGAATTGCATAATTTTTTGTTTCATATAAAATATATAATGGATTATTAATGCTTGTTTATTTGGTATTGTCTAATGGTTAATATGATACATTTTGATATATCATTAATATATTTAAAGTAAATTTTAAAAGAATTATTTGCATAGTAGTTATTAACACAATAAAATATTTATAAATATTTTTCTATTAATAAAAATATATTTTATTAATGGATCAAATTATGACAAGTACTCTCATAATTATTGGTACATGTTCAATTATAGGGTCTTCTCTTCTAGTAGGAAACAACACAAGTATTTGAATTTGAAAATTTTAAATTTGATATTCAATCCCAAATGCTTCATGATGAATTCTAAGTGATGTGAAATTAAATTTAGACAAAAAAAAATGTTAACTTCAATATAATGAATTAATGTATGGATATGAATGTGAGTATAGGTGTAACTAATGGTATCTAAATAATGTGAATATATGAAAATGGGTGTTAGTAGGAATAAAATAAGATTAAGTGTAGGAGATAGGTAAATAAATAGTAAGAAATATTGCTAATTATAAATTGAAGAATCAATCAAATTTAATTAAAGAATATATATCTTATAATTATATAATTATATTAAATCATTTCATTGAAATAAAAATCTAACTTAAATCAAAACTAATATAAATCTATTAATTTCATCATTATAATATATATAAAATCTAAAAATACAATTATATTTAAAATCTTTTTACAATTTTTTTTTCCACTCAACATGACACCTAAAGTGTTTATCACTTTCTTGGAGAGCCTTAAAGGAAAAGGATATCCAACCCCCAAAACAGCATGGGGCATCAGATGCCTATGCCATGCTCCTGCATACTCCTTTGACCGGTCATATTTGTCAGGTGGTTTACGGTGCCCAATAAATATTTTTACCGTATTTTTTAAGTTTTCCATTCACCCCTTTTTTTGCTGCTTTGTTCGCCACTATTGGTATCGAGGCGTAATTAATATCTTAAATTTAAGTAATGGATAAGAATATAATTAGTATAATTATATTATTCCATCATACATTTAACTATTAAATACATTTAGATTTTAATGGATAAGAATTTAATCATATATATTAGGATTTTTGATGCAGGAGCATCCCGTGGTGTAAGGGAAATCTTGCATCACCCAAAAATAGTTAAATTTCAAGTTTCTCAATTTTTAAAAGTTTTTACATTTTTGGATACCCTTTTCGTCATAATGAAATTCTCAATTTATGGTTTTTATTTTCTATTCCTGGGTGGAAAGACATTGCAGTTTTAGTTGCCCAGATTTGCACATAAAAAATCTTCTGAGTTAGATTTGAGGCACTTAGAGTTCCCAGATTGGCCCCAAAACTTTCCAAAATTGGCATAGCAGATTTCAAGCACATTGTTGACTTCGAGACCTTTCCAACGGTTAAAATGGTTAGCGAATCAGAGTCCCGGATCAAAAGTTATGGCCCCGGGAAGTTGGCGCACTTTCTAGAAGATACAATTGCAAATGTTCTTTTAAAATTTAAACTTCAAGTTGTAATTTTTCGGCGCCAAACTGCCTAAACTCAAAATGTGAATGTTGTTTTAGCTCCAAAGTAAAGAGGAGCTCTATTTATAGGCATGTTTCTAATTTTTTGGGTAACTTTTTGGGGACAAGCTCGCATATTGTGAAAGGGTTATTCTATAGCTTTTTGTAACTTGCATGTGCTGTAGAACTTGGGGATTTAAGATCCTCTACATGTAAGAAACTCCATTTTCCTGAACAATAAAATTATTCTGTTGTTTGTGGGTTATTTTCTAAGTCTCGGGTTGCACCCTCATCAAGTGGTATTAGAGTGGGTTTTCTTGAGCATGTGGACAGATCGCCAATCATGAGGCAGTTCGCACTAGGACCATGGTTGTGGGTTGAGGTCAAGAAAGATGCCTCCAAGAGTGATGCCTGGTAGGCATGGTGGTGCCAGAGGTGGTCGAGGTGGCATAAATGCTGGTGGAAGGGATACATTGGCAGCCCTCCAAAGATAGATTGATGCATTGCAAGAGCAGTTGAGAAGAGGGTTAAACCTGAAGGAGGAAGTGAGGATGAAGGAGAAGAAGAAGGTTCAAATGCAGAAGAGGAAGAAGAAGCAATTGATCAAGACCAAATGCGGCTAATAAGGGCCATTTCAAAGATTGGGAAAAGACCTAGAGCAGAAGTCCCCAGTTATTCCAGAAATCTGAACCCGGAAGAGTTGATCGACTTGATCAACAAGCTAGAAGAATATTTTGAGTATGAGGAAATAGAGGACCCATATCAGGTTAAGTTTGCAAAAATGAAGTTGAAGGGCCATGCCAGTATTTGGTGGAAAGAGGTCCAGTTGGAAATAAATCAAAGAGGAAAAGAAAATATCACCAAATGGGATCGCATGGTAGAGAAACTAAAGAAGCAGTTCATACCAGTGGACTATGAGTTAGATCTATTGAAGAAATTGCAAGGGTTGAAGCAAGGAAGCAGGTCTGTGAAAGAATATACTGAAGATTTTCACAAGATAATCATCAGAATAGGCCAGACAGAGGCCAATAAAGAGAAGGTAGCCTGATATCTTAATGGGTTACGACCGAGCATTTAGGAGGAGTTAAGCCTAGTCAGAATGACCACCATTGAGGATGTGTATCAATTTGCTCTAAAGGTGGAAGAGACGCTGAACAAAAGATTTGATGGCAAGCAAAAAGGACGAGGACGTCAAAGTCGAAGGGGAAGTGGAGGACCTTCAGGAAGCCAAAATGATGATGAAAAGAAAAGTGAAGATGTGGGTACCAGCCAAAGCCAAAAGAATGACAACTTCTACCACCCTCGTGATCAAAACAGTGGTGATCAAAGAGATAGAGGACGAGGGAGATATGTACAAGGATCTGGAAGAGGTGGTTTCAAAGGAACATGCTTCTAGTGTGGTGAAGAAGGGCATCGAGCCTATGAATGTCCACAACACCAAGGAAGGGTAGACAAGAGGCCAGAAGGTCATGGAAGGGTTGCGCATGCAGATGAGGAGGCCCAATCTGAACATTCAGATGATGTTAAAAGGGGAGAAGTCCTAGTGATTAGGAGAGCCCCGGTGATAGAGGAAAAGAAACCGTTAGAGGAAGAACTCCGTTTCACACAAGGTGCACATGTGAAGGAAAATGTTGTGATGTCATTATTGACGGGAGCACCGATAATCTAGTGTCAAGAGATGGTCACAAAGTTGAAGCTCAAGAGGGAAAGGAACCCCGATCCGTGACGATTGCCCGGTTGTAGAAAGACCACAAAGTTTTGGTCAATGAGCAGTGCCTAGTAAAGTTCAAGATTGGGAGCTACCATGATGAGGTACTCTGTGATATCATCCCCATGGATGCATGTCACATATTGTTGGGGAGGCCGTGGCAGTTCGATAGCGAGCTATACATGATGGCCATGCAAACACTTATTCCTTGACAAAGGATGGGGTTCATTACAAGTTGAAACCCCTGAAGGAGACTGAAGAAAAGGTATGCAGTAGTGCTAGAATTTGTTATGTAAATGGAAGAAATTTTTTAAAAGGTATGAAGCATGAGCATGTGTGTTGGCGCATTGATTCCTAGAGTGAGTAAGGAGGATAGTGAGAAAAGTTCCGTACAGTTTTGGGATGCCGGATAAGTTTCTGTGATATTGTTTCGATAATGTATTACGAGGGTTTACCACCAATATGAAGATCAACATCGATTGACTGATTCCCTCGAGAGCTAGTTTTATTAAATAAGGCAGCTCATAGAATGACTGCAGGAGAAAATGAGGAGTTGAAAAGACAAGTTCAAGAGTTGTTGAGAAAGGGTTTGATATGAGAGAGTTTGAGTCCATGTGCAGTACCTGCAGTACTAGCACCAAAGAAGGATGGGGAGTGGAGGATGTGTACAGATTCCCAAGCCATAAACAAGATAACAATCAAGTACAAATTTCCCCTGCCAAGGATGGATGACCTGATGGACTATTTGAGTGGAGCTCAGTACTTCACAAAGATTGATCTGAAGAGTTGATATCACCATATCCGGATTCGAGAGGGAGATGAATGGAAGACTGCCTTCAAGACCAAAGAGGGCTTGTATGAATGGTTAGTCATGCCTTTTGGGCTAACCAATGCACCGAGCACATTCATGCTGCTCATGAACGAGGTACTAAAAGAATTTATGGGAAGTTTTGTTATTGTATATTTAGATGATATTTTGATTTTCAGTAAGACATTGGATGAGCATCTGATGCATATTCAGAGAGCCTTTGAAAAGTTAAGAGAAGAGAAACTGTTGATTAATCTGAAGAAGTGCAGTTTTGTGAAGAAGGAGTTAGTGTACTTTGGGTTTGTTGTCTCAGTAGAAGGTCTCAAGATAGACCTAGAGAAGGTGAAGTCTATTCTAGAATGGCCTACCCCAAGAACTGCTATCGAGGTGGATCTTTCCATGGTTTGGATAGTTTTTATAGAAAGTTCATTAGAAACTTTAGTAGTATTTGTGGACCCCTAACTGAAACAATGAGAGGGGATAGAAAAGAATTCAAGTGGAGTAGTGGAGGAGCAAAAAGTTTTGAACTGTTGAAGCAGAAGGTGACAGAGCAACCTGCTCTAGCCCTCCCAGATTTCAACAAGGTGTTTCAGGTGGTTTGTGATGCCAGTGGTTGTGCCATTGGAGTAGTGTTGAGCCAAGAAGGTAAGCCCATTGCCTATTTTAGTGAAAAGTTCAATGATGCTACGAGAAATTATTTTGTATATGATCAAAAATTTTATGCAATAGTTCAAGCATTAAAGAAATGGAGACATTATTTGTTTCTGAAGGAATTTGTTCTATATACTGATCATCAAGCCTTGCAGTACCTAAATAGTCAGGGAAAATTAAATCAGAGGCATATGAAATGGGTAGAGTTTTTGCAGAGTTATACCTTTGTTTTGAAACATAGGAGGGGGAAGTCAAATAGGGTTGCAGATGCCTTAAGTAGGAGGCATACATTGATGACAAAGATGCAGATTGAAGTGGTTGATCCAATGAACTCAAGACACTATATGCAAAAGATCCTGATTTTGCAGAGGCTTGGAAAGCTTGCAAGGAACCTGTTACAGTGGACAGGACAAGGTGGCTGGATTTCATAATCTAGGATGGCATGCTATTTAAGGGAAGTCAATTGTGTATCCCGAGGAGTTCCATGAGAGAGAACCTAATAAAGGAGAAGCATAGTGGAGGAATGGCAGGACATTTTGGTCAGGATAAGACCATTGCCATTATCAGTGAGCATTATTATTAGCCTTAGTTGTCATAGGATGTGAAGAAGTTTGTACAAAGTTGCAGGGTATGTCAGATGGCTAAAGGAGTGAGCCAAAATATAGGCTTATATCAGCCCTTACCTATACTAGAGAGGCCATGGGAGGATATAAGTATGGACTTTGTTCTTGGTTTGCCAAGGACACAACAAGGGAATGATTCAATTTTTGTGGTGGTTGATAGGTTTTCGAAGATGGCACATTTCATTCCATGTCAGAAGACCCATGATGCAGTCCACATTGCTGACTTGTTCTTCAAAGAGGTGGTGAGGCTACATGGTCTACCAAAGAGTATTGTTTTAGATCGTGACACCAAATTTGTGGGGTACTTTTGGAGGACCTTGTGGAAGAAGCTGAAGACAGAGTTGAAGTTCAGTTCTGCACACCATCCACAAATAGATGGGCAGACAAAGGTTGTTAACAGGAGTCTGGGTAACCTACTGAGATGTTTAGTAGGAGATAAACCCAAGGGATGGGACTTGATCTTACCCTAGGCAGAATTTTCTTACAACAATTCTATCAACAGAAGCACTAGTAGATCACCATTCTAGATTGTGTATGGAGGTAGCCCCAAAACAACTCCAGAATTGAGGGAAGATGGACCAAGAGAAGAAAATAAGTGTTGAAGCTGAAGATTTTGCAGAACACATCAAGGATATACATGAGAAGGTAAGAGAACATATTAACAAGATGAATATGCAGTATAAGGCTAAGGCAGATCAGAAGAAGAGGCATAAAGAGTTTCAGATTGGTGATGAAGTGACGGTCCACTTGAGGAAAGAAAGGTTTCTAGTGGGAACATATAACAAATTGAAGATGAAGAAGTTTGATCCCTGTAAAATTTTGAAGAGGCATGATTCAGGGAATGCATATGAGGTAAAGTTGCTAGATGGATTCAACATTTCCCCTGTGTTCAACATTTCAGATTTGACAGAGTATCATAAAGGTGGCGCAGAGGAAGTACCAATGATGGAACAATGTGGGATTCTAGCACCTACTTCAGAAAAAGGAGGAGATTGAAGAAATCCTGGATAGTCATGTGGGAAGGAGTACCAGGAACAGATAATATGAAGAATATTTGGTGAAATGGAAAGGAAGGCCTGTTGAAGATTCATCCTGGTTGCCTAAGGCAGAGGTTGACCGTTTAGGTTTTTCCTCCACCATTTGAGACGTGACAGGGTCACTTCTCAAATTACCCTGGGTGTCTGATGTAGGAGCATCTAGTGGTGTAAGGGCAATCTTGAATCACCCAAAAATAGTTAAATTTCAAGTTTCTCAATTTTTAGAAGTTTTTACATTTTTGGATACCCTTTTCATCATAATGAAATTCTCAATTTATGGTTTTTATTTTCTATTCCTGGGTGGAAAGACATTGCAGTTTTAGTTGCCCAAATTTGCACCTAAAAATCTTCCAAGTTAGATTTGAGGCACTTAGAGTTCCCAGATCAGCCCTGAAACTTGCCAAAATTGGCATAGCAAATTTTGAGCACGTTGTTGACTTCGAGACCTTTCCAATGGTTTAAACGGTTCACGAATCGGAGTCCTGGATCAAAAGTTACGGCCCCGAGAAGTTGGCGCACTTTTTAGAAGATACAATTGCAAATGTTCTTTTGAAATTTAAACTTCAAGTTGTAATTTTTCGGTGCCAAACCACCTAAACTCAAAAAGTGAATGTTGTTATGGCTCCAAACTAAAGAGGAGCTCTATTTTAAGGCGGGTTTCTAATTTTTTGGGTAACTTTTTGGGGACAAGCTTGCATATTGCGAAAGGGTTATTCTGTAGCTTTCTGTAACTTGCATGTGCTGTAGAACTTGGGGATTTGAGATCCTCTGCATGTAAGAAAATCCATTTTCCTGAACAATAAAATTATTTGATTGTTTGTGGGTTATTTTCTAAGTCTCAGGTTGCACCCTCATCAATTTTAATGGATAATATTACTAGCATATATATCTTAAATTTAACTATATAATTAATTAATGGATAAGAATATAATTATTATAATTATAGTGTGACATCATACATTTAACTATTAAATACATTTATATTTTAATGGATAAGAATTTAATTATATATATTAGGCTTTTAATGGATAATATTACTAGCATATATATATATATCTTAAATTTAACTATATAATTAATTAATGGATAAGAATTTAATTTTATATATTAGGATTTTAATGGATAACATTACTAGCATATATCTATCTTAAATTTAACTATATAATTAAATAATGGATAAGAATTTAATTATATATATTAGGATTTTAATGGATAATATTACTAGCATATATGTATCTTAAATTTAACTATATAATTAATTAAAGGATAAGAATTTAATTATATATATTAGGATTTTAATGGATAATATTACTAGCATATATCTATCTTAAATTTAATTATATATATTATGATTTTAATTGATAATATTACTAGCATATATCTATCTTAAATTTAACTATATAATTAATTAATGGATAAGAATTTAATTATATATATTAGGATTTTAATGGATAATATTACTAGCATATATCTATCTTAAATTTAACTATATAAATAATTAATGGATAAGAATTTATTTATATATATTAGAATTTTAATGGATAATATTACTAGCATATATCTATCTTAAATTTAACTATATAATTAATTAATGGATAAGTATTTAATTATATATATTAAGATTTTAATGGATAATATTATTTATTCAAGGGGTAAACACTTTTGACTGGAGCTATGAACCAGAATACAACCATTCAACAATACCACCCCAATGGGGTTTGAACCTTGGTGGCAAGAACAACAATGCCACCTATAAACCATCACACCATGCCGATACTGGAAAAGTTTTAATGGATAATCACAAATACCCCAAGTATGCCTAATGTTACACAAAGTAATGTGAACTAGGTACCTCAAGTAGGAAAACAAGAGAAAGTTAACACTCTCGAGCAAAGTCAACCCTTGACAAGTGGTTCCAACAAACCCATTGACACATTGAAACAAGTGACTACCCAAGCTACTCAAGTCAATCCACCATCCACATCAAACCAATCTATCATCGATCCAAATCAAAAAAACACTTGTTTACGAATCCCATCAACCAAGGTAATGCCTTGGTCACACCTCAAATACAACAAGGGAACCTTTTTAATCAATGGAATCAAGGTCCCAGTATGTCATTACAATTGCAAAATCTAATGGAATTATCATAATCTTTCCCCATAGTCCCTCTCACCATGATGCAAAATCAAATGAGACCTCAAACATACATATATTCAATTATATATATTAGGATTTTAATGGATAATATTACTAGAATATATCTATCTTAAATTTAACTATATAATTAATTAATGGATAATATTCCTAGCATATATAAACCTTAAATATAACTATATAATTAAAAGGGGTACTGGAGCATCTTGAGAGGAAAAAAGGCTGATGCAAGGGCCAAAATGAGCCTACTCAAGATGCTAAGGGAGTAGACACTAAAGTGGATGCAAATGCACAAGTGAAATTGCAAGCGTTCAATTTTTCTCTTATACACACAATAATCTCAACATTTCGAGCACAACCATCTTCATCCGTAATCACAAATACCCCAAGTATGCCTAATGCTATGCAAAGTAATGTAAACTAGGTACCTCAAGTAGGAAAACAAGGAAAATTTAACACTCTCATGCAAAGTCAACCCTTGACAAGTGGTTCCAGCAACCCCATTGACACATTGAAACAAGTGACTACCCAAGCTACTCAAGTCAATCCACCATCCACATCAAACCAATCTATCATCGATCCAAATCAAAACAACGAATTTTTTATGAATCCCATCAGCCAAAGTAATACCTTGGTCACACCTCAAATATAACAAGGGAACCTTTTTAATCAATGGACTCAAGGTCCTAGTATGTCATTACAATCACAAAATATAATGGAATTAGCATAATCTTTCCCCATAGTCCCTCTCACCATGATGCAAAATCAAATGATACCTCAAACATACATATATTTAATTATATATATTAGGATTTTAATAGATAATATTACTAGCATATATTTACCTTAAATTTAACTATATAATTAATTAATGGATAAGAATTTCATTATATATATTAGGATTTTAATGGATAATATTACTAGCATATATCTATCTTAAATTTAACTATATAATTAAAAGGGGCATTGGAGCATCTTTTGAGGGAAAAAGGTTGATGCAAGGGCCAAAATGAGCCTACTCAAGATGCTAAGGGAGTAGACGCTAAAGTGGGTGCAAATGTACAGGTGAAATTACAAGGGTTCAATTTTACTCTTATATACACAATAATCTCAACATTTCGAGCGCAACCATCTTCATCCATAATCACAAATACCCCAAGTATGCCTAATGTTACACAAATTAATGTGAACTAGGTACCTCAAGTTGGAAAACAAGGGAAAGTTAACACTCTCGTGGAAAGTCAACCCTTGATAAGTGGTTCCAACAACCCCATTGACACATTGAAACAAGTGACTACCCAAGCTACTCAAGTCAATCCACCATCCACATCAAACCAATCTATCATCGATCCAAATCAAAACAACATCTTGTTTATGAATCCCAACAACCAAGGTAATACCTTGGTCACACCTCAAATACAACAAGGGAACCTTTTTAATCAATGGACTCAAGGTCCTAGTATGTCATTACAATCGCAAAATCTAATGGAATTAGCATAATCTTTCACCATAGTCCCTCTCACCATGATACAAAATCAAATGAGACCTCAAACATACATATATTTAATTATATATATTAGGATTTTAATGTATAATATTACTAGCATATATCTGTCTTGAATTTAACTATATAATTAATTAATGGATAAGAATTTAATTATATATATTAGGATTTTAATGGATAATATTACTAGCATATATCTATCTTAAATTTAACTATATAATTAAAAGGGGTGCTCAAGCATCTTGAGAGGGAAAAAAGCTGATGCAAGGGCCAAAATGAGCCTACTCAAGATGCTAAGGGAGCAGACACTAAAGTGGATGCAAATGCATAGGTGAAATTGCAAGGGTGCAATTTTACTCTTATACACACAATAATCTCAACATTTTGAGTGCAACCATCTTCATCCATCATCACAAATACCCCAAGTATGCCTAGTGTTACACAAAGTAATGTGAACTAGAAACCTCAAGTAGGAAAACAAGGGAAAGTTAACAATTTCGTGCAAAGTCAACCCTTGACAAGTGGTTCCAACAACCCCATTGACACATCAAAACAAGTGACTACCGAAGCTGCTCAAGTCAATCCACCATCCACATCAAACCCATCTATCATTGATCCAAATCAAAACAACACCTTGGTTATGAATCCCATCAACCAAGGTAATACCTTGGTCACACCTCAATTACAACAAGGGAGCCTTTTTAATCAATGGACTGAAGGTCCTAGTATGTCATTACAATCGTAAAATCTAATGGAATCAACATCATCTTTCCCCATATCCCTCTCACCATGATGCAAAATCAAATGAGACCTCAAACATACATTCTTCCACCTCATTCTACCATCTTACAAGGAATGTTGAATCAAGGAAACCCTCAACCCCTCATCAACAATCCACTACCCGCTCAAAACATTAATATCCGCAATCCATTATAGATTTCCCAACCACATATTGATCCTACATTAAAAGCACATGCATTATCTTTACAACAAACACAAAATGATTACTAGCAAGCAGTCCAACAACAACAACATCAAGCATCCTTGGTAACACAACAACATCAAGCAGCCTTAGCAGTGCAACAACAACATCAATCCCAACAAGTAGTCCTAGCAGCACAACAACAACAGGATTATCAACAAGCCATCCAACAAAAACAACAACTAAAAGCCCAACAAGCCACATTATCCGCACAACAACAAGCATTATTTTCTCAACAGTATGCCCAACAATAATAATTGATCACACAACAACAAGGTTCCTACTATGACCCTCAATCGAACATCATTAATACGAATGCGTTAGGAACATATACATCAATACCCCAATCACCTTCACAAAATATCACACCACCATACACCCCATAAACACCTTATCATATCAGAATAGCACATACAACCCATCTCTCATCCCAACATATGTTCCTCCACAAAACCCACCAGACAATATAGCATCACAATTTAAGGCACCATCTCAAGAAATGTAAGACCTTCAAATGGGAAAGACAAAGAAGCTTCATACATAGAATCTATGTCCATATCCATTTGATCAAAACATTGCAATGGTATTGTTCCCTCCTAGCTTTGAAATCTCCAAATTTGACAAATACAAAGGGAGAGGAAGTCCTGTGGACCATATCAGATAATTTAATGTCATGTGTATGGAGGTCACCTATAATGAGTCCTATTTGATGCACCTCTTCCCACGAAGTTTAACAGGGCCTGCCATGGATTGGTTTTCTCAATTTCCTCCAAGTATCAAAACTTTCCAAGAAATCATTGATAAATTCATATATCACTTCCCCTTCAATATTGACATGGAAATAAGTCTAGAAGAAATGTACACTCTTAAAAAAAACAAAGGGGAATCTTTTTCTAATTTCTTATAATGGTGGAGACAAAGAGCTAGTAAAAGTAAGTGGCTACTTCTCGATGAACAACAAGTGGACATTATCATAGAAAATATAGATCCAGATCTTTCATTCCAATTGAAAATGTAATGCATCACATCTTATGATGAGCTTGTCCTTAGAGCCCTTAACATCTAGAGAGCCCTAATCTCACAGGGAAACACACAAGTGTATAAAGACAACCACTCATCCACTAGTTTTAATGACAAACCCCACTATAGGGCCAAGAATAAGAATGTTACTAGTGATGGTGTTGTTGATGCAAAGGTGGTCTTAACTGATCCTAGACAATAAAACACCTAAACCATGAATACACAACAACCATATGCACAACCACCAAAAAATCAACCAACAATCAATGCTACAAACACTCAACGTAGACAATAGAGAACAAAAATTGATCCTAAGAGAAAATTCACTCCCTTAGGGGAACCTATGGAAGAAATTTTGAAGAGGTTGATACAGTCTAAGCTTAGCACACTCCCAGATTTCTCAAACTATCAAGAGCCACAAATCAAAACTCATAGCTATAGAGATCACATTTGTGAATTTCATCGGTACAAAGGTTTTGATAGCACACAAAATTGTTTTAGGCTCAAACATCTAATAGAGGATCTTATTGAACAAAGAGACATTGAGGTTGATCAAAAATTTGGGAATGAAAATCTAAAAATTTACACTAATCCTATGCTTGATCATGGAAAAGAAAAAGATTTTACAAAGGCGTCAACTTCAAATAATACCCAAGATACCACATTGGGACATGTTTACTCTCTTTATGAGGAATCAAATATGTATCAAGATACTATTTTAAAATAAAGTCCAAACCCATTAGTAGTGTTTAGCACTATTTTATATTGTAATGACATCAAATGCACATCAGATTGTGATATCTCTCCCACATATGACTCAATGTTTAGGCATGTTGAAGAAGTTCCAAATGAGCCAAAATATCCCTTATTGCACCCATAACCATAAAATATCCGCACAACAACAAGCATTATTTTCTCAACAGTATGCCCAACAATAATAATTGATCACACAACAACAAGGTTCCTACTATGACCCTCAATCGAACATCATTAATACGAATGCGTTAGGAACATATACATCAATACCCCAATCACCTTCACAAAATATCACACCACCATACACCCCATAAACACCTTATCATATCAGAATAGCACATACAACCCATCTCTCATCCCAACATATGTTCCTCCACAAAACCCACCAGACAATATAGCATCACAATTTAAGGCACCATCTCAAGAAATGTAAGACCTTCAAATGGGAAAGACAAAGAAGCTTCATACATAGAATCTATGTCCATATCCATTTGATCAAAACATTGCAATGGTATTGTTCCCTCCTAGCTTTGAAATCTCCAAATTTGACAAATACAAAGGGAGAGGAAGTCCTGTGGACCATATCAGATAATTTAATGTCATGTGTATGGAGGTCACCTATAATGAGTCCTATTTGATGCACCTCTTCCCACGAAGTTTAACAGGGCCTGCCATGGATTGGTTTTCTCAATTTCCTCCAAGTATCAAAACTTTCCAAGAAATCATTGATAAATTCATATATCACTTCCCCTTCAATATTGACATGGAAATAAGTCTAGAAGAAATGTACACTCTTAAAAAAAACAAAGGGGAATCTTTTTCTAATTTCTTATAATGGTGGAGACAAAGAGCTAGTAAAAGTAAGTGGCTACTTCTCGATGAACAACAAGTGGACATTATCATAGAAAATATAGATCCAGATCTTTCATTCCAATTGAAAATGTAATGCATCACATCTTATGATGAGCTTGTCCTTAGAGCCCTTAACATCTAGAGAGCCCTAATCTCACAGGGAAACACACAAGTGTATAAAGACAACCACTCATCCACTAGTTTTAATGACAAACCCCACTATAGGGCCAAGAATAAGAATGTTACTAGTGATGGTGTTGTTGATGCAAAGGTGGTCTTAACTGATCCTAGACAATAAAACACCTAAACCATGAATACACAACAACCATATGCACAACCACCAAAAAATCAACCAACAATCAATGCTACAAACACTCAACGTAGACAATAGAGAACAAAAATTGATCCTAAGAGAAAATTCACTCCCTTAGGGGAACCTATGGAAGAAATTTTGAAGAGGTTGATACAGTCTAAGCTTAGCACACTCCCAGATTTCTCAAACTATCAAGAGCCACAAATCAAAACTCATAGCTATAGAGATCACATTTGTGAATTTCATCGGTACAAAGGTTTTGATAGCACACAAAATTGTTTTAGGCTCAAACATCTAATAGAGGATCTTATTGAACAAAGAGACATTGAGGTTGATCAAAAATTTGGGAATGAAAATCTAAAAATTTACACTAATCCTATGCTTGATCATGGAAAAGAAAAAGATTTTACAAAGGCGTCAACTTCAAATAATACCCAAGATACCACATTGGGACATGTTTACTCTCTTTATGAGGAATCAAATATGTATCAAGATACTATTTTAAAATAAAGTCCAAACCCATTAGTAGTGTTTAGCACTATTTTATATTGTAATGACATCAAATGCACATCAGATTGTGATATCTCTCCCACATATGACTCAATGTTTAGGCATGTTGAAGAAGTTCCAAATGAGCCAAAATATCCCTTATTGCACCCATAACCATAAAATGTTGTGAGGATTCTTTTACAAATGATATATCATCCACCCAAGGATCATGTCAAGAGGAGGCTCTTGAGGATAATGAAAGTTATTCTAAATCGAGTCAAGATCAAGAACCCCTATCCCAAAAATTTCGCAAAGAACTAACATACATCTTTCAAAAAAATTTAAACTCCAAAGATGTCCCTGCTGTCACTCCTGAGATGTTTCTTTCAGATGGAAATATAGATGTTCTTCATCCAATACAAGAGTCTCCCACTCGATATTCCTGCACAAGAGCAAGCAACAGTCAAGATTATTGATTCTTACAATGATTGTGCATCATTGATATCTTTTGAATTAGTACCAACATCTTTTGAAACAACATCGACAAATAATGATGTCATAGAATCAAAGAAAATGGTTCAAGAGGAAGCAATAGTCGATATTTTTTATTCTTATGGTGATTGTGCATCATCAACATATTTTGAGTCAACATCAACATCTTTTGAAGCAATACCAATAGAGAACGATGTTATAGAACCAAAGTAAATAGTTCACATTCCTGAACAATATGAACCCATAGCAACATCATGTGTTCATAACAAGTCCTATTTAGTTGCAATGGATCAGAGGATACATTATCAGGGAAAAGGATTAGGTATTGATCATACCTTCACAATGGTAGGGGAAATCTTGTCTACAACAAGCATCAACATATGGGGCATGCAAAATCCTTATGATGAAAATGTTGTCAATGCTACAACTAGTTATATCATGGGTTGGAATTCACCCATAATCTCATACACAAATTGGGACCAATGTAAAAAGAAGAATTCCTATCAAAGCAAGGTGAAGATCATCAAAGAAAACATAGTAAAGCAAAAGGGACATGTCAAGTACAAATGGATACCAAAGAAAAATAAAGAAAATCATCCCTAAAAAAATCCATTAGTCAAAGAAACTATGGGGAAAAATAAAAATGAGAAAAGTTTCCATCAAAAGATTCCTCAAATACAAAAGCAGGCTTCTCAAGCAAAAAACAAAGTATATCTAGTGGTTGGTCCCAATTCCATGAAAACCTCCATCCTCACCCATCATCGCTCATCTTCCCAAGTTTGGAGAGTCAAAGGTTCCAAACTATCAACCAATCCATCTCATGTTCCTTCATGCATGACACCATACACTCCATTCACAATATCCAATTCTCGCATTGACCATGTGTTGGAAGCTACCCTTCATCATATGGATTCTTAAGGCACTTTATCATGATGTGTGCACATAGACAAGGTTAATTTTGGTATTCACAAGGTAGATCAAAGTTATTCAAGGTTACATTCAAGTGATTGTATCTTAGCAAAACAACTTATTCAAGAAGGATACCATTGACACATTATGGTAGTGGCCTCTACATCAGTTCCACCAGTTGGTTCAATATGAGCGTAAAATCATAAAAAAAATTAAAAAAATTAAAAAATCAAGAAAATAGTATAAATAAAAATCGTCGTCGAGTGAAAACCACTACGGTGGTGCTTTGGGAAAGTACTATGATGAAAACCCAACAAATAGGTTTCATGAGTAGAATTTAGCATCTATATGATCCTTCTCAGATAGAAGCATCTCATCCTTGTCACGATAAATACAACGTTCCCTCCATCCATCCAATCCAACTTTATCTAGATATTCCACTTTATCTTGATCTTGACAAAGATTCAACGTATACTTCAACTCTACTCATGGAAAAATTATGACATGCTCTTTACCATTTTATCTCGTGAAGTCCCATAGCACATATCTAGCATGCTAGAACTCTTCCAAAATCTTCACATATACATTACCTATCTTGGTTATCCATTGCATTATGAAGAATTGCTAGACACTGGGGGCAGGTTATTGCATTCTTGTTTTCAAATAACTTTTGATCCATGTCTTTTATCTCACAACGTGACATCAACATTGTGATCTAAGTATTGTTGCATCCAAATCTCATTGAAAATCCAAATGCATTCATAAAATATTATCTTATTAGAAAATCCAAAAACATTCATAAAATCTTATTTTGAAAATCCAAAAACATTTGCAAAATCCTATACAACTAAAATCCAAAAACATTTAGAAAATTGTAAAGGAAAAATCCAAAACATCCAGAAAACATCAAAACCCTAAAAAGGTCAAAAATTGTAAATAAAAAAGGTTGTATCCCTTTTCAAACTACATCATCTCTAAGCTTTACATTGATGTGTCCCCAAGACACCTTAGGTTAGTCCTTTAGTCTATCATAATAAACTAATGTCTTTCATTTTTTCATATCTTCATCTTGTAAATAGATCAAGTCAGTTGAACTACGTGGTCTTTGCGTGTATAACACAGGAAAGGCTTATCTTTGATCATCCCCCGAGGCCCCTAGGATAGGTCTTTAGGTTAGGTTCTTGGTCAAAACTCATAAATTCTTAGAAAACCCCTAAACATTTATAAAATATTTGAAAACCAAAAACATTCAAATATTCAAAAAACCCCTAAACATTCAGATATTCAAAAAATACAAAAACAATTGAAAATGGAAAACACAAAAACAATAGAAAACATTCAAAATACCTAAAAATCCTCAAAACATTCAAAAAACCCTAAACAATCTTAAAAAATCTGAAAATCCTAAACTTTCACATAAACTTTCAAAAAGATTGAAAAACAACCTCAAAACATTTCAAAATACTAAGAACATTGAAATATTCCAAAAAATCCAAAACCACCCATCCCATCTTGCTTTCACCCGAAATAAACTTTCACCCATAATAAATTGATCATCACCTTCAACCTTTGGTGAAACAAATAGAAAACAAACATAACACCTTGTCGTAAAGTGCGAACCCTAAATTGTCAAAATTTGAAGTCTAGATCATAGGTAAATACGTCAATGAAGTGTATATCAATAGCTCATCTTAGCATCATCATCCTAACATCAAAACAACCTCTGATCAATATGTCCTAGGATGTATCTTTCCTACGATGGGCATCAGTATCAAATATCACTTTAGCTAAAATTACACTAGGCAAGAGATATAAATAACATTGACTGTTTGTATTTGATCTTTTCTTATGATTTATCTTAATGACCCATTTTGAGGACCTCTTGATGATGTCTAAAAAAATGATTTATAGAGAAAGGAGTGGGGCATCGATCGCTATCTTTTGTTTGTTGTCCTTGTGGGTACTTTTGTAAAATAATCTTGGCGCATACTTGCTTAGTTGTGTGTAGGAAGGTCATTTAGGGTATGTTGTTGACTATTGTGTATGCTTTGGTCCAATATTTTCTAAGGTTCTAACTTGCATTCCAACGAGGTTTCCATGTGTTAAGGTGTGAACATGAACTATCCTATCTGTTTGCTAAGTCAAACTCCATCACACTAGATACAACGTCATCCTAGTTATTAATAGCTTGATGTATCATGTTTATGTGTTATATCAAAAAATAAGGAACAATGAAAAATCCCAATCCCAAAATGTGAGCACCTCATCATCCTACATTTTGTATTGTCTCATCACCATCTCTAATAAAGTCTCGATGGATCATGGACTTGTTGGATTTTTTGAAGTAATCATCGAAATCAACTATCATTCTTTCTTTATTGTTCTATCTTCTTTCTACGCTAACCTAATATCATGATAGTCAACAAAAAAATCATCAATGCTAGTGGAACCCTAAATTTTTATGATGGTCCCATTGGTTCCATAGTCAGATATGTGATTGATCATGGCTTGTTATCAATTGGGTTTAGGTTTTATCATTTTAATTCACATTTGAACCCTTGATCCTTTTATTGGCTTATGTTCTTGTGTTGATTGGTTGCATCAAGTAACCAATTACTTAAGTGGAATCTTAAGTTCTTCATAATCATTGTTTAATCAGCCCCAATATTTAGGTTACACATTGAGCCTAGGAGGTCCCCTTTTAAAAATAACTTATGCCCACGTGCATTTTATCAAGTTACTTAAGTTTACCGCTGGTCGATCATCGCTCATCATGTTTTCTTTTTAACTAAGCCATGCCTATCCCACGATGAGAAAATCACTATCTTTCTTACTGTGTTAGGCTCATCGCCCATCATATGTTACATTACCACCACTAGAAAGAAAACCCTGATGAGTGATGCAGTTAAGTATTTAACCCATCACTGGCCTTATCATTATCACCAATTGTCTCATGCTTTCCAAAAGGGAACCCATGATCATCAATGGGTGGAGTTTCTCCCCATCACACGAGTTCAGTGTATTGCTTGTTGATATCACTAAATGAAAAGTGAATGAGCAATGAGCGATAGGATTTGGGTCCTTGACTATGATTCTTCTATGATCAAGATCAACAACCAATATCTCATCGCTGGCTTTTTATCCATCGCCTGATGAGGTTTCAAAGTGTAATTGGAAGGAGTGATGAGCGATACTCACAAAATATGAGGTAATACACATGGCATCTCGTTAGCTCATCATCAAAGTATGTATCAAATCACCGGAAGGGCCCCATGGAGATTGTGGAATGATGTGAGTCGTTTGATAAATTTTTCACATGAGCTAATGAATCGCTCGAATTCAAACGAGAACGACCAACTAATGGAGTAATTTTCACTCATGCAAGCCTTCTTGTGCCATTAATGGTGAGCGTATAGCCAAATTCATGTAATAGGGTCTATTGTTGTATTTTCTTCTCATTCTAGAATTTGAGGAGCTAAAGAAGAGTTTGGAGTGACTGGAACTAAAACAAAGAAAAGTTGCAAAAGGGTATCCTAGGTAAGTCATCATCAAAATCCACAAATATTTCTTGTTCTTTTGCAAGAACTAGCACATTGAATTAGATTTTTTGGGTTATTTTCAAGGGAAAATTAGGGTTATTGACTTCTCTTGATTAATTGCAGTTTTCTAATTGGGATAAACACAAAAGGGTATAATTGTATTTGAATTTGAGTTTAAACTATTGAGCTTAGAATATCAATTTCAAAACCTATTTTAAATTCAAACTTGAAATCCTTACCCAAGTCAACATGAGTTAGCCTTGTGAAATATCGTCCTCAAAACCCACACCCAAGAGGAAAAACAGAGAGTCTCTTATGAACCACCCCAAACATCTGAAAGAATCAAGAAGAAAAAGGGTAAACCAAGGAGCTACATCTATTTCATGGACAAGTTTCAGCTGCCAAAAGTTAAGGCAAGTGGTAGGAAGGCCATTGGGGAAGGAGTGTTGACTACCAATTTCAAAGACCTTGTAGCTAGAATTGGTGATATGATTGTGCCAAAGTCAAGGTGGGATTTTTTCTTATATGCTTTTAGAAGAAGAGATGCCAAACATCTTGGTAGAAACATGTGGTGTTATGACTTGGGAAAGTTAGTTTTTCCTAACGTCTTTGTAGAATTTGACTTGATGATGCAACTGGATGATGGATATGATGAGGTCAACAGGGTAATAATAGATACAAATGGTAAGAATCTCTTGGAAATTAAAAGGAGTAAAGTTATAAAAGTGTTTAGAATGAACCCTGATGCAAATGAGAAGATTAACATGGAAAAATTGCAACAATAATATGCTTGACATAGGGTTGGGATTAGAAGAGGTGAGCTCCCAAAACATAGGTGTGAAAGGGGTGCAGTAATTGCACTTAAGGAAGTTGAACCATTTGATTGCGAAGAATATGTAGATTACTTCATGTTCACATACTTTATGTCATGTCAAGTGTTGGGAGTAAAATGTGTTGGAAGAATAGTGTCACCTCTGCTAATTATGATCATGGATATTCAACATAAAAATCATAATAAGTGGTTTGATTATGCTCACCAGGTTGCTGAGAAGTTGCATTTTGATTTAGTGAGATTGAAAGAAAGGAAAACCCCACTCACATTCAAAAATTATTCATTGTTGATGCATATGTTGCTATGGGGAAGAAGAAGGGTTTTCAATCAAGCTTTGAAACTAAGACAAGTTAATGAAAATAATAATGAGCTGCCCATCCAAATTTGGATGCATGTCTAGCATTTGCACCTCCTAACCTCTAACTACGTTGGATTCTGTAATGCTATAAAGCATACCATTCTGGTTTAGATGGGATTGGGGCCAACATATAGGATTTCTAGAATAATCAAGGAGGTGTTAAGGCCAAGGGATTGTGGAGATTACCCTAATTGTGAGTGCAATTGGGGAGATTGGTATTTTTATGACAACTGCATAGTCATTAGATGTTATGGGACCACTGTGGCACCACACCTCATGCAAAGAATTGTTTTGACAGATTAGCATTCATGGAAATGATGTGGAAAATGGATAATAGTGATGTAAAGAATTTTAAGGCATCTAGAAAGGATTCCATGATTGCAACAAATTTCTCTTTTGATCATTTTGTTGTCACTGTAAAAGAAGCATTTGATGTTTTTGGAATAATCGTAAAAAAATTAAGAATGGAAACAACCCCCATCAGAAAATGTGATCTAGAGGGATTCATTGATAGAGAAAATATTAAGAGGGGAATATTAGGGTATGTAACCCATACTTTCTATTAGAAAGAGGATGTGAGAAGAAACCTACCTACATTTTATGTTGTCTTGGATAGAGAGAAATTTTGGATGACGATGATTGAGATAGAGCACATGGATTTTACAAAGAATTCTTAGTATGAAAGCCCTTACAAACATATCATTGATAAGTTTAAGAAGATGGAGATACTACTTAGTGATTTAAGTGATGGTACATTTCTTGAGAAGGTTTAGCAAGCAAAATAGAGAGCCCAAAGTGCTTTACAAGAGCATCTATTGAAAACTATTGGGCAATCAGAGGAACCCATGGCACCAAAAATTTAGCAGCAACTGATTGATGTTGATGATGTGTCTGTTATGGAGCCCATTCTTGAAAATGTTGAGGAAAGACAAAATGTTGAAGGGGAGATGCAATAGCCATTGGTTGAATCAATTCTTATTGATTGAGGTATAGGGCAGGAGTTTTCATATCCCAATGTGGGATATGTAATGGAACCATTTATTCCAAATGATAGGCTAGTACCCTAGGAATATAATGAAGACTAGAACAATGATGCAAGGGTTTTGGCTTGCTCTAAGTTTCTAGAAGATGATTCTTTTGTTAAAACTAAGGATTTTAGAGAATTCATAGCTAAATAAAGAGTTGAAGAAATAAATGATAGGATATAAAAGCACAAGATGGATTCAATCCTTCACAACATGAAGAAGTCAAGAAACAAGTCGAGGAATCGATAATTCAAGAAATTGAGCAAACGAATGCCATGGAGGCGAGAAGAATCATTAAGGAGAGTGGGATGCTTGTAATTCCAGGATGTGACTTGTCTTCTATAATTTCCTTGGATGTAATCAAGAGTGACCTAGATGCCATGGTATCAGAAGAAACATTTGATGAGAAGACATTTGGTTCAGGGTTTAGCTCCAGTTTGCATGCAATAGCCATTTGGTCATTGAAACCTGATTCAAGATGATGTAGACTCAGTAAATCAATGACTGGTCTCTCAGAAGAATTGATTATAGAAAGAGCTTCAGAAATGACAACCACACAGGTTGCAAGGTTAACAATGCACTCAACTAGATTGATTTTTGATATAGTAGAGATAACACAATCAAGATACATGAATATGTTGGAGAAACATAATAAATTGGTTGAAGAGTACAATAAGGTAAGAGTCACTTTGGCCAAGGAAAATTAGAAGGCCTTACCTACATCTCCATAGTCTATAAGTTCACAACAAGATAAAGATACCTTAAAGTTGAGGATTAATGTGTTGAAGAGTGAGCTCCAAGCATCCAATTTTGAGAAGAATAATCTCCAGGAGAACATGAATAAGATTACAAAGGATATGGCTAAAGAAATTTTGGGCCACAGATTGACCAAAGCATCCCTTAAAGCAGAAGCCACATGGTTAACTTATAAAGGTATACATGAGGCATCTGAAAAGTTCCAACATGTTCAATGGGTTTTCAAGAGCACATCGAATAAATGGACTAGTAGATTAAATTTTTTAAGGGAGATTCAAACAAATGAAAGGGAAGACCCTCAAGCTCCAACAAATATTCTAGGCATAATAAGAGGAATTGAAATGATTGGTGAAGTCACAAGTTTTCATGAAAGAATTAGTGGATAGCTGCAAATTAAAATAAAAGCCTTCAAAAATATGGAAGATTAGGGAGTGCCAAAAATCCTTAATGAAGATGGAATAGTCAAAGCGTATGCATCATGGAGGGCATTCTTCAGGCATCGAAAAACTATGGGTCCACATATAGTATACATTGATGATAAGTTAGACTTATTTGTGTTGAATGGTTTAATTGATAATCTCATTAGGATTTAGATGGACATGGACATCTTTGTGAAAGAAGCCAGAGTAGTAATTGATGCCAGGTATAATTCATCTAACACAAAGGTGCAAAAAATATTGGATATCAACTGGCCCATAGAGGAAAAGTATAGGAATTGGTTGGAAAAGTATGTTGAGTAAGTCGCAGGAATGACAGGATGGATATAGAGCATGGTCAAGTATAATATAGGTCTGGACTTCGAGAATTTTTTTTTAAAGTCTATATCCTCCCAATCAGAAAAATGTACGTGGTCATCCAACCAATTCTCTTTCTTTGCTTTATGTTTTCTTATGCTCTCATATCTTGTGCTTTTGGCCAAGTGGAGTATAAATGTAACTTCCTAAACTGTAAATGTAACTTCCTAGGGGTTGAAATGAAATGAAACACCATGAAATACAGGGTGAAATGTAATGTGACCGACCAATAGCCTGAAGCTTGTATTTCTCCCTTTGTCTTATAAAAGGGAATTCAAGGCTATTGTGCAAGGGTATTTTGTCAATTTTGGTTGATCTCAAGTTAGATTATCAGAAGTGGATTGTCCATGGAATATATAAAGCATACAAGGCTATAGAAATCTTCCAAGTCTTAGGTGTTGAAGTCTTTTTTTTACAATGAACTTAAATGTTTTGCAACAATGACAACATTTGAAATCAATAATGGAAAGTTTCAAGTAGATTGTCTCCTATATACATAATTTACATGAATTAGCAATGAAATAATTAAGGATCATTTCATTGGTCTCAAATTTTCATGGTTAGGTTTTTTCTTCAATTCAAGTAGTTGATCAATTTTTTTTGATGTAATCACTGGTTCAAGAATGTTATGTTTCAAGATTATTAAGTATTTTCTATTTCGGATGTCTGAGTTGTGAATTTGCAATGAAAATACATGATAGTATATGAATGTTGGATGTTATTGTTGTTTCTTTATAGTTTATTGTGAATTTGACCCCATTACCTAAGATGAGGCACTATTCTATATGTCAAATGGAATCAAATATGTTTGATCAACTAGATCTTGTCAAAAAACAATTTATATAAACAAAATCATATTCATATTTTTAGTTTTTGTTGTAATTATCATTTGAATTTTCCATTCTCTACTCCAAGTGGTAAAGGTGTAAAGGATTTTCCCAATTCTTGTAAATTATCACCTGTCGAGCCATGAATATGAGAATGTATCTACTGAATATGTAATGTATGTGGTATCTTTATCAAAAGATGATATAAATACATTGTGGGATCACCCTCTCGAGTCTTGCAAAGCCCAAAGTGTAGGAGGAAAGCTAAATTGATTCCTATAATTTGTTTCCCAACACCTTTTAGGTTGCTAATTATTGGAATTGGAAAATCCATAGTCTTCCTTGAAGATCTAGTTGTGTGGACACGAAAAAAGTATCCCTTTTTTGCTTGCTTGATTTGGGAATAATTGATGAAAAATTGGACTTAATGAGGCCTTTATTTGGTGTTGTGAGGTTTTTTTCACATCCACATTAGGTCTTGGGCCCTTGAAAATTGAATAAAATTCATTTATTGATGTCTTGAAAAGGTGTTGTAAGGTGTTGTAACACATCTTCAGACTTTTCTAAGACCATAATATCATAATTCACCTAAATAACCTTACCAATACCTATTTCAAAGTGTTGTAAGGTCTTGTAACAAAATTTCACACTTTTATAGGCGTGTCATCTATATTTACACCTTTATGATTTAAATGGCCCCTTTATGCACGTACAAGCCTTAATTAAATTTCTTCTTCAAGAAGGACTCAATAAACATTATTTAAATTATCACAATTCCTGAAACCCATTTAAAAATTCCCAAGTGGGATAAGTCACCATTGGTGGTGAATTAGTCCCATTTGGCTCCAAAATCAAAATTAATTCAAATTTTTTTCGGGTTTTTGTTCCTTAAGACCTAAGGTCAGGCTGTGATGAGGTATTTTTAGGAATTAGGGAATAATTGCGTATAAATATAGGTTTTTCCCTCTTATTTTACCTAATTCATAACTCATCATCATTCATCCACCATTCATCATGTTATCAAGTCAATCAAGCCAAGGTTTTATCATTGCAAGTCATCAAGATAGCTTCCTAAGACATTCAAGGGTAGATTCTTCATGTTTTGCTATAGAAATTCAAGATCAAACACCATGGAAAGGTACTAACTCCATTGTTGCATGCTTCATTACATTCTTTCTTCATTTGGTTTAATTACTTAAAAAGGGGTTTGACTAAGGCAAACCCCCATGCCCTAACATTCACAATTTCTTTCTCTTTCATTGTGTGTTTGCAGATTTCCACTTTGAGGGTTTGAAGATCATGGAAGACAAGGTTGAAGACTTTTTGAAGACATATCCTTGTTGACCAAGCAAAAATATCAACTAAAAGTCACTTTCAGGCCTGAAAATCAAAGTTTATGAAGTGGACACCTATGGGAAACTAGAGTGTAGACCTAAGGCTATAGGATTTTGTCCCAAAATTCTTGAAATCTATAGGTGGAATAAGTCACCAATATTGGTAGATTAGTCCTGATTTTGGGCTTGAAAAGTGATTTTTCTATTTTGGATACCCTTATGGAAGATTCTTATTTCAAAAAAATTTCCCGAAACTGGGACTAAGTCACCCAGCTTGGCATAAGTGTCCCAGTCAACATTTTTAGTCAAAATTTTAGGATTCTAGAATCTCCCAACATCAAGTTTCAGATTTTGGGTGCACCTCTCTGATTCTATTATGTTATTTCATCATTTACTTGCATTTTTAGGCATTTATGCATATCACATTGTGTTTTCAAACAAGATGCATTTCTTAGGTTTTGCATCATTAAATCATTTCATTTTTAGATCAATGCATTATTACATCATAATTAGACATAATACATCTCATTTACATTAATCTTGAGTGTAGAAAATTACATTTTGGACCCAATCCCTTTCTCCTTTTAGGTGAAAAACCTTAGAAGGAGCTAAAGCAGTGTGGGTAATCCAACATCATTGTCCACAAGTTGGAATTTGAAAGATCCAATAGAATGGTGACTCTACTTGGGACATAAGCCTTACAATTATTAGTTCTCTAGAATGCCTTATCATATATCACTATGCTATATGGTGATATTTACTTATAGAGTCGGTCTATTTGAAGCTTCTATTAAATATTGTCCAAACATTTGTCATGTCTCCCATTAAGGTTGATGTTAAGTTTCCCATCCTTTATTTTTGAAAGGTTTATGTTCAAATTTCATTCAAGAGCATTTCACATTTGTTAAATTTTGTTTGAGTTTCCAAGGATCCGGTGAAATTTGCATAAAGCATAATAAAATTGCTACAAATTGGTCCCAAGGAATTTGGGTGGTGACTCTAAAGTCTCTGCACCAGTGTGAGCTGATGTTTAAAGATATCAAAAAGTAAAGAAGAATAATAGAAAGAATTTGACAAAGTTGACGGATGTGAAGAAAATCCAAGTACAAATGAGAGGAACTCAAGGCCATATGAAGAAGCATCTAGAGTAGAAGCTGGAAGGTGAATTTCCCAAGAACATGAACAAACGTGGGAAATGGGTGAAAGAAAAGGACACTCAAAAATGTAAGTCTACTCCTCATCCGATCCCTAAACATGATATTTTTTCTACCTCTAGTTCATAATGTGAAAATAATTTGCTAGATTTTAGTTATAGCACCTCTACTAAGAGAGGAGAGGTTTTTATGAAGTCTGTTGTAAATGAGCAACCCTCATATCCAAGCTTATGAGCCATGGAAAGGAGGGAAAGAGATAGAGTAGAAAGAGATAATGCTAGTGCTAAATGTGCTAGAGCTGAAGGAAATTTGACCTCAAATTCCCATCCTTATACTCCCATTCCTCTAGACCTGTTAACAGGAGATGATGAATATTCTCATAACACTGTTCCCAATCGAGTTGAGTTTGTAGTAGCATCGAATGTTGATTATACTTTACAAAAGGAAGAATATGTTCTTAATGATATGAAAAGTATTAGAGAAAGAGCTTCAAGATGTAATGAGAACAAAAAGAAGAGGGATGAAGAGAAAGAGAGAAGGATAAGGGAAACCATAATACAAAGGGATATGTTAAGGAGAAAGGTTGAGTAAATGGAAGAATTGGATAGGTTAGCAGCTAAAAATGTCCAAACAACTGGTCCTATTGTTCAAGAGATTGTAGCAAAGATCCCTATGATTCCCTTTGTTGATAATGTTGATGTAAGCTAACAAACTAACACTGTTGAAAATACTTCTATCCTAGTTACCCTTCCTCCCAAAAACATAGATTGTGTTCCCCACAATGTTAAAAAAGGAAAAAGACCTATGGGTGGAGTAAAGATAGATGAAGGAGGTTCATCTAAAAAGGACATATCACAAAATGAGTCTCTCACTAGTTGATAAGTTGATGAAATAAAATGAAGAGTTGGAGAAAAGAGTGAAAGAGATGGAATTGTTGGCTGTAAATGCTGAAACGAAAAGGAAACTTGGTTTCCTAGAGTCCACTATAAAAGGTCTTCTCCCTAAGACCCAAAGCTCTCAAGCCTGCACATCATCCTCAAATCCTCAAGTGAATGACACAAAATTATCCAGTAAAAATACTTGTAGTTCTACCTCACAACAAGAAAATAAAGATATAATAGTGCTCTTTGATGATCAACATGATTCCCAACCTAGAAGGTCTAAAAACAATAATGATAGAAAAAGGAATTATGATAACCAAGATGAGGAAGAAGGACCTAAAGAAATGAGGTTATTGCATACTAATAGGTACAGACAATTATGTTTTGAGAAAATTCCTAGATATCAAAATCTAGTCCTAGATAATGCAAGGAAGCATGTACCTAAGTTCACTGGAAATAATGCTCTTAGTGGTGAGGACCACCTAAAATCTTTCCAAAGTTTTGTGGAAGATTTCAAATTGTGAGATGATGATGTTTCCATGAAATACTTTATGCAATCACTAACAAAGGATGCTAGGGACTAGTATAGGAGCTTTCCTGATGCAAGCATTGACTCCAAGGACTCTTTCTATCAAATTTTCTTGGAACAATATGGAGACCAAACTGATCCTCGGTTCAGGATGAGTGATTTTAACAATATTACAAAGGGACATAACAAATTGGAAATTGAGTTCAATGCAAGGTTATAGAAGGAAATGTATAAAGTCCCTGCCTCTTTAAGACCCAATGAAAAGGCATGTCTAGTTGTATATTTCAATGCATATGACAAGATGTGCTATCTACTTAGAGATAAGAATCCACAATCCTTGAGGGAAGCATAAAAATTTCAATTAATACTAAAAACAATAGGAAAGCATCAAGTAAAGTGGGAAGAAGGGATGACCCCAGACCTCTAAAGAACCCAAAGCTCATAATGAAAAGGCAGGAAAAGTTGTAGCCCTTGATAAAAAATTAGACCAGGTTCTTAGTTTGTTGCAGAAGGCGGCCAAGAATGATAAGCCACAATTCTAGAGGAATGAAAGGCCACCAAGGCTGTAGGATTATCCTTATCATATGAATTGGCATAATGGAAATTCAATTCAAAATAATCAGAAAATCACTCAAATTCCACCTGACCCATTGCATAAAAATTCCACTAATGTTGTTGAAGACTTTCCATGGCGTGGAGTGTGTCAAATTCCTTACTCATCACAACAATGTGTTGTTGCAAGGTATGTGGAAGATACTCAAGATGATCAAGGAGAATCTAATTCTCCTCATAACCATGATGAGATGGCAAATGTATTTATGACCAAATTAGATCTTGATTGCGATGATTATTCTTCTGGTGATGATGTTGACACAAATGATGTGGATATACAAGAGTAGGGGGAAAGTGTACATCATCAACAAGTATTTTCAGATGAAGAAAGGGAGGATGATTGCACTACTTATACTCTTGAATTAGACAATGTTTCCTTGAGAAGACCTTCAAACGAGGAAATTGAAAAATATACAATTGCATTGGTTGCTCAAGTGAGGAGTAATATTCACTTGAGAAATAGGGTCATGCATGGTAATTGGGGTAGCCTGGGTAGCATGTTTATCAAGGAAAAAATGTAGAAAACAAAAGAACAAAGACAGATAACAAGAAAGAAGAGACAAAACCCAAGGAGGGCAAAGAGATGAGAATTTGAGCCAAGAAAAGAACTAAGGAAAAAATTTATGGTGAAGTTTCTCCTCAAGATGAGAAGGCCAAAGATGTCAAACCCAATGCTGAAAAGGTTCAAGGACAAGGTGAGAAGGTAATTCCTAAATAATTCATGCTCGCTTAATTGTAAGGAAAATTAGATGCAGAAACAATTATCCTAATGCCAATACCTCAGGGAAGAATGCAGATACACTTTAAAATTTACACTTATAGTTCAATTAAGATGCACTATGAAGCGGATAACAGAAACAAAGTATTTGACAATCACACATGAACACCAGATATACGTGGGAAAACCCTTATAGGAGAAAAACCCACCATACCAAGAGAAGTCACTTTGTATTACAGTAATAATGATTACATACAAGTTTTAGACTTATCTTTCTGATGTCTATTTACAATAGCATTCACCATGAAAAATATTGTACAAGAACCTTCAAGTTATAGTCTACACATAATATAAATCATTTACTAATGATACAACCACCCAACAATTCGTCGATGCAACCAACCGATCACAATCTGCAACCACAGAGTATAACCATGTTGTTCCATGTTTGTTGAGCTTCCTCACAAAACCGTCACAATGAACAATCTTCCAACTGTTTAGCTTCGGCTTCTCCTATTGGTCCATGAGATTACACATAGGATAGTCAAAATGGTCAAAAGAGTTCACACTATGTTGGCATCTCGGTGAGACACTAACAGTGTCTCGCCGATTCCACATAGTCTTCATATTGATGTCGCCAAGAGTTATCATTATCGCCAAGATGTTTCACCGAGCTTACAACATGTATCAACATCAGTTTTACTTTCAGCAAGAGTATCGCTCTCACCAAGACACCTCAATGAGCCTTCATGTGTTACACCGAAGCACCAAGCATTCAGCGAGACCTATCGCTTTCACCAAGAGATCATAGCGAGTGACCATGGGTTATACCGAAGTCATTTGTTATACCAAGCTCCAAAGAAAAGTCAGCAAGACTTAACACCTTTTCCGAGAGGTTTCTCCGAGATCTCTATTGTCACCCTGAAGCCATCAACAGTCGCCAAGACATACGCCCTTCACTAAGACTTTACTCCGAGATCTCTAAGTTACACCGAGACCAACATTTGAACCTTCATCGGTGAGACCTTTGCACATCGGTAAGACTTCTTACCGATAGACCACAAGATACACTGAAGACTATAACATGTAACATATTGTCAGAAAGAAATTTATCAATTGCTAAGAGTTCTTAGCGAACCCTTAGTGCTACCCCGATGACTCCAAGTGTGTCCCCGTCGGCGAGACCTTCCAATGTCGCTGGGACTTCTTCTCGAGTTTTGAAGTCACTCTGAAGCCACCAGTCACTATGAGTCTCTCCAAAGTCTGATTGAATGGCCAGTCAGCTAGAGGTCTCCATGCATTAAGAGATCACAGTGAACACAAAATGTCACAGCGATAGGATTGTTCGGTGAGACAGAAGTTAGGTCATAGCGACCTATACAAAACATGATGCTACCAATCTACTAGTCAGCCAAACATGATGGATGTCATACTGACTTGGCTCCAATGGAGGTTTCAGCCTATGATGTTTGAGGCACATATTTCCAAAAATCTCCCACTTGACCAAGATCACATAGGCACCTCCAGAGCACAACAAAACTTATTGAAAATCATGGGAACTAAGGCCCATTGAACTGGTACACCACCTAAAATTGTCTGTGCTCACTGGCTTTGTCAATGCATCTGCAACATTCTCCAGAGTATCAACTTTTTCCAAACTGACCTTTCCATCCTCCACCATATCTCGTACAAAGTGATACTGCACGTCAATATGTTTCGTCCTGGCATGGAAAGTTAGATTCTTTGCCAAACAAATTGCACTATGACTGTCACAGAAAATTGTTATTTCTCCTACATCAAAACCAATGTTAGAACACAAATGTTTCAACCAAATTGCTTCTTTACAAGCATGAGTAGCTGCCATGTATTTAGCCTTTGTAGTGGAAAAAGCGAATACAGCCTGCCGCTTGCTCATCCAACTCACTACAACATTATTCATCATGAAAATGTATCCATTGGTGGACCTCCTACTGTCAATGTCCCCTGCCCAAGTAGAATCCACATAGCCTCAAATACTAAGAGTCCTCTGTGATTCAACCAAGTTCCCATGGTAACACAAAGCAAAATCTGAAGTGCCCTTCAAATATTTGAAAACTCTCTTTACAATATCCCAATGTGTTCTTCCTAGATTAGCCATAAACCAACTAAGAACCCCTACTGCTTGGGCAATGTCTAGCCTTGTATAAACCATCATATACATGAGACTTCCAACTGCACTAGCATAGGGTACACTGGTCATGTCCTCCATCTCAGTAGGAGATTTTGGACAGTCCTCAACAAATAGCTTCCTTCCTTGCAAGACTAGAACCATTAGTTGTTTGCAATCATTCATACAAAATCTCTCAAGAACAGTCTTGACATACTTACTCTGACTGAGCCAAAGCTTTCTATTCTTCATGTCCCTAGTTATCTCCATCCACAGAATATACCTTACTGCACCAAGATCCTTCATTTCGAACTTAGCAGACAACTAAGACTTATGATTAGAAATCATTAGCTTACTATTTCCTATGAACAACATATCATCAACATAAAGAGCAATAATAAGCACTCAATCACTTTTAGCTTTATAATATACACAGTGATTAGATTTTGATCTCACAAATCCCAAAGATAATACAAAAGTATCAAATTTCTGGTACCACATTCTAGGTGACTGCTTTAACCCATACATAGACTTCTTTAATTTGCATACCAGTTTTTCTTTATTTTTTTCAACAAAGTGCTCAGGCTGGGACATATAGATTTCTTCTTTAAGATCACCATGAAGAAATGATGTCTTCACATCCATCTGTTCAACCTCTAAGTCATATGTTGCTCCAAGTGACAGCAAAAATCTAATGGATGTCAGCTTAAAGCTACAGGAGAAAATATTTCCCCATAATCAATTCCCTCAACCTAGGAATAACCCTTTGCAACCAATCTTGGGTTGTACTTTTCTACACTACCATCCAAACCAATCTTTTTCTTAAATACCCATTTGTAGCCCACAGGTTTTTTTCCTTTAGGAAAGGGCACCAAGCTCCAAGTTTCATTCTTTTCTAATGATGCCATCTCTTCTTCCATGGCTTCCAACCAAGAGTCTGAGTCAGACATTTTAAATGCCTCTTTTATAGTCCTAGGCTCATCAGTGCTAGAAATTAAAGCATAGCATAGGCACAAGTAGAATCAATCAATGAGAACCCATATCTATCTGGTTGTTTCCTTTCTCGGGTTGACCTCCTCACTGGCTTAGGCTGAGGTTGTTCTTCTTCTTCTGAACTTTCAGAACTGCTTGAGCTCTCCTCAGTTTCAGGTTCATTTTGAATTTTCAATTCCTTTTTCTCTGGTGTAGGAGGAATTACAGCTACATCCTTATTGTTTTTTGAATTTGTCTCTGACTGTAGATCCAAGGTGGAAGGTTTCAGCTCATGAAATATTAAACTTCTGTTGTATACAACCTTCTTTGTATCAAGATTCCAAAGCTTGTATCCTTTTATGCTAGCACTATAGCCAATAAAAATACATTTGACAACCTTGTTCTCCAATTTAGATCTTTTCACATCTGGCACATATGCATATGCCTCATAGCCAAAAAAATGAATATGTCTAAGAGAGGGCTTCTTACAGACCACACTTCCAAAGGTGTTTTCTCAACAAGAGCAGAATTTGGAGAATGATTAATTAAATAACATGCAGTAGATATAGCCTCAGCCCAGAACTTCTCCTCCAAGCCAACACTACTCAGCATACTTCGTGAACTCTCCATCACTGTCCTATTGAACCTTTCTACAACTCCATTCTTTTGTGGAGTATAAGGATTAGTCTTGTGTTTTTTAATCACATGGTCTTTGCAATATCTTTCAAATTCATCAAAACATAATTCATCGCCATTATCAGTCCTTAAGAATTTTATTTTTCTACCAGTCTAATTTTCAACAAGATTTTTAAATTCTTTAAACCGACTGAATACTTCTGATTTACTTTTCAGAAAATATACAAATGCTCTTCTTGAATAATCATCAATGAATGATATGTAATATCTTGACTTAGACAAAGAAGGAACATCCACCAGACCAAATACATCAGAATGAATATAATCTAGCAAACCAGAAGATTTATGAGGACTGGAATAAAAAGAAACATGGTGTTGCTTTCCATATATACAGTGTTCATAGAATTCAAATTCAAGATTACAATCTTCAAGCCCCTCAACCAATTTTTTATTCTTCAAGGTTTTTAAACCTTTTTCTCCTATGTGTCCTAGCCTATGATGTCATAGCATAGTCTTCTCTACTGGAAGTTTTACTTCCATAGAGTTTACATAATTAGGGATTTTTCCCTCCTTACCTCCAGAAGTATCCTTCTATGACTTTACAGAGACACTATTACATTGAACAACCTGTGCATCCAGCTTGTACAGGGTACCAATTCGATCACCTCTAACCAGCACCATAGAACCTCTAGTCATCTTGCAGCCATTTCCAGAGAACGTGACTTGTACTCCAATATCATTTAACTTACTGACAAATAGTAGATTTCAAGCCAGACCTGGTATGTGCATAACATCATTAATTCCCTTCACTCTGCCATCAGGGAATTGAATTCTAACTCTTCCACGGCCAACAATTTCCAAAGTTGAATCACTCACCAAGTACACCTTTCCACCATCGTATTCTTCATACTTTATGAACTAATATCTATGAGATGTCATGTGAAAAGATGCACTAGAATCAATCAGCCAGACATCATTTGATGTCTGTCTAGCCAAGGTAGCAATGAAGGAATCTGAATCAGCCTGAGAAGAATCATTATCGAAAAAGTTCTTCTTCTTTTTCTTTTTCTCCTCTTTGCAATCCTTTCGAACATGACCAGTTTTCCCATAGTTCCAGCACTTCACCTTGGACTTCTTTCCAAGAGACTTTGATCTCCCCTCTTATTTTGATTTCAATTTCTTGTCCTTCTTCTTGCCTTTCTCTTTCGGTCTTCCTCTGACAGAAAGAGATTCCTTCGTCATCTTAGAAGATTTCCTTCTCATCTCTTCTGATAGCAAAGAACCAACAACATATTCCATCTTGAAATTCGATGTTGTACTACCATTAGCCATCACCAGATGATCCCAAGAGTCTAGAAAAGAACACAGTAGAAGCATACAGTGATCCTCTTCTTCATTCTTCACACCAACAAATGTCAATTGAGCAATCAACATATTAAATGCATTCAAATGATCAGCTATGGACCCTCCTTCCTACATTCTCAAAGAATACAACTTCTTCCTCAAGAAGAGTTTATTCACCAAAGATTTCCCCTGATAAATAGACGCCAGTCTCTGCCACAAAGAAGAGGCAGTCATCTCCTCATGCACATTCAGAAGAACTGAGTCTGCCAAACAGAGGCTTATAAGCCCTTTAGAATTCCTATCTGCAAGGTCCCAATCCTCTTGCTTCGTGCCTGTAGGTTTAGTTCAAGACACAACAATCCACAGATCATGATCAACTAGAAGATCCTCCATCTTGAGTTTCCACAACTCAAAGTTACTGCCATTGAATTTATCTATTTCAATCTTTCTAGACATGCTAGCCATCTCAACCTGTAATTAGAAATAACAAACTCTACAGGACTCCCATTGAACATAATTCACACAAAAAACCCAACATACCCACAAGGATAACACAACTGGCCAGGCTCTGATACCACTTGTAAGGAAAATTAGATGTGGAAACAATTCTCCTAACGTTAATACCTCAAGGAAGAATGCAGATACACTTTAAAATTTACACTTACAGTTCAATTAAGATGCACTATGAAGCAGATAACAGAAAAAAAGTATTTGAAAATCACACATGAACACCAGATATATGTGGAAAAACCCTTACAAGAGAAAAACCCACCACACAAAGAGAAGTCACTTTGTATTACAGTAATAATGATTACATACATGTTGTAGACTTATCTTTCTAGTGTCTATTTACAACATCATTCACCATGAACAATCTTGTACATGAACCTTCAAGTTATAGTCTACACAGAATAGAAATCATTTACTGATCATACAACCACCCAACAATCCATCGATGCAACCAACCAATCACAATCTGCAACCACAGAGTATAACCATGTTGTTCCATGTCCATCAAGCTTCGTCATAGAACCGTCACAATGAACAATCTTCTAACTGTTCAGATTCGACTTCTCCTATTGGTCCACGAGATTACACATAGGATAGTCAAAACAGTCAAAAGAGTTCCCACTGTGTTGGCATCTCGGTGAGACACTAGTAGTGTCTTGCTGATGCCACATAGTCTTCATATCGATGTCACCAAGAGTTATTGTTATCGCCAAGATGTTTCACGAAGCTTACAACATGTATCGGCTTCAGTTTTCCTTTCGGAAAGAGTATCGCTCTCACCAAGACATCTCAATGAGCCTTCATGTGTTACACTGAAGTACCAAGCATTCAGCAAGACCTATCATTTTTGCTAGGAGATCATAGCAAGTCACCACGGGTTATACCAAAGTCATTTGTTATAACGAGCTCCAAAGAACAGTTGGCAAGACTTAACACCATCGAGATCTCTATTGTCACCCCAAAGCCATCAATAGTCGCCAAGACATACGCCCTTCACTAAGACTTTACTCTGAGATCTCTAAGTTACACCGAGACCAAAATTTGAACCTCTTTCGGTGAGACCTTTGCACATCAGTAAGAATTCTTACTGATAGACCACAAGATATGCCGAAGACTATAACATGTAACATACTGTCGGCAAGAAATTTATCAATTACTAAGAGTTCTTAGCGAACCCTTAGTGCTACCCCGATGACTCCAAGTGTGTCCCCATCAGCGAGACCTTCCAATGTCATTGGGACTTCATCCAGAGTGTTGAAGTTACTCTGAAGCCACCAGTCACTATGAGTCTCCCCGAAGCCCGATTGAATGGCCTGTCGGCCAAAGGTTTCCACACATTAAGAGATCATAGCGAACACAAAATGTCACAGCGATAGGATCATTCAGTGAGATAGAAGCTAGGTCACAGTGACCTATACAAAACATGATGCTACCAATCTGCTAGTCGGCCAGACATGATGGATGTCATATCGACTTGGCTCCAATGGAGGTTTCAGCCTGTGATGTTTGAGGCACAAATTTCCAACATTAATTACCAAATTATTCCCCTATAGATATGTTCTAAGTATTGTCTCAAGTTAAATTCACTGTCCCACTACTAGAAATGATGAGAATGGATGAGCATAAAGATAAAACTATTGGTCTTATCAATAATATTGCTACAAGTGGGAAGGATAAAGTGGTGGTTGATCAACCAGAATCAAGCAGAGGTCAAGAGAAAAATATTGAGGCTAAAGTAGTGATCAATGAGAATCTTGAAATATATCTAGGTTCCACCATTACTGCCAATCCAAGCCAAGTCAATCCATTTTTTCTAAGCTTGATCATTGATGGTAAGTTGCTTAGAATCTACATGATAGACTTAGGGGCTTGAAAAAATTTAATTCCAATAAAATTCATGAAAGAAATGGGCTTAAAAGTTGATAGCACATATGGGAAGTGCTATTCCATGGACTCAAGGGAAGTGCCTATGATAGGGATAATAATTAAAGTTCCATATAAGTTAGCAGCTTTCCCTAAAATGGAGTTGTTTATGAGTGTCACAGTGGTGGACATTCCACCAACTTATGGGATGTTATTGTCAAGACACTGGAGTGCTTCCATGGGTGGGAGTATTCAGTGTGACCTATCATTTGTAACCTTTTCAATTGAGAAAAAAGGATGTTAAGATTGCAAGAGAACCAAGGGTCTGCCAGATGATTGAACATGCTAAGGATCTTGAAGAGACAATAATAATTAACTTTGTAGACACAAGTTTAGAAACTTTTCAAGTGGAATTATTGAAACAAGAAGAAGAAGAATTTAATCCTATACCAATTAATAATGAGGTCATGGATGCACTGCCTAAAGATGCTCTCTATACTATGTACTTTGATGGATCCTATTTAAAGGAAGGCTCGGGTGCAGGGATTATTCTTATCTCTCCACAAGGTGAAACCTTCAAGTACTCCTTGTTACAATTTTCTTGTACAAATAATGTTGCTGAGTATGAGGCTCTTTTGCTTGGGTTGAAATTAGCTTCCAAACATGGTATTAAGTTGTTAAAAGTACTTGGGGATTCTGAGTTGGTAGTATTCTAGATTAGGTCTAGATTTGTTACTAAAGATAAAAGGCTTAGGCAATATAGGAATGAAATTTGGGATACTATTGAGGCCTTTGATGCCTTTGGTATAGATTGGATAGAAAGGACAAAAAATGTTAGGGCAGACTTATTAGCTAATATTGTTGTCAGATTAGATGATGTTACCTTTGATGGTGTCTCACGAATAGAAGTACAAACTTGGCCAATAGTACCTAACAACATTTTCAATTGGAAAGTGTTTGATGATGACAATGACATTTTGAGATTCCTGCACTGCATTGACCAACATGAAGGCCGAGAGATTGAATTTGGGTCATTCATAGTTGAGGTTGACGGGAAAGAGATGTTATTTGGGAATGAGAATTCAATTAAAGACAAATAAGATTCCCAAAGGACCAGTTGCATTGAAGAGGGTCTTTGATGGCCTTGAAAATTCAAATGTTAAGAAAGCATCTTTCCATAAGGATGATTTAGAGGAGATCAATCTTGGAACTGAGAATTCCCAAAAGTTGGTGTACATAAGAAAGAAGATAAAGCCATATGTCAGAACAATGCTGATTTCTCTCTTTAGGAAGTATAGATATGTGTTTGCATGGTCGTACGGTGATCTGAAGGGTTATAGGGAGGACCTATTTCAACATGAGATATCGCTAAATCCTGGTGCAAAGCCTTTTAGGTAGAAATAGAGGCCAATCAACTATACCTTGCAACCAAAAATGCAAGAAGAGCTTACTAAGCTAAGAGATGCAAGGATTATAAAGCCTATCAAACACTCATCATGGGTCTCAAATTTAGTTCTAGTCAAAAATAAAAATGGAGACCTGAGGTTATGTGTAGACTTTAGAAATTTGAATGTGGAATCTCTGAAAGATAATTACCCTCTTCCTAACGAGGAAATATTGCAAAAAGTGACTGGATGTGAGTTGCTCTCAATGATGGATGGGTTTTTAGGGTATAACCAAGTCATGGTGAAGGAATTAGAACAATATAAAACTACATTTATGATGCCATGGGGACATATGTATATGTAAGGATGCAATTTTTCTTGATTAATGTTTGTGCCACCTTTTAGAGATTCATGGATGCGGCTTTTGCTGATTTCATTATTTTTTTTCTTGCCATTTTTTAAGATGATCTTACTACCCATAGTAAGAAGGAGGAATATCACTGCTCACACCTAGAAAAAATATTTATTAGAGTCTTGGAATATGGGATTTATTTAAATCCCAAGAAGTTTCAATTTGCAGTTAAAGAAATGAAATTTTTGGGTCACATTATGTCAAAATATGGGGTTAGGATTGATCCAGAACATGTAGCAACAATTGATAAGATCCCATAGCTAAAGAATGCCAAAGGAATTCAATCCTTCTTCGGTCATATTAATTTGCTAAGGAGGTTTTTAAAAAATTTTGTAAAAATTTCTAGGCCAATATCAAAGATGTTAACGGGCGAGAAGGTGATATGGTCAAAAGAACTGTCAAAAGCTTTCCAAGCTATCAAAATAGACATCAAGGAGGCACTTTTCCTTAAGTCACCTGACTATTCACAACCTTTTGAATTATTTACATTTGCATCATTTCACACTGGGGTGATCTTATAGAAAATTGATGAAGGATATGAGCAACCCATTGCTTTCTTTAGCATGTCACTACAATTAGCTGAATTGAAATATGATTTGATAAAAAAAAAAGCTTATGCTTTGGTAAAAGTAGTGAAAATTTTCAGGTCTTACCTCATGGGAGCTAAGGTAGTAGCATATGTTGCAAGTGTAGTTGTTAAGGAAATATTCACCCAACAAGAGGATATAGGGAGGAGATGCGGGTGGATTAACAAAATCCAAGAATTTGACATAGATATCCAAATCACCAAACAGGTTTGAGGTCAAGGTCTTTGTAATGAGCCAACCAATTTTTTTCCAAATTTTTCAATGAGCAACTCAATTACAATAGTCACCCGTTAAGGTTATCCCAAAACCAAACTTTACTAGAAAGTAACTCTATGCCAAGAATGCACACTCAAACTTAGGATGAGAATGGTGTTGTCATATGGCATTGAGGGTCATTAGAAGCAACTGAAAGTAATGCAATGCTAAAGAAAACTCAACACCAAGAATGTGCTCTCCAAACTTGAGGTGGGTAAGGTGCTACCATATGGTGGAGGATCTATTGAGAGAATGCAATGCTGAAAGTAACTCAACACCAAGAATGTGAGCTCAATACCTGAGATGGGTAAGGCACTACCATATGGCAGAGGATCTATTGAGAGAATGCAATGTTGAAAGTAACTCGACACCAAGAATGTGCACTCAAGACCTGAGATGGGTGTGGTGCTATCATATGGTGTTGAGGATCTAAATGTAGTACAATGAAGACTGAGCAAATGCTAGTCTCTTCCAAAAACTTGGGGAAATATGAAATTGCAAGAATTAAAATGGTTGAATAGTACTACTATAACAGTGTTAAAATATGAGTTTCTCCTGCAAATATCATTGTATTTGAAATGTCTCAATGCTGCAATGAAGTTTTATATCTCTCCTATCATCAAATGACTCAATCCACACTAAACCCAACCCAAAAGGAAAACTTCTACAATCTGATTTTGACAGACTAGCAACTGAAAATGCATAAACCAACAACTAGACAACTCGCTAAAATGCTCATAACTCTCTCATCACTACTGTGAATGACATGAGACCAAGTGCAATGAACTCCTAGGAAGATGGTGACCAATTTATGACCAAGAAATAGTTGCAAAAACTAATTAATAAATTATCTAAACATTTCCCATGCATGATGAAGTAGAATGGCCTCAAGAGGGGAAACATTTGCAAAATAAAATCCAAATCTGCATATTAAAATCTGAAACTCACCAAAAGGGGGTGCCCAAGGATGACAATGACAAATGAAAACTACCTAGAACAATATAAAATTTATTCTATGACTTATGAATAAAAACTACTTTCAGCTGTGCATAACCAACAACTTCAAAAGGCTCAAAAACTTCAGAAAACTCCATCTCAAGCGCTCAATCTCTTCTCAAGAGTCAAGAACAGAAATAATCTTAACTATTTTCTATCTTTCAAGCAAGAAGATAAGCCAAGCTAGGAGGTGTGCATTCCTCAAAGCAACTCACTTACCATTTCGACAAAATAAAAATATATTTCTTCATGGATGAAGAATGAAGGAGCAAGATCCTCATTATATAGATTTGTTGAGAATATCTAGAAGCTTCTAGAAGGTATGCTCAGTCCAAGAGAATCTAGACCTTTGAATTGAATTCAAACTCCTTCAAATGGTGCCCATTTCAATAATGAAATAATTCTTTTAATAACATAAAACTCTCCTCCAAGGTAGGCGTCCACTTTATAAGAGCTTTGAACTTTATTAAAATTGTAATGTTCCTCCAAGAAGGCATCCCAAGTATTTAAGGAAATACTTTATAAAATATTACTCGTCCAAACCTAGGTGTCCCACATAAGCATTAAATATGATTTTATCATTTTTCAATTATCCAAGCCTTGGCCAAATAAAATATTTAAATATTTTACTTCCTCCAAAGGACGCCATCTCAAACTCCAATTTTACCAAAAATAGCTCCAAGGATGCTAGAAAGACCAACTACCCAATCTGACCTGCCAGAAATGGCCATTGCTCTAGACTGTTGAATTGTTGCTAAAAATAGCACTACTAAAAATAGAACTTACTAAAAATAGCATACTACTAAAAATAGTAAGTTTTTCCAAACTCATTTTGAGCACAAACTAATCAGCCGCCATAACTTACTAAAATAGCAAGTTCAGAAAAGTCCAATGTTCTAGATGCATGTCCCATCATTGCGAAACACTCTGAAAACCCATAAGGAATCTAGAATCCAAACTGGAAAACTCCAACATGCAAGCCTCCAAAAGTAGCTGAGAATGCAATTCAATAACCTATCATGCATTTTACCTCATCATGAAGCTCTCCAAAAACCTAGAAAGCTTCACCAAACATGTGTTAGAAACTCTCTCATGCAAGACCCCAAAACCTCCTCAGAAGTGGAAACCCTAATTTTCAGCTTAGCCTACGAGTTTCTCAAAATAGGATAAATTTAAATGAATAGTGTAGGGCTAAATTGGGGACATTACATTCTGCCCTTCCCAAAATTGCTTGTCCTCAAGCAATACCACCACAACTCCAAAAAAACATAAAAATTGATCCAAGATTTGTTGGTGGCTTCTTATGTCTAGACAAGAGGGCAAAGGGATTTTCCATTGGTTTGGGTTGTACCATGGAGCAGATGATTTAGTTTGGGACCTATTTTTCTTGGGGTTCATGCATGCTTGAACACTTGTATCACAATTTTCAATAGGTGGTATACCTTAGGGGAGCCAGTCTATCCATAGGGGTTACATTGCTCTAGGTCTGGGCCTAGGAGCATATTGCAGTGACACAACTAGAGACAGATAGATTTTGACCATTTGGGAGGCCTTATATCTATGGTTATGCAGGTGCATTTTTCTAGCATAAGCTAGGAAAACTAGAGTATTGGCACTGAGTACTAGATGATTTGGATTCAGCTACCTGGAGACCATATGTAGACCATGAGTAGTGGGTCAAGGATTATCTGGAGATGCCTGTTGTTATGACATCGAGGTATCTTATCAGACGAACACACTATATCATCAAGAGATTCCTATTGCGGAGGGTTTTCAGGTAGTATGGCAGAGTGCAAGAGATGCCTCAAGGTTCAGCCATGTATACGTGAAGATAGCAGGATGCAACTGAGTGGGAACCCTCACTATCCTATGATGTTGCATGCGAGGATTTTGTTCATTTATTTTTGGTGATGTGGGATTATCATCCGAATATTGTTGAGGGTTATATGAGTGAGGACTACTCACAACATTTTGTGGAGCATCCATTTTTGAGGATTTCACGACTTGATGAGCTTGTGCCAGCATTAGAGGATGATGATGACAGGCCACCCAAATGGAGATGAGGGATAGGTGGTGGAGATGATGGTGGTGATGATGATGATGAAGGAGATGACATGGATGATGATAGTGGTGGAGGAGATGGAGGAGGTGGTGCCCACCTTGTGTTTGATGTTAGAGTGCCTCACAGGAGGAAATCGTTAGTGGCAACAACATGACAACATGTTCAGATATGACTACCCTCGCAATAGTAGCAGTCTCAGATCACTGCCCTACATGCCCAGGTTCAGACTTTTTAGGGGCAGTTGACACAAGTACAGGGTCAGTTACAAGCACAAACCTAGTTGCTAGCACATGTATAGTCACAACTCCTATAGGCTCAAGGGCAGATACATACATTGACAGTTGAGATGGATGCTACTCAATAGTATCTGGCATAGGTACAGGGCTAGGGCCAAGTATAGGGACAGGGCCAGGTTGTCGTATTGACTATAGAGACAGATGAACTAAGACAACAGGTAGATCAGGAAAATTTTATCACCGATAGGTTGCAACAGGCTGTTACAACTGCTAGGACTTCAAATTATTTCAGGGAGATACATTGCACCTCTCAAGAGGCCCAATTTTATGGAGATTGATATAATGAGTTGGTTCCTCCCGAGCGGCAGGCAATCTTTACACAATCCCGATCTGACAGATCACAATCTCAGACAGTGAGCTTGGGCATTACACAACCACTACCCAGGGATCAGAGAGATCCAAGTGTAGGTCTGTCAGGTACAGCAAGGGGTACAAGTCCAGGGATGCCAACACCATCTAGGGGGAGTACCACATAGTGCTTTGATACTCGATATTTGTTCATGATATGTATACACTGATACTTGATGATTCTACCAACATTTTGATGATGTATTTTTGTACATTCAAATATCCTTGTACACTTGACATATTTTGAGATGTATATGTGCAACGATGATGATGATTGTCCTATGTGTTATGTGCATTGATTTATGATGGATGCATTTAATTTATTGTTATGCATGCCATGTGATGCTTTATGATGATGATATTATGTGTTATGGATGCCACATGTATTATGATCTTATGATGTTCAATGAAAATGTCTATATTCTTTTATTCTTGGATTTATTCTAATGTAGCTATGTATGAGGTGATGGATGGATAATGATGTTAATTCAAAAGTGGATGATTATAATGATGGATAATTCTATGTGTTCCTATGGATATATGGTATGGATGGTAATCTATGTTTTTTGTTTTTTTTTATGCTAATAGAGTATGTGTAGGATCATGATGGGCCAAAAAGTGGCAATATGATGGGTATGTGGCTGACGACTATTTTTTACCAAAAATTGATGAGACGAAAAGGGTTTTTAAAGGAGATTCTTAGCTTTCCACCAATATAAATTATGCTTTACTTTGAATTTAATAAGTAATTATTATTCATTTTCTATTAAAATTACGACTAAAGTCTTGATTGATAGGCTGATTGAAAAACATTTATAGCTTTCAAATGGTATCACATTTTTTGAATAAAAAACATGTGTCACATTCTATGCTTCACATACTATAGGATTAAAAAAAGAAAAAAATAATTTCATGAAGTTTTGACCAAGTTAAGGTGGTCAGACATAAGAGTTTTTATCTTTTTTAAAACTTTGTAATAAAAAATTCATAATTAATTATTTACTTCGAAAAAAATTACAAAAAATATGCATCACATCAGGGCATGAGTCCTCTACTTATATCTAAAATCTTATAAAAAAATATTATCATTTTATTGTGGTTAGGGTGGTCAGACAGACACCTACTTCTTATTTTTTCCTTGAAATTTAAGTACCACCGCATTGAAATTTCAAATTTTCACCAAATAGATTTTTTGGTTTTAAACAAATCTAGTAGTTTAGAAACTACATTCAATTTTCTAAATATTCTATTCTTACATATTTTTGAAATAATATAGATAACTTATTCAAATTTTTACGTCAATTTTCCTAACTCTGATTTTTTCTAAATTTTTTGCCACTTAAGGGCTTGTTTTTTCCATGATGATCCTGCACATACACAATATATGATTGTATGTATGAAGTGAGTCGATGAAAATTTACATATATTGGAACCTAAGATGTATGACTAAATGTATATGGATGGAAATGATATGATCAAATGCATTTTTTTTTTAAATTCCACAATACAAATATATGATCTAATGACTAAATGAATGCATAGATGATGTGACATGGTAATGAAAATATATGATCTAATGACTCAATGAATGTTTAGATGATGTTACAATGCTATGAATGATGTCCTAATGCCCACGCCTCTATATGATCTTTTTGGTAATGTCAAGTGTACTCAATTTTTTAATGATAAGAGTAACACCTACCTTGGAGAAATTTATAATAAACACCAATACAACATCTAGTATGAATGCAACCTAGACATGCAATCCTATCAATGAAATGTTGTCATCCAGTAATTTATTATCCTTTTTATCATCATTGAGCTTTTAAAATGTTGAAAGTGAGTACAAACATTAATGGTATAATTAAACCACAATGACCTAAGTACTACTTACATGACATTTGATATTGCAAGTTAACACAAGCATCTGGGTATAATTAGACGAAGATGACCTAATCATTTCTTAAGTAAACAGACAAGAGTTAATCACTTTCCTATGAAAACCTAGAATGTCATTAGTGATACTTTGTAGAGCACATCTCATGATGATTCACATAATAATAATGATCACCTCATAGACAACAGACAAAGAAAATCATTCTCGATCATACCTTTCCTAGTTCTTTGACATCCTTGAATTACTCCTGAGAAATGATAATAATAATCATAATGCAAATAATTTGAACAATTGTGTGAAAGTGATTAAACCGTGATTCAGAAGAGCATCATCCTTTTGATTTGATTTTATGTTGTTTTTGGGATTTTTTCAATTTTTCAATTTTTGTGTGTTTTCTAGGATTTTGACCAAGAATCTAACCTAAAGAACTATCCCAGGGGTCTTGGGGGCTGATTAAATATTAATCTTGCCTATGTTATATATGCAGAGACCACATAGTTTGACAAGACGACTATGTTTTTGACCTTTTTTTACTGACCTTTTAACCTTTTTTTGGATTTTCTGACATGATATAGATGTTTGATGCATTTTTTATGGAGATTGATGTTTAATGTTTAATTGCACTATGATCAGCATTTGTTACGTTTGTCTTCCTATTGTTTATCTGTTGGTTCAAGCTCAAAGTTCATTGCCCCCAGTGAGTTTGGGATTTTTCCACAAGTGGATACAAAGCAATTAACTATGGGTATGTACAATGGTCAAGTAGCCAAGGTGAGACACAACCAGCATAGCAGAGTATGTACATGAGGCTCAAATGAAGGATGTGGAAAATGACAGCGAAGAGGCAACAGTCAATACATGTTCCTATAGAGGAAGAAGCCAACCTATCACAAATAGCGCTTGTTTCTAGGTTTTCACTACTTGTTTTTATTGTACTTTTTCAGATTTTATGATTTTTAAATTGTATTTTCTCTTTTTTCTCTTTTTTTTGTATTTTTCTCTTTTTTTGATTTTTTTTGTATTTTTCTCTTTTTCTTTTTTTTTGTATTTTCTCTTTTTCTGATTTTTTTTGTTGTTACGAAGATGCCTGTTTGCCAGGTTTTCACCAGGGTAACTATTTTTTGGGACATTTTCTGATATTTTTTATTTTTTTCAAGACTTTTACAGATGCAATGGATGAATCATGTGTAGAATTTCTTGAGGTGGAGACTATTCATGGGTTTTTCAAATAGGCCCCCTTCTAGCGTGGATAGCTGATATGCTCCTGAACCATAGATGAACACAATGACAAAAGGCCCCAACCAATTTGGTTCAAACTTTCCTTTCTTCTCTTTGTCCTACTGATTGTGTGGGTTCTCCTTCAACACTAAATCACCAACTTGAAATGTCTTGGGTTTGACTTTATGATTGTAACTCCTAGGCATCCATTGTTGGTAGGCTTTCAAGTGATTCACTACATCTTGGCGCCACTCATCTAATAGTTCTAGTTCTTGCAACCTTGATACCTGGTAATCTTCATAAGCGATGATACCTTTTAATGAAACCCAGAGTGATGGTAATTCAACCTCAATAGGTACAATGGCCTCAGAGCCATATACTAGAGCATATGGTGTGGATCTTGTTGGTGTGTGAATTGTGGTGTAGTATGCCCAAAGAGCGAGGTTTAATTGAATGTGTCGATCACGTCCTGTGTCATTGATTGTTTTCTTCAAGATTTTCATAATAGTTTTTTTGGAGGCCTCTGCTTGACCATTTCCTTGAGGATAATATGGTGTAGAGAAGGGATGTTGAATGTTGAACTTCTCACACAATTCTTGCATGTCTTGATTTTTGAACAATCTCCCATTTTCAGTGACAATGGATTGGGGGATAACGTATCGATAGATGATGTAATTGAGGATGAATGATGTAATTTTTTTTCCTATGATGGTGATTAGAGGAACAAATTCAATCCACTTTGTGAAGTATTTTGTAGTTGTGATGATAAATTTGTGTCCATTTGATGAAGATGGATGAATTTTACCAACAAGATCTAGTCCCCATTAAAAAAAGGGCCATGTGGATGTAAAAAGTTGGAGTTCCTACGTTGGTGCATGAATGAGATTGTTGTGAATCTAATTTTTTTGACATTTCTTCACAAACTGAAAAGACTCTTTTTCCATAGTTGGCCAATAATATCCTAAACGAAGGAGTTTCTTGGCTAAAGTTAGGCCACTTGAATGTGTTCCGAAAAAACCCTCATGAACTTCTTGTAAAGCCATTTCAGACTCATCGTGTTCTAGACATCATAGGAGAGTTTTGTCAAAACCTTGTCAGTGTAGTACATCCGCAATAAGAGTATGTTAGGCGGCTCATTGAATGAAATTACATCTTTGGTTTCATGACAAGTCAGGTGGAAGGATGTTGTCTTTTAAGTAGGTATAAATTTCACCATAGATTGGGGCATTGGTATTAGATAAGTGACAGATAACATGGGATTCGTTATCGTCCTAGGCAGGGGAAAATAGTTGTTCCACCAAGAACTCATAACAACTTCTCTTCTCTGGAATGTGTAACAAGGAAGCAATAGTAGCCATGGCATCAAAAAATTTATTGTCCACTCTTGAAATCTGTTCAAATTTGATATCCACAAAATATTTCTTGAAATCATCCAACATTATTTTGTAGGGAATCAATTTTTCATCCCTTGTTTGATAATCATCATTAACTTGGTTAATGACCAACTGAGAATCTCCATATACTTGCAATTCTAGGACCTTCTATTCTACGATTGTTTTAATGCCAATGATTAATGCTTCATGCTTTTCCATGTTGTTGGTACAAGGGAACATCAGTCTGTATGATTCTGGTATGGTATGTCCTTAAGGAGTGACAAATAGGATTTTGGCTCCTAATCCATGCTAGGTATGTGATCCATCTTTTGGAACTATAAAATTATGAATAATCTCACAAGTTTTTCATGCCCCTGAGTTTCCAAAATAATCATCACCATATGCATAGGGCCTTTCATCATAACATTTTGCTCACATTTTTCTTATATTTGTACCATAAAATCCATCAAGTCTGCATTTTTCACATTATAGTTCCTATCGGCATGAGTTTATCACTGTCTTCCCAACCCATAATGCATTTGTGCTAACATATGTCTATTGTAGCATTTTGGTAGGAATTTTCTGGTGTCACAGTGATTAGATTTCATCTACAAGCAGCTATCGGCATGACATTTTCATTATCTTGGCAACAGAAGATATATCGACAAGAGCTAAAGGTCATCGGGGTAATATTTCACCGACTAATCATGTCTTACCGACCCGTGATAGGAGGAACATATCGATAAAAAAAGCATCATCAAAATGAGGTCATAGCGAAATGTATATGTCTTGCCGACTATGTGCACGTGGATAGATTTTGGCTAAATAATGGTATTCGGCATATGGTCTTGGCGAGATCCTTTTGTCTTACCGACCAACAACAGAAAAGGGATATCGGCAAAAGAAATTAGCATCAGAGTAAAGTCATAGCGAACTCAATGTCTTACTGACTTGTGCACAAAAGGTCATATCGGTAAGAGTCAGGGAATTCAGAGTGGTGTCTCACCGAGTGGCTCCAGTGTCACCAACAAACTGCGAAGGGATTTTATCAAAAAGATTATATCGGTGTAATGTTATATAGTCTTGCCAACATGCATGTCACGCTGATATGTTGTCTCATCCGTGAGAAAACCCTTATGTCTCAGCAAAATGAATGTGTCACAGGGTGTTTTGGTATGACTCAATGAATTCTTTGGGACCTCTCCCCGATTATGAATTGTCTCAGCGACACTGGATGGAAGGTTGACTTTCAGTACGACAATCCAATATACAAAGCGTCTCCCTGATATCGTAAGGTCACAGCGAAGCGAATGAGACAAATGGTCACATCGGTGATAGAAATCCTTGTGTCTCAATGATTGGAAAAAACATAACAAAAGAGCACATCTTGGTGAGACATAAGGCGATCTGTGGGACGTCTCCTCGACAGTGGAGAGTTACAGCGAAACACAAAGAACAAAGGGACGACTACTGATATGACATTGGACTTTGATATGACTACAGGGTGTCACGATGAATATTTAGTAAGTTTTAATTGAAGCCCGAGTACTATTGGCTGACATGTGAATGCACAAATACAATTGCTAGCCGACATTGGATTTGGCCGACATGGATTTGGCTGACATGGGATTTTGTAGTGATGTGTTTTTTTTCTGATGCTAGTGTATAAATATTGATTTTTGATTGTGAATGGGGATCATAATTAGCTATTAGATTTTTGATATATAGTAGGTAGATTAGAGATGGATACAGTAGAATAAAATTCTTAGATTAGAGAGTATGGTTACATGATTTCAAAATGGAGGTATTTATGAAAATCAGTTGATGTTGCTGCATATTTTTGCTGTCAATTTTCTATTAAATTTATTGAGCCAAGTTGTCTCCAAGATTGATGCTTTCTAGTTGTTTAAATTGATATAACAAGTTTATATTTAGTTTATCAGCGCACATTTGTTGTATCTGTGTAGTTGATTGATTGGTTCTTTCAAGCAAAGATTAAATCCTTTTGGTTGATCATAGTAATCAGAAAATTTCATATGGATCATTAAGAAGAGCTTAGTAATCACAGTCTTGCATGTTTATACAAGTTGTAAACAAAACATATGCAAAAAAAATTGAGTTTCTTCCCAGAAAAGTTGCTCATCTTGATTTCATTTGACTCTGCATTTCACCATTTGGATTCATTCATTTTCTTTACATCTGTTAACTGAACATATTAGGATTTAGCTTTAAGTATTGCTATACATTTTGTACCAAGCTTGATTTCATCTGTTCACTCCCATCTACCATTGTGGACAAAACATTTCAAGAAAGATAAGCACATAAAGTCTGCTTGATTTAGATAGGTACACCCACCTAGGTTTAGCAACACCTGAAGAGTAGAAGGTTTAATTCATTTGACCTTGTCTATTACTCTAAAATGTAGCAAGAGATTGGCAGCCTCTTAAGGTTTTTCACCTGCGTTTTTGAGAGCTAACAAATTGCTGACTCTGCTGGGGATACATTCAGAATCAAGGCCTTAATCATAGAGTCAAAAACCTTTTATAGACTCTGCTAGGAATAAGAAATATCAACTACTTTCTCACTTTTGAAAAAAGTGAGTGGCGACTCTGACAGAAACATTGCATCTATTCAAACATGAATGGAAGAAGATGTCAATACAGGGGAGGTCATACTGGAGCTCCTACTGACAGTAGTAAGTGGACACACAAAGATGAAAAGGTTGATAAGGGAAAAAGCATAAGTGAGGAAATGTGCATAATAGACAAATACAAAGCATCAAGAGCACATTGTGAAACATATGATCGCTATGATACATGGAGAAATAATTCGAGCGCAGAGCCTTGTACCCCAGAAGATCAAATAAATCCTTTCCCTTTTCTCGATCCTCAGAAACAGGTTGAGTTTAGAGATGGACTCGAGGCTGAACGAATCAAAAATCAACATGAATATGATCTGAAAATGGAGGGTAACCAAAATGAGTTTATTGATCATGAAGGTCCTAAAGGAAACTATGAGCTTTTAATTCCTAAGGAAGTAAAAGCACAGTTTGAATTACAGAGGAAGGAGATAGAGGAACTAAAAGCTGAATTGTTGAAAGCCCAAATTACTACTCAGATAGATGATTTCCCCCCAAAGTATGTGCCACCTCACAAACAGGGTGGTCATAGTGCAGGGCCTTCTGATCCACCAAGGTTTCCTCACCATCAAACTAGAAATCAATATAGACAACCAAACCATCCATCGCATATTCCCTCACATCATACAAATATGCAACCACCTCATGGTCACCATTATGTCCCACAACATAATGCACAATACAATAACCCTATGCACCAATATCAGTACCCACCTATCCCTCCCCCTCACCAGTATACAACAATGATTAGAAAATTTGATTTGGCGGGGTTTCATTTATACCCTTACCCTATGGATGGCAGTTGGAGAGGTCTGGTACCTAAGTTTATAGGGACTAGTGCAATTTTTGTTGAGGACCACTTAAGGAGTTTCAATGCCTTCATTCAAGATTTGGATTTGCCTTATGAAGATTTACATATGAGGTTATTCATGATGTCACTTACTGAAGAAGCCAGCGACTGGTTCAATAGCCTGGCAACAGCCTCTATTGATTCTCTCCAAATATTTTAGGACCGATTCCTTGAGGAATATGGGAATCTAAGTGCACCAAATGCTGCTCTTCATGAATTGATGTGAATTCAAAAAAATCAGAATGACTTGATTTATGATTTCAATCGAAGATTCAATAAATTGCAAAATAAAATACCTCCTGGATCAAAGTTGCCAGATTCTATAGCTTTGAGTGTTTATTTGAATGCATTTGATCCTAAAACAGGGTATGAACTAAGAAATAGGCTCCCAAGAGACTTAGCTGAAGCTCAAAAGATAGCACTAACAATTGAAAACAACAGGAAGGCTGCATGGATAATTGATAAAAGAGACAATCCTAAGGTTCCTCAACAAAGCAGTAATTATTAGTACAAACAGGAGAATACATACAGAAATGAAAGACCTAGGCTACATGACATGCCTTATAATACAAATTGGAAGGATGGAAAACCTATAATAGATAGGCCTAGAAATAAAGAAACTCCTGATCCATTGAGGTAGAAGGGAACTTATATGGTGAATAACAATTATTTATGTGAAGCTTGTGATAAGCCACATTCCCCATATTATTGTGTTGTATCCCAAAGAATGCAAGAAGAGGGAATGTTGATGGGAAATAGTGGAGAAGATCACATAGTGTATTTGACTTCAAATACCTTTCACCATGTTTTGGAGAGGTACTCATCTTCAAAAGATGAAGGTTATGAGTATGATGTTTCAAATTAGAGATACAATGTCCATATGTCTGAACAACAGGTCCTTTCTAACTCTGAAGAAGATTATACAAAACCACATTTTTTTGAAATGCCTACTCATTGTAGTATGAGGAGACTCCCCGAAGAGGAGATAGAGAGACTAACTGTTGATGTAGTTGAAGAAGCAAAGAGTAAGTATTGGTTGAGAAATAGGATAGTAAATGAGAAGGAAAGTGTCCCTAGGGGAATCTCTGTGAAGGATCAGAAGGTGACACAAGGAACTGTGAAGAAGCTAGACAATAGACAACATGATAAAAGTGAACAGAAGCCTATCCAAAAGGAGGAAGTGAAGGAATTACACAAAGAGATGCAAAAGCCTGACCATCCTAGTAAAAGAGAGAAGGAAGAAAAAAAAGGAGAAATGTCAGAACAAAAGAAAATTGTTAAGTTGGAGGGCTCTTCTTTTGACTTCACTCAGGCATTATCTCAGGTAAAAATGTATGTTCCACTACTTGAGATGATGAAAATTAAGGAATACAGAGATAGTGTTGTTCAATTGATAACAAATGGAAATGAAAAACATATGAATTCTAAAAATAGAGTAGCTATTAAAGCAGTCAATAGGCAGGAGAAAGTAAATATCCCAAAAGTCTACTTGAGTGATATATTAACAACTCCCCCTCAAGTTGATCCTTTTTTCACTACATTACTCATAAATAACAAATTATTGAGGAATTGGATGATAGACTCTGGCGCTACCATAAATATTATGCCAGTAGGAGTTATGAAGCAGCTTGGCATGTGGGTTGATACTAATGGGGGAAAGTGCTACGCAATGGATAACAGACCTGTTCCTGTGGTAGGTATTATGAGAGATGTTGAAGTCAAATTGGCTACTTATCCATAGGTGGATTATAATATAGATATAATAGTAATTGATACCCCTCCTCAATTTGGGATGCTTCTATCAAGACAGTGGACAATAGCAGTTGGGGGATATGTCCAATTTGATTTGTCTTATGCAACTATTCTAGTGAATGGTCAGGAGGTCAAGTTGTATAGGGAGCCAAGAATAAACCAGCTTGTTGACTATGTACCACAATATCAGATCAATTTTTTTTGTGATGTCGATCTTGGAAGTTTTGAGATAGAATCAACTCAACCAGAATTAACTAATACTGATCCAATTGAAATTAAAGCATGTGGCACAAAACTGCAATGAAGTGTGGAAAATATATTTTGATGGAGCATGTAGCCAAGAAGGTAATGGAGTTGGGATTGTATTTGTTTCACCTAAAGGTATTACATTTAAGTATTCATTCCTATTGGCATTTGAATGTACAAAAAATGTGGCAGAATATGAAGCTTTGTTGACAGGCTTGAACATAGCTGTGAAACATAAAATCAAGTTGTTGGCTGTTTTAGGAGATTCTGAGTTGGTTGTTTCACAAATTAAGTCAAAGTATGCAACAAAGCATAAAAGACTGAAACAATATAGGAATGTTGTATGGGACACAATTGAGTTGTTTGATGCCTTCTCAATTAGGTGGATTGATAGATCAAAGAATGTAATGGCTGATTTTTTAGCAAATGTGGCGCTGAAAAGAGATGATATTACATTGGTTGGGGTATCATAGATTGAGTTCAAGACAAGGCTTGCTGTGCCTAATAACATATATAATTGGTAGGTTTTTAATGATGATACTGACCTTTTGAAATTCCTCTATTGCATAGATCAATATGAAGCCCAGTAAATTGAATTCAATGCTTTTGTTGAAGAAGTGGATGGGAAGCAAATAGTGTTTGGAAAGGAGATCTTACAACTCAAAACAAAAAAGATTCCTAAGGGCTTAGTGGCATTGGAAAGGCTGTATGATGGAAATGATCGGTCCCTCATAAAACAAACACCAATCAAAAGGGAAGATATTGAAGAGATTAACTTGGGGACTGAGATGGCACTAAGAAAGGTGTACATAGGAAAGAAGATAAGCCCTACAATTAGAAGAATGCTGACAGAGTTGCTGAGAAAATATAAACATGTGTTTGCTTGGTCTTATGAAGATTTAAAAGCATACAGGGAAGATTTGTTTCAGCATGAAATACCATTGAAGCCAGTTGATAAGCCATTCAAACAAAAGCAAAGACCCATAAATCCAACACTGGAGCCTAAAATGAAAGAATAATTAGAAAAGCTCAGAGATGGGGGAATCATCAAACCAATCAAGCACTCAACGTGGGTCTCAAATTTGGTCCCTGTGAGGAAGAAAAATGAAGATATCAGACTATGTGTGGACTTCAGGAATTTGAATATGGCATATCTCAAGGACAATTATCCTCTACCCAATATGGAGGCTATATTGCATAAGGTAATAGGGTGCGAGTTGGTGTCTATGATGGATGGGTTTTCAAGGTATAACTAGGTTAAGGTCAAAGAATATGAAAAATATAAGATAGTATTTACAACTCCTTGGAGAACGTATGTATACATAAGAATGCCATTCGGTCTCACTAATGCAGGAGTGACCTTCTAAAGAGCTATGGACGTGGAATTTTCATATTTGATCAATGCTATCATGGTGGTGTACTAGGATGACCTGACTGCTTATTCGAAGAAGGCTGAAGATCATGTACAACATCTAGAGAAGGTATTTATTAAAGCCCTAGAATATGGTATCAGCTTAAATCCTAAGAAGTGTCAATTTGCAGTCACAAAAGGTAAGCTCTTAGGACATATTGTTTCAAAAGAGGGGATTAGGATAGATCCTAAGAGGGTTGAAGCTATTGAAAAAATTCTTGTTCCCAAAACTATTAAGGCTATACAATCATTCTTTGGACAAATTAATTTTGTTAGAAGATTTGCTTCTAACTTTGCTAAGATTATTAAACCCATATCAAAAATGTTGAAGAAAGGACATAAAATGGAATGGACTGCAGAAGCCTTGGAATCTTTTATATCCATCAAAAGGGCCATCAAGGAAGCTCCTGTCCTTAAATCTCTAGATTTTGCAAAGCCTTTTCAGATATTTTCATTTGCTTCAATGAACACTATTGCTGCTATTATGTTATAGAAGAATGAGGAAGGTCATGAACAACCTATTTCTTTCTTTAGTAAGTCATTGCAGGGGTCAGAATTAAAGTATGATATAATGGAAAAGCAAGCATTAGCATTAGTGAAAGCTACAAAAGCTTTTAGGCCATATCTTCTTGGAGCAAGGGTGGTGGCCTATGTCCCTCATGCAGCTGTCAAAGATATTCTAACACAATTTGAAGTAACAAGAAAAAGATGTAGATGGATTAACAAAATCCAAGAGTTTGACATGGAGATACAGATTACTAAACTAGTGAGAGGTCAAGGCCTGGCTAGGTTAATGGCATAATCAAATATTGAAGCAAATCAAGTTTGTAATGTAGAAGAAGGGACTGCAATTGCGAGCATTGAGCATACTCCTTGGTATACAGATATCATGCATTACCTTAAATACATGAAGTGTCCAGAGGGATTGAGTGACAGCCAGAAGAGAACCTTGAAGTTGCAAGCATCTAAATATGTTTTCATGGATGGAGATTTGTTTTGGAAGAATAGGGATGGTGTACTGTTATTATGTTTGGATGAGTCTCAGGCCAGGCATGTCTTAAGTGAAATGCATGAAGGAGTTTGTGGAGGACATTACTCTGCAAAGACAACTGCACATAAAATTCTCAGGGCAGGTTATTATTGGCCTTGGTTTTTTAATGATTCTTTTACACATATAAGAAAATGTGAAGCCTGCCAGAAGTTCTCTGGAAAACTAAAGTATTAGGGAGCTTTGCCACTTCGACCCTTGTAGGTTGATGCCCCTTTTCATCAATGGGGAATTGATTTCATTGGAGAGATACAAGAAAAATAAAGTGGAGGACATAAGTGGATCTTGGTGGCCACTGATTATTTTACCAAATGGGTAGAAGCAATCCCAACTAAAAAAGCTACCACTAAAGTGGTGACAAACTTCCTTATGTACAACATTATCACCAGATTTGGTACACCACTGAGATTAATCACAAACAATGGGATGTGTTTCAGATCAGATGAATTCAGAAAAATTTGTAGCACATATGGTTTACCATTTCTTATGCAGCCCCTTACCATCCAAAAGCTAATGGTCAAGCAGAGTCTAGCAATAAGAGTCTTTTGAAGATTATAAGGAGCATGTTAGGTCAGAACAAGAAAGCTTGGGATTCAAAATTAAAACTGGCTATGTGGACTGATAGGATTACTGTGAAGAAGGCAATTGGAAAATCCCCATTTGAATTGGTGTATGGAGCACAAGCCAGGATGCCTTTGCAGAATTTGTTACCAGTCTACAAGTTTGTCCTTCAGGAAGATTTAGATAGTCCTGAACCTATGGAGGAAAGAATGGAGCAACTAGCTGAACTTGATGAAATAAGGAGAGTTGCCCAAAACCAAAACATGAAGTTATAGACACAGATGAAGTATCTATTTGATAAAAAGGAAAAGGATAGAAAATTTGGAGAAATTGATTTGGTACCGATGTGGAATGTAAGGTGTCAGGAGAAGGGAAAGCATGGGAAGTTTCAAGCCTTGTGGTTGGGACCTTTTGTTGTTGTTGGAAAGAAAGGTGAAGACTCATACTATCTACAAAATATAGCTGGTGAAGATCAGGACTTGCCTATACATGGGAAATTTCTGAAGCATTTTTTCTCTTGAACAATATAGAGGATTAAGGGTTGCCAGTGCATGGACAATCCTTGATAATCCTCTTAAAATTATTTTCCATGCATAGTAGTTTAGGGTTTTGTTCATCTCCATTTCCATTCATGTCCATGTCCATTTTTCTCACTGATTCATCTCATTGAGTCTGGTCTGCTCACCCAAAGATCTGGTTCCTTGCAATAATCTCACTATTATTCATCCCCAGATGGAGCCACTGTTGGAACTATAAAATTATGAATAATTTCACAAGTTTTTCATACCCCTAAATTTCCAAAATAATCATCACCATATGCACAGGGCTTTTCATCATAACATTTTTCTCACATTTTGCCTATATTTGTCCCATAAAATCCATCAAGTCTGCATTTTTCACATTATAGTTCCTATCAGCATGAGTTTATCATTGTCTTCCCGACCCATAATGCATTTGTGCTAACATACGTCTATTGTAGCATTTTGGCAGGACTTTTTTGGTGTCACAGTGATTGGACTTCATCTACAGGTAGCTATCGGTATGAAATTTTCATTGTCTCGATGACATAAGATATATCGGCAAGAGCCAAAGGTCATCGGGGTAATGTTTCACCAAATACATCATGTCTTACTGACCTGCAATAGGAGGAACATATCAGTGAAAGAAGCATCATCAAAATGAGGTCATAGCAAAATGTATATGTCTTGCCGACCATGTGCACGTGGATAGATTTTGGCCAAATAATGGTATTCGACATATGGTCTTGGGGAGATCCTTTTGTCTTACATACCGACAATAGAAAAGGGATATCGGAAAATGAAATTAGCGTCAAATTAAAGTCAGCGGACTCAATATGTCTTACCGACTTGTGCACAAAAGGTCATATCAGTAAGAGTCAGGGAATTCAGATTGGTGTCACTGAGTGGCTTTGGTCTCACCAACAAACTGCGAAGGGATTTTATCAAAAGGATTCTATTGGTGTAATGTTATATAGTCTTGCTGACATGCATGTCACATTGATATGTTGTCTCATTAGTGAGAAAACCCTTATGTAGCAGCGAAATGAATGTGTCACGGGGTGTTTTGGTATGACTCAATGAATTCTTTGGGACCTCTCCCTGATTATGAATTGTCTCAGCGACACCAGATGGAAGGTTGAATTTCAGTAAGACATAATGCAATATACGAAGCGTCTCCCTGATATCATAAGGTCACAATGAGGTGAATGAGACAAATGGACACATCGGTGAGAGAAATCCTTGTGTCTCAGCGATTGGAAAAAACATAACAAAAGAGCACATCTCGGTGAGACATAAGGCAATCTATGGGACGTCTGCCCGATAGTAGAGATGTAAGAATTGGCTATGAAGGTAGCCACCCAAGATCTAGAGGCCTAATAGAAAGCATAAGCATAAGAGAGATAGAAACAAGATGACAAGAATAAACTATATTCTATCAATAGAATGTAATTAAGCTTCACAAAAGTACATAGGAGACCCCTTCGATAAATAGCCAAGGTGAGAACATAGAAGGGAATAAGATTATGACAAGTGTCATAATCTTATGACATGAGACAACAATGAAGTGTTATCACTCCACCTAAAGTGGAAAAGGATAATGTGATAATCTCCACAAAAGGTGGATCACCCACAAAAGGTGGAGAGATGATCACATGATGTGTCCACAAAAAGTGGAAGTGATGAGGAAATGAGATGTCAAGTCCACCAAAGGTGGAAAATCTCCTACAACCTCCTATGTGGTCCCTAAGTAAACTTACTAAGGTGTAATCATGACCTAGGACAAGGTACAAGACATTTAATTACACCAACACCCTCCCTTAAGTGCAACTTAGGGAGAATGTACACAAAGGAAAACAATGCAAGATGGGTCTCGGCTACTAGGCCATGTTAGGTACCCATATACAAATGCAATGAAATATCTCACAAGTGGAGTAAAGATAGAAAAACCCAGTGGGAAAAAACTACCCCCCAAAACAGAGATGAGAGACAAAAGTCTCTAAACATAGCATGAGAAGGAAAAAACCCCATGTGAGGAAAAAGTACCCCCCATACAAGAGAAGAAGAGAGACAAGGTAGCCTCCCCTCAATGTACAATGATCACCCATGGAAGATGCTCGAGAAGGAATGAAGAAGCTACTCCAAAACTGTCGAACAACGTTCCTCCCCTTAGGAAGAAACAATACCAAAGGTGCATGAATGAAGTCTCCCCAATCCACAAGTGAAGAAGGAAGAACCCTCAAGATGTAAGAAGTCTCTGAAATCTGCTCAAAGTTCCGTGTGTTGATGTTGAAAGATGCCTTCCCCAAACCATGTGAAGCTGCAATGGTGTAGTCACTTCCTCAAACATGTGAGAACCCCTTTGCAACAACACTCTCATCTGCTGAAAAAGACAACTCAAGATCTAGCAAGGATGAAGGTAGAACATACTCGAAAGATGATGTCTCCTCAAAAGAGAAAGTGGCCTCCTCCAACTACTGTAAAGTTGCATCCACAATCACATCAACCTCGAAAGATTGATCATGTAGAGGAGGGTCAGAGTGTTCCCTCACAACAACTAAAGAAGAATCACCTTCATCAAAGAGAAGATGTAAGGAATCAAATGTGTCTCCCAAATCTGCAATGTAGGACTCCACAAACAAACTACTAATGTCTATCAAGTAGTCATCCCATGAAGCTACTGCTGGAAGACAAGGTATGTACTATTGCACTGAATCACAAGGTACTGAAACTATCAGAACACAAGTATCATCAGGTACATCATTCAATGTAGGAGATGGAGTATCAACAATAGGCTCAAGAACCTCAGGAGTAGAAAGCACTCCAAGATTCAAGTAACCATACTCAATCTCCTCAAGTGTGTCCACACTAGAGTGAATTGAATCATCAATAGGAGAAAAATATGAGAAGGTGTAGAACCAAGAACAATCATCAACCTCCCCAACTGCAACAAGAGCCCTGCTATGCAAATCTCAAGCAATGACAGAATCTGGTGTGAACTCTACACTCTTTCCTGTACCACTATGTGTGATCTGATAGATGGAAAGGATGTTCCTTGACAAAGTAGGCACACATAGAACATCATTAAATGCTCCACCTTCAATGTCAATACACCCCTTGCCACAAACTGCCAAAGAAGTGTTGTTGGCCATCAAAATGGGTGGTGATGAACATGAATCAAATGAAGAGTACATATCCTTGGATGAAGTCATATGATGTGAAGCTCCTGAATCAAGGATCCACCTATCTGAATTGGAATCTGCAAAAGCAAGAAATGATTTCCCCTTATGTTTCTCATGTTGAGATGATGAAGAACGTGATGAGCTAGATGTTGTTGCCATGAGAGTTGTTCCTTTTCCCTTAGAAGAAGTGGAAGGAGATGAGTCCTTCTCTTGATATGCAGCTGGCAAGTTAGTGTTGTTCTTCTTAAGGATGTGTTTCAACTCATCAATTTGCTTAATATGACAATGATGCTCTTCATGACCAAAATTTTTGCAATATGAACATGTTGGTTGCTCCCTCTTGCTTGAATTATTGTACTTCTTTGAAGAAGATGAAGTTGAGCTTTGTTGTTGAGAAGTGGATTGTTGGTTCTCTCCTTGTGGCTTTGGTGAATATTTCTTCTGCTTCTTGTTGGAACCCTTTCCTTGAGTCCCTTGATTCCCTTGATTAGCCACCAAAGCCTTGGACTTTGAAGACTCGAGAATCCCCATTCTTATCAACTTTGCTTGCTCTAACATCAACATTTCTGTGAATGCATCAAATGTAGGCACAGTGAAAGAACTACCAACTATCAAGCGATGGGTTTGGAAGCTAGAAACAAATGCTGAATATTCTGATGGAAGTTTTCCCAACAAATTGTAGACCAGCTGTGCATCCTTCTTATCAATACCACAATCCTTAAGCTGTGCTCTTAGCTCATTTTCCTTAGTGACATAGTCTTGGATTGTATCAAAATTCTTGGGATCTAACATTGTGAGATAATTGTCAAGCTGATAACCTCTAATCTCATCAACTTGGCCATACAATTGACCAAACTTTTCCCAAGCTTCTTTAATTGTTTTACACTTATCAATTTGAAAGATTAGATCTTTTGATACATATTTCCTTAGTGTTCCAAGAGCGATAGTATTTTAGTTAGCCAATCCAAATGAGCAACAAGATTAGCTTGAGGATCAAATGGTGCAACAATAGTTTCATCAATATAATGAGTTAATCCTTTTTCCATTAACTTACTCCATGCATCAATTTTCCAAGAAGCATAATTATGTGGAGTTAACAAAGGAAACTTAGGAGAACCCATAGCAGAAAAATGAAAGAGAACAAGATAGAGAGAGAGGAACAATCACTCAAGACACCCCCCCAAATTCACTCAATCAAAGAACCCCCCCAAAAAAGATGATTTGGCACTTTATAATTAGTGCATGTACAATGGCCACTTGCAAGCCAAGCAAAGTGGGCTTCTGATTTTCAATGTTTTACAACAGCCTTAAATAGGCTACAACAAACTCAAATGACTGATACAAAAGACCAAACTGAGATCTTATCTTTGCAAATGCCAAAATAGGCCAAAAATGACCAAGT
>VDFB02058242.1:615475102-615612686 GCA_007258455.2 Sequoia sempervirens | reverse complement strand
GAAAACCACGATCATTAGTGTTCTTGTTTCTTGAAATCCAAAATTTGGGTTTCTCATTTTTGTGATGATTGGAAGAGCTAGCATTGTTTGATCCTTCATTGTGAATTTTTAATACCCCTCTTTTGACTAAGGCTTCTTCAATTTTAACATCATTTTCTACCATCTTCTCAAAGCTAGGGGGACATTGTAGTTGCAATCTATAGCTCATTTCACTATTGAGGTTATTAATGAAAATCTCCATCTTTTCTTGTTCTGGTAAAGAACAAGCGTATCAAGCAAATAATCTTCTCCACCTTTGTAAGAATACGAGAAAATATTCTCTTGGTTTCTATTTTTTATTACAAAGATCCTTCATGGTTACCTCATGTGCAATGTTATAGGAATATTGTGTGATGAATTTGTTAACAAGTTCTTGGAAGGATTTTATGCCTAGTTGTAATTTTGAAAACCATTCCATGTAGTGTCATAAGTTGTGAGGGAAGAGTCTCATCAGATATGTGTCCTCAAGAGAAAATTCAAGACTCACTGTTTTAAATTCTCGCACATGGTCTATAGGGTCTGATTTCTCATTATATTTGTCATATTTTGGCAATTCACAATTTTGGGGAAATGGTATCAGGTTTAACCTTCTATCAAAGGGATAGGGACAAATATCTTGTAACAAGTGTCTTTTTAGAGTCCCTCCTTGCATATATTGTAGTAGTTGTTGAATTTTTTGCATCTGATGTGTTAGAATAGCCATTGGATCTATGGGAGGTGCTTCAATCTCAGCTTTCTTCAAGGTTCCCTTCAATTTATTGACATCAAAGAAACTAGGTAATTTGGCTCCTTGATTTGCTAACATTAGGAGGTATTTTTCCCCATCTTTCTCAAAGATTCTTTCTAGGAATTTATGGAATTTGGGGTCTTTATTGGCTTGTTCTATTTCTTCCTCTATTATCTCTTCTACTTCATTTTGGGAAATCTTGTGAAAGGGATTTTCCTTTGGTTTAGCTATGGTATTCTGAGATTCAAGTTCTTTGTCCTTAATCTTTGTTTTTGGGATCTTGTTAAAACGAGAATGCAAGTGATGAAGGTTTTCTAAAATTTGATCATTGCTTGAGAGCACTAAAGGGATATCTTGGTTGAATAGAATAATGAATTCTATTGATATAACCAAGGTGATAAAAATTTGATTTAAAGTGTATTGTTTCAAGATGAAGGATGGTGAATCCTAATGGGGAAACTCAACTTGATGATCAAATATTTGGTTTTTGATGATGATTGGATGCTTTTAGATATGTGATCAAAGTTTAGGTAAAGAATTTCACTTGGAGAAGTCAATTTTAACAAGTTAGACTCTAAGGAACTTAAGGAATAATTTTGAACTTGAGAATATTCTGCAATTTTGGTTCCAATCGTGAAATGGGAGACAAATTTTCCCTTTTAGATGAGATGTTCAAACCTTAGGAAAAGTCTTGGATTTTGGCAATAGAAAATGAATACAAGACATGGTTATTCTTTGAAGCTTTTCTATAAAAATTGAAGAGCAATCTGTCTCTAAATATTTAAAGCATTAAGAGACATTTTTGATGAGCTTTTGGACTAAGAGCTATGGAATTTGGTTTATGGATTTTAACCTTTCATGAAATCATTGGATAAGGATCATGTTTAGACTTTTTTGTTTATAAGGAATAATTCTAAATTGGAAAGGTTTCAGAATTTGGTTTCAAAATTTCAGATAAAGGTCGAATTCAATTCTCTGGTTATGAATTTTGGTGGAAGCATTGTTACATTAAATGAATGTGTTGAAAGGAAGATACACTATAGAAAATATTGGATGCACCACAAAAATTTGGGAATGTGCCATAGAATCAAGCGACTGCGCCACAAAAATTTGAGAATGCGCCACAAAATCAAGCGAGTGTGCCACATAATTTAGGGTATGTGCTTGCAAAAGTGATGAATGCACTATAACAGAAGGTGAATGTGCTAGAAAAGTTGGTGTATGTGTTATAACAGAAGGTGGATGCATCCGTAAATGGGGTTGATGCACTACAAGAAACAATGAATGTGTTGAACCAAGTAATGTAACAATTTGTTGCTAGTTTACTTGATTTTTCTAGTTTTTGGTGAGAGAATGGTTTGTTCCAAATGATGAGTTCTGAATCACAGTCTTGAAATTTCTAGTGTGAGGTTTTTGTTTGAAGTTCATTTTGAAAAAAAATTGACAAACACAATCAAGCACAACGTACATTTCCTAGGGTTGTGAAAGACTATATTCTCTTGGATTCCACACGGGTTTTACCCCAACTGCACTTATTTTTAGTAGATGAATTCAGAAGCTTGGCCAAATGGGCTCCCTCATACAATGCACTCACTTCCCAGGTCAACCAAGCTTCCAGCCTCCATAATACTCCCATGGCAGGCTGATCATCTCTACTAAAAACTGTGAGAATGTGGATTCCTTTGCAACGACCGTTGCTACACCAAAAGAATAGATAATTTTTTTTCCCAATCTACAACAAGGGTTTTAGTAAGGACTTTTCATTCGTGGGGGTTGATCCATGTGGCAAGAGACCATTGTTTCCCTTCTCGTCGAAACCAACCTTGTGATACTAGCCTTTGTTCAAGTATCCACACTTATATACCAGCTAGAAATGTGCTTGGCTTTAGTGTGTTACCGGTTGGGTCATTCCCTTGGGTGAGTACTTTTTTCCACAAGTCGGGCCCTTTAGGATAAAAAAAAGAAAGTGAGTATACCCGTAGTTAGATCAATCTTTATTTCGCATGAATAAAGAGAGAACCCATGTTGTATACCCTACTCACACTCGTAAATAAACAAAAATGGGTCTGGCTTTTTTATCACCTAGTTAAGGGGAGAGCATATGCCTACTATTCACACACACAAAAGATAATGAAAATGAATGGTTCTGGCTTTTTGGTCACATAGTTAAGGGGAGAGCATATTCCTACCATTCACACACACAAAAGATAATGAAAATGAATGGGTCTAGCTTTTTGGTCAGCCAGTTAAGGGAAGAGCATATGCCTACTATTCACACACACGCAATAGAAATGGGGTTCTTTCCTTGTTAATTATTCTAGATTCCTAATTTAAGAAAGAAGGAAATACATTAAATCTAGCCCTTGCACCAAATTTATCAGTAGTTTTTCATCAATTTTTTTCTTTGACAAGCATTCTTGAGTTTCAGCAAAGTCTCTAGCAGCATTTATGAAGCCTGCACAACAGAAAAACACATCAGTTTTCAGCCTTAGGAGAAATTCATAAAGAAAATTAAAAGTGCCATTATAGTAAGTTGAAGTGTCGAAAATGAAAATGTGCCATAGAAACAGGTGATTGCACCACAAAATTAATGAAAAGCATTATAGAAACCCCCTGATGCACCATAGAATGATGTGGATGCACCAGAGAAATCATTTTTTGCACTAGAACAGTCAATGGATGTGTCAGAGAACCCTTTGGAATTGCTAGAGAATTCAGCGGTTGCACCAAAGAAACCTACGCCTGAGCCTATAATGCACAATTTCTAGAAAATATCAAAATAATAGGGGCTATGCCCCATGGTGGGCACCAATTTGTGTGTAAGGAAATATGCGAGTTATACTAACAAATAATACACAATTAGATGAAATATATTACAGTAAGGAAATCTAAATTAACAAAAGCATAATTCGATAACATGATCCCTTAAAAACATTCCATCTCCATCTATTCTTTTAAATGCCTGAGTAATTATGCTTTCAGATCTTAATTGTACACTAATTCACTGGGATGTCACCTAAGAAACGAGTAGCCTATAAACTAGAATGTAGAATCTAAGTCTACATCTACATGATCAAAGAATTCAATTGAATGATGTTTTTAAATGACATAATGGGTGAGTTGTTGTATACAAGATGATATGGAAATGATGCAATACATAATTAAACTAAATGGAAATGATCCTAAATCTTGAACAAACTAAGAAACATCTAAAGGAGCCATAATTCTAATATGATTGTAATCTATTCTAAATGCTAAATTGAAAATGCAAACTAAGCTCTCAAAATGCTAGATGAATTCTTGCAAAGTAATGTTATGCAAAAGTTGTAAATTGGCCTCAATTTATAGATTTCACCAAGGCATCAGGTGAGTTGGCAGCAATGAACGATTAGGATCCGATCGGGAGAATTTTACGATGAGAAATGAAAAGGATGAAGAAAACAAGGAAATTGTTCCGTTTAGAAAAACAATCTTGCCAAGTGTAGAAGGGAATCAATTGAAGGAAGAAGCCACATGTCTTGAAGTTGGTTAAAATTGTTGAGAGTAAATATCAATTTTAGAAAATAAGAATAATTATTTTCATGTGACACATGGTGAGTTGGAGGATGAGGTGGAAGGAAGTTACGAGAACATGTAGAAATGTGACAAATTTGAATTTAAAAATTCAAATTTAATGAGAGGGAATTAATCAAGATAAAACAAATTAGTTAGATTTTTTTTATTTTAATTAAATCATGAAGATGGTGATTTAGAAAAGAAGAATTAAGAAAATACGAACTATGTAAATAAAATTGTAATTTATTTATATAGTAGGGGAATAAAGACTTCATTAATTAAATAATCAATATTTAATTAATATTCTCGAGACCAATTTTGGATGTATACAAATATCAATAACATCTCTCACTTTTTCAAGACTTCTTGATCCATTTGATTGCAGTGACAAGTTTTTTAATGTTGCAAAAAGCGTCAAATGCATTCAATGAAATGTTGCAATATTGCATAACTTTTGTTTCATTCATCATGGGCCCAAACTACCAATGCTTATTCATCCAAATGGGCAATATTATGCTAGTAATGCTCTTTTTTTCTCCCCAACTTGTATGAACATTCCAAGCCACACTATACTGACACATTCTCTTAAGTGTCCTAAGTGCAAAAAACTACCAAACTTTGATGGGTTGTTCTTGGAATCTGTGGTGCATACAAATGTTTCATCTAAACCTACAACATCGTGTGAGGTCCCTCTATAATAACCTCTTTCACTTTTTCAAGAATCTAAGATCCAATTACTTGTAGCATCAAGTTTTAAAATGTTGCAAAAATTGATAAACAAATTCAATAAAAAGTTCCAGTGTTGCATATAACTTTCATTCCATTCATCATGGGCTCGAACCATCAACTCCAAAAAAATAGTTGGGAAATTTTATGCTAGGAAAGGTCCCAGTTTCACACCCCAACATGTCAATTTTTTCTAGGCTACATTGTGATAAGGGTAAGTGCATGGAGTTATGACACAAAAAGGCTCTGAAGATGCCACTTTTTTTCTAAAATCAACAAAATCTTATTTGCACAAGAAAATGAAGATAGTTGCGCTCAAAATTTCAAGATGCAACAAGAACAAGAGTTAAAGTGCTACAAGTCTAGTTTCTAAGGTAATAATTCTTTTTGAAATTAATGAATATTAAGGGTCTCAAAAGGGGGGGGGGAAATAGGTCCTATTTTGATTAGAAAAATAACATAGCACGTCTAAGGGCCCCCCCTTTTTCATTAACCCTTTTTTAGAATTTAAAATTATGAATGGTGAGAAATTAGTTAACACCATGTATTTTATCCTCCTCCTTCCAATTAATTTTTTTAATGAATATATAATTGTTATTGAAATAGGAGTACACTCGAATGCAAAAGTAAAGATGCTTTGCATTCCTATGTAACATGGGAAAACTTATAGGTTGTAGGTACCCTATGTTGAAGGTTCACCTCCGGATTATAGGCTGGATTCCTTTATGATCTTATAATAACTAACTTTGACTTGGATGGAAAAGGGAAGAAGGCTTTAATTGAATGTATAAACTGAATTTTAAACTGTGGTGATGCACCTAAATGACGAAAGAACATGCAATTGAATTCACAATGATATCTCCTACAATCTGTCTTCACAACTCAAACTGAATAGCTAAACCACAAAAAGTGTTTTATAAAAAGGCCTGTAAATCAATACTTTATGAAGGAAATAACACTTTCACAACATAAATATAAAAAATAAACTATGGAACGATTTATGACCCGTGATTAAACCAAATTATGTATACAAGCATCCATTAATGAGATCTAAACTTAAAGGTTTTTTACTCAAAACACATCAAATTCACATCAAATCACTAATAGAAGAAAAACACCTAAATATGAGAAGGTAGACAATTGATTTCTAGAAAATAATGAAGGAAAAACTCTGCTAAAACAACCTTAAGTAACCTGTAAAGCTCTATTGTATATATTAATTGTGTAAAAATAACTAAGTTACAAGATCTCTCTACAAAGTGCAAAGGAAAAAATAAGAACCAAGGGAAAAAGGCTGTCTTTTCCTTATATACAATAAAGGGCTTCGAGGAGATAACTGAAGTCAAAATATCTAAACTGTAAAGCCAACATGCAAAAGAAAAAATTCCTAAATATCAAACCCACCAATGTTATAAATAGAGCTTAAACAGCTCAAAACTCCATGTCACACTGCATATAATTGAAGTGCATCTCAAAATGGATCATGACTGCATGTAGGTGGCACTAAAAGTGATCTAAAAGTTAAAATATCTTCCTCACGAGCAAAGAAGAAAATCCTCAAAAAGAGCGCCCACCATTGAAGTAAACTGAACTCAGAAGGTTGTAAATTTCTCCTCTTAATGTGCATAATAAAAAAGACCTCTAAAATTGATGTAAAATTGAAGTTATATCTGGAAAATCTCCACCATTTGTTCCACTTTGTCTTTGCATGATTTCTGGTTTCTCAAGGGCACTTCAATTCATCTTCCCTTATGATTTTGCATGATTTAGGGAGAAAGTAATAAAGTAATTAATTATGGATTACTTTATTATTCATCATGAGTTCTCCTCAACTTGCATTTGCATGGAAAAAAATTAAGTAGTTTATAATTACTACTTCATTATTTATTTACAATGTGTTTTTTTTGCAAAATGGAATATTTGCAAAGGTTTAAAAATAAAAACCTTACAAATACAATGGTATTAGTTGAAAATAAATGATAAAAAGTTTAGGCAAATTTTCCAAAACTCGGTTGGTGAAAAGTAGGGTTGAAAACCCTCATAAACAAAATACACGACCACATATCATTTTGCAATTTACACATTGTATTTTTTGAAGACTTCCTGTTGCGTTGCCAATACTGAGGCTTCCTCTATGGCTTTTCTCATGGTGAATCTTTGTCAATATTGAGGCTTTTCTAGGAGTTTCAATGAGCTTTCTTTGTAGTCAATCGTGCTAATGTTGCCTAGTAATATCTTCATTTGAGCTCTGCATTACTCATTTGTTTCTTGCAAAAAACAGAACTTGATTCGAGCTTAAAAGCTACAAAAATAATGAGTGTGGCATGTTTCCTTCATGCATTTTTCTTTTTGTTTCTAAAGAAAATCCATAGCCGCGGATTGTATCCTTTGAAGAACTTTGTATCTTCACTTATTCTTTCAAGAAAAAGATTGAAACCATCTTTTACATTGTGTATACTACTCATGGCAGCTCCTCCACTTCATTCTCATCATTCTTTTTGAAAAATATTGGGGCTTTGTGTAGTTTCCATTTACTTCCATTCAGTAAAAAGGTCGTGGTTTCAATTTCTGAGTAGAACGCATAAAATTCTCCTATCTTGGCTCGACCTTTGGTTTTCTCTTCATTCTTTTACAACATCTTGAAACTTGGAAACATAGGCCAATGAGTACATGCATTTAAAAAACTTGTATACATTTATCCATTGCAAATATGACTAGGGTTGTTTGGAAAAACCTGTGACCTTTAGTGTAGATGTGGGTTTCAACTTCATTGCGGTTTTATGCCATGTTTACTCTGTATAATGAAAATGATATGTTACTCATTTCAAATCATGCCTATTGAATGATATATTTCTATTTTTTGTGGCATGAAGGATTGAATTGAAATCATTTATTTGCCACCTTTGTTGTCACCATGCAAAATTACAAGTGTATTTGTCTAAATAGTGATACATTCAAGAAACCAACCTTGATGTCCTTTCATTTTGCACTCTAATTAATTTGATCCTTCACATGACTATACCATTTTTTTTGTATGACTATGAATTCTTCCATGGTCTTTCACCTCTTTGGTTCACTATCACTTTGTGACCTTGTACTTCTTGTTGTCTTCTGTAACTTCACAACACTCACTATTTTCATCATTAACTCTACATTATGTGGCTTACTCAAAGAAAAGTTAAGGTAAAACAATGAATAAATACTCATATGTTTTTAATATCTTGGAAGAAAGACCCCAACCTGTAGCTTTACCTTGCATTTTTGTTGACATACTAATTAAGCAATTCTTTTTGTTGGTTCATGAATGTTAGTTTTGGGCTTAATGCTTCCTTTTATTAAAATGATAGAGATCTTGTGAATGTAACTATTTCCATACTTAGATTTATACAAGATAGTCATTGTATTTGCAAATAATACATTATTAAAATGTACTTATCTTGTCATTTATATCTTGCATACCTTAAACAATCAAGGATAGCCAAAAAAAATGAAAAAGTCATTTTTGTTTCTATTCAGTATATTCATTGGTGATGCCCTTTTTTCTTAATAGTCATAATCTTTGCATGTGATTTATATATTCTATATATTTTTTGCTATATTGACTTATTATCTCCACACTTCCATGACTATTTTACACAAAAATTGACAAAAATGCAAATAAAAATCTTTTGTTATTGCTCTATACCATGAGAGCATGTTAATGACTTGTAGCAGCTACTTACAGCTCATGTATGATTTGCATGATGTATGTGCTCAAGTGATAAAACTAGGCATCTCCTTTTGCTTCAACTACTATGATGAATACTCACTATTTTTTGTATGAGATGGTTTATTTATCATGCCAATAATGGTTGTTTGATCAATTTTTCATTCATGGAGAATGATGATTACTTTTATTCTATACTAGCATTCCATTCAATGAGGAAACTTATGCATTCAATATGATTCTTGGTCCAATATACATTTTTAACTTGTCTCCTCTTGCAATATTAATATAACTATTATTATCTTGATCACTGTTTGATGTCCCTCCATCTAGGAAACAAAGTACCTGGCTACCTTCTTGATTAATATGCATTACAAATATTGTTTGTTTCAGCTTCATTCACTATATTGAAAAGTTGCATGGATCATTGTGGTCACTTTTTCCTACATGTTGTTTATGTCATTATTTATGAGATGGTATCAACCCTTGTGGGAGCCACATTTCCCACCACTCAAAAATATATGTTGGTTGAAATGATCTAATTATAGCTGTACCTACACACTAAAAAAACAAATTAGAATAAAATAGTGCTACTCAATGCTCTCTTTGATGGTGATTTCATCTTTTACTCGATGATGTGATCTTGACTCCTCTTTGTATATTCTTGATACAAATGAATTAGATTGATAGTTCACTAGTTTAGATTACTCAATTGTTGATAATGTATGATGAAACATTATGTCCTGAGCTCTAACAAAACTCATCAACAATTTGTAGGTATGCTTGAACCAGTGCATGAAGGATTGAAGACAGGATGGGAGCTGATGACAAAGCTAAAGATAAAACATCGACACCTCATTGAATAGGCAATGACGGATATGATATTTCATTATATGTTTTCTTTTATCTTCAATTGAATAGCTTACTTCTTTTGTTCTATCAATGTAATCCAATCATACCCACAAATTGTGTGGGACTTCTAAGCATTCATTTATCTTTCCTAGCATGAAATAGCAATGTTTATGCCACCTTGAATGTTCCTTGATTTTTAAATGAATAAAATACAACATACTATGCAATTTTGATGTATTTTTTTGTGTTGTGAAACTTGCATAATAAACCGAATCTTATTTGAAATCCTACGTTTTCTATGAACTATCAACATAAAAAGAATGCACCTTTCACCTTAATGTGATAAATAATATTTCCAACTCTACTAAAATGAGCTGAAGGTAGAAATTTTGGTAGCATTCTGGTGATTTCTATTGGATGCTTACCTGCTAAGCATGCCAAATCAGTTGCCTTGCTTATCTACTAGGCATGGAGTCCATTCCTTTGTTCCTTTTTTGATGCAAATACTTTTGTAACTCAACAGAAAAAAAAAACTAAAAGAAACTATCACAACTCTGTTTAAGATAGAGCCAAAAAACTGTGCAGAATCTGTACTTATTGAAAACAAAACTAAACTTAAAAGAAACTACTATGCAATGAGCACTTATTAACTAAAAAATATCCTACCCTACACTAACCGACAGTGTTAGTGCTGAAACATGACCATTCACTGGTTGTGAGAAAAATCTACCCTTTCTCACCAACTTAGCAGGTGCTTCCTACTTTCAAATTGTCCAACAATGATGGAGGAAAAGTAAATGTTGAGTGAACAAATTAAACACTTCTTCAATGATGAAAACCACCTCACTTTTTGTTTTAGACAAGAGGTGCATGCAACTATTTTGAATAGGGTGAGAAACCTATATTGATCCCTTTTGATACTCAATCTTGTGTTGCCAAGCAGGTAATTCAACTAGTAATTCTTCTTGGTAGCCTTCCAACTGTGCTAGGTGTCTGATAGGACATCCCCTTGTCATGAAACTCAATTTGTAACCTTCAACCTCATGCTCATGCTTTATTTTCTTAGCCCACTATTCATGATTTTCAAGAACACTAAATGAAATTAAGTTGTCCTTTTGTTGATCTCTGAAGACTTCATCTTTTCCTTGAAAAGATGTTGATTGGAGGTAATATGTATGTTGTTCATTGAATGCTACAGTTTGATCTTCTTGAAATATTTGTCTATTATTATTTATAGGAGGATCAGTTGTTCTTTCTTTCAACTCTTCAATGAAAAGGGAGTCATGTTTATTTGCAACATCTATAATAGTCTCTAAAAACAAACCATTAATGTTTTCAATGGTTGGATCTTCTTGACTAAGGAGCTGATATCCCTATTGGATTATTGAAAACAAGTCCTCAAATTGTTGTTCCTTATGTTCTTTGTCCATGATAGAATACAGCTCCTCCTCTACAAAGTGAGGTAGCTCATCAAATAAGTTCATATTGTATTCTTCCATAGGTTGCAAGGCATTTTCTTCTACAACTTTTTCAATAGCCTCCCTGACCTAAATGGGTTGATCACATGTTGTCAGCTCATATAATACTAGTTTCTCATCTATGTTAGAACAAAAAAATTCTATGATGCCTAAAAAAATGTTCTTATCTAACTCATAACTTTGCATTAAATCCAAATGAGTTTTATCATTTAGTTGTTCCAAACAAGGTATAGATGCTATCATGCATGTGAGATCCTCATTTTCATCAACAAATTGAGGAATTTCATCAAATAAGTTAGAAAAAATCTGAGAACCACTTTCTTCATAAACTTCATGCAGATCATTTTCATCAACCTCCAAAATAGGACTAACCTTTTGTTGGCTCATATGGATTGAGGCTTGAATCTCATCTTGAGCCAGCAGTACATCATGTTTTGCAATATCTTTTGGTTGTTCCAAATCAACTGGTAAATCAGGTACCTACATGCTTTCTTCAGCTTGCTCAATAAAACCAAATAGTTGGTCAAACAAATAAATCAATTGTTCCTCCTCATGTGGTGCCCTCTCCAGTGAAACTTGGGCATCCTCTCTCTGCAAGTGAAGATCTTTAACTGGTAATCCTTGTACTCTGCTATCATTCATCTTATAAACAACTTTAGAGAATTGTTCAAATGAATCAAAATATAAGGGGTTCAATAGTAAATTTGATCCAACATCCTTTTCACATGAACTATGATTATTTTGAGTTAGGGATAGAGTATAGATAGCAACAAGTTCCTACTCCTCTTGTTTATTACACCAACTTGGAACCTCAAATGAGTTAGACTCTACAATTTTTTTCTATTTCTAATATTGAATTAATACACAAGGAATATCGTTACTAAGGTTTGGAATTTTATAGTCATGATGCTTGGTCCAGGAAGGTTGCCATAATTTTTCAATACTTTGATTACCTAGTTCATGGTCTTGATATGACTGAAACTAAGGATTAATGGATTGGTTTGACAAATCTTATTCATTCATGAGCTCTTGTATGGGTTGATCTTTAACATTGGTATGAATATTAGCCCTATAACTTGGAATGTCAATTTTAGAAGACTTACTTGGAGATTGAATAAAAACCTTGGAAACCCTTTCTTCTATTGGTTGACATTTTATGCAAGAAACTAATTGGTATTCCATCTTCAGTGCTTGGGTAACCAATATTCTAATTTTCTCCTCCTTTACAGCAATATCTTCTTCATATTGTCTCCTCTACATCAACAAGTCTTACTCATAGAGATAGGCCTGATAGGCCATCTCTTCCTATTCTAGATCATACTCTTGCTGCCTCTTGAACTCTTCTATTTGCTTTGTGATGTCCAACAATATGTCCATAGTATCATTCATGCTATTCTTCATATCATCAACCTCTTGGAGCTGATTTTGGACATATAAATGTTGATATGAAGGTTGAGCAGGGGTGGGTGGGAGGTAAGCATGTTGAGCATGTTGATATACTATTGTTGCATGGTTGCTTGGGATAAAACTAGCAGCACAACTAGCCTGATATGGCTAATAAGGATGTGGGTAGGTAGGATTTTCATGAAATGGAGGTGAAAACATGCTCCTTTCATGAAAACTTATCATGTTAAATCATTTAAAACCTAGAAAACATGCTCCTTTCTTGAAATCAAAGTGAATAAGATTTTTTTGCAAAGATGAAACATACCAACACTTCATCTGCTTGAAACCAGTAGATTGTGCTCGAAGTCATTAGGTATAAATTGTAACCTCTAAAAGGTAAAAAATGATATTGTATATACCAGAACAATAGCTTGAAAACATTAAATTATTTTTCTGAAGTGTACTTCAGAGTCCCACCAGGCATGCCAAAAACTGTTATCAATAGGAGTGCACCCAAATGCGAAAGTAAAGATGCTTTGCAATCTTGTTTAACATGGGAAAGATTTCAGGTTGTACATTCCCTATGTTGAAAGCTAACCTATGGATTATAGGTTGGCTTCCTATATGATCTTCTAATAACTAACTTTGACTTGGGTGGAAAAGGGAAGAAGGCTTTAATTGAATGCGTAAAATGAATTTTAAACTATGGTGATGCACCTAAATGACAAAAGAACATGCAATTGAATTCAAAATGATATCTCCTACAATCTATCTTCACAACTCAAACTAAATAGCTAAACCACAAAAGTGTTTCATAAAAAGGCATGTAAATCAATACTTTATGAACGAAATAACACTGTCACAACATAAAGATAAAGACTAAACTATGGCACGATTTATGACCTATAATTAAATAATATTTTGTATACAATCATCCATTAATGAGATCGAAACTTAAAGGTTTTTGACTCAAACAACATCAAATTCACATAACATCACTAAAAAAAGCAAAGAACCTAAATGTGAGAAGGTAGACAATTGATTTCTAGAAAATAACGAAGGAAAAACTCTGCTAAAACAACCTTAAGTAACCTATAAAGCTCTATTGTATATATTAACTGTGTAAAAATAACTAAGTTACAAGATCTCTCTACAAAGTGCAAAGGAAAAAATCAAGAACCATGGAAAAAAGATTGTCTTTTCTTTATATATAATGAAGGGCTTCAAGGAGACAATTGAATTCAAAATATCCGAACTATGAAGCCATCCATGAGCAAAAGAAAAACTGCTTGAAAATCAAACCCACCAATGTTGTAAAATGAGCTTAAACAACTCAAAACTCCATGTCACACTGAATATAACTGAAGTGCATCTCAAAATGGATCATGAATGCATGGAGGTGGCATTGAAAGTAATCTAAAAATAAAAATATCTTCCTCGCGAGAAAATAAGAAAAAGCCTCGAAAAGAGGGTGAACCACTGAAGCAAACTGAACTCAAAAGGTTGTAAACGTCTCCTCTTAATGTGCATGATCAAAAAGACCTCTAAAACTGATGTAAAACTGAAGTTATATCTAAAAAATCTCCACCATTTGTTCCACTTTTTCTTTGCATGATTTCTAGATTCTCAAGAGAGGGCACTTCAATTCATCTCCCCTTCTAATTTTGCATGAATTAGAGAGAAAACAATAAAGTAATTAATCATGGATTACTTTATTATTCATTGTGAGTTCTCTTTAACTTGCATTTGTATGGTAAATAATAAAGTAGTTTATAATTACTACTTCATTATTTATTTACAATGTGTTGTGTTTTGCAAAAAGGAATATTTGCAAAGGTTTAAAAATAAAACCCTAACAAATACAATGGTATTAGTTGAAAATAAATACTAATTTTTTTTTGGCAAAAATGCCAAAACTCGTTTGGTGAAAAGTAAGGTTGAAAATCCTCATAAAAAAAATACACGACCACATATCATTTTGCATTTTACACATTGTGTTTTCTGGAGACTTCCGTCTATGCCACAATTACTGAGGCTTCCTATGTCTCTTTTTTCATGGCAAATATAAGTCGATACTGAGGATTTTTTGGGAGTTTCAACGATCTTTCTCTGTAGTAAATCATGCTAACACTTCTTGGTAAGATCTTCATTCAAGCTCTGCATTACTCATTTGTTTCTTGCAGAAAAAAAACTTGATTTGAGCTTAAAAGCTACAAAAATAATGAGTGTGTCCCATCTCCTTCATGCATTTTTCTTTTTGTTTCTGAAGAAACTCCATAGCCGCGACTTGTAACCTTTGGAGAGCTTTCTATCTTCACTTCTTCTTTCAAGAAAAAGATGAAAACCCTCCTTTACATTCAGTATACTACTCATGGTGGCCCCTCCATTTCATTCTCATCCTTCTTTTTACAAAAGATTGGGGCTTTGTGTGGTTTCCATTTACTTCCATTTAGCAAAAAGGTCGTGGTTTCAATTTCTGGGTAGAACGCATCAAATTCTCCCATCTTGGCTTGACCTCTAGGTTTTTCTTCATTCTCTTACAACATCTTGAAACTTGGTGACATAGGAAAAGGAGTTTGAGCATTTAAAAAGCTTGTATACCTTTAGTGTAGATGTGGGTTTCAACTTCATTGTGTTTTTATGCCATGTTTACTCTGTATAATGAAAATGATATGTTCCTCATTTCAAATCATGCCTATTGAATGATATATTTCTATTTTTTGTGGCACAACAAAATGACTTTAAATCATTTATTTTCCACCTATTTTGTCACCATGCAAAATTGCAAGTGTATTTGTCTAAATAGTGATATATGAGAAACCAACCTTGATGTCCTTTCATTTTGCACTTGAACTACTTTGATCCTTCATGATTGTACCATTTTTTTGGTATGAATATGAAGTCTTCCATGGTCTTTCACCTCTTTGGTTCACTATCACTTCATTTTTAAGATCTTGGAAGAAAGACCCCAACCTGTAGCTTTACCTTGCATTTTTGTTGATATACTCTTTAAGCAATTATTCTTGTTGTTTCATGGATGTTATTGTTGGGCTTGATGCTTCCTTTTATTAAAATGATAGAGATCTTGTGAATTTAACTATTCCCATACTCTAATTTATACAAGATAGTCATTATAATTGCAAATAATACATTCTAAAAATGTACTTATCTTGTCAGTTATATCTTGCATGCCTTAAACAATCAGGAACAACAAAACAAAATGAAAACATGTCATTTTTGTTTCTATTCAACATATTCATTTGTGATGCCCTTTATTCTTAAGAGTCATAATCTTTGTATGTGATCAATTTATATATTTTGTAGATCTACTGCTCTATTGACTTATTATCCCCATGCTTGCGTGACTGTTTTACTCAAAAAATGACAAAAATGTAAATAAGAATCTTTTGTTATTGCTCTGTACCATGAGTGCATGCTAATGACTTGTAGTAGTTTCCTACAACTCATGTATGATTTACATGATGTATGTGCTCAAGTGATAAAATTGGGTATCTCTTTTGGCTTAAGCTATTATGATGAATACTCATCGTTTTTTGTATAAGAGTTTATTTTTCATGCGAATAATGGTTGTTTGATCATCTGTTCATTCATGAAGAATGATGATTACTTTTATTCCATACTGTTGTTCCATTCAATGAGGAAACTTATGCATTCAATATGGTTCTTGGTGGTATCCATTTTTAACTTGACTCCTCTTGCAATGATAAATATGACTGTTATTATCTTGATCACTGTTTGATGTCCCTCCATCTAGGAAAAAAAGTACCTGGTTTCCTTCTTGATTAATATGCATTCAATATAGTGTTTGTTTCAACTTCATTCACTATATTGAAAATTTGCATGGATCATTGTGGTCACTTTTTCCTACATGTTGTTTATGTTATTGTCTATGAGCTAGGCTCAACCCTTTTGGGAGCCACATTTTCCACTAGTCATAACAATATATGTTGGTTGAAATGATTTGATTATACCTGTACCTGTACATTAAATAAACAAATTAGAATAAAACAGTGATACTCAATGCTCTCTTTGATGGTGATTTCATCTTTTACTTGATGTTGTGATCTTGACTCCTCTTTGTATATTCTTGATATGACCAAATTAGATTGATAGTTCACTGGTTTAGGTTATTCAATTGTTGATAACATATGATGAAACGTTATGTCCCGAGCTCTAACAAAACTCATCAACAATTTGCAGGTACACTTGAACTAGTGAATGAAGGATTGAAGACAGGAGGGGAGCTAATGACATAGCTAAAGAGAAAACATCGAAACCTCATTGAACAGGCAATAACGGATATGATATTTCATTATATGCTTTATTTTATCTTTAGTTGAATAGTTTAGTTCTTTTTTTCTATCAATGTAATCTAGTGATACCCACGACTTGTGTGGAACTTCTAAGCATTCATTTATCTTTCCTAGCATGAAACAACAATGTTTATGCCACCTTGTATGTTCCTTGATTTTGAAATGAATAAAATACAACACACTATGCAAATTTTGATGTATTTTTTTGTGTTGTGAATCTTGCATAATAAAGTGAATCTTAATCGAAATCCTTCATTTGCAATGAACTATTAGCATAAAAAGAATGTACCTTTCACCTTAATGTGACAAATAATTCTAGCTCTACCAAAATGAGTTGAAGGTAGAAATTTTGGTAACAATAATGTCCTATGAATTTTTGAAATGGACACATCGTAAAAAGCTAAAATTTGAGCGTGCTCCCCCCTAATTTTTTTGAAAACTAATCAAAAATGAATTTTTTCCATCATGTGTAGAATGTAGCCTATTTTAAAAATAATTTAATTTGTTTAACATTTTGATGGAGTAAAAATCTATCCTAAAACTAACACATGTTTTTTTTGACCAAAAATAGAGGCATTTACAAGAGAAGTTATGGATCAAAACCTTAACTTAATCAATAAAAATATATGTATATATTTAAATAGCTAAAAGAGAGGTTAATGCCATCACGATTTTTTTATACACTTTCATTGAAATACGTGCGAATGTGACAGTGAACACGAACAAAAATATGAGGAAATTTGGCATATCATGTGCATTCACTCCTCCAAAGTGGCTCATTTGGTGACCTCAAAATTTGGAACTCACCAAATCGCACATCACATTTGGTGTGCACCAAATTTTGTGCTCACCAAATGATCTTCTTTTACCAAAAACTAAGTTTACCCTCTTTTTGCTTGATCACTTTGATAACGCTAAGAGTTCACAGTTTATGATCGTAGACAAATAGTTGAGGTTTTACCTTTCATACACTCTTTGCCTCTTTCCCTCTTACCTAATACGTACCCATTCTCCGTCAACCCTCTCTAGGTCTCTCGTACACTCTCTACTTTGTCTTCCATTCTTAGGGTTTAAGGTATAGGGTTGAGGGTTTAATGTATAGGATAACTCCCCCTCTTAGGTCTCTTTGTCCCTCTATCCCTCCCACCCACTCTCTCTCAAATCTCTCCCTTCCTCTATTCCTCCTGCCCCCTCTCTCTCAAGTCTCTCCTTCACTCTATCCCTTCCACCCTTTGTCTCAAATCTCTCACACCCCCTCTCCCTCTCTCGAGTTTCACCCTCCTAACATAACTACTCTCCCTCTCTCTCAAGTATCTCCCTCAAAATATCCCTCCCACCCCATCTCCCTCTCTCAGGTCTCTCCCCCATCCTTGCTAGATAACTCTCTGTCCCTCTCAAGTCTCTCTCTCTCTCTCAATTCTCGCTCCCTCCCATTCTACCTAGACTACTCTCACTCCAATCCCGTCTTTCACACTCCCTCTCTTTTAGGTCTCTCCCTCAAAATATCAGTCCCACCCCTTCTCCCTCTCTTAGGTTGTTCCCTCTGATACTAACTAGACAACCCTTTTTCTCAAATGTCCATTTGAAAGGCTTATATTCTTCTTACACCTTAACTCCCTCCAACCGTGAGGTCTATTTTGGGCCAGGAGTTCATTTGTGAAAGCTCACCCCAAAACCCCCATTTGAATACAAAACCAAGAAACCTATTTCACCCAAAATTTCTCACATCCCAGATCCACAAACAACCCATTTAATCAACAAACCCAAAACCCTCAAATCTGTAATAAACAACCCTCAAAACCTTCATATCCTACCATGTATTTGATTCTCACATGCCATGCATAGATTCAAACTATGTCCCCTTACTTAATATTGGGTGCTTTATTTATTATTTTCCCCAATATTAAATAATTACATTTTAGAAACTTAACTTATGTCCCAATGTTACATGCAACATTAAGTGACCCCAAGAATAATTACATTAAATGCATAATGCAAGGTGTACAACACACCTTTTCCCAACAACCTTGTGCTTCCCTTTTCCCTGCTCGCACTGACTTTCAAAATCTTGCACAAGTTCATTGAGGCATCGCTTTTCAAAATCTTCCACAAGATTGTTAAGCTCCACTGGATATTCAACAACATGTAGACATGTTTTCTTTTGTACTTCTTTTTGCACAGATGCTACTATTTTTTGGCAATCTCGATCACTGAAACATTGTAAATGATAGGAGGATTTCGTGAGAAAAATGATAAACCAGATTTGAAGGAATTATATAACGTACAACTATGAAAATTACATAAATATTACCTATTAAATTCTTCCCCAAATTTAAATGAAAGAGGTTGAAGGGCTTCCTTCCATGCCTTAAGCTTGTCCAGGTATCTGCCCTTCTCTTCATATTTAATGAATGCTTCAGTGTATACTTCCTTTTCTATGTAGCGGAGATCAGAAGGCTTCACTTGATAAAACATGAGGATAATTTTGGTTGTACTTTCTAACATGAGAACTAGTTCATTCAAACACCAAGCTGACTCTACATATCTTTCAAAAAGGATGGCTATATGTACCTTAGCAAACTGGATGGCAGTCTCAATAATAGAAGGAAATGAATTTCCTAGCTCCTTTTCTTCAGAATCAAGAAACGCTTCTATTCCCAACTGCTAAAGAGAGTTGTAAAGCTGAATAGCCAAAGTGTTCTTTTGACATCGGGGCCTCTATGATTGATGAAAAAATAAAACAATCTTAAAGATTCACAAACTTGCCTTCTTGTGTTGATAGGTTCAACTCCAGATAAAGCATTAAATTGTTGATTTTGTTGGTGAGATGAAGAAGATGCCATTGATTCCAATCCAAATGCTAATAACCCTTTCAAAAAAAGAAAGAAAGAGCAGAACAAATAGGAATCAATTACAGTGTGTGTAACGAAAGAGCAGTTTATGTGGAGAGGAAGGGTAGCATGAATTAAATAGATCACACCACAGGTAGGTTTAGTAATTTCCTCGTTGTTTATTCGAGGAAAAGAATAGTAAAGAAAATGCTTAGAAATTGCACAAGGCGCTAACCCACACAAACAAATGGGCATATTTGGTCATTTATCAACACATCAAAGACCAAAAAACTATAAGGAAAATGCGTAGAAATTATAGTCCCTGATCTGTACAAAGAACAAAGTGGTTTCGATTCGACCTAAGGAAAATGTGTTGGAAATTAGATAAAAAGGAGTTTGGATTCGATTTGGTTTACGAAGTGAGTGATTTTGACTAGGGCTTAAATTTGATGGTCCACCTTTCCCATCATGATCTTTTTTTTATACGGTTTAGTCTTCATTATTTCCTTTCGCATAACAATTATTTTCTTTTACTCCAAGTCAAATTTTATATATTAAGGAACTAATAGGCGAGGGACATGAACTTTTTTTTGTGTTCAAAACATTTTCAAATTGGGAGTTTGGATTTGATTTGGTTTACAAAGTGAGTGATTTTGACCAGGGCTTAAATTTGACGGTCCACCTTGCCCATCATGATCTTTTTTTATACGGTTTAGTCTTCATTATTGCCTTTCGCATAACAATTATTTTCTTTTACTCCAAGTCAAATTTTATATATATTAAGGAACTAATAGGCGAGGGACAGGAGCTTTTTTTTGTGAAACATTTTCAAATTGTAATCTCTATCCTGATGATGGATCGCAGAGTGTGATCTGAAACGTTGATCCAAAAAAGCTTACACAATCTAATCTAGAAATAGCTTCTGATATTCTTATGGATTGTGGAAATCTAATAACAAGAAAGATTTAGATATTTTGTTCAAATTCATCTAAATTTATAAAAAAATGTTGCATAAAAATAATAATTTAATATAAACTAACAACATATAGAGAATAGGGGGTTGTAGAGGGGATTGTAGTGATTGCATCAGAAAAAAAAAATCATGGAATATTATTAAATACGATTAATAAAAGATAAAACAAAAAAATGGATTGAAGGAGAAGATTGTTGTTTTCATAAAAAATTCTATTAAAGAAACTCAAAAATATTTAAAATCTTTAAAAAAAAACAATAGAAGTGTACATTTAAAAAAAAAGAAGTTTCTATTTTTTATTAAATCATAGAAAAAGTTTCTATTAAAAAATTTAAAAATAAAAGTATATATACGGTCAAATTTTCATATTAACTAGATTTTTTTTATAGTTTCTAAAATAAATTGCATGTATTAACATATGGTTAAATATTTATTTTTACTTATTTTATAGTTAAAATCTTCAAATACAGATATACGGCCATCAAATTTAAGCCTTGAGTGTGACAGTGAGTTCTAAAGATTAAAAAATCAAACGCATATTTCAGGGGGTTTGAGGCTCTCCAAGAAAGTGATGGACACTTTCGGTGCCATGTTGAGTGGAATAAGTAATTAGGATGTCTCTTTTCAAATCCAATATTCAATATTTAGTATAGATTTTTATTTTATTTTTTAAATTATATATTTGACAAAAAATTTGTAGAAGGATTTAAAATATAGTTGTATTTTTAGATTTAATATATATTATAATGATGAAATTCATATATTTATATTAATTTTTATTTAACTTAGATTTTTATTTTGATGAAATGATTTAATATAATTATATAATTACAAGATATATATTCTTTAATTAAATTTGATTAATTCTTCAAATTTTAGTTAGTAATATTTCTTACTATTTATCTACCTATCTCATACACTTAAATCTTATTCTATTCCTACTAACACTCGTTTTCATATATTCACATTATTTAGACACCATTAATTACATCTATACTCACATTCATATCCATACATTAATTCATTATATTAAAGTTTAACATTTTTTTGGGTCTAAATTTAATTTCACATCTGATAATATTTATGACTGCAAAAGTAAGAGAAGAGCTGTCAACAACGGCTCAAACAATTAACTGCAAAACAACAAGGTTGTCCGTGTGAATAAAAGAAGAAAACAAGACTAAGAGTGAAAGGACGATAAGAAATGAATGGTTGTACAAGAGTTATAGCAATTTGGAAGAAGTCGTCATTTTATTTGTATTATTAATCGTATGAAAACGGTGCTTCTGACTTGTACAACCTGCAAGACCCAAATATCTTCGTTTCTCACTTCTAGAACGATGGTTATTGTTGTTTTCCAGGCTACGAAGGGGCCTAGTTAGTGGAACGTGGGCGGTAACGACGACCGACTTTTGCAAACGCGTTAAATTGACTGCACATCTCTACCATGCAATTGTGGAAGAGGAAGGGTAGCGTAAATGAATTAGATCATACAGCAGGCAGCTTCAGTACTTTCCTCGTTGTTTCCTCGAGGAAAAGAATAGTAAAGAAAACGCTTGCAAATTACACAAGGCGTCGACATGCACAAAGGAGGCAGATTTAGTATGTTTGTAAATAATTGATATAAAAGTAAATTTTAAGTAAATATTTATTTGATTAACAGTAAAAAGGTTATGAAGCATTTATTGCAGCAAAGTCATTTAAGATATGATCTTAATTTCATTTCTTATGATTTCATTCAATCTAACATGTTTTATATACGATATTTTGAAATAACTTTTCATGCATAATCAAATTTAGTCATTTATAATTTTTTAGAGCATTCTAAAATTTGCACCTCACCAACAATTTATTTTCCACCAAATCAATCTTTTTTAACTAATATTTTATTACTTAAATTCTATGATGTAAATCTTTTAAAAAATAATATTTCTCTATGTAAGAAAGTATTTTTTTCCTTAATTTAGTATATTATATATATATATATATATATATATATATATATATATGAATTGAAAAAGAGGAACATATTATTTTGTAAATGGTTTCATGCTTTGATTATGTGTTATTGAACAATTTAGATTTAAATCTTAGACATGTTTAAATATATTGTGAATGGTTTCAAAGTTTCATTTCATAAATTTGTTTAGGGTTTCATATGTGGATCATGTTTGTAAGAAATTGATATCAAAAGTACAACTTTAAGAAAATATTTATTTTGTAACAACAAAAGATTAAGGAGTATCTATTGCAGCAACATCACTTATGACATGATCTCTCTCCCGTTAATTATGGTTCCATTCAATCTATGATTGACTTAAACATGTTTTATATATGACATTTCTAGATAACTTTCCACATAAATATGCGTGACCATTTTTCTTGCACAATCAAGCTTCATCATCTATAATTTTTCTAGAACATTTTAAAATTTGCACCTCATCACCCACTTGTTTTCCACCAAATCAATCGTTTTTAGCTAATCTTTTATTACTTAATTCTATGATATAAATACTTTTGAAAATTAGTATTTCTTTATGCAAAAAACTATTTTTTCCCTCAATAATTATTACTTAAATTAATTTCAAAGATAAATATTATAATTTTTTTCACCAATCTTAACTTACACTAATTAGATGCAAAAAAAATTAATTAATTAATTAAAAATTACCTTCCTATAATTATTGAAACTATGTAATAAAAACAATTTCTATTGTATAAAATCTTAGATAAAGAAAATTGAAATATATTTTGTTGGAATAAAGAATCTTATTGCCTCAAAGTATATATAACCCAAAATTAGACTTAGCCCCTTAAAGGATGTTAATAATGTGAATGTATAAAAAAATTGATCAAAAACCTACTAATTATTAATTAAAATTAAAAGAAAATAATTCTACTAAATTTAGGTAATTAGTTTTATGTAATAGGGATCTAGACCTGTGTGTGTGTGTGTGTTTTTCTCTCTATCTTATCTCTCTCTTCATCCCTCCCTCCTTCCCTCTCCTCTCTATCTACCTCTCATTGCATCACTCCCTACCTCTCTCTCACCTCCCTCTCTCTCCCTCCATAACTCTCCCTCCCTCTCTACTTCTCTATATCTCCCCAATCCCTCTCCCTACCTACCTCTTCATCCATCATTCCCTACCACTTTCTCGATCTCTATACCTCTATATCTCACCACTCTCCCTCCCTCTTTCCCTCTTTACCTCTCTCTCTACACCTCTCCCTCCCTCCCACCTCTCCATCTCTCTACCTACCTCTATCTCCATCACTCTATACCACTCTCTCTCTCTTTGCACCTCTCTTTCTCACCTCTATCTCCCTCCCTACCTTGTTCCCTTTGGGCATGTGCACCAAGATGGGGCACAAAAAAGTGGTCAAATGCCCAAAAATGAGCAAAATGCACTCGTGTTTTGAAGAAATTCAAGTAATGTGCTCGTGTTATGGCTTATATTTGTCGAGCCATAATGCACTCATGTTATGGCTCAAATTTTCTAAGCCATAACAAAAGTACATTATTTGAACAAAAAATGTGCACACATTTTTATGAAAACAAAATTCTTGTGCATTTTTAAATGAAAACAAAATTCTTGTGCATTTTTAAATGAAAAGAAATTCTTGTGCATTTTTATGAAAACAAAATGTGTAGAAATTTTTATGAAAGGAGAAAACATATGTTACATAAATGATTGTTGTTGCATCAAAAGATTGACCTGTTAATGTTTGGTACAACCGCCATAGTTAATGAATCCACAAGAAGCAATTAAGCCATGTCACGAACCAAAGCATTGTGTTGCACAACACAAAGAGACCAAGGGCACACAACTTGCAACAATCCCCTCTAGTCAAAGTGATGGGTTCAAACCTATGATCTAGGATCTAATACCAATTGTTGTATAGACGGTTGTCGTTGCACCAAAATATTGACCTATTAATGCCTGATATAATCACTAGAGTTAATCAGTCCATGGGAGGTGGTTGAGCCATGTCATGAACTTGAGCTCTATGTTGCACAATATAAGGAGACCAAGGGTGCATGGCTTGCAACAACATATGCATTTTACTCAAAAGTTATAAAAAGAAATAACTTCTCCATTTTGCTCACCCACGGCCTGCAATATTTGACATTCATCCTTACTAATTCTTAAGGGAAAATAAAAATTAACATAAAGAAATACTATTTTTTAAAAGATTTATATCATATAATTTAAGTAATAAAAGATCAGCTAGAAACAAATCATTTGGTGGAAAACAAATGGGTGGCGAGGTACAAAGTTTAGAGTGTTCTGGAAAATTATAGATGTTTTTTATTGTACATGAAAAATGGTAAGAAATGTTTATTTGGAAAGTTATCTCAAAATATAGTTAATTGCAGATTGAATGGAACCATACAAAATGAGGTTGAGATCATGTCTTAAGTCACTTTGCAACAACAATACCTCTTAATATTTTGTTGTTAACCAAATAAATATTTACTTGTTTTGATTCTATATCAATTATTTACAAACATGATCTAGATATTATGAAACTGCTTTCGAGGCTCAACCATATTATTTTTTGAGTTAAACTCATTGACCCATGAAATGATATTATGATATTGCTATCTAGAGATGACACCCTAAAAAAACTCATGAAACTAAACTTAAAAACATTCACAATATAATTAAACATGTTTAAGATTTAAATGTAGATTGTTGAATAACATGGAATCAAGCTTGAAACTATTTACAAAATAATTATACTTTTCTCTTTTTCAATTCATATATATAGGGGAGAGGGGCTAGTAGTCGTGCGGGCTAACTTTGTCAACATGTAGCGATTGATTGGATCATATAACCTTTTTTTTTCTTGAAATGTGGATTGAACTCTTATCTATCTTTAACTAAGGTTGGGAGGTGTGACTAATCATGCAACTTGCCACATAATTAGCACATCTATTGAGAAATTTTTTAAATTTAACCTTTTAAAGATTCAATCAAACTTAATCATTGGACCCCTAGTAGTTGAACAAGAAAATATCATTTGTTACTTGTAGAATATCACATTTTTATTTACAAAAAAAATAAAATGCAACCTAAATGCACCAAATACTTATTGTTAACCATAAATCTTTGATATCTTTAGTTTTTATATTCAACACATATAGACCAATAGTTGAATACAAAAATACTATTTGTTGTTACAAAAACAATGCCTGTATTTTAACAACTTATATCAAACAAAAAGGGACCAATAGTTGAACACTAAACTTTTTGAAATCCTTCACATTTAATGGAAAAATACATGGTATTTATTGTGCTCACCTTTTATATTTATGATAGGACAAACTATTAATATAAAATACTCCAATTCTTGTACATTGCTACCCCAATAGTTGTACACATAAGGACAATATTTTTTCACTATGATAACAATACTTGTTAAAATGAGTGTTTTATTTTATTAAATGAGCATTTTATTTTTTAAATGACACACTTATAGTGGAAAGTTATGATATTTTATTTGAGACAAAAAAATACTTATTTCACTTCTTCATGAATGTATTTATGGTTTTTTTTGTAACATTGAGAGGTTCTCATATGTTCAAGTATGTGTCCACTTTTGATAAATATTTGGTTTTTTTTAATTTATATTTGAAATATTTATTTTCAATATATAGTATAAATATAGAATAAGATTGTGTATTATAATCACAATTGACTGCACAACTATTGAACCCTGTGACAATATCATTGAATTCTGAATTTTTTTGGGGCAGTGCTAGGGGCTTTGGATTTATCGAGAAATGACATATCGACACCTTGTGTTATTTCCTCAAGGAAACAGAGGAAAGTACTAAAGCTGCCTATTGTATGATCTATTTAATTCACGCTAACCTTCCTTTCCCACAATTGCACGGTAGATATGTGCACTCAATTTAATGCTTTGAAAAAGTTGGTCATCATTACCACCCACATTCTAGACTGGGCCACTTCCTAGCCTGCAAAACAATAATTACGCCGAAGGTGTGTCCTATATGAGCTTCTCAAGCTTGGTTTTTCTATCAAGGGTTCAGAAGCCCTCAGAGGCCTTGCAAGGTGCTTCAATGAATCTCGACCATCTATCAGTTATATGGGAATCGGGTACAAAAGTCACTTGTTCTAGTTTCCAGGTGGAGTCAGATCCAGTGTAGTTGTCAAGTTGACCTCAAACACCCCCGACCATTGTACGAGCTATGAAATCCAACCTGTTAAAAAGCCTATTTCTGGCCATAGACTCTTTGGCTATGCCTATCACCTTGTCGACCCTGATAAACATTTTAAAGGAGAACATTGATGCAGTGTTTGATCAAATCATGTGTGTCCATGAGGTAACAAATTGAGCGTTGTTTAGAATACTTGAAACATGCGATTGATGAGGAGAAAGTGATACAAAAGTATAAAGTGGCATCAGAGGAGATGCGAGTTAATCAATGCCATTATCAATGAATACTGTAGAACAAGTAAATGAAATGAATGGCTTCTTATTATGTTGGATATTTGTTTCACATGGAGAAATGAGTGGAAATTCAACTAGGAGGAGCCATAGCTCTTGCGTGTGGGCTCGATAGAGGGATCCATGTGTTAATTGAAACAAAGAATTGCATCTTCGTAGAATGAACAGAAGGTAACCCTAAATATTTCTCACGCGTCACCTAGAGAACCAAGCCAAAAACCCTACATCGGGGAGACATGAACAATCGGGGTAAATCCCACAGTTCCCTCCGATAGATTGGGTTACGTCGATAAGGAGTTTTTGGGAAGAATTTCACTGATAGTCAAACAATGGAGATCCAAACCACTATCCGAATGAGACCAATGGGATTGTCCGGTTTCGACCTTGGAACTTCTTGATTGACAAAATTTGGGCCTTGATTTAGACCTCGGTTGAAATTCATGTTGTAGAGGCATTGCTTGAGCCTGCAAATATCTGCTCTCTTCGACGGGCTATGCTATTGGCAAAGGTGAGAAGGATGAGGGGTACAAGTTTGCCAACCGTACCCGTGAGAAGGACGAGGAGATTTTCAAAATTAATTTACTCCAAAAACACACAATACTCCAAAAACCATAAGACCAGTCACTGTGGAAAATTCCATCATCCATCTATTTCAAAGTACTATAACTTATTTGCAAATAAAACACTTACCATAAAGCCAGCCGCTATGGCAAATGGCAAGGACCCAAAATAGACCCAAATTATGTCAGTTAAACCCAAATTTATCTACAAAATTCCAATTTCTCCCACTCCTGAGCACTACCAGTTGATGTGCATCTATAAGAATGGCTTATGTAAATAAAGTCATGTTTGTGTCAAAGCCAGCCGATATTATGTTATGAAGGTAGAAATTTATCCTAATCCAGAAAAGGAAGTACTTAAGCTCTATGATAATAAGTTACAAATACAAGACGACTGCTTTTGTAGATTGCATCACCAATGTTAACCAAAATGGAGTCAAGTCTTTTTAATTGAAAATATCTGCTAATCTATCTCTACATGCATAGCACATATCCTCCAATCTCCACGTTTTATGCATCTGTCCTATGGCACCTCCACTTGTTAGCCACTTGCTACTCATTTTTTATTTATTAGCCACCTGAGAATGCTTGCAGTCCACAAAAGTTCTGTTATTGTCTTGCCTATTCTATAAAAAAAATATATAATTAATAGTTTATCAAAGAAAATAATATATAATATTAATAAATAATATAATTACATATTTATAATTTCTTTTTTAATATATAAAATATAAAATTTACATTATATTAATTATGTTAATATATACTTAATTACATGGGGTAAAGGATGGCATAGCGTTAAAATCTAAGGCGCTAAAATCTAAGTGTGCTCATTATTAAGGGTTTGAAGGAGCAAACACCAATGCTGGTGGGGAAAGCAGTAAAAAGTGGTTAAAAATAGTCAAAAAAATTGATGAACGGTTGAGATTTGTTTAACTACCTTGCAGAGCCTCTCGGGGTTTTTCAATTGTTGGTAGACAAATTGAGTTTGCGAAACTCAAATAAGGACACATCTATGATTTGCAAAAAATCAGACCAAAAACTCTCTCTAATTGACCTTCCACAACATTTCGGTGTACCTATTGCACACCAAGGTGCCATTGCTAGTAACCATTCAGAGAAAAGAAAGAAATGAAGATATTTAGGTCATGCAGGTTATGGAAGTGAGAAGCATTCTTTTCATATGATTAATGATACAAATAAAATGATAGACTTTTTTTCCAATTGCATGATAACTCTTGTACAGCCATTCATTTCTTATTGTTCTTTCCTTCTTGTTTTCTTCTTCTTTTATCGCACGGATAACCCTGTCATTTTACAGTTATTTGTACAGTTGTTTGAGCTTTACAGCTCTTCTCTTGCTTTTGTAGTCATAACTATTTTCACCTGTAAGACAACTTCAGTCAGAAAAAAGTTATGATAGCGGGTTTGCGTCATATAAATGTTTTCGACAGTTTTGTATCTTAGAAAATTATATAAAATTTAATATAATATTTTTTAATATTTTCACATATAATGATAGTAAAATTATGATCAATTAGATGGTCATTAATTTTTTATTTTATGTGATATAAATTGGTTTTTGACAATTTTGTATCTTAGAAAATTATATAAAATTTAATATAATATTTTTTTAATATTTTCAAATATAAATTTCATTGGTAATGAATTGAATGATTTTTTGTTTCATATAAAACATGTAATGGATCATTAATGCTTGTTTATTTGATATATATTTTATTAATGGATCAAATTATGACAAGTACTCACAACTATTGGTACATTTTCAATTATAGGATGTTCTCTTCTAGTAGGTAACAACAACATATTTGAATTTGAAAATTTTAAATATTACATTCAATCTTAAGTGCTCCATGATGAATTTTAGTTTGCTAAACTAAATTTGGACAAAAAAATGTCAACCTCAAGATAATGAGTGAACATATAGATATAAATGTGAATATAGATGTAAAAAATTATGCTAAATAATGTGAATATATGAAATTAGGTGTTAATAGGAATGGAATAAGGTTAAATGTATGGAATAGAAATAAATAGTAAGAAGTATTAATAGTTAAAAAGTGAGGAATCAATAAGATTTAATATGAGAATATATCACTTATAAATATATAATTATATTAAATCATTTTATCAAAATAAAAATCTGAATTAGATATAAATAGTATAAATATACTAATTTCATCACTATAATATATATAAAAAACTAAAAATACAATTATATTTAAATTCTAAATTTTTTGTGTGTAAAAAAATACAATTATATTTTAAACCCTACAATATTTTTTTGTGATTATAATTTAGAAAACTAAAAAGCTGTTGGATGTAACAAGAGGCATCTCAACGCGGCACCGACAGTGTACATCACTTACTCGGAGAGCCTCAAACCTCTCAATTACGCATTTGATCCTATAATATTTTAGAAGTGACCTACAAATCACTCTGTAAAACCAAATCGAATCCAATCTCCTCTTTCTCTAATTTTAACGCATTTTCCTTCTCTCTTTCTTCGCAGTTTCGAGCGAAGGACCGAAACCACTATTTTTTGTACAGATCGGGGACTGTCTAATTTCTAAGCATTTTCCTTCGCTTTTCTTGGCCTTGAATGTGTCGAGAAATGACCGAATCTGCCTTTTTATTCTTCCTTGAGTAATTTCTAAGCGTTTTCTTTACTATTCTTTTCACGAGGAAAGAACCGAACCTGCCTGTGGTGTGATCTATTTAATTCACGCTACTCATCCTTTCCCACATAAACTGCTCTTTCATTACGCACACTGCAATTAAATCCTATTCATTCTTTTTCCTACAATTTTTAACGGGTAGTAAACGTTTGAAATGGAATCAATGGCATCTTCTTCTTCATCTCAGCAGCAAAATCAGGAATTAAATGCTTTTTCTGTAATGGAACCTGCCGGCAAAAGAAGGAAGGTTTCTGAATCTTCAACATTGTATGATGTTTTCATCAACCACAGAGGCCCCGATGTTAAAGGAACTTTGGCTACTCAGCTTTACAACTCTCTTCAGCAGTTGGGAATAGCGGCGTTTCTTGATTCCCAAGAAAAAAAGCTAGGAAATTCGTTTCCTTCTATTATTGAGACTGCCATCCGCTCTGCTAAGGTACACATAGCCATCTTTTCCAAAAGATATGCAGAGTCACCTTGGTGTTTGAATGAGCTACTTCTCATGTTAGAAAGCACGGCTAAAATAATCCCCGTGTTTTATCAAGTGAAGCCTTCTGATCTCCGCTACATAGAAACGGGAGTATACGCTGAAGCATTCATTAAATATAAAGAGAAGGGCAGATACCTGGAGAAGCTTAACGCCTGGAAGGAAGCCCTTCAGTCTCTTTCATTTGCAGCCGGCGAAGAATTTAACAAGTAATATTTCTGTAATTTTGGTAGTTGTACGTTATATAATTCCTCCGAATCTGGTTTATCTTTTTTCTCACGAAATCCTCGTATCATTTACAATGTTTCAGTGAATGGGATTGCCAAAAACTAGTAGCATCTGTGCAAAAAGAAGTGCAAAGGAAAACATTTTTACATGTTGCTGAATATCCAGTGGGGCTCAACAATCTTGTGGAAGATTTTGAAAAGCGATTCTTTGATGAACTTGTACAAGGTTTTGAAAGTCATTGCGGGCAGGAAGATGGGAAGCACAAGTCTCAGGTAGTGGGCATTTTTGGCATGGGCGGATTGGGAAAGACAACTCTCGCTAAAGAATTGTTTAACCGAAAGGGCTTGAATTACCAAAGAGCAAGTTTTTTGTTTGATGTGCGAGAAAAGTCTGTAACAGGCCAATTACCTTTCTTACAAGGTAAGCTTATGAAGGATCTCTTTGGCAAAGAGATCAGTTTTACATGTAGAGAGGAAGGAACAGCCTATCTTAAAGATCGTTTCCGAAGGAGCCCCCTTTCAAGCGTTTTAATTGTTGTAGATGACGTTGATCATGTGGAGCAGTTAAATGCTCTAGCGTTCATTGATATCTTAAGAAATTCTGATAATAGTCTGGTTATTGTCACAACCCGTGACGCTGGTGTGCTTATAACCGCAGGGATCACTGTTGGTTATAACTTAAAAGGAATGAATAGAAATTATGCTAGAGAACTCTTCTGTTGGCATGCCTTCCGCGAAGCCCATCCATGTAGCGGGTATGAGGTACTGGTTGATGACTTCGTGGACGTGTGTGGAGGCTTACCTTTGTCGCTTCAGGTTCTGGGCAGACATGTTTGTGGTAGAAGTCAGAGTTATTGGAGTTCAGAATTGAGTAAAGTTAGTAAGACGCTGCCTCGGGACGTAAAGCAAAGACTGTTAATAAGTTTCGATGCATTGGAGAATGAAGAAAAACAGGTTTTCATGGATACGGCTTGTTTTTTCTTGGGTAAACCGAAGAGTATAGCCAGAAGAATATGGGAGGCATCAGGATGGAACGCACAACATACACTGGAAACACTAAAAGATAAGTGTCTTGTAGAGGAAATCCAAAATTGGAATCATTGGAGTCGGAATACGCAAGGGGAAATTGTATTGAGAATGCATGACCACCTGAGAGAGTTGGGAAGAGAAATGGCAGTTGAGCTCAGTCCTCCTCATCGGCTGTGGCGTCCTCAAGATCTGAAATCTTTGGTATGATTGTTACCCTCTCAGATTTCTTCTTAATAATGTAATATTACAAAACATAACTTTTCATTAAATAGGCTGAAAACTGAGCTGCTTCTGTGTATGCAGAAATTAATGGGTTTCAAAACTATCCTTACCAAAACCAATGTCAGATGTTTCAGTTCCATTTTTGATGAGTCCATGGGTTCTCAAGTAACATTCTTTTTAGGCCAGTCAGATAGTTGTCTTGAGACGTCAGCTTCTTTACTATGGCTACAGCTTGAGGGGAATTTCAAAGAACAGCCAAGCATTTCTTCATGGATTCCTCTTCAAAATTTGCATTGTTTGAAAATCTGCCGGGGACAATTCAAAACGTTGTGGGGGAATAGAATACAGGTATTTTGATCCCCTCTTTCAAAATTTAAATCTCCGTTATGGCTATGGTGGAATGCATTATGTTATAGTTGTCTCCAGACAATTTGTTTTTCGTTTATTATGGAGAGCTTTACAAATATTTATCTTGAATTTCAGACACCGTCCCAGTTGAAAGAGCTGCAAATTTCTCATATCTCATTAAAAGAATTTCCAAATTTTCTTGGAATATCAGATAATTTAGAGAATGTGTTCTTAGATGCCCGGGGATTGCCAATCCAAGGTTTGTCTTTACTAGAATCTCTCAGAATGAATCTTTGTAGTTTATGTTTGAGGTTTTCCACATTAAAAGGGGAACAAGCTTCCACTAAAAGAGGAGAGAGGACTCTGAGTGAATCTTTGGTTATCGAGAACTTCAAATTTAATGGGGAGTTGGATTGGAATGATGGGAAGGCCGCAATGAGTGGCCTTGAAAAGCTAGAGATTAGTCGTGAAGAATTTGTATCCAAGATCTTAATTAGTGGAATTCACTATCCAAGCCTTGAGTCTATCAAACTTCATTACATGAAAAATCTTATGGAAGTGGATTTAACAAGGTTAAAAGCATTAAACTCTCTCGATATTAGACATTGTCAAAAACTCAAAAGATTGGCAGCAACTTCTGATCTTCCGATTCTTAGGAATTCGATAAGTGTGTCTAGTAACTCTGAGATTAGATGGTTGCGTATTATTAATTGTCCTGAGCTTGAGGAGTTGCCATGTCTTTCCAGAATGAACACCATGGAGAAAATTGAAATTTGTCAGTGTGAGAAGATACAGAACATTAGGCTGCCAAAAACACTCATCAGTCTGTATGTAAATAACTGCAGAGATTTGCGAACAGTAGCAGGAATCGTTGATCTTCTGGAGATTAGAGAGTTGACTATTAAAAATAGTCCTTTGCTTCAGGAGTTGCCATGTCTTTCCAGAATGAACACCGTGGAAAAAATTGAGATTTGTCAGTGTGAGAAGATACAGAACATTAGACTGCCAAAGACACTCATCAGTCTGTATGTAAATAACTGCAGAGGTTTACAAAGAGTAGCAAGAACCGGTGATCTTCTGGATATTAGAAAGTTGACTATTAGATATTGTCCCGAGCTTGAGGAGTTGCCATGTCTTTCCAGAATAAACACCATGGAGAAAATTGAGATTTGTCAGTGTGAGAAGATACAGAGCATTAGGCTTCCGAAAATACTCACCAGTCTGTATGTAAATAACTGCAGAGATTTGCAAACAGTAGCAGGAACCGGTGATCTTCTAGAGATTACAGAGTTGACTATTAAAAATTGTCCTGAGCTTGAGGAGTTACCATCTCTTTCCAAAGTGAGCTCCATGGGGAAAATTGACATTTATTATTGTAACAAGGTACAGAACTTTAGGCTGCCAAAAGCAATCGCCAGTCTGTCTGTACATAACTGCAGAGGTTTGCGAACAGTAGCAGGAACCGGTGATCTTCTGGAGATTAGAGAGTTGACTATTAGATATTGTCCTGAGCTTGAGGAGTTGCCAAATCTTTCCAGAATGAGCTGCTTGGAGAGAATGGTGATCAACTCTTGTGAGAAGCTGCAGAACATAGCAGGAATTGAAGAGTTGCGGGCATTAGACTACATGCAACTTATTTATTGTAGCAATGCACTCATACGGAATTGCATTCGTAAGTTGAAGGTAATGAGTTCAATAATCCCTTTTAACAGGCGTTCTTTTATTTCATTATTAATATTGATCTTCAGCTTTGTTTTGTCATTGTCTATATTTTTGCGAAGTTGTATTTTGATCTATAAATGAAAAGAATTTACCGTGGATATTTTGTCTTTCAGATAGTGTCATCAGAGAGAATGGTTATGATTGGAAGAGCAGCGGATGGAGCGGCGTCAAGTTTAAAGGAAAACCTGTTTGGTGGGGATAATATTGGTGTGGATGGAGTGATTGAAATTGGTACTCACCAAACTTATCTAGAGTGGTCAAAATCGGAGCAGCAGTTATTCTATGCTTAGTAGTCGTGGTTGATAACTCTACTTCTTTAGAGGATATAAATAGATCACTTCTTTGTTATTTGGGTAACAAAAAAATTCAAATTAGACTTTAATATTAGAAAACAAATCTTTCTAAAATGTTCGGGTAACTTCTGCATGCTCGAGTAAGACAAACTCTTACAAGTAGTGTAATTGAAATAAGTACAAAGGCTTTTGTGTTAGATTCATGAAAGCTTGGTTGAAAATATTATTTTGACAAATTCAACTTAGAGAAATATATGTTTCTATTTGAAACAGCAATTGGATCATGGGCGGCAATTGGAGGTTTTCCTCTATTCGTTTTCTTTTATTCCATCTTTCTAGGACATCATTGCAGCAATTAATGATGTGTTTGTTGTATTTTTTATGTATATAATCATTTCCAGACCGATGAACTGATAAACATTAGACACCTCAATTTGAGGGGATTCATTCGAAAATATACTAGAGCTTTTTATGATATTGGAACAGTTCCACACTCGCCTAACAATGAACAGCTAGCCCATTTTCAAATTGTAATGAACTGAACCCTTGAAATTCAGACTACTAGCATGTTTATGTAATTTTATCTTCCTATGTATACAGCGTTCACAATGTTAAGAAAACGTGAATTGAAGTAATAGAGGATATTAAAGCAACATTTCAATTACAGAAAAACTACTCTTCAAACTATTTTCTAAATAAAATGGGAACACATACAAGATAAATGAAAGTTAATCTAATTCATTCTATGACAACTACATGGCAGTAAGAAGCAAACTTACATACCAAGAGAACTAAGATAAGCATAGTTAGATTATCTTTGTCCACTTCTTGGATCAATTCCTCAAGACGGGCATCATCTATAACAACTTCTTGGTATGCTTCGTACAGTTCATTAAGAGTGATATACCCACTTGAATCTTTATCCAAATAGGAAAAAGGTAGCAAATAAATGATCTTGATGTTCAGTCTTGTTTAAATTATTGGTAGGCACATTGAATTCACCATACCATATGGTAGCATTATTGTCTAAGTCAGCATACCAAATTAGTGAGAAAAATAAAAGTAAATACAAATATCATTTTCCAGGATGATAGATTTTCCAAGATCAAGTGGGTAGTATTTCTTAGAAGACATGCTTCTCAGTGAAAATATACTCACTACAGAGAATTTCAAGCAAGGGTTCAAATATACTCACCACATTGATGAGCTGTCATTTTAAAATTTTTTTTTTTTCTGTTAGTAGAAATGAGAAACAAACAGCAATCACAACGGTATATTTAAAAATTCGTATAAGAAATTATATATATATATATATATATATATATATATATATATATATATATATATATATATATATATATATATATATATATATATATATATATATTTTTATTTCACATAAATAAATAGACTAGTTGAAGTTTGTGAAATACTAGACGTAATTTATAATAAATAAAAAATTATATTTAAAACAACTTTCTAAATTAATTTAAAAAACAAAAATATAAACTATAATTATATGTATTAACTTTAATTATAATCTATAATAAAAATAAAAATTGAAAACTTAACAAAATATCATTAAAATTATAAAACAATGAAAATATTTTAAAAATTAAAGTAGATTCCTATAAAATAAAAATTGCATGCCAAAGTTTTCATTTTTTTTTAGAAAAACATAATGACAACCTAAGTCACAACTTGGACTAAATTAGAAATTGTTATAAATAAATAAAAATTACTAATAAACCCCTTGATGAAATGGAAAAGGCCAAATATTTGGCAAAAAAAATTGTTCGTTTTCACCAAAAAATTTGAGAACTCCCTACAATGATAAGAAATGGCACACTAGGCTTAGAAACAATTGCATGAAATAGAAACTATGTTTTTTCCATCAAAATGTGAAATATAGTCTTGTTCTCACAATTTTGGTATGTTTTAAAACACATAAAAGGAATGTGAAAGAGAACACATGGAAAATAGATAAATCAATGTGTCATTAAGCCAAAATTGAGATGTACATATAGGAAAGAAAGAAGAAACTACCATTACAAATAGTGGAGAGGACTAGGTAGTTGACTCCCACTGACAAAGAGTGACAACAAGTTAACCTCCTCAAAACTCATAAGATGTGGCAAGCTAAGTTTCTCTTACATACACCTAACTAGAATTTATGCTATGTGTATATCCATGTCCATAATGTACAAATTTATATATACAGTAATAGCTCCCCTTAAGCATTACTTAGGTGGAAACAATGAAATTGAGCCTCAACAACTAAGCTTGATGAGGTACCTAATGCAATCTCTCATAAAGTGGAGAAAAAGACAATTGTGCCACATGACCTAATTATAGTTGAGGTAAATAAGATCACAACCAAGGAATAAATTCTTGTGACTGTAATTATGTCATCCATCACTCTATTGGTCATGTGGCACAATTGTGCTATAACAAATACATGATGCATTCATGTGTGACCCAAGTTTAATGTGGCTATGTTGTGATAGAAATGGAAGCACTCATATAATGTAGTTAATTCAAGTTGTATAATGTAGGCGTCAATCATCATTGGGTGCATTCAGGTTGTCTCAAGTTTAACAAGTTAGGATGTAATTATAGCATAATCGAAGAGTGATTACCTCTTGCTGCAATAAAGAGCCTATAACTCGGGTTGATATGCAGAGTGGTTGTGTTATATCATTTATGTATTGCATTCAAGCACAACCCATGTTTAATGGGCTATTCTAGAGAGTGATCAAGATTTTTTAAACCTTATGAATGTTACTTAAAATTGTATAGCTTAAACTAAAAACCAAGTTTGTTACATACTTGAATGCAATCTTGGGTTACAACAAACTATAATAATGTGATTTACTAATAACCATTATGGAAAGTATTAAAGCAAGACCCATGCTATATAGGATACATTTCCCTAATCAAGTTTACATACCTTAATGATCAAACACAAGCTTCCCACACACTTTAGGATACAATCCAAGATCATACAACAACTTTGTCAAGACAACTAATTTTCTGACCCAAGATTTAAGGTTGTTTTTAATACCAACATAAGCATTGGTAAGAGCATGATTAGGGTACAAACCCTAGGCCTCTGTAGAAACATAAGCAATAACTCTAGCGGATTAGTGAGGTTGCAATACTAGAAAGATTGAGACATTGTAGCTAATAAAAAAATCTTGCAATCTAAAGATTGTAACCAATAACAAGCACATTATGTAGCTTAGTGACATTTGTAAATGCAATATACGGTAAGAAGAATGACAGTCACTTGAGATGTGACAATCAAAAAGAGGCTGAGCAGTGACAAGATAATAAAGCTCAAACCTTGCATAGTAAAGTGGAGATTTTAACACTGAACTCTCCTTACCCACTTGCTGACCTTAAGGGTTTTTCAAATGCTTTTGGTAGTGTTAGACAAGGCAAATGCAATTAGGGAATGAATTTCCAAATGAAGTAACAGTGGTAATCATAAGTTCAATGTTTCTTCTTAGCCATTAATGTATAATGGAGGTCGTGGATTGCATGTTTGAGCAGTGTTTTAAGACTCGTCAAAGATGGGAGAATAGTGAATAATACCTTGTGGACTGTGAAGTAGTGTCAATAAGGTTGAAGGATCTTAAGATCTACAATAGTACCATGAAACAATGAGTCCCCTATAGTAAGTAGGAAATCTATAGGGCATAGTTTAATTTTATAGAAGAATGCTCATGAAAGGAATCTTCAAGTGATAGTGAGTGAGTTGTTTGAGATTGTAGCTGAGGGTGCAATACCCTATCTTAAGGAAAGTTAGCAAAGTAGTAAATGTGCAAGAAAATCAAATTATACAAACAAACAATTAACAATGTTATCTTGCATAATGCCTTGAGTTTGAAGACAAAAATCTCATTGTATCTTGATGAAAGTGGTGACTTTAATGGTCAATCACTGGAAACCATGATTATAAAACATGCTATTGTGCTTATGGAGGCAACATTTTAAGCAAGGCAGTGAGTGGTGGTTTGGAACAATGACAGGTATGAAGGACTTGCTTTATATGCATATTATGTAATCTAGCTTAAGACACCGTTCTTAGAAGAGATTGAAGGTGGATTATGGAACTCAAGGGTTACCATGAAAATGATTAAAGCAAAGACTGAGATCTATTTAAAAGCCACGGTCATGAAGATATTAAAGATGTCACATGCAAAACCCTAGTACCTGGAGTAATGAATATAGTGCCAAAGAGGATAGTGTGCTAGGGCAGATTTAGGAGATCTCCACATTATCTAATTATAGGGAAATACATCATTTATTTATTTATTTTAATTAAAAGAAATCATTCTAAACCCTATATAGGATACATTGATACTTCAAAAACCTTTAAAGGAATTTGAGATTATACAAATATATGTCAAGTAAATACCTAGATTACAAATAGTAGCGGGAACAATGTAAGATTTGTTGAGCAAAGCAGGAATGAGATAAACAAAAATGAATCCTATGCCTCCTTTCATGCACATCTCCTCACCGTTCTCTATCATTCTTTATAGAAACACTTCTCCATTTTGGCAGTCTATGCTTGAAAATAATATTTTGACGAAGGTTTTAGAGTATGTTTATTAAAATGAAAACTCCATTCTGGTGGGCTATGCCTGAAAATAAGATTTTGATAAAAGTTTTAGGGTATGTTTATTAAAGTTTTAGAGTATTTTGGCAGGCTATATTCTTGATTCCTTAAATGATTTATTCAAATGGATTGTGACTAAATAAATGACTAACTATTTAGTCATTTTTATTTGTGTGATTAAATAATTTTTTGATCAACGACCAAACTAGTAATTTATTTACTCATTTATAGCTAAGCTGCAAAAAATGAGCAAAATTTAGTCATTTTTAGTTGTTGTGACTAAAAGTTTTAGTCACCTAGTCATTTATTTTATAGATTCTATTAGTGTGTACTTCCTTGTGCGATTAGGGCTCTCTCAATGTTGAGGGCCCTAGGGATAAGCTCATCATAAGAAGTGACACATTGCATCTTTAACTAAAAGGATAAATTTGTATTGACATTATCAATGATGATTCCAACTTGTTGCTCCTTAGGAATGGGTCACTTATTCTTACTAGCTCACTACCTCCATCGTTGTAGGAAGTTTGCAATCAAGTTCAATATTATGATTTTAGGAGTCTAACGGTTGGAAATCATAGTAAAATCAAAATTTAATAAGTTTTGGAATTAGCATTTTAAAGTGTTTCTCGGTGTCATTAACTCCAGAATATCTCCTCTTTTGTAGGGGTGGTTGCATGCCAAATTTTTTTGGTGTAAAAATATCAGAATTATTAGATTTTGTTCCTTGTCTATGAATAAAAATTATTAGAGTGTGAGTTTGATATTTTTTGAAGATCTAAATAGTCAAGCTTGGTAAAAAAAAATCATGTCAAATAATATTAGTCCAGAACAAAATGAAGAGACACTTGATAGATTATGGGCTAGATTGAAAAGAAAGGATGATGGGAAATGTTATTGTCCTTGCAATAATTGCAAGGGCTTAAAAATGAGATTACTTTTAATCACAACATCTAAGAAACATTGTAGGCAACATGGTCATGTTGAAGGGGGGCATGATTATCGTCCATTGGTAAGTTGTTCATTATATGTGTTTATATTGATTGAATTTGTAAATGTTTATATATCGTTTTAACATTATATATATATATATAATCACTTGATCATGATCATAGTTTATTTGTGTCTATCATTATTATAAAGGTGGGGTGCCCTAGGGCAGATGATATGGATTATCACAACCCGTAAAATGTGGTTTTGCAAGTGGACGAACATGGAGCTGTGAATATCGAAGTTGAAATTAATGATTCTATAGAAGAAGATGATCATGCACCAGAAAACATAGTTGAAGATGATGGTACAAATACATTATCCATGACACATTTAATGGCAGAGCTGATCATGATGATCGAGATGACTTTGATGATGTTCATAATTTACCTATACTTGAAAAGGCATATGAGCCCCTTTGTGAAGGCTCCCAAACAACTCTTCTTTCTGTTGTATTGTTGTAGTTGAACTTGAAGGTTATGAATGGTTTATGAAACATAACAATCTCATTGATGTTAAAGTATGTCATATATGTCATCTTTTTTCATCTGTTTTAATAGTTGTTAGTTCATCACTAGTAAATAAGATGAAATATGTACCATGAATATTCTTTATATTAACAAATTATTTTTTTGTTGTAAATTGATTGGTGAATTTTTTTTACCACCATCAAATATTTTACCCCGCTCATACTGAGATTTATCTGGCATTATGAAAGATATTGGAATGGAGTATCAAGCAATAGATGCATGTCCAAATGATCATATTATATATCATAAACAAGAATTTGCAACAGAATGCCCGAAATGTCATACCAATAGATATCAAGCAAATCAATTAACAAAAAAGGTGTCCCGTAAGGTTTTTGTTATATTCCCATTATTTCACATATGCAATGATTATTTATGTGTGAAAGCATAGCGCAATTTATGGATTACCATGCACAGAATAGAAGTGGAGATGACATTCTTCGAATGCTTGTAGATGGTTTTACATTTAGGTACATAGAGGAAAAATGGCCACACTTTAAAAAAGAACCTCGTAATCTCAGGTTTTCATTGGGAGCAGATGGTGTCAATCCATTTGGAGAGCTAAGATCTATTTACTCAATGTGGCTTATTTTTCTTATCAACAATAACATTCCTCTATGGATGCCAATAAAGAGGGAGCACATAATGTTGTCAATGATTGATCCAGGTATTTGTTTACATCAATTTTCTTTAACGTAGTAGCATCTCATTTATCTTATTTGTTGCGTAATGACTTATATTTTTTCATTCAATAGTCATGTGCATTAATTTATATATATTGCAGTAAAATGGTTATAATAATTATGTAATGTTTATGTTCATTCAACTAGGGAAGTACCAAGTTAAAGATATGAATGTATATATTGAGCCTCTTATTGACGAGTTACTAAAGTTATGGAATGGTGTCAGTCTGTATGACGTCTCTAGACCAATAGGACAAAGAAAATTTCAATTACATGCAATGCTTGTATGGACAATTCATGATGCCCCAGGGCTAACACATTTTTGTGGTATGTTATAACATTTAACTGCACTTTAACAATATTTAATTTGATGAAGTAGATATCATGCATGTTTATGAAATAATCTATTCATTATATATAATTATAAAAATTAACATATTTAATCCAATTATATATGATCTTGCAGGTCTTCAAACAAAGGGAAAATTTACATGTGGATGATCCCATAATAGTGGTTTACAATTTTTGGCCAAACTGGACACTAAAATTTTTATTTTTAACTAAATCTTCACATTCAGACACCTATAGCGGCTAAACCATGAGGAATTTGAAGATGATGAAAACTAAAGTCTCATCACATTTTTTCTCTAGATTCAAAAAATATTTTTTTCAAAATTTTTGGAATCAAATTGCACTTCTTTTCCATCTCCCACAAAAATTGGTTTTTCAAAAATAGCATTTTTAAAAATTGACGCAGTATAATGCATAACTTTTTTTCCATGAATGATAAAATTCTAATTCTTTCGAATTTAGATTTTTAACTCCGATATCTAATTCTTGCACTTGGTTAGATAGTTTTTTATTGAATATTTTTTCTTTAATAAATTTCAAAGTCAAACCAATGACAATTCAGACATAGCGTGATCGTATAACATGTAACTTTTTTTGTACATATCGAAATTCAATTTTTTTTTGTTGGATCAAGGACTTCAATATCTGGTGCACTCATATTTTTCAAAAAAAATTTGATAATCTGCTATTTTTCCACATGTGTAGAATAGAGACGTTCATTTTCGATGAAAAACCTATGTCTAATAAAACTAAAAAAATAAATACATAATAAAACCAAAACATATTAAAATTATATTCATTGGATAGCTCGTTTTGAGGACTACCTAACTCTAATTGGGTTTTTGAAGATTCTCCCATTTTCATCCTCAACCTGAGCATCAAAGCGTAAAAAATTAGGTTTTTTATGTGAGCAAAGTTAAAAATTAGGGAAAAGGGGGGGTTCGCTAGAACCAGGGGGTTCTAGCGAACCCCCAGGGATTCTAGTGAACCAGGGTTCATTCGAACCCCCTCAATATGCATTTTTCCTTTTGTTTTTTGGGCGAGAAGTGTGGGCCCCATGATTGATGGGTTTGGTCGAATCCTAGTTCAGTCAAACCCCTTTATGGTTCGGTCGAACTTGTAGGTTCATTCGAACCCCTAAAACTAATTTTTTTGCCATGGGGCCATTTTTTCTCAGTTTTCCTTCCTCCATCAAATTGTAAACCACTATTGTGGCTTCACCCATGTCCAATTTGTGGTCCCAAGATGAAATCTCGTCGTTCAACAAGTTTAGTAAAGCAAGTGTTTGATGAGTATAGGCACTTCCTCTATATAAATCATAAGTATCGAACTACTGAAAAACATCTTTTCAATGGAAAAGATGAGACTACATCAAAACCACGATGAATGACACCTCGCCTATGGAAGTTGGAATATAATAGAATTAATTGTCAAGGTTATACATCAAATCAAATTGTTTATCTATCATATATGATATGTTTTGAATTTATATTTTTATATTGTGTTGTGTTTACTTATGTTGTAATTGACAATGATTGTCGATATTAATTTGTTTAACTTATATGCTTCATGAAGGTCGTCAAGGCATTAATGGCCAACTTCCACAGGGACTAAAAAGTTATACCAGACAATTTAGTAGGTTGCCCTACTATGAGTAGCTACAAATTGTGTATTTGTTTGATACAATGCATATCAGAAAGAATATAACAAAAATGTTATGGAAAATATTGGATGGAAAACATGATAGAAAAAATTGTCAAAATTTGTAGTGACATTCAGGAAGCCAATGATGCAATGAAAAATGTCATTCAATTAAATAGTGATGGAGACCACATTAATATAAGTGCCCTTCCTTGGTTATTAGTAGAGCAACAAAGCAATGCTATAAAAGAAGTCATAAAAAATTTTTGATTTCCCATAGGATTTGTTGTGAACATAAACAATATAATAACAAAGAAAGGTGAATTTGGGTCAGGGATGAAAATGCATGATTGGCATACCTTCATTAAAGTAATTATTCTGGTATATTATATACACTTGTATAATGCATGTATTTTTTAGTGTATTGTGTTTACTACGTTTGGAAAAATAATGAAAAGATCATTTTATAATTATTGCTGTATGTTCTACCTCTATCTCTCCCAGACAACTTTGACAACAATGTCAAGAAAGTTATATATGATCTTGGAAAATACATGAGGTAAGTAGCGATATTTTTTCAATTTGTTGTATACATCTTATAATTTCCATTTGTTTTACTTGTTATGTAATATATTGTATATTTTTGTTAAATCTCGTTAATATATTTGTGCCTTCAATCACTTGTAGATGGTTGTCATATAAAGAAATCCATAAAGAAGATATAAATTATTGGAAGAGAAAAATTCCTTGTCTAATATGTGAAATGCAAAAGTGTCTACCTTCGACATTTTTCAATGCACAAGAACACTACCTCATACACCAAGTTGAGGAGATTGAATTGTGTGGACTTGTACACACAAGGTCAATGTGGATGGTTGAGAGGCACTTGAAATTTTTGAAGGCTTTTGTTAGACAAAGAGCACATCCTAAGGGTTCTATGGTGGAGGGATATATGGTATACCAGACCATGGTATAGATTAGTGAATATCTTCCTAAGTTTCCAGCAAAGATCCATGTAGATCGCATTTGGGATCCCAACGCCATTAACAAATTTGAAGGGGAGTAACTGATGGGGAAAGGTAAATTGAGGAAAGTGAGAGGTAATTATAAGATGGTCATGGAGATTAATTGGAATACATTTTACATATGGTTTTTATGTATATTGTATTTATTTAATTTTTAATCTTCAATATACATCAATTATGAAATTAAGGTCGTATACTGTGGTATTTAACTAATTATACGTCGTTTGTGAATTTCAATTTTTTTAATACAGTTGGTCGAGAGTGGAATGCACTACATTTGTACGTCACAAAAAATATTGATTGGATGATGGTATGGATTGAACAATGTCAACAATCTGGTCGGGCATTAACATGGAAAGGTGTGGCTTCATTGGTTAAAGAAGCTCATAGTAATAGAGATTCCAATGTTATACAAAGGGAAATTGATTTAGCATATGGTTTAAGAGATAAAAAGGTACGTATAAGTATATTAATCACCCATATTATTTAATTATTTTCAATTATATTGATGTATATATATGTTTAGATTGTTTTCTTTGCATACATTCGGCCAAGAATAAATATGTTTATCAACTGACGATATTGCAATAATTTTTACATGTTTAAAATATTGCAGGTGAAACACCACAAGGCTATGTGGTGCAATGGTCATAAATTTTGAATCAAAATGTTGGATGACATGAAAAAAACTTGTGATTCTGGTATAACTGTAGTCTTTTAGGTGACTAATGTTTCATTAGAAGTGACATACATCCAGAAGTCTCAGAAAATTGATACTATGAGATTTTGGATAATATACTTGTGTGTTACTTTAAGTCCTTCAAATTAATTATGTCTGTTGTCCTATGGTACAAACTACGATTAAATAAAATGATCTTGAGAGAATTGTTATTGAATATGATAATGGATTTACCATGGTTAATACAAGGTTGATCGAGTGAGTTGGAAATGAGCCTTATGTTCTTCCAAGCCAATGTGAGTAGGTATTTTACTCAAAGGTTCTAGGTAAACCAGTTTGGTCATTTGTTGTTAGACATGATCTAAGAGGAAGGCTGGTAAAGTATAATGTGGTGGAAGAAGATACCAAACAACTAGAAGATGATGTAGATGATGATTAGGATCAATAGTTAGTTAATAATGTCCCTAATGAAGATGTTGAAGAGGAGGAACTAGATCGTGATGATGTAGGAGTTAATGTTGATGAAGATGATATCCGTGTGGATGATGAAATATCGAAACTAACATTGATGACGATGATGATGATATGACCAATCATTACAATGTCAAATCTGGATCGGATGATATAGACAAAGAGTTGGATGAAGAAGAAGATCAGTGACATTGAAATGTATGAGTTATGCGATTATTTATCTATTTGATATTAATTTCTTGATAGAATTATATTTGACTTATGTGGCTACATAATTAGTTCATGATGTTTTTAATTTTTATACCATTACATAATTAATTTAATTATGTACTTTTTAATGTTTGAAAGGTCAAAAAATTAAAACATTTCAATAGTGATGTTAACAACCTTGAAATTAGTGTGTTTTATGTTTCATGTGATCATAAAAGATTAAAAAGTTAATTATAGAAGTGTTTTTTTAGTGGTTTATTTGTAAATTCTTTTAAAAGGCATAAAGTGATCATTGTAATGGTTGTTGATGGTTGAGGACTTAAAATACAAGCTCTTGACATTCAAAAATTTATGTTTTTTTCCTGTTATGCAGCATTGTACGGTCACATGTAGCCATATTTTGATGTGAAATCAATTCCATGCCATGAAGATATGTGTTAGATTTGATTTGAATATGATTTGAGGGCTTAAGGCGTTGATTTGAGTTAGAAAACTTCATTTCTTTGTATATCACCTAGTTACCCTATTTTTGAGGGTTTTGTAGTCCAAACATGATAGAAAGGGGCTCTTACACTTTTTGTGATTATTGTAGCTTGTGTAAGAGGCCCCATGGATACTGTTGTAATTGTAGGATGCATGAATACGGTGTAGGATGAGAAATAAAGAAGGTATAGCTGTTGTCCTCAAGAGTTTTGTGAAGAAAAGCATGTGAAATGAGAGGTTCAAGCCTAGGTTTCAACAAAACATGTATGGGAGATATGATTTTATGAATTTTTATCCATGTGCATACCTAATGGGTTGTTTTTGAACACTGAATATAAATGATATACATACACACACACACACATATATACATATATATATATGTATATGTATGTATGTATGTATGTATGTATATGTATTTTTAAATCTAAATGTAAATGCAATTACTAAATGCTCTACTAGAACAATAAATGCAATATATCATTAAAGAAATCTATATCTATGTATATAAATGTGTATTTCTAAATGCAAGTGTAAATGAAAAGAGCATATGGTTTTGTAGTGTTATAGATACAACATATCTAGATAAATTAATGTAATTAAAAATCTAAAGTCTTCAACACATATAATATGAAATCAATCAAACTATTTAAAAACTACATAAGAAATAAATGAAAACAGTAAATGCATATGTATGTGTATTTGTAAATGTAAGTGTAAAATAAATAAGAATAATGAAAATTATAAAATAATACAAGGAAAGGTTAAGAGTTTAAAGTGGGAGAGAGATAGAGGGTAAAGGGTTTAAGGGTTTAGAGTTTAAGGGTTAATGGTTTAGGGTTTAGGGTTAAAGGTAGAGGGTGTTGGTTTATTTTTTACACTGTAACCAGATTGGTCTTCTAATCTACCTAAGGGATTGCCAATTCCACTCAAGGGAAACTCAAAGGACTTGGACCAATTGATGAGGACTTTAAAAATCCTCCTAAACTTTGGGATCTATAAATCCCGGAAGGGTGATCCCTTAATGTGTTTACAACCTCTGCACCAATATTATAAACAACATTAATACAACAAATAATCCCATTGAATAGCTCAACACAATAGGATAATATCGAGTAAAATTGGTTGTTCATCGATAATATCAACTATGTGGAGCATGAGATAACTACAACACAGTCCATAGTAAAATATAGTCATTAATTTTCAATTTGTAGCAAATGCTAAGCAAAGACAAAAATTTATTGAACTACACAAATAAGTAAAACTTAGATTAGCGCCATATATCCATTGTAGGAGTCAAATTCATAAACATCTAAAGGTTTATGACAGATTTATTACATAACATATAACTTATAAGATCCCTGACAATATTGCATTATAATTTCATTAGTATGCATTCTCACCCAATACTATTTATCAAATCCTTATTCAGAACATATCCTCCTATAATCACATTCAAGCATTTTAATTAATTCCTTGAATTAAAGCTAAAATAAGGACTATACACACCACACCAATGAGATAAATGAAAGAACCCTTAGTCATCTTATTCAAAATTTGGATATGCATGTATAGTGGAGAAATATGAGTTTGAACTTATTATTTCAACTCAAATGCTAGTACTATTATACAACATTAAATCCCCATGAATTTAAAACCGATTACAAAATAACTCAAAACCTAAATTGTATTTTTCTCTAAAACCATCGAACTTTACAATTTGCTTTGCAACTTCACCTAGACTCGACCAAAGATTATCTCACTTGCTAACCCGTACTTTTGGCCTTGAAATCCTTCTTATAGAAAATGAAGGAGCAAACAAGCATTGGGCCAGAAAGTACACATGTCACTAGCTAAATGAAGTATTTGGTGATATGCCAAAAATTGTTACAACAACCATCGCCCTAGAGAATATTCCCATTCATCATGTCAACTGAGGAAAATTGAGGCAACAACAAAAAACCACAAGAAACCCATGTTGAGACTGGCATCAAAGAAAAATCAGAGGCCGGTGTAATCGCAACATCTGATTTACCACCTATTACTAGTTCATTCTTTTATTCCTCCGCAGTAAAATATTTATTTACCCACCTTTGATATTCTTCATCAGTCGGCCAGTCAAAATTAATTACCTCATTCACCTTGGAATTATAAAGTGTGTATTTTATTGCTACATGATTTGCATCTCTTTCAAAAGATTCCAAAAATGAGCCAGTACTAATGATTTTATCCATACAGCTCACCAACAAGTGATAATCTGAGTCATCACAAATTAATTTAATTTGATCATTGATGACCTCACCTGCCTGACCCTGCCACTACTAGAATGGCCTAATTTTCCCCTACTCATCAATTATATCAGGTAACAATGTATTACCCCAATCACTGAAATTCTTCACCAACTCCCTAATCTTCTTACTCAAGTCACCTGGTAAGGTCTGAAAACCTTGCAATGATTTTACTAACACATGAGTAGGATTTAATGATTGGGGCCTATTGTTTGTATCAAACCTTGAGGCCTTATGCATGACATCTAGATCACTAGCCCTAGGGATCCAATTTTCAATCAATGGTATCACTACCTCTTGATCCCTATCAATATTCTTTATTGCATCTAATAGAAAAGAATATAAAGAATGTATAGATAGCAATTTATTATCAACCTTTTCATTCAAATGTCTTAAAACAGTAGTAAAAATCTCTTTTTGCTTTGAAAGAGATCCCTCCTCACTTACCCTCAAAGATGCTTGTAACTCATCAATTCTTTGTAGGATCAATAGAGCACTCTGCTTCTTCATCAATTTCCTCTAAAGAAGGGGTGAAGGAAGGATTCTGATTGAGAGACCTTAGTGTGGAAACAATTGAAGAAGCAAGAGGCATTGACCCTGCTATGGAAGGTAATGTACTGGTCCCTAAAACACTTGATGTCTCCCCAATCTATCTATACTTGAACCTTTCCACCTCAGTTTGCAACTCAACATTCTTCTATTGCATCTTGTTGTATTCTTCATTCAAAAGGTTATACTTCTCCATTGGGCTTTTCTCTTCATCCTCCTCCCTTTCAGCAGTCTTTTAGGCCAATTTGGCCACATTCACAGTTAAACTAGTGGCCTCAGTAGTTGAGGTCTCTGAAGCTCTCTTTATTATTAATCCCCCTCTGAAATTTGGATTAATGTATGTAATATTTGGCTTTCTCCCTTGTGGGTCCAATGCCCAAATTGCCAAGGTTTCATACTCTTCACTGAAAGAAGAATCTTGAAGTGTTTCCTTGACTTCTTCTTCATATTCTTGCAAGGGATACTTGGACTTCATAATAACATTAAAGGCCACTACATCTGCAATGTCCCATTTAGGCAGAATCAATACACCAGCCTGACTCACCAATTTTCTGCCTTCCTTGGGAGTGATGTTCTTAAATTTTTCCATTAATTCAGCTTTCACTTCCTCATCATTCTCCTGATCTAACCTGTTAATTCTTAGTTCTCCTCTCCTTACATTTATTTTGAAATTCTTCAAACTTCATCCTCCATACCAATTGCAAGAATATAAGAGTCTTTACAAATGCTTTCTCTTCTAGAAACTCCTTACATGCTTCCATTCTTGCATCTTGTACACTTTTTCCTTTCATATCTAAATCAAATAAAACCAATTCAGCTAGCCTAGGAGGGGAAGTCATACCAACCTGCATGTCCTGATCAGTAACAATAATTTCATCCATCAAACTCTCTTCTAGTTGATCGGTTCTTTTCCTTTTAGGGCTTGGCTCAGATGGTGGTGATGGGGGACTATCTTCTGGTGATGACTCTAAATCAATTATCTTAATTGCCCCAGTCACTTTGAATTTTGGACCTGGTTGTGAAGGAAACTTCATAATTTGCTTCCTCTTTCTGTCCACTTCTTCCTCATCACTGTTGTTATCCTTTTTTTCCTATAAATGGACCACTTTTTTGAGGCTGGTATGTTGACCTTGTTTAAATGGTCTGGCACCTTGTTCTTGTACACCCAGACTCAGCTCTAAGTTTACTTTTTTGGTTCTCAAAGTGCCCATAATCTCTTTGAAGTTCTCCATATGAAAATAAACTTTCTTATGGTGGGGACTAAACTCCAACAATGGATCATATTTCAGATCCATTTTGTGCACAATATCTAATAGCTTATCATAAGTTATCCATTTCTCCTTGTTCAACTCCTGCTAATTTAGGTCAAACTCATTTCTGATCAGGTCCTCAGGAAAGTTGAACTCATGCATAAACTTTCTAGCCTTTATTCTTTGTCTAAAAAAGGTAAAGAAACCCTTAGGATCTTGTTGCCACTTTGGACCACATCTCAAATGATAGTCCTCAAAGAATTTCTCAAATTTCACCCAGCCTCCTTTTGAAAAGGAAAAATTAGATACCACTATATAATCAGGGAAAAATGTTCCCTTACCCCTCCCTGTGAGGTTGTCCTCATGGATGCAACCTATCTGCCACATAACTTTTGCAAACCCCACTCTTGGTGGCACATTGTATTGCAGTATATGGGGGGCTACTTGAAAACCATATACAATCAAAATAGTGTTGATTGGGTATGGGATAATGTCACCCCAGTTATGGATGACTTTTAATTCTGGCTTCCTCCCCTTTGGCCTGAGGAAATCATGTAATTCTTCAGGAATCCTAGGTACATTCACCATCAATCTAGCCCTCAATTTAGAAGCAAAACAATTATCAAATTGCACATAACTAGTGCTTTCCTTATTACAAGATAAATCTATAGTCCATATCTATATTGGAAATCTTTCTTTATCAATCGATTACCTTAATTTCATCTTCTCAAAGAAGAATTCAACATTCTTGAATAAAAATATATGCATCAGCATAGAATACCAAAATAATTGAGTGCCGGTATCAATTTTCTGCAGCTTTGATAGCCCCTCATGTATCCTCTTAGCCAAGAAAGAAGCAAAGTCATATGTGACAAAGAAGTTAGGGTGTTGTATTTGCACCCCCATGAACATGTATGCAATGGGCATCACCACACTAGGATTGAAATCCAAAATATAACACAATGAATAAAAAGTGGCTAGGAAATGATTTGTAAAACAATTTAATCTGAAAGGTTCCTAGTCACTGGGGCTGATATGAAATCTTGAACCTCCTGCCCTAGCCAGATGAGGTGGAAGCAATTTAGCTCTGAAAAGAGAATTCAACTTTGCATATTCCTGCTTCATTTCCTCAAGGTTGATAGGAACCAAGTCCTCACTCCATTCACTCAAGTCAAAAATCTGTTGAATATCATCTCTGTTAATGCTTAACAAAACCTTTCCATAATTATCCCTAATTACCCGTGTGATAGGGCCATATCTTGCAGCTATTGCCCTAAGCAGGTCTACATTAGGGAAAACATTCGGTACCACCAGCTTCTCCATATCATACATCCATCCATTTGAAAAAGGGTGAGGCAAATTCCTCTGTCCATACCACAATATGAAAATTTCCAAACTCATTAGAGGAACCCTACCATCGACTATGTTCGAACAATTGTATACTAACCCTTCCCCCAGGATTTTCCCTCGCATCAGAACCAATCCCTTCTTTCCATCATTCATTGACAAGGGAAATTGATCCAAGAAATCATCATATATGTTTCTTTTTAAATAGTCAATCTAGACAGAATATTGCTTGGGTGGTGCCATCTCGAACAAACTAGGGCTTCTTATAACTTCACACTTCAAATAGCTAGGACTAACCAGAGATATGAAATTATAGAAAAAAATATTGCAATTTCTCACAATTTAAATAAACTATAGCCCTAAAACATTTATCAACAAGCTCTATGATAAGTACAACAAATCTTTTCCTTAATTCAAGCATAAAGTGACTAGGAAACATAAAAATTAACTCACGACTATTTTCACAGAAATCCCAAATTCTGGCTGTCAAGGTTCACAACCTTGCTCTCGACTCTTAAACTGCTTCGCAAAATACCTAAATCCTTTGTGACACACATAAAGCAGGAGAATTGATTTTATTTTGATCAAATTGTGCTAGTAAATGTCTCATCCACCATTAAATCTCACTCGTGAGCGTGCTGCATGAATGACTCCAACCATATTTGATGCAAATTTAAATTTGAGCCGTCGATCCTTCATTTTGATCAAATCATTGACGACTACCTTCAAAATAGGCTGACACAATTGCCAACATGGCCATAAGGGGTGCACCATACCATACCCTGCGAAGGAAGTCCAAATGGTGTTTTCCCAAGATATCACAATCAATAAAATTCCTACAACTTCAGATCACATGATGGTGAGCAACTGTAGATCTTGAGCATCGATGATCTCCTTCCTTCAACTTAGTCATCAACCCTATCATTAACCCTTGAGCATCTTTTCCATCAAAGTTATAACACATCCGTCAATTTGAATCACGTGCATCTTAAGAGCACTTTAGTAACCCGCCTTTTAATGTATTTAAGGTCGGATTAATGTTCCATAGTATTTCCTTTATTCTTTTGGCTTCATCAGATGAAAGACATTGTGACTGCCCGTGATATCGCAATCGACCAAAGCATTGTGGTGGGGCCATCGCGGGATAGTAGGGAATGACTGAGATCAAATGGTAGTTGATTAGTGGTCATGCAATTTCATCCCCCAGAAGGACACGTGGCGCCCGCCTGCGATATCGCAATCAGTAAAAATCCTGCAGCTTCTGATCACACGATGGAAGGCAACCATTGATATCCGAAGGAACTTTGATCAATGATAGCGCAAATTCATTCCCTTCTACAAAATAAAACATTCACATTCATTAAAAAGGATGAGGGGACATCACTAGGCCAATGGTAAACAATGACATAAGTTGTTTTTTAAAAGATGAAACACGAGGCCAACTGAGACTTAGGAAATAAAACCCTATGGAGGAAATAAAGTATTAAAATCAAAGGGACTCAGCCTAGACGAACTGATATGACATAAGTCGTTTTAAAACCCCATCAAAAGTAACAGCGAAATAGAATCTAGCCATAGCATGAAATAAACATTAGGGTTTTACATGAAGATAAAGCTAAAACCCTAACCCTTAGAAAACTCGAACACCATGAAAGACTAGAGACATAAGGCAAGGTGTGTGGTCAATTTTGTGAATGTTTGTTAGATATATAAAAACAAATGAATCAAACACACCAATAAGACATTATATCAAAAATAGAATATTAAAACAATAGAGATGCAAACTTAGTATCCTATTATCGATGTCATCCTACCGTCCTCTATCTCCAATGTTTTCATTGATTTCAACTGGCTCTTAGATCATATGCTAGGTTCAACAAACAGTCTTCCTAGAGAATGAGATTGAATATGTAATGCATGTAATGCTAAGACATGATTATTCTAATGCTAAACATGATTGCTAAAATGAAAGATTATAATAATGCTAGAATGCTAGAATGTAATTAATCTCTAATTCATTTGTTGTGTGTTGTCACCATTGCTTGGATTGGCAGTGCTATTTATAGAGTTTTTTAAAAGCTTTTGATTGGTTGATATGATCAATGATTGTGAAAATTCCTAGCAAATTGAATGGTTGAAGATGGATAAGACTGAAGAAAAACAAAAGAAAACATCAAGCAAGATTTTTTTTTTTTTTTCTGAAAAAGACATAAGATAAGATGATAAAGATGAATTGTAAAAAATCATCTTTTTGTGAGATTATGGAAAGATTTTGAAGAAGATAAATAATTAATTATTAAATTCAATTATTCATTTATGGGTGACATGGAGATTTTTCTTAAAATAGAATATTTACCCCAGATTTGAACAATAATAGAAGATTGCATAATTAAATAGAATATTTAATTATGATTTTGAAAAGATATGGAAGATATTTAATTAAACTTGTAAAATGAAGTTAATTAAATAAAATATTTAATTAATTAGAAGAAAGATTTGAAAAGAAATATTTAATGAAATCAAAAAGACTTAATTAAATTCAAAGAGTGATAATTAATTAAAATAAATAAAGTGTATTTATTTAATTAATCAAGTGGACATATGAATGTGAAATAATTAAATAAAAATCAATTTATTTAATCATGATAGAAGAATCAATTGGATGAACAATATAATTAAATTAATTAAATTTAATCATATGTAGAATACTTTAGAGAAATTAATTAAATAATAAATATTTAATTAAATGCTAGGATTAATCAGACATGATCCAGTTAATGCATATACATTTTTCCCCTCTTTGAAGTGGTGTGTGAAATGCTTTGCTTCAAAGAAAATATTCTTGCTTTCAAAATTTGTTGTGTTTGACTTTGCTCCTTTATGAAAAATATGCCCCTAACTTGATTCTGATATGTTTCTGATTGGAAGATGTTGCTGGTGTTAATGATGCCCCCTCGGGAAGTAAATCACTGATGAGGATATTAGTTTTGGAGAATGTTTGAAAAAGTTGATTTGTTGATGAATTTTTGATTTTGATGTAAAGTCAGTGATTCAACTCTTGAAAAATGATGTATATGGAAGCGCTAGTTTGAAAATAAGGTCAAAATGAGATTAAAAAAAAAGATAAAAATAAAATGCCAATGGATTCCTACAATCAAGGGTAGAAAGGGCTAATTGACCTGATTCATAGGGTTTTACTACTTTCTCCTTCAAATCTACTTCTAATGGATTGATTGGAGTTTCAATCCTTCTGGCATGTGAAGATCTTATCTTACCCTACCTGATAACATGCTTCTTTCATACAGTACTTGTAACCCCTACCTATGTTCTTCACTTTTCTCTCTCAAACCTCTAACTAGACTGTCCTAGCTCGCCTAGGGTTTGAGTTTAATAATAATGGCTCCATTCCCTACACTTCCTACTGCTAAATATATACAAACTACTGGCTCCCTTAACATATCCATCCCTCCTCAGGAAGACCCCGTGGTTAGACTTCATGGGGGAGCCATAGAAAAGACTGACTGTTCAAAAGAAGACAGTAAACACACTAAACTCTAATTTATTCACACAAGACCCTTGAACTAAATCAAATGTACTTACTTACAAAAGAAAGAATGCTTAAATATGTTGTGTAAACTCAAATCCAATTCCAAATCAGTAATATAAGCCATTAGATATCACTGTCACCTCAAAACACACAAGATACACAGAAAATGCAGAAATTCTCTATTTCTTCAAAACTAGAACTTGATTACAAAGCATTCTCACTGCTTCTCTATGAGTCACCCACCTCCATAGATGCCTTTGCCACATTTCAAGGGGATTTGATCAATCCCACACTCCTAATTTCAAGGGAATCCAAGACAACTAGATTGCATGCAACCTAACAAATGTTGTCATGCAATTTTACAACTTTTGCAACTTCCCATCATTGTGTCCTCTTCCTAACTTCTAGGACCTCTAACTCCTTGATTTTGAACCATCAACTCCCTCAACTACCTCTTGGCATCTTCTAACAACAAGGATGTGGTTATAACACATTTAATGCTTTACATTCTAACATAAGCTATCTAAAGCTAATTAAAGCAACATTTAACAACAATAATTAACTAAGATGACTTTAGTCCTAGTGACTAACTCATCACACACAAACAAGACCTTCTAAGGTCCAAAGCAAACACACTAATACCCTAATTTGGCTAAGATCAGGTACAAGCCAAAATTGATGACAAAATGGAAGTTAGCCTGGGTGCTCCTGCACCACCATGATTCAGAAGAACATCATCCATTTGAAGTTTGTTGTTGATTTGATTGATGTGGATGTTTGATTTGGATGGTTGATGCATTCATGTTTGTGTGATTGATGTTCAATATTGAGTGGCACTATGATCATTTTTTTGGGTGGTGTTGTACTACTGCTATTTGTCTATTGGTTCAAGCTCAAAGTTTATTTCCCCTAGTGAGTTTAGGATTTTTACCCTAGTCTAGGGTTAGACATGACCACAATGTCAAGATATGTACATGGTACTTTCTAAGTATAGGCTGATTGGTGGCAAAAGAAAATGGAAAAAGTGAATGGTGGACATGCTCAAATAGATGGAAAAGCTAACCTATCACAAATAGCGCATGTTGCCAGGTTTTCACTACTTTTTTTATTGCACTTTTTTTAGATTTTATGATTTGTTTGATCATTTTGATTTTTCACTTTTTTTTGTATTTTTCTCTTTTTTTGATTTTTTTTTATCTTTTTTTTGTTACCAAGACACTTGTTTGCCAAGTTTTCATCAAGGAAACCATTTTTTTAGGACATTTTTTGATGTTTTTGGTATTTTTTAGGACCTTTTTTCTGATGCACTAGATGATTCAGGTGTAGAACTTCTTGAGGTGTAGGCTATTGAGGGGTTCCTCAAATAAATCCCCTTTTGGTGTGGACAACTGATATTCTCTTGATCTGAAGGCTGACACAATGACAAAAGGACCTAGCTAGTTTGGTTTGAATTTCCCCTTCTTCTCTTGATCTTATTGATTATGAGGGTTCTCTTTCAGGACTAAATCACCAACCTGAAATGTTCTAGGCTTGACTTTGTGGTTGTAACTTCTAGATATCCTCTATTGATATGCTTTCAGGTGATCCACTACATGTTGACGATGCTCATCCAAGAGTTCCAATTCCTATAACCTAGACACTCTGTAATCCTCATCTAAAATGATCCCTTTTAGTGACACATAGAGTGATGGTAGTTCAACCTCAATAGGTAGAATGGATTTTGATCCATAGACTAGAGCTAGGGTGTAGCTCCCGTCAGGGTACAGATACTAGTTCTATAAGCCCATAGAGCAAGGTTCAATTGCACATTCTAGTCACATCCAACATTGATGATGATTTTCTTTAATATTTTTAGGATAGTCTTGTTTAAGGTCTCTACTTGGCCATTTCCTTGAGGATAATATGGTGTAGAAAACCGATGTTGGATGTAAAATTTCTCACAAAGTTCTTCAATGTCCTGATTTTTGAAAGGTCTACCATTATTAGTAATGATGGATTGAAGGATGCCATATCGAAAAATGATATAGTTCAGGATGAAGGATGAGATCTGTTTTCCTATGATGGTGGTTATAAGGACAACTTCAATCCATTTTTTGAAATACTCAATGGTTATAATAATGAACTTGTGTCCATTGGACAAAGATGGATGAATCTTGCCTATGAGGTCCAATCCCCATTAAAAAAAGGGCCATGTTGATGCAAAAGGGTGAAGTTGTTGTGTTGGTGTGTGGATGAGATTGCCATGAATTTGACACTTTTGGAATTTCTTGACAAACTAAAAAGAATCCCTCTCCATAGTCGGCCAATAATATCCTGGACAAAGGAGTTTCTTAACTAGGGTTAAACCACTCAAATGAGTTCCACAAACACCTTCATGTACTTCCCACAAATATTTTTTAGACTCGTCACCTTCTAGACATCGAAGGATGGTTCCATCAAGACCTCATCAATAAAGGACATCCACGATAAGGGTGTGTTGGGCAATTTGGCAAATGAAGTTTCATTTTTTAATTTCGAGATAGGTTTGGAGAGAGGGTGTTATCTTTTAGGTAAGTATAGATTTTCCCATAGAGGGAAGTGTCAACCTCAGCTAGATGGTAGGTAACTTGGGACTTAGGGTTGTCATAGGATTGGTTGAACAGTTGTTCCACCATGAACTCGTAATAGTCTCATTTCTACAAGATTTGCAAGAGAGAAGCAATGGTTGCCATGGCATCGATAGTTTTGTTGTCACTTTGAGGAATATACTCAAATTTTATTTCCACAAAGTACTTTTGAAGTCATCAACCATTCTTTTTTAGGGAATCAACTTGTCGTCCTTTTTTTGAAAGTCATCATTTACCTAATTAATGACTAGTTGTGAATCCCCATAGACATGTAACTTTGCGATCTTCCACTCAACTGCTACTTTGATTCTAATAATCAAGGCTTTGTATTTGGTTGTGTTGTTGGTGGAAGGGAAGATAAGTCTATAGGACTTTGGAATGGTATGTCCTTGTGGCAAGATAAACAAGATTCTAGCTCCTAATCCATGTTGTGTATACAAACCATCAAAGTATAAGACCCATTGTCATGTGGATACTATCAGGACATCAACATCTGTAAATTCAATGTTCATTGGATAATTGTCTTGTAATGGTGCTTCAACTAACTAATTTTTGATCACTTATCCTTTGATATCCTTTCTATCAAAATATTGGATATTAAATTCACTCAATATCATGACCCACTTAGCTAATCTTCATGTTAGATTAGCTTTGTTAAGAAGGTATTTCAATGGATCTATCTTGGCTATTAAGTTTATGGTATGGGTGAGCATATAATGTTGCAATTGTTGGGTAGTGAACACTACTGATAGATAAGCCTTTTCAATGAAGGTGTAATTGATCTCATAGCCATTTAAGGTTTTGCTGATGTAATATATAGCCCTTTCTTTTCCTGTTGAATCCTCTTGCACTAAAAAGGCCCCTAATGACATTATAGTTGTTGCTATGTACAATAAAAGTGGCTTTCCTTCTATTGGTGGTATCAAGATAGGTGGACTCATTAGATATTGTTTCAATTGATTGAAGGATCCTTCACATTTTTCATCCCATTGGAAAGATACATTCTTGTGGAGTAAGTGGTTGAAAGGATGGGTCTTGTCTGCTAGCTGTGTGATAAACCTCCTGATGGATTGGAATCTTCCTTGCAAGGATCTAAGCTAGTTGATATTTTTAGGTGGATTCATCTCCATGATGGCTTTGACCTTTGTAGGGTCTACCTGAATGCCTTTATCTGACACAATGTACCCCAAAATTTTAGCTAATGTTACACTAAATACACATTTCTTGGGATTTAGTCTCACATTGAACTTCTCTAATCTGTTGAAAATTTTGTCTAGAATTTATAGGTGTCCTTCTCTGGTGTAGCATTTTTCCAACAGATCATCTACATAGTCTTCCATAAAAGTTTGCATCATGTCATGAAAGATGGTGGTCATTTCTCTCTAATATGTGGCTCCAACATTATTCAACCCGAATGACATAAAATTCCAACAAAAAGGTTCCCCACAGACATGTGATGGTTGTCTTATCTTGATCCTCAAGTGAAATTTTTATTTGATTATACTGTGAAAATCCATCCATAAGTGAGATCATTTCATGTCTCGTAGTCAGGCCTATGATGATATCAATGTTAGGTAGAGGAAAATCATCATTTTGGAAAGCCTTGTTGAGATCTCTGAAATCTGTGTAGATTTTGATGCGATGTTAGAAATCCACTCAGCATAGTCAATAGGTCTAATAAATCCCAATTCCAATAGCTTCTTCAATTATTCTTTTACCAATATGGCAATATGCGGATGCATTTTCCTTAATTTTTGTTAGCCCGGTTTTACTCCTATTGGTAGTGACAAGTGGTGCATGATGTGTTCTAGATCAATCCCTGGAATATTGGAATATGACCAAGAAAAATTGATTTGTCTTTCTATGAATAATTTTATGAAGTTCAATTTTTTTATCTGTTAAGGATTGCTAGATGGACAGTCTTTACTATTTCTTCATTGTCGATATTGATAGACTGGGTGGGTTCAACGAATACTTTAGATTGTTCTTGAAAGTGTTCAGGGAGTGTGTCGAATCTTCCATCCTTTAGTGCCTTAGAAAGGTTTTCACTGTTGGATATGCTCTTTATTTTTACTTTTTCTAGATTTGATACTACCATTGAATGGTTTTCACCACTAGATCTATTCCTTGTATTATTCATTTTGCAGCTAGAAGATTTTACACTCTCCTATTTGGAAGCTTCATTATAATGTTCAATGGTGGAATTTGTTTCGGGATTGGCAGAACAGAGGAAGTTGATAATGGCTTTGTCATTTGAAAAGAGGGGTATATCAGATGGCTGAGTTTGATCCCAATCTATTAGTTTGAGATGCACCAGGGGTAAGGATTTATTGTATTGGCTAAATTCAAATGCAATAAGAGTCCTGATGGTAATGTCTTTAGATTTTCTAATAGCTAAATCAATGTTTATAAGGTAACTCTCCTCCGAATTATCTATATCACTTAGAGTCTGATCGTCTTCATTGGAATCATCAATGTGTAGTGATCCTATTTCAAGCCATCTACAACCTGAACTTTGACCCTCCTCGTGTATAGGTGTATACTTTTGTACTATATCAATTTCCTTATCATGAAAAAACTCTTCAGATAACAAATCCCACTCATACTCATTTGAATCAGTTTCATGAGTGTCACTAGCTTTTAGTTGTAGGATTCTTTCAACAACTTGTCTGGTTTCTTCTCTAGATTCTTCTCTATACCCCAATCCTGTTTTATCTTTGTCTTACATGGTGACAGGTTGTATTGGTTCTATGATGCCTTCTTTCCTTTTACCGATAGGACCTTTTCCCCCGTATCCCATATTTTCCATGATTATCTTTCCTTTTCCATATTGCTCTGTCTGCACACTTGAGGTGGATGCTTGTGATGATTCTCCATCATTGTATAACCAATTTAAAACCTCCTTGTCATCTAACACATCCAATAATGTTCTTTCTTGTACAAAATTTCCATCAAATAGTGAGGTGGGTTGTGATGATTGTTGTCTTGATATTGATGGTTTTCCATATGACTTTGTAGAAGATGAAAGTTATGATAAACATAAGGATTGCTGAAATGAGTATTCCCCCATTCCTTTATCTTTCAATTGGATCTTAGCAACTTGTTTTGATAAGGATTCAAGTTGTCCTTCTTGATTTTTTGGAGAAAGATTTGATGTACTTTCTTTACTGTAGAGATTGGCATCACCAATATCCTTATCCTTTAACTGGTCCTTTTTCTCAACCCACTTTGAGAAGGCATTTTTTGTTTCCCATCAATTGATAAACCCTAAGTTGGGGCTTCCCTATTGTGTGGTACAAAAGTATCTTGGGTAGTCTTGAGGGTGTTACAATATTGGGGGTTGTTTGAGTCAGCTATAATAGTGATTTCCTGCCCATTGAATAGGAACTTCAAACACTAATGATATGTGGATGGTACTGCTTGCATGTCATGAACCCAAGGTCTTCCTAAGAGTATGTTGTAGGTTAACTCTTTGTCTAACATCTAGCATACTATATCTCTGACAACTAGTCCCACCTGATTAGGTAGCACTATCAATCCTTGTGAATATCTCTCCTTGTCATCATATGCTTTTATTTTGATTTCCCTTCTAGGATCAATAGCATTTTCTAAATAGCCTAGTGCATGAACAAGTTTCAAAGTGCAGATATTCAGGCAAGCTCCTCCATCTATTAGGACACGTTTAACGCAGTGCTTGTGGATTAGGACCTAAATGTGTAGGGAAGCATTGTGGGGATGATTGATAGACCCATCATTATGTTCAAAAAAGGATAAGCAATTTGGTGCAATCAACTGTCCCACCATAGTCTAGAATTGGAAAACCTCTAGATTGTTTGGTAGCGTGGTGGAAACTAGAGCTTATTCCAAGATTTCCTTGTGAGTAGGTGAAATATTGAGGATTTCTAATATGGATATTTGTGTGGGTATCTTCTACAACTGATCCAATATGTTATATTGAGTGGCAGGGATAGCAATTGATTTGGACATGGAAGGGGTAGCTCCTTTCAATGTTACCTTGGTTGGTCCTCATTTTATTGCATTGACAGGTGTGTTTTCTTATGTCTCTTTGATTTTGATAACATTGATTTGCTATGTGGTAGTGTCAAAATTATGATGATGATTTTCAATTGTAAGGATGTCTTGTTCATGTTCAATGGTGTTATCATTGGGTGATTCATCATTTGCAATAAGACTCGATTTGTCATGGGTTGGATCACCAACTACCTCAATATGTAGAATGGTGGTGTCATTGACATAGTTTATGTTTTTTCCCTTGTTATTTGATGAGGATGACTCTCCTTTCTCATAGTTTGGTAGAGGGTTCTTGAATGACCCATGATCATTGTTTGTGAGGAGTACTTCCACAAATATCATCTGGTTGTCAACTAGATTTTGTATCAAGTGTTTGAACTACATGCAACCGGTTGTTTTATGTCCCTTGTTGTGGTGAAAGTCATAGAAGTGAGCATCATTCCACCATGAAGGCTTAATTTTTGGTTCCCAATTTCTTACCTCTGGTAACATTATGACTTTAGATTCAATAAGTTTATTTAATGTCGATTCTAACGATTGTCCCAAAGGGGTGAACCTCCTTCAATTTGTGGGCATTCAATATGATGGTGTTCTAGATCCAACATTACCTTGATTGTTGCTTTGGTTGATGTTTTGTTTTTTTCCTTGGTTGTTTCCTTGGTTGTTGCCATGGTTCTTGCTTTGGTTATTGCTTTGGTTGTTGGGGGGATTGTTATTCTGATTAGTTTTGGCAGTGGTTGGAGTTAGGTTAAATACATGTTTTGCATTTTGAATTTCAACTACACCATTGTTGTTTCCAACATTCTTGTTTTGTTGCCAAAAATTGGGTTTATCACCACTATTGTAATTTTTGGAGGAGTTTGATGAGTTTTTTTCATTGTATATCTTGATGAATCCTCTCTTGAATAAGGCCTCTTCAATTTTAATCCTATTTTCAATCAATTTTTCAAAGGTTGGGGGACATTGCAATTCCAATCTATAACTCATCTCATCATTGAGGTTGTCAATAAATATTTCTATCTTTTCCTTTTCAAGTTTGGAATGAGAATATTGTGTAAATAACCTTCTCCATTTTTGCAAGAATACAAAGATGATTCACCCTTCTTTTTTTTCAAGTTACAAAGATCTTTCATGGTGATGTCATGTTGGATGTTGTAAGAATATTGGGTGATGAACTTGTTGACTAATTCCTTAAAGGTGTTAATTGGTGGGGTGAGTTTGGAGAACCATTCATGACAATGTCCATCTAAGCTTCTTGGGAATAATCTCATCAAATATCTTTCCTCATACGTAAATTCAAGATTCATGGTCCTAAATTCCCTCACATGGTCTATCAGATCAGTTTTACCATTATATTTGTCATATTTTGGGAACTCACAATGTTTGGGAAAGGGTATCATGTGAATACTTTGATCAAATGGATAAGGACAAATATCTTGGATCAACTATCATTTTTAGTTTCCTCTTTTCATAACAAGGATTTGTTGTTGAAGGTTTTTCATTTGGTGGGTTAGGGAAACCACTTGTTCAGGATCATTTTTGGGCTTTTTGGGTGGTGTTTTTAATTGATTCACATCAAAGTTGTTTGGAAATTTGGCACCTTGTTTGGCTAGCATAAGGAGGCATTTTTCCCCATTTCTTTTGAAAATATTTTCTAAAAATTTGTGGAAATTGGGGTCTTGTTTAGCATGTTAGATATCTTCTTCGGTTATTTCATCCCATTTAGTGTTGTTAAGTCCATGGAGAGGATTATCTTTAGTCTCCACCATGGTGTTTTGTGTTTCACTATTTTGACTTTCAATGTTAAATGAGTCTCAATGATTGGAGTTTCAATGGTTCGAATTTCAATCTTTGGAGTTCCAATGGTTGAAGTTTCAATGTTTGGATCTTCAATGTTTTTATTTTCAAGACCTTTGTCCTTGAGCTTTTATTTTTGTAACCTTGTTTGAATAGGCATAAAAGTGTTATAGTTTAGACTAAACTTTGATCTAGGTTTTGAAAAAGTACCAAGAATTACAACTAAGTCAAATAGAATGACAAATTCTAATGAGATTAAGTTGGATTTGACTATATAGCTTCATTTTGTGATGAGAGGATGATAAATCTTGATGATGAAACTAGGCTTAATAATCAAGGGTCTGATAAATTTGATGATTTTGGTACTTTGAAATATTAGATCTTGGTCTAGGTTAGAGAATTCCAATTGTCGAGGTCAATTTAAACAAGTTTAGACTCTAAGGTATCTAATGAATGATTTTGGACTTGGGAAAATTCTAAAATTTTGGTTCAAACCTGTGAAATGAGATACTCAAATCTTTGGAAAAGTCTTGGATTTTGACAATAGTAAAATGAGTATAAGTTGGGATTGTTCATAAATTGTTCGGAGACATTTTTTATGTTCTCTTGGAATAAGAACTTTGGACTTGGGTTTCCGGATTTTAATCTTTCATGAAATCATTTGATAAAACACATGTTTAGACTTTGTTTTACCTAAGGAATGGTTGAAAACTACTGAGGATTTTTGGGATGAGATTGACTATCAAATAAGAGATGAATCTAGGTCACTATTTTGTGGTCTACAAAATGCGCCAAAATAGAGACAAAAACTGCCAGAGAAAGTGCAAAAACTGCCACAGGAAGTGCAAAAAGTGCTAGAGAAAGCACAAAAGTGCCAGAACAAGTACAAGATGTGCCAGAAGGTAACCAATATGCACTAGAAGGTCTGCAAGATGCGCTAAACTAGAAGAATAAAACTATTTCTTGGACATTTATTTAATTTTTCATATTTTTTAGTTGGAGACTTAGTTGTTTCAATGAATGTAATTCTAAATCAGGGTTTTCACTTTCGACATGTGTTGTTTTGTTTGAATTTTTTTTTAAACACTTTGATAAATAAACATCAAGCAAAGTACACTCCTAAGGTTGTGAAAGACTATATTCTTTTGGATTTCACATGGGTTTTACCCCAACCAGACAAGTATTCCTAACGGATGATTAGATGCTTGACCCCACTGGCTCCCCTCCATGGAACTCACTTCTACGGGGCAACCAAACATCAAAACCCATGAATCTCCCATGGCATATTTCTCATCTCTACTAAAAACTGTGAGAATGTGGATGCCTTCGCAATGACCATTGCTGCACCAAAGAATAGATAATTTTTTTTGGCCAAACTAAAACAAGGGTTATAGTACGGACATTTTGTTCATGGGGGATCATCCATGTGGTGAGAGACCATTGCTTCCCTTCTCGTCAAAACTATCCTTATGATAATTTCCTTTGTTCAAGTACCCACATTTATATCCCAGTTGGAAGTCACTTGGCTTTAGCATGTTACTGGTTGGGTCATTCCCTTGGGTGACTAATTTTTCCCACAAGTTAGGCCCTCTAAGATAAACAAAAGCAAGCAAGTGTATCCGTAGTTTGATCAATCTTTTTTTTGTGTAAACAAAGAGAGAACACACGTGATATACTCAACTCACACTTGCACCAAAAAATTAAATGGGTCTGGATTTTTGGTCACCCAATTAAGGGGAGAGCATATGCCTACCATCCGTCAAGCACAAAAAACATGATGTCCATTAACCTTTTAATTAAGCTATGTTCCTAACTTAACCAAAAGGAAACAAGTAAATCACTTCCAACCCCTACAATATGTCAATAGTTTATGTTTGAGTCTTTGACAATGAATCTGGGAAACCTGCAAAACAACAACACAGAGTATTAGCCTTTGAATTTAGTTAAAAATAGGGAAACTACAAAATGTGCTAAAATAGAGACAAAATGCACCAATCTAGAAGCAAAACGTGCCAAAACACATGCAAGAAGAACCAAAACTAATGCAACAGGAACTAAAACTCATGCAAGAAGCGTTGAAACTCAAAAACCATGTTTTGGACCCTAGTGAGCTTTTCTAGAAACTTGTAAAAAGCACCACAAAAAGTGCAAAAAGTGCCATAGAAAGTTCAAGAAGTGCCAAAATAGGTGCAAGAAGCACCAAAACTCATTCAAGTACCACCAAAATAGGTGCAAGATGTGCCAGAATGGGTGCAAGATATTCCAAAAGTCTCACATCCAAACCTATGAACATAAATTTTCTAGAATATTCAAAAAAATGGGGCAAGACCCCACAGTGGGAACCATTTTGTGTGTGTGTGAAATTTGTAAAGTTAGAAACCAACACAAACCTTAATGAAATGAATTATATCAAAGATTCAAAGAAAATAAGCTACTCTAATTTGCAACAAAAAAAATCTTTCAAGAACATCTCATTGTCCTCTATTCTTAAAGATTCCTTTAACCCTTTGGCCCTCAGATTTCTATGTGCACAAAGGCTATTAAAATGACACTTAATAAATGAGATTATTATTGAACATGCAAGCCAAATAAGCTCCTACATGAAACTATACAATGGAAAGGATAATGGATACTATGATGAATGAATGATTATGTTTATGATGAACGGACAAATGGTGGTGGATACTATGGTAGTGATCTATATGATTCTATATATTATTCTACATATGCTCAAATGAAAATTATTGAAATGATAATCTAAAATGCAACTATGATGCAATGGAAGACATAAAATGCAACTATGAAGCAAAGTGTTAGTCTAAGATCTAACTATGATACAAAACATGATGTAAAAAGTAACTATAAGACTCCAAAATGCTCCCAAGCTCAAATGATATTCCTACATGATAACTCTATTAAAAAGTCGATGCAAAATAGGGTTGTATTTATTTCCTTTTCCAAGCATATATTGAGGTGGCAATAATCAACTAGATTCGAACAAGAAGAATGGATGGTGAAGATGGAGAAAATCAAGATGTTATCCCCTTGACCAAAGACAACATTCCATTTGGATGGAAGAATTTCTTGACCAATGGGAAACATGCCAATTGGATGGGAGACTCAAGTGTGGGAAGAAAAGAACATGTGCCTTTAAAATTGGTGGAAGTGTGTGAGGAATGATCCATTTGCTTTTTAAAAATGAGTTGAAGATAATTCCAATTAAAAATTAGAGTTATTTAATTTCATGTGACCTTGGTGAGGTGGCACAAAAATTTGTAGACATGTGCTCAAGTTTCTAATCAATATTTGTGTAGATTAGTTAAATAAAACAAGCTTATGGAAATTTGTTTATTTAATCAATTTAGAAGAATATTTTTTAAAATTTGAAGAATTTAGAAAATGAACAATATAAATAAATTCAAGAATTTATTTATACATAGTTGAAATATTAATTAAACAGCTAGTATTTAATTAATTAAATGTGATGATCAATTTTAGGTGTATACAATACCCACCTAGGTTTGGAAGAGCTTGAAGAGAAGAAGGTTCAAATACATTATTTGGCCTTGTTCATTATCCTAAAATGCATGAAGAGCTTGAAAACCTCTTGAGGTTTTCCAACCAACATTTTTGAGAACTAACAAATTGGTGACTCTACTAGGGAATAACTTGACAAAATCTGGTAGCAAGCAACCTTTCCTTATAGAGTCATTAAAATTTTCAAATCAAGTATTCTAATAGAGATTCATAATTATGTAGTTTGTATCTCCCCATCTGAGTCATGCAACTAATAGATTAGTGATTCAGCTAGGGATCAAGCCAAATCAACATTAAATCCAAGCCTTTGTTGGTATAGAGTCATAAAAAAATCACATTTTCATTTCATAGTGGATTATGTTGGGGTAAACTAAGAACAATTTCAAAATCTATTTCATTTTCTTGCTTTTGGAAGAGCGGGTGGCGACTCTAGAAAATATTTGATGAAGAATACATAAGATAGTTTGAAACTACAACATTGCCAGTCAGAAATAGAAGTCACTGACTGAAGTATGTATAGTAATTATTCTTTGCCCCATACACATTATGGTACAACTAAGAATTTTGGCAATGGAGTAAATTCACACCATTCATAGTAGGATAGTTTTACGCCACAAGCCCCTTATCAAATAAATGCTTATCCTCCATCTCTCGGAGAAAGATTAGTGATTTACCAAAACCCATATGGCCCTTCAAATTTTGTCTCAACCATTGATAAACCATTTAAATGAAATAATATCCAAGGCTACCCAAATTCATATCCTTGTGAGCTAATAGAACCGCTAAAGCATATATCCCTAAATTTCATGGAGAATGGAGTGAATCAACTCGTAAGCATGTACAACAATTTTGGGATTTCATTGTGGACTTTTAGATTTATCTAGGAGATGTCATTACGAGATGATTTTCAAGATCTTTGAGGGATAACACAAGAGAATGGTTTATAAGCTTGCCCATACAAATTGTATCTTCATGGGAAGATCTCAAAAGAATATTCCTGGACCAGTATGAGGACAATGATGATGAGCATTTACATATTCAAGAAGGAAGTAATGATCTTTTAGAGACATTTTTTGGTGTAAGGAGACATAAAGGAGAATATGCACATTGCCTATTTGATAGACTGTTTGTTATCCATGAGAAAATACATGTTGATCTTTGGCCTGATGATCTCATGTTCATTGAGCAGTTCATGAGAGTATATGACCCTGATTTAGTTAATTGGCCTAAGTCATAAAAGACAACTACTCTTGCATAGCTATGGTTATGGATAATCAGACATGAGCATGCTAGCAATGTCAAATCTAACAACACAAAGAATGATTTTAATGAGGATGAAATTGTTGAGGACCAATTTCCCACCTTGGATGATCATTGCAGCATTGAAGATATTACTAGAAACACACCGCTAGAGGAATATATCAGCCATGATTCAAATATGGAGGTGCAGCCATGTAGGCATTATCATAGCATTAACAATAATGAACTGGAAACTAAAACAAAAGGAGATAGTGTGCCCTACAAAAATGAAGAAGGAAATGATTGTGACCATTTCATAGAGAATGGGTATGGAAGTGAAAATAATTTCTATGACAACTTGCATGATGAGGATGAAGTTGTAGAAAATCTCTCTTGCATATCAGATTATGACTACGAGAATAGTGTGTGCTATGAAGAATCAATTGAAAATCAAGATTTTGATGACAAACCTATGGATTTTAATTTACAACAAAGGGATGCTTGCAACTCTTGTGAAGATTAGGAGGAAGAAGAAATGGAAGATATAAGTCCATTTGACAGTGAGAAAATAACATCTCCAGTTCCAGTTGATCACCATGAAGACATAATTAATGATGAGGAAGTTTGTATACTTGAAAATGTTTTTCATTTTTTTCAAATCCATTGTATGAAGAAAATCATAAGACATTTTTCCAAGGTGTGCCATAGCATGAATTTCATATCTAATCAAATCCATTCTATGAAGAGGAAGAGACATTTTCTGATAATCAGGATAATATATCAACTTGTGGAACAAATGTCTATGTTGAAAATGCATTTGACTTGTCATTTTATGATGATCTTAGGTGTTGTTGTGATCATGAGAAGAGAAAAGAATACAAAAATAATGGGGTGGATGAAGAAATGTGCTCACTCAACAGTGAGAAAATTCTAAATTTTTTTGACTATGAAGTATCAGAGATATACACACATGGGTATGTGCAGGATCATCATGGAAAACACAAGCCCTTAAGTGGTGAAAAATTCAAAAAAATCAGAGTTAGGAAACTTGATGTAAAAATTTGAATAAGTTATGTATATTATTTCAAATATATGTAAGAATAGAATCTGTGGAAAATTGAATGTAGTTTTTAAAGTACTAGGTTTATTTTAAAAATCTATTTGGTGAAAAATTGAAATTTCAATGTAGTACTTAAATTTCGAGGGAAAAATAAGTAGGTGTTTGTACTAATACAATAAAATGATAATATTTTTTTATAATATTTTAGATATAAGTAGGGACTCTTGTCCGGATGTGATGCATATTTTTTTTGTAATTTTTTTCCAAGTAAATAATTAATTATATTTTTATTACAAATTTTAAAAATATAAAAATTCTATGTCTAACCACTTTAACTTGGTCAAAACTTCATGAAATTCAATATATTTTTATAATCCTATAGTATGCGAAGCATAGAATGTGACGCATGTTTGATTCAAAAAATGTGTACTTTTTGAAAGCTATAGATGTTTTTGAATCAGCCTATCAATCAGGACTTTAGTCATAATTCAAATAGAACATGAATAATAATTATTTATTAAATTCAAATTATAGCATAATTTATATTGGTGGAGCTAAGAATCTCCTTTAAAAACCCTTTTTGTTTCATCAATTTTGGGTTAAAAAAGGGCATCAGCCACATACCCTACACATACCCATCATATCACCACTTTTTGGCCCATCATGATCCTACGCATACCCGCATGAATGATGCTGAAATTGAATGTCCAACACACATTTCCCTTGATAGCGAAAGTAATTTGTGTGACAGTAATTAAAAATTCTTAAAGTTGATAAAGATTCTATGCTTTGTTCAATTCAAGAAGGAATGTATAAAACAAAATTAGATATCTTTGAACATGACACTAATTTGTACATCATGGATAATGCTTGTTCAACATCAATTGGCTCAAATATACATAATGATGAGTGTATGGATCAAGGATTGATGTCACTATCAAGTAGAGATATGGAAGTAGAAAACATTTTAGATATAATTATTCCAAACAATGTTGATGTAACATAAATTTTAGATTTACATGAGAGGCATTTAGATGGTTGATTTTCAGACCAGCTGAGAGAACATTCTATGATACATGATACCAAGAAAAATGGTAAAAAATGTTGGATTGAGGATGAAAATTCCTAGTGTGATTAATGGGGCATAAGTTTTTATGAACTACAAAATCAACAAAGAAATGAAAGCAATAATGAAAGTGAAGTTATTCTAAAAGCTTCCAATGGTAGGGCAGATTGCATGAATGTTTTCGAAAGGAATTTGGTAAACTAAAAAATAAAACAAGGTGTATGACCAGGGAAAATAGGGGCCTTTCCTTTTGGGTGGCCTTGAGCCATCAACTGTGGTGTAAACTTTTTCAAAACAATATTAGTTCATGATAGAAAAGATTTCAAATTTGTTGCTCAATGAATAAAACACTTGGTCTGCTCTCCTAGAGACCTAGATTCTTGCTATTCCCATAGGGAGAATACATCCCCAGATGGAGCCACTATTGGAACCTTCAAATTTTGGCAAAATGTGAAGGTGCCATGTCAAAAAATTTAATACAACACTTAAAAAACTTAGTTGTAAAATAAGCCCCAGGAGCACATTTAAAAAAAATCATAACTTTATATCTATTCATTTTTATGCCAAACCACCTTGCACAAATGTTCCTCTCCCATATGTGATTATCTCTACCAATTTTTAGCTCCTTGCGATTAGTTTTGGTAGGGATTTAAAAGGCCAAGTTGAGAGGTTCTACAAAGGATTGATGTCTACATAGTCTTAAATCTGCTAAAGTATCCATCTTTGGAAGCTAGTATTAAGCAATTGAAAGCTCATCATGACAAACCAAATGGTTCCTTGAATTATCCTCATAAAAGTGTACTCCCATGTTAGTTTCTAGGGTCAAAGCATGTGATCTATTAATTTTTCAAAGTGAAAACCAAACTAATTTTGCACAGTTTTGACATTGGCATTGTGAGAAAATTCTCATAGAAGGAAATTTTGACAACTCATATTTTGGAAAAAGAAGAGGATTGAAAAAAAATCATTGTGCACAAATGCTCGTGGATCCAAAATGAACCAATCCCCCAAGTTATGGCTTCACAAGAAGTGATTTGATATTTTTACAAAAAAGCAAGTTGATGAGTTTTGATTGGATCTGATAGGAGCAGCTTACAAAATGGCCTAAATGAGCTACTTTGATTATTAACAGTTTTCGGTTCTGACAACTTCATGCCAAACACTCCTGTAGCCACATTCCCCTATCATAGGTCAACATATGGTGCATTTTCATGGCTTTTTGAGATCGTTTGTTCAGTTTTGAAAAACCATTTTGGAGGCTACTTAATCTGTTTTGTCATAGTACAAAACTCAAAAAGCAAGCCTTTATCACTATCCTCTTCAGCTCAGAGATAAAGTATCATGTAACATGACTAATCAAGGTTGTAATCAGAGTAATCTTTGGGAAAATACCTTTAAGAAGTATTTGATTGAAGTGATCAAAATGGGTGGCACCAATAATTTGAACCAGCCTAAAAATGTAGTAACCGAAGGGAATTTATGTTGTTTGTCTTCAATGATAATGATGCATATACACCATAACATGGATAATAGTAACCAAAAGTAAAATACCAATTCATACTATAGTTTTTGGAATTGTGCCCATATTGCATCTTAAAGGTTAATGAGAAAAATATATGAGTGTCACTATTTTTTAAATAAGAGATAAAAGGAATGGTACACTTTTTAGCACAACAAAGATGATATAGGCACATGCAACTCAAAATTTTAAAGCTTATCTAGGAAATATTATTGACCACATTGGCGTGAACTCAGCCATACTCTTGAGAGTTAAGAACATAAAAAAAAATTGGATGAAGATTCTAAAGGCCACCTTTTTATGGGGAGGAGGATTTTTAGCCCCAGTCATGCTCTTATAACTGTTGAGTTTTTACAACATTATTGAACCAAATGGGAGAAGATCCGATTGCAATGATAAATAAAAAATTTCCAAACTATCCCCAAATCTTCTCCAAAATAGAAATGTTAGAGCTCAACAAAAAAAAATTGTGAAGATGTGACAGTTGAAATATTCGAGTGGGAACTTATGCAAAGTATGAGAAAAATAAAAAACACATGAACCTCCTGACAGAATACATCATGGAAAATGGGTCTTGAGGGGCACCTTGACTGTTGAATATACACAAATTTACTTTATTGAAAAGGCTTGAGGAACTCTCAATCATATCCAAATTCCCAAGTGTAAATATGAATTTCATGAACTTTCCACCATAGAATTAGAACTATGAATATCCACCAAAATGCCAACATAGAGAAGATATGACGAAAGAAGAATCCATCATCAGAGGTGGCATATTGCTCAAAGCTACTTCAACATTATATGATGATAATAGTAGAGATCAATATGTAGTTTCTAGATGTGATACACTCTGCTTATTCTAATATTAAGGGTAGATCCAACAATATGTGTATCCTAACTTATTTAAACTTAAGCACATGATAAGCTTGCATACAGTATGGTAAACAGAGTGGTAATGATTGTAAGGAAGGAGCATTAATGTTCTTCTCCCAAATGTTGTGCGCCAAGTATATGAGAGTGGAGGATTGCATAAAGGAACATTGTATGGGGATTAATTTTGATACAGTGGAAAAACTTAAAGAAGTGCATTTAATTGCATATTTTCAGAAGGGGAAATGATGAATGGAGTGAGATATTTTTATCACCATGGGATATAGGGTGCTAGTACTCATTCTGTCCAACAAATGAGACATTTCAAATGGTTGAGATTAAATAGATAGTGGTATTGAAGTTTCTTAAAATCTTTTTTCACATAATAAATGTTTAGTTTAGGAGCATCAAAAGAGGGATTTCTCATGATAAATCCAAAGAGGTTGATTTTTCTAATTGAATATGATAAGGGCGGTGTGTTTTAAGGTAAAACCATCTGCAATTCCGATAAGATATATACTCTTTTAGAGAAAGGGCCTTACTGATAGGTCACAATTTTTTTGCTCAATCATGAATAGATGGAAAGAACCCGGTGTGAAAGACATTAGATAGAGGATCAGATAGAAGAAAACCTGTCTAAGGAGTTGACAATACAACTATGATTACATATATTTAGACTGGAGAGTAATATGGTGGAAGGCAATGTAGATGTTTAAAATAAAATGAATGGAGGCAATATAGGTCAGATAAGAGGATTAGGTGCAAGGCATAGAGGATGAAACAAAGGCACCAAGCAACAATGAAGATCGAATTTCAATCGAGAATAAGGAATTAAAAGCCCAATATCATATCCTCACAAAGAAACTCAAGCTTGTGTTTGAGATGGCGAGCTCTTCCTGCATCCTCGAGAAGGAAATTATGAAGATGTGCGGGTGAGCAATGAGTCTTCCCCCGTCCCTGCAAGAGGAGTGAAAATTGTGTGTGGTATTGTGGGAGGTGTCTTAATATTCCCTATATTACCACAACAGGTATGTGGTAAAATGTAATGTTTGCGGTGGAGGTGGTGAGAGTGAAACAAAATAAGAGACATTAATATTTTTTACACCAAAGATAAAATGTAAAATGGTTTATATTTAAATGAGGAAAACATAACGAAATCATAAAATGACTTATTATGGTAAATATTTAACCACAAAAAGAGAAAATCTAATGTGAAAATTATGGGGAGGTAATTATTTGAGTGGATATGTATTGTAAGGTAAAAATATAAATTTTGTAAAAGGGATGGGTGATTATTTCAACGAACGCAAATAGGTGGAATACGAAGTGAAATATTTTCACCAAGGGATTTATAAATAGGTGATTATATTTTCCAAAGGAATATTTTCTAAATGGTGAAAATACATATAGATAGATAGGAGTATGAAAATTGCTATCAAAGGAAAGATTTGACAATCATTAAGATTATTTTTATGAAGTTTGAAGATCAAAGGGATTAAAATAAAAATATTTTAATCAATTGAAGATAATTAATTAAATGAAGAGCTACAATGAACGGGCATGCGAAAGGTCATAACCCTACAAATGTAATGCATATATGTAAGACGAAATCATCATCAACCATCATTAGATTAGAATTAGGAGTTAGGTAGGAGATAATTTAAAAATGTTTACCATATAGATTATACAAAGAAGACCATGATGCATGTATAAAATTTTGGAGAAACCAATGGAAGATATTAATTTATGTGACTCAATATCATTGTCTATTGTTTGTTGAAATTAAGCAACTATTGGGTTGTCTCCATATTGTTATTTCTAAGTTGTTATTTGAATCTTCATATCCAAATTGATATCTCAGTTTCATCTAGACACATTTGCTGCTCTTGTGTGATCAGTTGATTGGTTTCTTTTAAAGAATTAAACCCCTTTAAATTGATTACAGTAACCTAGAAGTAACATTATGATTGATGAGAAGAGCTCTGTAGTTGATAAAGCTATCATACTGTCTCCATAATGATCTTTTCTTATTATTCAAATTAATATATGAAGGATATAATTAATTTTTCAAAACATATTTTTTGTTCTTGTGTGATTTAGTTGACTGGCTCCTTCAAGGAAGGACTAAATTATTTTAAGTAATCATAGTAACTTAGAAAGATATCATTGGCATTCATAAGAAAATTCTACCAGTTACCTATTTGCACGTTTATACAAGTTATAAACATTCACAAGTTACAAACAACCATAATTGTAGCTGATATTTTTCATCCATCATAATACTTTATTAACTCCATTTACCCAACAAGGAACTAGTATTACTCATTTCATTATTTAATTTTATCAAATTTGTCTTCAAAACCTTACATCTGTTAATTGAACATATTCATAGATTTTACCTTGATATTTCTTATACAATTTATACCAAATTAGGTATGCATCTCTCCACTCCCAATTGCCATTGTGGATAGAGTTCTTAAGTAGGAAACACATAGTTTAAGTTTTCCTCATTTACATAGGTATACCCTTCTAGGTCTGACAGAGCCTAAAGAGAAGAATGTTCAAATACATTATTTGGCATTGTCCGTTAGCCTAAAACATACCAAGAGCTTGGCAACCTCTTGAGGTTTTCCAACCAATGTTTTTGAGAACTAACACAAGGTATATAAATGGTTTAAGGTATAACATACAAGATGAAATCAGTTTAGTGACACCAAAGATAGTAGAAAAATGTTTCCAAATGGAGATTTAAGGGCTAAGGAGAAAGTGAAGAGGAGACAAGATAAGGTAACAAGATGAAAAGGAAGTACTTCTAGGGGTAGAGGTACTTTTTCTACACCAAAAAAGTCCAAGGAAGATCAAGAAGATGTTGGTAAAGGAAAAGAAGTGGTTGAATCTAGAGGTGGATGGAGAGGTGGAAGAATAAACTATAGGGGAAGATATATAGATCAAAGAAGAGATCCTAATGTGTTTGTAGGAAGGTGTTACAAGCGTGGTGAATTTGGTCATCCATTCTTCAAGTGTCCTAATAATTTTTGTCTTGCTGCAAGTGGAAGTGAGAGAAAAGGTGAAAAGAGAGTACAAATTGTGCAAGAAGATGAAGAGGAAGTGTCAATTCATCAAGCCTTATTGTTGCACGTGAAGTTGGTGAAGCTTTGATGCTGCAAAGAATTTTTTTGAAGGCCTCCAAGGAGAAAGAACCATTGCAAAGGAGAAGTATCTTCAAGACCGCCTACAAGAGCAAAGGTAAAGTATGCAAGTTAGTAATTGATTCAGGCTCCACTAATAACATTGTATCAAAGGAAATGGTAGATAAATTCATTTTGGTAAAATTTCCTCATCAAACACCCTATAAAGTGTCATGGTTAAATGATGATTAGTCACTCCTAGTCAATGAGTAGACTTTACTTGAATTTCATATTGGAGGATACAAAGATAGGGTACTTTGTGATGTCCTACCAATGCAATGTTGCCATTTGTTGCTTGGAAGGCCATGGAAATTTGACAAACATGTTGTGTATGATGGATGGGACAATGCATATCATATTGAGCATGAGGGGAAAAAAATCACTTTGCTTCCATTACAAGAATAAACAAAAGAGAAGATCAAGATAGCCAAGGTAATCATGATGGGTAATAAAGAGTGTGAAGGTTGAGGAAGATAGAGTAAAGAGATTATAGTCACTCCATGGGATGTATATTTTAAATTAGTAAACTTGAAGGCTAATATAGTGATTAAAGGTAGCAAGGAAGGTATGAGAATGATGTTCAAGTTTGAGGTAGAGAAGACTAAGGGTAAATCCCTTGATAAGATAAAACATGAGTCTAAGAATGTGGAGGAAATATTGTTTGGGATAGTGGTATGTCCTATAGTGGTTACATAAGTTAAAGTACAATCAAACCTTGTTGAGGAAATGGTTCCAAGGACTAATAATATAGTGGTAAATGGGTCTAAAAATGCAAAATATTTAAGGACAATGAGTTTGAAGCAAAATTCAAGGACAAGAATGGAGTGGGACAAGTGGAAAGGAAAGGAAAAAGGTATGAAGGTAGGAATACTACTTGGAAAAGGCATAGGACAATTGGAGAAGGTTATATATCAATCACAAATGGAAGAGAAGTCAGAGGATGTCTAAGAAGTCAAGGAAAACATTACCATGTTGGTCAAGAGCACAAGAATGGTAAACACAAATTATTTTTTCTGAATTTACCAGTCAAGATGTCTTTTCCAGGTCAAGGAAATGGAGCTTTTAAAGGAGGATCAATGGCATATCAAATTCTAGAGGCATGAAGACCTTTTAGGCAGTGTGAATGGTGCAGGAGAACCTATCCATTTCAATGAATTTTCTCTAGGTGTTATATGAAGGGTTGAGTACAGGTGTTAGATTCTAAGATGTTTGAGTTTTCTGAGTCTAAACAAGGTCTAATGAGACCATTTTTGATGTAACTAGCAACTTTGGATCTATATTGTAAATGTTGCAAATCATGTTGAAAAGTTGTCAAGATAGGTACAAAATGTTAATTTTATTATGTGAGGGCATGTTTAGGAATTGAATAATGTCTAAATAGATCATCTCTAATCTTTTAGGAGTCTAGGAGAGTCAAATTTCAAATATTTCAAAAAAGTGTTAAAAGTTGTCAACAATAAACTTGCAAAAATGCAAAATTTGTAAAGGCTTAGAAGCCTAACGGTCACAAGGACTTTGAAAAATAGTTAGAAGCTTGTGTTTTAGTTATTTTTGGTTGAGAAAACTTTAAAAAGGAATGGAACCACAATTCAAGGGTTGGCTTAGTGGTTTTGAAAAAAAAAAGAATTCTCACTATTTTTCAAAAAAAAAAATGTATTTTTCATTTTTTGCAGGCTTGCACGGTAACGTATAGTCAAAATTTTGTATAGATTCTTCATGAATATTTTAGTGGCATGAATTAACTATGGTTTTCAATTGATTTAAAGGGTTCAAAGTGAATTTGTGAATTTTTATACTTGTTTTGTTGAAACAGGTTAGGTATACCATGTTTTGGGGTTTTGTGTACACTTAACATGTTTTAAAGACCCTTTCAGCAACTGTATTCACTGTGACAAGTGAAATGGGTCCCATGGAGGATTCTTAGATGTTAGGTTTAATTTTTTGTTATGGGAGAAAGAAATAGAGATGATTGAGTTGCTGACCTTGGTGAATTTGTGAGGGAATGTGCATGAAAATTGAGGTATTAGCCTAGGTTTTTATAAAACTTGAGAGGGAAAGGATATCTCTTGACATTTTAAGCTTGTGTAAGGTTATTCAAGGGTGTTTGAGTTGGTGGCATGGTCTAGTAAATTCTAGAAGTTGGTTTTTCAATAAGCCCTAGGGTATATTATGAGAAGAGAGGGTTTTTGTGTCTAGAGTGTTGCAAGGAATAACTTGTCCTAAGTGTTGTGGTTTCGGTGATTACTCAGGCTGGTGAGTTTTTCCTAATCTAGTTTTGGGTGAAAGAAATTTTAAGGTGGACCTCCTTTGTAAATCTGACCTAATTAGGGTTTAGTATAGTGTTTTTTCAAGATTTTGTGAAAGTTTCTCCAAAAGAGTCCTATGTAAGATTGATGTATGTCAAAGTAGACCTTAATGGGTTGCTAGAATGGTAATTTGTGGAAAAGGTTGTTAAGAGTTTCAGAGAGTTAAGTTGAGGAAATTGGGTTTGCTAAGGTAAAATAGTGGGTAAACAAGCCAGGTTTGAGTTTGTGAGTAGAATGGTGATTTGAAATCTTTTGAATTGAAAAGAGAGAGAGGTTTTTCAACCTAGGTTGCTATCATGCATCTTTAGATGAAAGGTTTCTAAGTGTCACTATTTATGAGTAACTACCTGTCAAAGATTGCAACCATTTTGCACTTTGGACTCTTAAGAAATTGATCTAGCTAAACATAGCTTCGACTTAATTGACATGTTTGGATGAAAAAGTGGACCATTCCTAGCCTAAAAATACCCATCTAGACATGTTGGAATAGTCTGTTTGGTCACATGAGTTGTAGAATGAACATTAAACCCTTTTGCAAGTTTACACTACTTGCATTTGACACTTTTTCCATCAACTGAAAAGTCATCACCACTAGAAAACACCTTTGATATATAAAAACCCAAGAGATATTATTTTCGAGGGGTCCAACATGATCTTGTATCCTTAGACAAAAATTTCTTAAGCATCATAGTTTTCATGTAACAAGCCATCAAAGATTGCAACCATTTTTATCTTTGGACTCTTAAGGGATTAAGTCGATTGAATGTAGGTTGGACTCATCTAGCATGTTTGGATGTGAAAGAGGGGGGGTGAATCAATGTCTAAACTTTTTCAACTTTGACCAAGATTTTTAATTTTGATTTCCTTTTCTTTCAACAACAAAGTAGAGTAATCACTTTTGAAAGCACAGAGCTATGACAACATTAACTCAGTCTATTAGACAACTTATGAAAATATGATTTGAGTGAGATATCTTGCATTTACCAAAACAATTATGGCTAACATTGATTAACAATAAAAGCATGATGATAGTGCAAGTGCAACTCATAAGACTATGCAAATGATGATCAACATTATTGACTCACTTCTTAAACAATTGATTTGAATGCAGCTTTAAAGACAAGAAAGTTATTGAGACAACAAACACCTTTAGAAAATTATAACTATTATTGAGCAATGAATCAAATGAGAAATTTTAAGCTTCCTTTTGAATTAGACTCTTCAACAATGACTTGTACAAGATATTTGAACTAAATATTTGCAGATATGAAGGAACTATCATTCAACAATGTTCAGACTAATAAAAATTATCACAATCAAGAAACATTATAACATAAAAAAAAGAGACCACAAGACAAAGGATTTACCGAGTGGAAAACCCTCCTAGAGTAGGAAAACCACTCCTAAACTGCCTTACTGGCTTAATCTTCAAAAACCATTGTTAACAATGCCTTATAGGCTAATTTATGAGCACCAACTCAAGGAGCACTAACCCTCATTTTGAAACACCAATTTCAAGGAGCACCAACCCATCAAATTATTTTCAGAACAATAATAATATTAGAGGATCTCTCTATTTTCAAGTAAGCTCAAAAAACTCAACCCTCTTATCTACCTAATACCCTAAGAATCCAAATCTTTGAATCCTTAAAATATTAAATAGAAAAGAATTACAAATCAGTTCTACATCATGTTTTCCAAATTTTGCATTACAGAGTTTTTCAATACATCTCTTGATATAGCCAAAATAACTATGTCTCAGAATTATAACCAGAGTCCTCACAGTATTTATAACACTGGTTTTTATACAATACTTTCAATATGTCTTTCAAAAGAAAAATCTTCAAAGATTCGTTTATCAGAGGAAACTGAAACTCTCTTGCCATTTTAGGAATGTGTCAAAAAAGTAAATGTCTGCAAGTGTAATGCCTTGAATAGTAGGCTATAAATAAACTTTGACTGGTTTATAAATGCTTTAACAATAATAAGTCACAAAGCTTCTTCAAATTTGCACTTATAATTGCAAAACCCAGATCTTTAAAAGCTATTGAAACTATTTTTAGAAACCCATAAGCTGAAAACCATCATAATTGAAATGAATGTAATGTGTAAGTAAAGAAACTGGTAGATCTTTCAAGATTCGTGACTACCCATTAACAAAAATTCATAAAACCTCAATGCAAAAAAAAATATTTTGCTTTTAAGAGCCTTCAACAAAGATTTGAGGTAAAACAAATACTTTGATGGTAACAAGTGACAAGTGGGAACAAAGCAACATTTTATCTTCACAACCCACTTTATCACACTGATAGAAATAAAATAATATCACAACAATTGTCAGGGTAACCGAAATATTATCATGCCAAAACTGTCAGAGATAACACAAGAACCCATTTATCTCCTCTTTCATTTTTTATTCAAATTCCTGATTCGAACAAAGACAATAACTGCCATGAAAATAAAATGATGGATGTGATACCTATTCAGCAGTATGAAATACAAATAAATACCAGTCAGAATTGTAGCTCCCACGATTTCCTTCAACCACTATCGAGCTTCCAGCTAGTGAGGCACACCAAACATAGCAGCCATACCATTCATTGCTAAAACAAAAACGAATTTCATCCTGACAATGCCATTACAACTAACAAGATTAATGAGCAGCAATAGTTACAAAGAATCTAATGAATAAATAGTAGTTCAAATCCATTCGAGGAAATGGCTAGGGTTCCATACCCAGCCAAAGTGACAACAAGAAGAAAAAAAATGCATCTGCCCTAACCTTCTTCCCTCTGCATCGATGACTTTGTTGGATTGAATGATCATTTGAAATCCACTCAAAGTCAAAATAGAAACATAATAATAATCAAATCAAATGTGATCAGTTCATTGTCCAAAGAGAGGCCGACCAAAAGTTTTTTTAATGATGCTATCAACACATGGTAAATATTAACCAAGCTGAGCCAAGGTGAAAATCCTTAGTTATATGCAAAGAATTTGATCAAGACCTTGCTGACTTGAATTCATTCCAAAATTAACATTATGCAACCACCAAGTGGAGTTTCCAACAAAATTCACTTCATGACAAGGCCATGTCATTTTTTAAATGACCTTTAAAGAATGCACATAAAATATGACTTTAAATAAAATCATTTACCAATGGTATATCAACCAAATTATGCCCAAAACTAATCATTCATAGAAATTCCATAAATATGACTTTTTCCAAGTCATGTAAAGTAGAACGAATCTTCAGAAAATTACCCAAAACCAAGTGAAAGCTAAGAAAGGTGAATTCTCCATGAAGAGAATAATAAACTTATGCCAAGTTTAACAGAATAAGAAGGCATTGATGTAAATAACATTTTTTCTTAACTGAAGCAGAGTATTGAAGTATTGAACCCCATATGCCATGATCATCATTGAAATAGCAATTCAAATGCTACAGAGAAAACCATGAAATATTATACTTGAATGAGTGAAGACCAAAGTCATCATCCTGAAACTAAAAAGAGGACCTAAAGTAGAAGACCAATACCATGAACCAAGTACAAGTACAAATAAGATAACCTGAGTTTGCACAAAGCTCAAACTGATCAGTACCATAAGATATTAAAATTATGAAACTAAAATTTCCACTGAATGCCAAGACAAGTAAACCATATAGACAAAATTGTACCAAGATAAAGCATGATAAACCAATATGAAACTATCAACGAGTAGAATCAATCTAAAAGGGATTTTGTCATCAAGGACAAACCATATGATCACAACTGAGAGCCAACAAGAGGACCATTTCTAGCCTAAATGTACTCATTTGTATGTGTTGGAACAATTTGCTTGGTCACACAAGTTGCAGAATGAAAGTTACACCCCTTTGCAACTTTACATTGCTTGCATTTGACACATTTCTAATCAACTAAAAAGTCATCACCACTAGAAAACACCTCTAAGATGTAAACACTGAAAAGCATCCTAAGTTTGTGAGAAATTTTTTTCCTTCATCATCATCCTCTAATAATTAAATAATTTTAGTTAATTAGGCTTGATCATATTCCTCTATTAATTAAATAAATTTTAATTATTTAATTAATTCACTTCCTTATCTCTTTTCTATCTTGATTGATTAAATAAATAAATTGCATCACTAATTTCCCCCTCTTCTTCAATAGTTAAATAAATTATTATTTATTTAATTATTTTATCACCTTTCATCTATAGTTAAATAATTACCATTAATTATTTAATTATCCATGGTCTTTTAATTATTCTATGGTTAATTATTTAACTATTCCCTTGTCATCTTTCCTTATTAAATAATTAATCTAAGTTAATTATAAATAATATCTCTATTTCCATTTTCCCTCTTATTTAACTAAATGGTTGAATAATCATTTTAATTAAATTCCCATTTTCATTTTCCTCCATTTTTGAATAAATAATTTGAAATACATTATTTATGCACCACCTAGTCAAAGATGCTCTGTCATAATCCTCTATCATAACATTTCCATGCATGTCATATTTCTTGTGCATCAATTCAGGACCGTTGATCTTGGCATTTTTTTGAGGCTCAATCTTGGCCATCCATTTCATAACCTCCCTCTCATGCATTCTAATCCATTGATATTGGAATCCTTCTAGAGGATTAATCTCAGTCATCCATTCAAAAACTTTTCTATAAAAACAACCTCTCCCCTTCACTTTGTCCTTCACAACTAATTTTATCCAACTTTCTTGCTTACTATTTGCAATTTTTACACAAATCTACTTCAAAATCTAAGGGAAAAGTTGCATAAGAAGAAGGAGAGCAAGGGAAGTGATTCAACCAATAATGGGAGTAGATTAATTTATGTTTTACATTCCTAATCTTCTCCATTATTTTGCATTCTCTTGTTGATGTTGTTTTGTAGTCTAGAGGTGTTTAGTTGTCACTATTCTAGGCTAGAAGTTAAGAAACCCATCTCACAGAAGGTATTAAAAATCAAGAAAGTTTATTGTAGATGGGCCCAACCCAATCTTGTAGCCTTAGATGGAAATTTTCTATGTGTCATAGTTTTCGAGTAATGCCCCACCAAAGATTGCAACCATTTTTCACTTTAGAATCTTAAGGGATTGAGTTGGTTGAATGTAGCTTGGACTAATTAAATATTTTTAGGTGTGGAAGAGGACCATGCCTATCCTAAACATACCCATACATACATGGTTGAATAGTCTATTTGGTCACATGAGTTGTAGAGAAAAAGTTACATTGCTTGCATTTGACACTTTTTTAATCAACTAAAAAGTCATCACCATGAGAAAATGCCTCCGTGATATCAAAAAATAAGAGAATATTGTACAGGGGCACAACTGAATACCATAGACTCAAACAAAAAGTTTCTAAGTGTCACATTTTCTGAGTAAGAGTCTATTAGTGATTGCAACCATTTTGCACTTTGGACTCTTAAGGGATTGAGCCGGTTGAATAAAGATCGAACTAATTCAACATGTGTGGGTGAAAAATAGGACCATTCCTAACCTAAACATACCCATCTAGACATTTTGTAACAATGTGTTTGGAAACATGAGTTGTAGAACGAAAGTTACACTCCTTTTCAACTTTACACTGCTTGCATTTGACAGTTTTTCTATCAACTAAAAAATTCATCAACACCGGATAATGTCTTTGAGATATCAAATATTGAGAGAGTTTATTATAGAGAGGCCTAACATGATCATGTAGCCTTAAATGAAAATTTTCTAATCATCTTGATTGTTGAGTAACAACCTATCAAAGATTGCATCCATTTTGAACTTTGGACTTTTAAGGGATTGAGACGTCAGTTGAACATAGCTTGGACCAATTTTTCATGTTTGGGTGTGAAAGAGGACAATTCCTAACCCAAACATACCCATTCTGACATGCTGGAGCAATTAGTTTGGTCACACGAGTTGCAAAATGAAAGTTACACCCCTTTACAACTTTACACTACTTAACTTTTGTTGGAACTGCCAATTTAGGCCTTAAAGTAGGACATAGGCTTAAATTTTTTCTCCACCAACTAAATTTTCCCAAATTTTTAATTATTGATGCTTACATGTGTATGGGACGATGTTCCAAGTTTCATGATTTTTCCACACATGCAAGTTCATTTTCCACAAATCCTTTGATTTCTTAGCTTTTACATGGAAATTTGTGTATTTTTAGTGCAAATTCTTGTATTTTATGAATTTTCAAGACTAGAGACTATTTAGGCATGTTATAAATGTCTAAATAAACCTTCCATATGAATTTCAAGACCTAACTAATCCATTTAGTAACTATTGTTCCATACCAATCCTTAGAAAGAGGCCTAATTTGACTATAAGTAGTTTTGACCAATTTTGTAGAAATTAACCCCATATAATTTTCATACATGTCTAATAAGAATTTTAAGGGTATCCAAATCAGTTTTTAGATCCCCATTATCAGGTATAAGAATAAATTTATATCAAAATCATCTCTATAAAGGGCTTCAAGCTCATAACATACAAGGTGCCTAAGGACACTTCATATCACATGTGAACCTACATCAACCTTGAAAAAGTGCTCAAGGGAAAGTATGATAAGGATGAGGTCTATGAAAATTAGACTCATGTTTAAAAACAAGCCTTCTCAAAATCTTTTCTTGATGACTAATAGTACTTATAGGGGAAAAGATAATGATGGGGTTAGAGAATAAGAAAACATAATTGCTACAAATCAAGAACATAGTCATGTTTTTCAACCACCTACAAGTGAGGGAGGCAAGATAATGTTGTATGAAACTAGAAAAACTATCATAGTAACCAAGGTATATCAATCATGGGATAGCAAGAAATTATCATCAAGGTAGATTATATTATAAAAGGTAGTCATATGAGCATATGCAACCATCCAAGGTATAAATATGCATCAGTGAAGAATAGAAATGGAATGACAGTGATAATGAAGAATGATAGTGCTAACCTAGAGTGAAAATGATAAATGCCAATGATACTTATGATTGTGATTATGACAAAAACTCATGGCATCTCATGGTAATAATGGGTGATAATTTCCAATAATGAAGCTATTTGGTACCTCTTGTAAAATGGCCAAATTTATTCTTTTCCCTCTTTGACTAGTTTTTATACCATATTTTTTCTTACAATGCTCACTACCTTGTTAATCCATCCTCATTGACAAGGTACTGAGCTCACTATATTGTTCATGTGGTATCAATGACAAGGTAGTGATCTATTTGAAAAAATTCCTCAAAGAGTACATCACTAGGAGACCCGATTTATTTGAGGCATTCTTTTAAATAGTTCACCACCTTGTTATTGCTACCACATTGAAAATAAAGTGAGCTTTTCAAATTGTCAATGCAATAGCATAGAAAAGGTAGTGACTCTTTTGAAAAAATGCCTCAAAGAAATAAGGTCTCCTCATGATGTACATTAGCAAGAGATCCCATTTCTTTGAGGCATTTTTCAAATATCTCACCACCTTTTCATTGCTACTGCATTGACAATGTAGTGAGCTTATCAAATTGTCAATGTGGTAGCATAGACAAGGTAGTGAGCTACTTGAAAAAATTCCTCAAAGAAATGTGGTCTCATGGTGATGCACATGTGGACATTTTGGAATAGTATGTTTGGTCACATGAGTTGTGCAACGAAAGTTACACTACTTAACTTTTGTTGGAACTATTGGTTTAGGCCTTAAACTAGGGCATATGCTTAACTTTTATCTCCACCAACAAAATTTTTCAAATTTTGGATTATTGATGCTTATACCTGTGTATGGAATGATGTTCCAAGTTTCATGATTTTTCCACACATGCAAGTTCCTTTTCTATAAATCTCTTGATTTCCTAGCTTTTACATGGCATTTTGTCTATTTCTTGTGCAATTTTTTGTATTTTAGGAATGTTTAATACTAGGGACTATTTAGGCATATTATAAATTTCTAAATACAACTTTCATATGAATTTCAAGACTTGATTAATCTAATTAATAATTGTTGTTCCATAATAGTCCTAGCCCCTAATTTGATTGTAAGTAAGTAGTTTTGGCCAATTCCATTAAAATTAAGCCCATATGATTTTTAGACATGTCTAATAAGAATTATAAGGGTATCCAAATTAGGTTTTAGACCCTCATTATCAAGTATAAGAAGAGAGTTATATCAAAATCATCTTTGTGAAGGGCTACAAGCTCATAACCTACAAGGTGCCTAAGGACACTTAATATCACATGTAAACCTACACCAACCTTGAAAATGTTCTCAAGGAAAAGTATGATAAGGGTGAGGTCTATAACAATCATCTCGTCTTGAAAGGAAGGAGAGTCAAAGGGTGAAGTTTGTATAATTGTGTAGAATAGGAAAAAAGTATCCCTTTTTCACACTTTATTTAGGAATGAATATTAAATAAAATGACCTAATTATGCCTTAATTTAGTGTGATAATATGTTTTACATATTCACATTGAGTTTATGGTCTTTTAATTAAAGTGGACTTAATTGTACTTTATTTTTGGTGATGTATGGTGTACCTTTACACTTTCACACTAACCTAGGGATTTATTAATTAATTAAGGTTAATTTACCTTAATTAGCCCTTTTAATTAAAATCTAATCCTAATTAATTACATTTTTTAAGGAATAAAACCCAAAATTCATAAATAATATAACATAATGTTTAACATTGAGTAATGTGTGTCCTAGGTAAGTGACCTAGGACCCATTCATCATAGGGCGAATGGGTCATCACTTAGGCATGGGACAAATTCAAACTATATTTTTGGTGGTTTTCTAAATGATTTCAAGTGTATATTCATATGTTGGCTTGTGTTATTAGAATTTTAGGAATTAATGTTAAGTTATGTATAAATAAGAGGTCATTTCATTATGTTTCACCTAGCAAGTTTATGAGAAATTTTATGAGAAAGTTTATGATAGCAAGTTTATGAGATCAAGAGCATTCAAGAGCATTTTCAAGGTATTCAAGAGGAAAATTATTGAAGATTATTGTAGCAATCAAAATTCCATTGTCATCCAAATGCTTTCTTGCACCATGCATGTTGTTTGAGCTAATATAGGGATGTAGAGTTCAAGATATATTCAAGTATTCAAAGGGATTGTTTCAAATCAAGTTTCATGATTGGGTATGTGCAGGATCATCATAGAAAAAACATGCCCTTAAGTAGCAAAAAAATTAGAAAAAATAGAGTTAGACAACTTGATGTAAAAATTTGAATAATTTATCTATATTATTTCAAAAATATGTAAGAATAGAATCTGTAGAAAACTGAATGCAGCTTCTAAATGACTAGGTTTTTTTTTTTTAAATCTATTTGGTGAAAATTTGAAATTTCAATCAGCATTACTTAAATTTCAGGGAAAAAATAAGTAGGGTTTGTCTGACCACTCTAACCACAATAAAATGATTTTTTTTTATAAGATTTTATATATAAGTAGAGGGACTCATGTTCCAATGTGATGCATTTTTTTTTTGAAATCTTTTTTCCAAGTAAATAATTAATTATGAATTTTTATTACAAATTTTAAAAATATAAAAATGTTATGTAAATACCACCATAACTTGGTCAAAACTTCATGAAACTCATTTTTTAATCCTATAGTATGTGAAGCATAGAATGTGACACATGTTTTAGATTCAAAAAATGATACTATTTGAAAGCTATAGATGTTTTCAATGAACCTATCAATCAAGACTTTAGTCATAATTCAAATAGAAAATGAATAATAGTTATTTATTAAATTCAAAGTAAAAGCATAATTTATATTGGTGGAAAGCTAAGAATCTCCTTTAAAAACACTTTTCCTTTCATCAATTTTGGGCAAAAAAAAACGTCGCCAGCCACATACCCTACACATACCCATCATATTGCCACTTTTTGGCCATCATGATCCTGCACATACCTTATCAATATCCACATCCATTGAAGCCAATTCATGCAAGTTCCATATCTACAATCCAATGTTCAAACAAAGGTTTGGTGATTTGTGAAATTTCTTGTTCATTCATCATTCCTTCATGCCATTTTATTTCATTTCAAGTTTTAATTACTAAAATGGGATTTGACCAAGGAAACCCCCATTCACCGAACAAACAACACTTCTTCTCTCTTTTATGTGTGATTGCATACTTTAGGTGGAAGATATTTTGAAGATAAAAATTGAAGAAAGTTACAAAGTTGTCAAAGTTGTAGGTAAAGTTATCATTTCATAGAAACTCTTCTACATAATTTATTTTTGACTATCTAACAATGAAACCCGAGAATCTGGGAGTTCAGACATAGCAGAAGAGAACCCAAAAAGGATTTTGGCATTTCCCTAGCGAGGACCCATTCTCCATAGAGCGATTGAGTCCTCAATGAGCTTCAAAAAGTAAATTTTGGTAGCAGGTACACATTATTTTCCCTTTTCCAAATCTTCCTTTTGATTGATATTTCCATTAGTTTTGAATATAGTCTTTCATGTGCATTTTATAGATTTCATTTTAATATTTTTTTTATGGTTTTAATCTTTCTCCCCTAAGTCTTATTTATCTTAGACCCCCGTCCTTGCATATAGAAGAAATTTGTTGACTCATAGCTTGATTTGACTCACCTTTTGGTTGACAGTTAGCTAATTGTTTGATTCTCATTTCTTGAATGAAATATTGGAAAATTGGGCTATTTTTTATCATTTTGGTGAATCCCCCTTTCATAACCCCATCATTTTTTGTTTCATTATGGTGCATCTAAGTTTCATCATTGCATTTTCTAATTTTGGAGTTTTTTTGCACCCTATATTTAGATTTGGCATTCATTTGCAAATCTTTGCATTGAATTGAGTCTCATTTAGGGTGTCTAGTTTGCATTTACCTATGCATTACATTTAGTGTTTTAGGACTGCATTTTGTCATGTCTTGAAATTTGAAAAATACAAAAATATCAATTATTTCACAAGTCAATTACATAGTATTTTGTTATCATTCATTAACATTTGAAACTAAAAATAAAATTGCATATCAAATTAGGCTCACTAGGTTGTCATTTTGTCACATTTTGTACTTGCATTCTAAATTAAATTCTCAAAAAATAAAAGTATAACTTGTATCATATTAGAATTTGGAGACTAATGAAATTAACTCAAAAATATGTAATAAACACTTTTCAAAACCCTAATCTAGGACCCATTCATGCTAAGGTGAATGAGACCCTGATTAGGGTCATTTTCTAATTTTTTGGGCATTAAAACATTCATTTATGTATTTATGTTTGTTGTTTTCAGATCTCTATTTCTATTTGTAGAATTTTTTTTCTTCAATTTGATCATATTTAGAGTCATTTAATAAAAATAGTGCATTGTGTGATTTAAAAATTTCATTTACAAGACATTATTTGCAAGTTTTTGCATAGTATAATAAAAAAGTTACCATGTTTAGAATCTGAATTTTGCATTTACATATTACATTCCAGGTCATTACATTGCATTTTACACTATTTCCATTTTGGGTTGACACTAATTTTATGAATCTTTTATGAAATTTACAACTTGGTGTCCTATTAGCAATACTGTTGTGAGACATAGTTCAAGCTCATGTCATCCTGCAATACACCATTCACCATGGATCTTGGATTTTCCAACTCTTTCACTAATAGTGTTGATAATCAACCCTCTATGGATCATAGCCTACATACTTCATTTCCAATGAACTTATTACCTACAACTAATTTCCATGATGTTTCTCATGTCCTACAAGAAAATATAAGAATATTGGAAGAAGGAATATAAAAATTGCAAGGCTTTGTGCATACTAAAAACATTGACACTAATATCATTCCTACTTTAGATAATCTAAGGAAAATGATTGAAAACAAGCATGAAATAGAGATTATACGAGGTATAGGTCATCTTGTCAATAATAACATCCCTACGATGACTAGCTATGCTCAAGCTTTGGGGTATACTCAATGCTAAGGTGGAACTTCTGGATTCCTCTTCCATAATCCCTATCTCTATTCTTGCATACACTAGTACTCATGTTACCACAACCATTCAACCTAATAGCAATTTCAACACTTCCTTAGGTATTTCCACTAGGAATCCATCTACATTTGTGCATTCAAATCTCATATCTCCTCAGCCATCTTCCCTTATAACCCTACAATTCACTTTCCCTTCACAAATATACACCATTCCACATTTTCCCCTTCCATATCATAATACTAACAATGATCACATCCTTAATACACTTTTGAAAAACATTTCATCCCTTCAACAAAAAGTCACCACCCTAAATCAAAACAACAATGGACAATATTCACAATACATCAAAACCAGTCTATTAACCTTGGAGATATTAAGAACACAAATTTCACAAGGTATAGAAGTTCCTAGATTTGAGAAATATGGAAGGAAAGGTTATCTTGTTAGCCATGTTTCCTTTCACACAACCCTATGTAGTGATTTAATTTTTGAATAAAAACTCTTGGCTAAGCTATTTCCTAGATCCTTGAAAGATACTACTTTATAGTGGTTTTGCTTATTACCAAATAATTCAATTTTTTCATTCAATGATCTTATTGATGTCTTTTACAACCACTTACAAATTCATATGGGTCCCAAGATGAATTTAGCTAACCTAATAAAATGTAAACAAATGGATGATGAGAAAGTCACTGATTTTATATCATGATATCAAATTCTTTATTCACAAATAAACATTAAGATTCTTGATGTCAACCTTCAAAAAAAAATTATTTCTAATTTACAAGACAAAATTCAAACAAAGCTTCAGATGGTGATATTTCCCTCCTTCACACATCCATGCACAACCTTTCATGATTACAAGAATTTTGTTAGTATTCATAACATGAAAATCCCCCTAGCCATCCTGAAAGATCTGAATCCACTCCTAAAAATAGTTACCAACCTTTCAAGAAATAGAATAGGTAATTTTTACAACTTAATTCCCCTCAACCAAATCAACAAATTGATAACCAAGTGGCTAATATAAAGACAACAAATCCTTTTTCCTTTGGGGATAGAATAGATAATTTACTCTAAACCCTTAAACTATAGATCAAATGCTTATTGCCATTTTAAGCAACAAAATGGATGTGATACTAAACATTGTAACCATCTTAAACATCTTTTGCAAGACCTCATTGATTCTAATCGACTTCAAATTAAAGGTGTGAATGATCAAGGTAATAATTTTGTGGCTCCTCCTAACCAGAACTTACAAATATTAACCAATCTCATGCCAAAACACACTATCTCATTTTTCAAAGCTAGTGAAATAATGAATGATGGGATGAATGTTGACATAGATAATGAAAACACAAAAGATGACAATGAGCATAAAATGGAGAAATTAGTGGCATTTATTGATGCTAAACCTTGTAGGGGCCAAATAAAAATGCCCCTTGATATTGCTTTCTCACAAAATGACATAATCAAACATGCACCTAATGGTCCTCTTTACATAGCTGGAAGAATCAATAACAAGACTACCAATGGTAAATTAATTGATCTTATCTATGTAGAGAATGTGATCATAGACGAATTCCTATTTGTGCATGAACTCAATCAAGATACATATAAAAGACCAAAATCATGGATCAAAACGCATAATGGTTTTTCTTTCCCTATGATTGGCTCAATGAATCTCCCTCGAAAGGTTAGACTGAAAACATTAAATGTTTCATTCACTATCATCCTTATGTTGGATCAGTTTCATGTGAAGTTATGTTATCCATGGCTTTGATCCATGAATTTTCTCCCATCGATTGTGCATGCATAAATGTTTGAAGTTTTCCCTTGGTAATGAAATATTTACTATGCATGATATTGGCTTTAATCATATGTCTTCCCATTAGAATTTTTTTTTATTTCTTTTGGCCCAAGCCTATTGAACCTATTAGACCCCATGAAGACTTATTTTTCAAATCCTATCAAAATTTTAAGGAAAAGTGCATAGTAGAATTATCCCTTAGAAATATGCCTCAATCTGTGATTGAGCCACCTATCCTTGAAGAAACCATCATTAAACAAAAATCCCTTCCAACTAACAAAAAATAACCTATTACAAATCATACACCCATTTCATATAAGAGACCATGAGCCAATCAAATCAATCTCATTGTGCCTCCTAACTTCAAACAAGTTTACAAAGCCAAAGAGAAAATGGTTGAACAACCTCCCATGGTTCCTTCTGCTCCTCCCTTAAGGAAAGTATAGAAACCTATAGTTGACAAACCCACTCTTACACAATCACAAATTGAAAATAGAATGAAAAGAAACCAAAATGTTAGAGAGAATAGGTGTAGATGTCATGTTATTTATCGTATGTTACAAACTAAAGAAGAAAAGAGAAACATAGAAAATCTAAATCTAAACTCTCTTGAATCAATGCATGATGATTTTATACCTTCACTACAATGTAAACAAGGACCTCCTATGGACATTATCATTCAAGTTCCTATTGTGATTAATTTAGATGATGATATTGACATTGTAAAGATTGATGAACAAGTGCAAAATGAGTTGAATTTATTGTTCTCATCTTCTATGATCTTAAATGAAATTTCTTCTAAAAAAAGTGTTGAACTTGGTGTGTGTCCTAGTTCAACACTAGATGTTGTCCCTTTGGCTACTTTTTTTCCTTTTGTATATATTGATTGAGATTGGGATATAGACAACCTACTATAGGTTGAATCGCATGTGCCTTACTAGTATTTTGCTTTATTTTATTTTTCATATTTATTTGTGTGGTTGTATGTGCATAATGTGATCCTTGATACTATTTTGTTTTATGTATCTCTCTAAAACATAGATTTTTGGGACCCTAAAGACTTCAAGCTTGCACTTCTAGGGTTTTTCACCTAAAAGGAGAGAGATAGGGCCAAAAATTCCTATGATTTACTCAAATTAAAATGTATGAAATGCTATATAATATAAATGAAGATGAATAAATGCATTTTACTAATATAAATGACTGTAAATGAATGCAAAAGTGAAATTAAAGCTATGTTTGAAAACACATTGTGATATGCAAACAATGAAGAAAATGAAGAAAATATATGCATAACATAAAGAGATGGGTCAAATCAGAGCGCACTTGGGAAAAGTATGATGAATCTAGAATGTTGTGAATGCTGGTTGAAATCACTAATTTTTCATAGTGGGACTCATTTGCCTAGGGTGGCAAATCAGTCCTCCTAGTGAAAAAGTGTCAAAAGCTAGTTTCTGATAGTTGGGATCCAAAATATGAAAAATTCAAATTTTCAGTCCTAAGGTGGGACTCATTTTCCACTGGTGGTGAATTATTCCTCTCCAAAATTTCTAAAAAATTAGGAGACGAATCTACAACACTAGATCTAGAAATATCTACTTCTTGGGTTGTCGAAGTTAGTTCTACAAAAAACTAACAGAAAACTCTCTCCAAGCCTGAAATAGACTTTAGTTAATTTGAAGCACCAGGTTGACTTGAAAAACAATCTTCAACACCTCAAATCTTCTCAAATCTGCACACAAAAGGCTGCAAACAAAGATGCAATAGGGAAAAAATTGTTAGTGAATAGGGGTTTTCCTTGGTCAAATCCCACTTTTGGTAATCAAACCCTTAATAAGACAATGAAATGAAATAGAAAGATGAAGTAATAACATGCAATTTTTATTAACTTACCTAACTCTTAATGATGAAATTCTAAAGTAATTTCAATGGCTACTTCAAAGTGCTTGAATAGTGCTTCAAAACATGTTGCAAGATGCTTGAATGCTTGAGTGTGATGTGTGATTGTATGCTTGAATGAATGAGGGTTGACATGAGGTGAAAATAAATTATTTATACAATTCTTGTGCCTTATTTTCCATTCATAACTCATCATAGGACGACATCAAGTGCTTTTGAATAAAATCCTGAAAGAAAATTTAAAATATTTTGAATTTGGGGCCAAGGGGGCCTCATTCGCCACCCATGGTGAATGGGTCCCACCTAGGACCTAAAAAATGCATCTAGAAATATGTTGTATTTAATGTTATTTGTCTAGGTAACATTCAAACATACACTTAATTAAGTCATATGAGGGCATAAATGGATCAAATAAAGCATGAGAAAGGTGTAAATAGTGAAGATATGCCTAGAAAAGCATGAAAGATTGTTACAAGACTTTACAACACTTCAAAATAGGACTTGAATTTTGGGAAATTGTTGGATGGTGTGATGTGGTGTTGATACATGTTTGTCATTGATGTCAACACTATTATCATTTGATGTTCTAAGTGTTTTATATCTCGAGGATATTGAGAAAATTATAAGTGAATTTGTTCCAATTTCCTAGTGGAACTATACAAGTCATGACTTGGCATTATGTTATGTATGTAAAAGGTTAGTTGTTTTGGATCAAAGTGTTTAATGTTGATTATTTCTACATAATCTACCAGAATTTTTAGAGGTTTGCATGAATTCATGTGCAAGTTGTTGTCTGACAGTGTTTTGTTGGTCTTTGTCAGAATTTCTAAGCGACGATTGTATGTTCCTAGTTATCTTGGTTGTTGTGGATGTATCTCTATTATTTCTTGGTGTTTTTAGATGTCTCTAGTTCATCCTCTATCTTTGTGGTACATCCACATGATTGGGTGAAGCTCGTGATTGAAAATATTTTCTTGTACATGTTCAATTTTTTCTTGTTCTTGGCCAACATGTTGATGCTAGCGTGTTGTGGATGTTCGAGGCACAATTAATTAGAGTATTATTGTTTTGGAGAAGTGAATTTGGGTCCCCACTATGGGTCTGTGGAGGATCATCATGGAAAAAATACGCCCTTAAGTGGCAAAAAATTCAAAAAAAATAGAGTTAGACAACTTGACATAAAAATTTGAATAAGTTATTTATATTACTTTGAAAATATGTAAGAATAGAATTTGTAGAAAATTGAATGTAGTTTCTAAACTAATGGGTATATTTTTTAAAAAATAAAATCTATTTGGTGAAAATTTAAAATTTCAATGCAGTAGTACTTAAATTTCAGGGAAAAAATAAGTAGGTATCTGTTTGACCACCCTAACCACAATCAAATGATAATATTTTTTTATAATATTTTAGATATAAGTAGAGGACTCATATCCCAATGTGATGAATATTTTTTTGTAATTTTCTTCCAAGTAAATAATTTATTATGAATTTTTTATTATGGCTTTTTAAAAATATAAAAAATCGTATGTCTAACCACCTTAACTTGGTCAAAAATTTATGAAATTCAATTTTATTTTTTTAATTCTATAGTATGTAAATTATTAAATGTGAAACATGTTTTGGATTCAAAAAATGTGATACTATTTGAAAGCTATTATTTTTTTTCAATCAGCCTATCAATTAGGACTTTAGTCATAATTCAAATAGAAAATGAATAATATTTTTTATTAAACTCAAAGTAAAGCATAATTTATATTGGTGGAAAGCTAATAATATCCTTTAAAAAACCTTTTTATCTCATCAATTTTGGGTTAAAAAAAAATTCATTGGCCACATACCCTACACATACCCATTATATTGCCACTTTTTGTCCCATCATGATCCTGCACATACCCCTATGTTGTGGCCGACCTTGGTGGGTGCATATTGAAAATTTAATTATTAATTTGAGCGGACATTGAAAATATATTCTTTTCCTCTGGCTGACTTTGTTATGGTGAAATCTTTATGGCAGATACATAAGAAGCAATTGTATGGTTAGTATGAGGAGTATGCATAGTGTGGTTAGTGTGTTGAGTATGCGTTGTGTGCTCTTGTGTGCATAAGTGTGAATATCATTGAAGAGAAAGTGTGTAGAAGGTTGAGTGAAGTATGCAAAATTACTGTGCCTAATTGGAACTCTAATCAGGCTTGGATAGAAGCCATTCTCTCAGTTCAAATTTCTAGATGGTTTTAATCTGAATCTTTCTATAAGACAGTGAGTCTTCTATTTGTAATTGAGCAATGAGCTCTAGGAAGTGAGCCTTAATGCATGTACATTATCCTTATTATTTTCTTTATACTTTTAACAGAGTATAATTTTGTGGACTGACATCTACCGTGGTTTTTCCCCTAACAGGGTTTCTACATAAAAAATCTTGGTGTTCTTTGTCTCTTTGATGTGTTAATTTCTTATGGTTAATTATTTATTCATTAAATCTAAGATTAAAGTTAAGTTAAGTTTGTAAAGTTTAAATTTTTGTGACAACTAATTCACCCCTCCCCTCTTAGTTGTATGGCATTGCTTTTGCCAACATTGATTAGTGATGAAAGGGAAATTTTAGGTGATTTGTAATAAATAGAGTCTAGAATAAAGTAGAAATGTTTTACAACACTTCACAACACCTTCAAAAGACATCGTTCTTTGAATTTTAGTACCTAAATAAGCATGTTCAAGCCATGTTACAACATACAATCATAGCAACATAGTTCCAACACCATGAAACAAGACCTAAAAGACCATGAATATGACAAAGGGCCATTTTTCTATGGCACACTCTCTCCTTTTTTGCATTCCTCTATATGTATCTACATTCTCCTATCTGTCATAAAAATTTATCATTTCATTTGTCTTGTGTTTTCCTTTTAGGGATGACATAAGGCGTCAAGACATTTAGGTCTCTTCCATGTTCACCTAAAAGATTTTTTTCTTTTATTTGCTCTTTATCTATAATTATTTCACTTCTATGATTATTTTGGGAATTATGATGTTTCCAAGCCCTATAACAACATTGTAGCAAAGATGTATTGACCCCGAATTTGTAGATCCCTTATGTATTTTTGGGGGAAACCCCTCTTTCCTTTTTCATGACATAGCTTTATTTTAGAAACATATGACTTGGAATAGGGCTTTCTGAGTAAGCTCTCATGTCTTAGGATTGAACATTGGCTACTTTAAAATAATTTCTCACAACAATGGTGTTAGCAACTGCTTTAAACTGGGGACGTACATTGACAATATATTTTGACATTTCTCATGTTTCATGGTTCAATTTTCTTTGTTCTTGTGAATCATCCTTTTCTTCATGGTTTCATTGGATTTTATGTCCTCCAAGAGTGTGATATTTCTTACCATATGACTTTCCTCTTAGTAGTGATGCAATGTATTGCATCCCCTAAGAAAGTGAATCTTTTACTCTTGATTTTTCCTCTCTTGGAGACATTAGGCACGATGTTCCCTAAGAAGAAGACCTTACATGAACTAAGCAAAATCCCTTTAAAAAAAACTTTACTCGCATGATTTTTCATAAGTGTTTTGCATAATACAACTCAATTTAACCTTATGAAGCTCAAATCCCTATTCAATGCCACCTAGCATAACACACCTTACTTTCCTATGAAGTCTTGTCTTGTTCATAGGTTCTTAGCATAATGTAGCTTGCTAAGCCCTATGGAGCATGAAACCTTGTCTTGTGGTACCTTATTGAAGTTGTTAGGATGATATATTTAATATGGTATTGGAGCCTAATATGATTCTCTCATTTTCCACCCTTTGGGAAACTCACCTAGTGGATAGCCTAAAGTTTCGCTACCTCGGAGTGAGCACAAAATAGAAAGCTTAGATATTTTTTGCATTGATCAAATAGTCTAGGCTTGATCTACCTGGTCTTTTAAATTGTATGATTGTGTATCTTCATCATTGTTGCATACATAAGTGTCTTAAATATCTAGTTTAGTGTTATTTTGCACTTGTGCTCATCCTCTCGCTAAAGTGGGGGATAAATATAGTGTAGGAAAAAGTATCCCCTTTTTACACTTTATTTGGGAATAAATATTAAATAAAAGGACTTAATTATGCCTTAATTTAGTTTTGTAATATGTTTGACATATTCACATTAATTTTAGGGTATTTTAAATAAAATAGACTTAATTTTTCCTTACTTTTGGTGTTGTAAGGTGTACCTTTACCCTTTCACACCAACCTAGGCCTTAATTAATTAATTATGTTAAGTTTCCTTAATTGGCCCCTTTAATTCAAACCCAAGCTTAATTAATTGTGATTTACAAGGGATAAAACCTAACATTCATAAATTCCATAACATAATGTTTAACATTGAGAAATGTGTGTCCTAGGTAAGTGACCTAGGACCCATTCACCATAGGATGAATGGGTCCTCATTAAGACATAGGACATAAATTTAAACAATTTTTTTGGTGTTTTTTCCATTATTTCAAATGTATATTTACATACGGATTGTGTTATTTAAATTTCAAAAATTAATGTTAAGATATGTATAAATAAGAGGTCATTTCCCTATGTTTCACCTAGAAATTTTATGTGCAAGTTTATGATAGAAATTTTATGGGCTCAAGAGAATTTTCAAGGAATTCAAGATATAATTATTGAATATTATTACAAAAATTAGGATTCTATTGTCATGTCAAATATTTCTTGCATAATGGATGTTGTTTGAGCTAATATGGTGATGTAGAGTTCAATATGTTTTCAATTATTCAAAGGCATTGTTTCAAATCAAGTTTCATGATCAAGATCCACATCCATTGAATCCAATTCATGCAATTTTTAGATCTACAATCCAAGGTTCAAACAAAGGTTTGGTAAGTTGTGACATTTCTTGTTCATTCATCATTCCTTCATGACATTTCATTTCATTTTAAGGTTTAATTACGAAAATGGGGTTTGACCAAGGAAAACCCCTATTCACCTAACAAACAACATTTTCTCTCTCTTTTATATGTGATTTTATATTTTAGATGCAAGATCCTTTGAAGAGAAAAAATGAAGAAAGTTTCAAATTTGATAAAGTTGCAAGAAAATTATTCATTTAACAGAAACTCTTCTACAAAATTTATTTTTGTCTATCCAACAGTGAAACTCATGAATTTGGGAATGCAAACACAACATAAGAGAACCCAAAAATGATTTTTGTAGAGCCCTAGCTAAGTCCCATTCACCATAGGGAAAATGAGTCCTTAGTGAGATTCAAAAAGTTATTTTTGGTGACTAGTACACAATATTTTTTCTTTTCCAAATTTTTCTTTTGATTATTGTTTCCATTAGTTTTAAGTACATTCTTTCATGTGCATTTTAAATAGCTTTCATTTTGAAGCTTTTTGGATAGTTTTTATCTTTCTCCCCAAATTTCTATATAGCATAGACCTCCATACTTGCATAGAGAGGAAATTTTTTTGATTGATACCTTTATTTGACTTTCCTTTTGGTTGAAATCCACTTCATTGTTTGGATCTCATTTCTTGAATGAAATAGTGGAAAATTGTGTTATGTTTTCATCATTTTTGGTGAACCCCCCATTCATAATCCCATATTTTTTGTTGTTTAAAATTGGTATTCATATAGGTGGATATGCCTGTAAGAAATCATTGAGGGAATGTTCTAACATATCAAAATCCTATTCTGAGAAGACATTATCAAATGCATTGAAATGTTGATTAAAAAGATCTAACATGAAGGTTTCACATCATGTTCACCAAAATGTAGAGGAGGAAATTTTCTACCATCAAGATGATATGATATCAAGGAGAAAAATTTTCTCTCAACTACCTCAATTGACCTTGCTCAAATGAACTAGAACCAAAAATTATTCAAAATAGAAAACTAATCTAAGTTTAACAATGAATATAATCAAGAATCCCAAACAACATGCATGTATGAAATGATAAAAATATTTAGACTATGGGAAAGGAAAGTGAAAAATGTACAAAATATGGTACTAGTTGGGAAAATCCTTAGCCTTGGATGTCAGCACAACATAAGAATGTCTACACACCTACACCATTGTCTATATGGATCAAGCCCAAAAACTACCAAAGTGAGGTCCTTTAAATTTCTAAGCTTTTCAGCACCTACACACATGGAGGGCTCTAAAACCCTCAACCACTAATGGATCTCTTCCACCAGCATTTCTGCCACCTCTGTCACCTCTGGCACCACCACGCCTACCAGGCATCACTCTTGGAGGCATCTTGAAGATCTTGAATCCCACAACCACGGTCCTGGTGCAAACTGCCTCACGATCGGCGATCTGTTCACACACTCAAGAAAACCCGCTCTGATACCACCTGACGAGGGAGCAAACCCGAGACACAGAAATAATGCACACAACTAGCAAACTTTCTTATTATTCAATAATGAAAAATCTTACATGCAGAGGATCACAAATCCTCGAGCTCTGTGATACATGCAAATTACAAACTTACAGAAAATTACCCAGATCCCCTTTCACAGCATGCGAACTTCTTTTCCCAAAAAGTTACCCAAAAATCAGAAACAAGTCCCTAAATAGACCCATTTCGGTTTGGAACCAAAAACAACCTTCGAGATAAGATTTTTGACGATTTGGCGCCAAAATTACAATTTGAAATTCAAGATAAATTCACAGTTGAAAATTAGCACATTTTTAAAATATGCACCAACTTCCGGTAGCCATAACTTTTAATCCGACCGTCGGATCTTCAATGATAATACCTTTTCGGAAAGCTCTCGAAAAGACGATTTTCTGCAAAGTAGGCCTTTGGCGGACTACTTTGGCGTTTTCGCAAATTTTCAGGCCCATCCGGAATCGTTTGGTGCCTCAAACTGAGCTCGGAAGGTTTTTCAGGTCAAAAAGCATAAATTGGAACTTGAATAACTTTCAAGTCATGAATGATCTTGACTTGATTCTTTCACCAGACTGTGTATTTTTCCATCCTGAACCTTCCCATAAATTTCTGTCTTCCCACGACTTCAAATGCAAACCTGCTAAAAATAGCAGTTGAGCAGAAAAAGCAGAAAAGTAATTCTGAAAGTTGGAAACTCTTATTCGACGAAAAGGGTATCCAGAAATACAAAAACATCTACAAAAAGAAAACAACAGGAACAAAAATGGAAATCATCTTTTTGGGTGATGCAAGATTGCCCTCACACCACTGGATGCTCCTGCATCAATAACACATGCATTAATTTTCATATAAATTTTGTATCTTTTTTGCACTAATTGACCAAGACTCATCAGATTGTACTTCAGACCAGTAACATAAAAAACATCATGAATAAATTTTTGCTCCCCCTTTTCGGTTAGAATATCAACAGTGCCTTTTCCCATAACATTCACTTGATTATTGTTCCCAAGAGTAACATTTAAAGTGACTAATTTATCCAAGCTTGAAAATAATTCTAGATTTCCAGACATATGATTGCTACAACCAAAATCTAAATACCAAATATCATTTGGACTATCTTGAACCATATTGCATTCAACTGGTGATTTTGTAGAAATTGCTTCAACAATCTTTGCACATGCAATAAACATAGTTTTTGTAGAATTTTCTCGGGGATTTTGATTTTGTCTTCCTTGATCATGTTGTTTCTTCCTGCACTCAAAGGAGTAGTGACCATACTTTTTGTAGTAATGACATTGAACATTTGACTTATCTTGTCTTTGACCACTTAGATGACTTTGAGAATGTTCATTGTTATGTCCTCTTCCACCTTGGTTTGCAGGACTGTTGCTATGTCCTCTAAATGAATTTATTCCTCTACCCCTAGATGTGAACCTACCTCTACCTCTTCCATGATTTATTGAAGCTTGATATAAGAAAGCATTCTCAATAGAGGTGTGTGATTTGTTCAGCCTATATTCATGATTTATCAAAGATGCATGCAATTCATCCATTGTCAACTGGGTTAAATCCTTAGTTTCCTCTATGGCAATAACTAAAGGATCAAACTTAGTAGGAAAAACCCTTAACATTTTCTTAACTATCCTTGCCTCTTTTAATGTTTCCCCATGAGATTTTATCTAATTTACTAGCCCAACAACTCAAGTAAAAAATAACTCTACAGATTATGAATCTTTCATACTTATATTTTCAAATTCTCTTCTAAGTATTTGGAGTTTTGCAAGTTTAGCTTTGTCCTTACCTTGATAGGTTGTTTGTAGTGTGTCCCATGCCTCCTTTGCTTGAGTTTTTGGTGAAACTCTTGGCAGTATCCTTTCATGCATTGCTTGATGAGTGTAGAAGAGGGCTTTTCCATCCTTTTTTCTTTGATCTTTCAAAAGATCTTTCTCTGCTTGTGTGAGAGCATTATAAGCTGCTTGGTTTACTGATTCTGCATAACCATTCTCAACAATTTCCCAAACATCTTGAGACCTAAACAGGGCTTTCATAGTCAATGACCAATATTCATAATTTTTTCCTATAAAAAGAGGGGTTTGCAGGCTAGACAAGGAAGCACTAGATGTTGTGGCTGTGGAAGCCATTGATGGTTGTTAAACAAGAAATAAGTGCAGACCCATAAAAGAGACTAAAAGTTTGAACCAGTGGCTCTGATACCAGATGTGGGAAAAGGGGCAAAGCAGTAGATAAAATTAGAGTAGCAAATAAAGATCATACACAACAGTAAAATAAAAATAATTCAAATGCAATTAAGAGCTATTGGGAACACACACAATTGACACAGTAGAAAATAGACAACAATTAGATTTATATATATTCAGCAATCTAAAATATACAGTAGCTATGATGCCCTATTCAACCTTTACACCATATTCTCAAATGCAGAGTTGTGTTTCTCTCTTTTCTATTTCTTGCATTTTCAAAATGACCACAAAAAGGAATTAAAAACAAAAAACTACGATGGACAGCAAAGGATAATAAAATATTAATATTTTTACTACCCACAAAGTGTGTGAGAGTAAATAGGCAGTTAATGCGAGTTAATCCAAATCTTTCAAATATTCTCCAAAAAAGCGTTCCTATTAAATTTCCTTAAAAGAAGGTACACATCCTTTGCTAGAGGGAATAGTTGAGATTAGATATCTCTAACACTTTTAACATGCCCACTCTCCTGCAATATTTATCGTCAGTTACAAAATATTCGCATGCATTTCCTTCACTATTTTCTTTTCTCGCCACCGCATACTATCAAGTAAAATCCCTTTATTTATTGTTTATCTTAACCTTTCACATTCAAGAATGTATATAATTCATAGCATGTTGTACTTCCATAAGTTTAATCTACATTCAAATATTTACAACCAAATTATTCTATCAAATTAAATAGTACAAGGGAAAATGGAGCTAGGTTACAATTTATTTATTTGTAATTACAAATATATTTACGTTTATTTATAAATTACTGAAATAGTTAAATAATAATTATTTTCCAATAAATTGTAACCTTTCTAATTATCAAAGAGTATTCATTATTAATATCATTCACTTGATCAATATTAATAAATCTATATTAATTAGATATCAAAAAGAAGGGTTGTGACATCCTCCCCCCCCCTTAAATTGTGCATCGTCCCAATGCACATACATTGCAATTCAAGTATTACATAATGATCAACAGGAATTTTGATACAATTAAATCTAATATAATTCTTAAGGGATAATTTACCATTTAGGACATCCATGATGTGAAATAGGAGAATGAGAGGTTATACCTTTTATCTAAAAATATTGCTTTTAACATCTTTATCTATGAGCAAAAATTTCCTTTGAATGATCCATAAAGATGGTTATTTGGCAAGAAAGGATAAGGTAGTTGAAATTCTTAGTTAGATCATATAACTCATAAATCAATTTCATAAGAATGATTAGAAATTTATTGGTTTACCATGTAAGAATACTTCACAGACCACTTATTTGTGTAATGGTTTTTTTTTCTATTTTTTTTAATTTTTAACATTAATTAAGCTTACATATCTGTTGGTCTTGTCGATGATTTGTCCTCCAAAGTTTTATCTCCAAAATTTATTATGATCCTTGTTTCCGAAGCCTTTACCAAATATACATCTGAGGTAGTTATCATTAGTGGTTTAAACTTAATCATCTAATTGTCATGATTCATCTCATTTGATCATGTAAATAAATCACCTTGTTAGGATCCAATAGAAGGAATTCAAAAGCATCATACTTTCAATCTTCAAGGTTATTATTATCCAATATAGTTTCATTGTACCCCAATAATTCACTCAATAATACATTCAACTTAGTTTTTAACATATATCACAATAATCACATTCCTCTCAATCTTCTCTCCTATACATCTTATTAGAGAACTTCCTTGATCACGAAGAAGGACAACTTACCAAGATTTCATGGTATCAATTGAATCATCTAAACATGATCATTATGAAATTTAGAACAATCACATATATATAAATGCTTCAAGAATTCATCATATCTCAATGGAAAATAAAATTCCAAACTAATACATTCAACATGGAGGTGAATTACCATACTTCACTTGGATCCCTTTGAGATCTAATAGGTTAGAATTTATCCATAAGAGTCTTTCATTATATTGACACATAAACATTATGTACTCATAAATTTCTATCTAAGATAACTAAATTGTGTTTTAATTATGTGCCTCAAGAGTTTGTACCTTATTACTTTGTTGCTTCATTCTCCCAATTGTGACCTCCATCCTTTACACCCATTGGTACATTAATCGATAAGTATGTTCTTTGATTCCTAATAAATTATCACATATCTCCATTTGATGTTAGATCATTTGTGGGAGTAAAGTTCTATCCAATATATTCACTATCTGTGATTTATAAAATATCCAACTATCATTATACAACTCATTCCATCTTTTATACAACTTACTAGAGGCCTACGAGGAGGAACATCTTTTCAAGCTTCATGATATTAATCAAACAATCATCCTTAACTAATTCAAAATTAGAACCAACCCAAGTATATTAGATATTTATTCTGACAAAAATATATCTTTTCACCAATGAGGTATGAGATAAGTTCAAACAAATTCAAGCATAGAACCAAATAAATCAATTTGATGTACAAGGACACTTCAAGGAGTTCATAAAGATTGATAGGATTCTCAAGAATCCAAAAGATGTACTCAATAAGAGGTAATCATTGTTCAACATGATAACTTTCCATAATAATTCTCATTTCACTCAAGACACAGTAGACTATGGTACCCCATGTATGTTCTTAATTTCCTCTTTTGAGGTTAGAACGTTAGTGAAACAAGATATTTTGCATATTATTCATTACAAGAAGCTAAGTAAGATATTTTAATATCAAGATTTATATCTCATTGGTTCATGTAATTCAAGAGTGTATTCCAAATTTTATGCTTTAGGAAAAATCTCAAGATTCAAACTTACCATGCATCGCTTACCTCTTCTAATGACAAGCATATTCTCCTAAAAATATTCGAGCTTCCACCATTTCAATTTATTATCTCTATTATGAATTTTATTCATTCATATACTTGGGTACTTCCATCCTTATAGAATAGGCATCCATCCATTTGGGATGGGAATCCAACCATACAGGTTGTGCATCTATCCATATAGAACATGATTTCATCTATCCAACTGGAATAGGTATCTACCCAAATGAGGTAGGCATTTATCCATAAAGGATAGGATTTATCCATATCCATATCCATATTATGAGGAGAATATTACCATTCATAAAAGCTTGTGTTTCCTACACACACACACACACATATAGAGAGAGAGAGAGAGAGAGATCACCCATTCTCATTGCATATGAATGTTAATAATTGACATTATTAATAACACAAATCCCCACTCATTGATTATATTATTCTTGGTTAGCATAACATCATGAGAGACAATCATGAAATCCATGAATCATACAAACATTAATAATTCAAAAGGATATATACATAATGGTTCATCGAAGACCAAAAGAGAAGAATCAAAATCTAGACAATACATTCAGTATAAAGTAAACTGCTTCTTACTTGGGATTTCAAGATTCAATAGATTAGAGTTTCATGCATAAGAATCATGAAGCATTCATATTACATAAAAATAAACTTCCATTTTTATTATTTCTTTTGTTTTTTATTTTCATTGTATTTAGAAGTTTTACTTCCCTATCTTTTAAGGTTTTCTTCCAACTTACATTATTATCAATATAATTTCCATTCCTAGTATATGTGATGCTTAATTAAATAACATAATATAATACTAAACGTTAAAATAAAATCATAAAACTCATTAATCATGTCATATGATCTAATTGAAATAATATTATTGGTTCACCTCATAGGAAAATTTCCACAATTCACTTATTTACATAATAAGGTTAAGTATTTCAAGGGTATGTACTAGTTGGTCCATGATATGCTTCATCTTTTAGATTATTACTATGATCCTCATCCTTGTTTCCAAATTTTCACTTACTTGTCAATACCGTGCAGTCTTTACCTACTTTGAAGTCCCATGAAAACCTTACAATTTTCACTATTTCACTACTGGATATATATTTGTTCAATTGCATACTCAAGTACTTCTATCCATACAGGATAGTCATTTTTCCATCCGAGACAAGAGTCTAACCATATAGGTTAGGCATCTATTCAAATAGAATAGGCATCTATCCATACAGGCTAGGATCATACTCTGGCCAGAGACTTGGACTCATCGGTACCATGTGGGTCTTGAGTCACTCTCTAAAGACTACACTTCCCTATTGGAAATATACTAAGGTCACCATCTTTAGGAGTATATAAAAATAATTAGCTTAAGTCCCATCTCGGAATTCATTCTAAAGCCTCGAGGAGTCAAGTAGATCCATCTAGGATCCCTTCCGAGTATACAAAGAACGTATTCTCCTTCAAGGTTACATTCTTTAAGGTAAGATTTAGAAGAACTTTATTTTGAAGAAAACAACATCATTCTAATTTTAACTGGTCTAAATAGGAGAAACTTACTTTTTTTATTTAATGTTCTTGAAGTCTTCCCATTCCTACAAGATGAAAATCAATGTTCATTAGATTACAAAAAACAAAATTTAATTACAACACAAGCTTCGGTAGTAGGTCATAAGGCCTAGTGTCCTAACCCAATGCTCTGATACCACATGTAACAACCACATCAAATAAACTCAAAATTACCACTAAAAATTTTAATTTATATATCAAGTCATTTCACTATTACAAATAGATGACATGTTTCAACTATTTCATTTTACTCCAAAAACCAACAATTTATTCAAGCTTATATGTAAATATGTAGAAGACCAAGTAAGTCTTGCTCAACACCCAACCGTATTGGCATTGTGAAGCCACGTGGACTCTAGCCAAACCCTTGAGCAAGAATAAGACTACCAATAACTTGGTTCGTTAATGGAAGTCATAAAGTATAAGTACCCATCGGTTGCCACCCACTTAGGGCAACAACAATAACAATTTTACCTTATTCACAAAATTGGATGATGTGCTTAGTTTTGTGATTTAATTAACAACAAATATGTAAGTTATCATTAGTTTGAATCCCATTTTATAATCACCAAGCTCCATGATGGTGAGGTGAGAGCATATGATGAAGATCTGACACCAATGATGAATTTAAAGAATAAAATACAACATCGTCACTTAATCTATTGGATTAAATAATACATGAATCATAAGTTCCTTACTTTATTACAACACCAATTTACTCTTAGGAAATTCATTAAAGTAAATGGAAATGAAGAATATAAATGCCTTGAGAATAAATTAACTATCCTCATGAAAGTTCTATGAATAATATGATTTTCTCAACCCTTAGAAATGTTTTGGATCAACTCCAATTTCCCAATTATTCTATGATCAACTAACTAGACAAAGTAATCTATAATATTAAAAACCACAAACTCGACATTTGGCATTAAAGGAAAAGAGAAAGCAATTACATCATGGAACTTAATTGTTGTACCTTTCTAAAATAAAATATAAAGAGAACAATATAATCACCATAATTATTTATTATGCCAAAGGCGTTCCCTATTTGAAGTAGTGCAAGCTAATTTGATCTATCGATGGCTCAAATTGCTTGGGAGATGATTCAAACAATTTCAACCATTCGATTTTCGTAGTTTTGAGTCAACGATTTTTTCCCTATTCACCATTGAATGATTACATAGGTATTTTCCCCTGTTCACCATTGAATGACTTGTGTCGGTTATTTTGTTAGGGGAAAGGACCCAATATCTGCCAAGGCTAAATTCGGGCAATTGTAGAATTCAAACCGTACATCGAATTGAAAAAAAATTATGGGTTTTTTCGTACATGAGTGGGGGTGATCCCACAATAGTGGTTTACAATTTTTGGCCAAATTAGACACTGATATTTTTTTTTAACACAATCTCCACATTTGGGCACCTATAGCGATTAAACCGTAAGGAATTTGAAGATGATGCAAACTAGAGTCTTGTCATATTTTGTCTGTAGATTCTAAAAATATTTTTTTCAATTTTTTTGGAATCAGATTGCACTTCTTTTTCCATCTCCCACAAAAATTGGTTTTTTTCAAAAAATAGCATTTTTAAAAAGTGACGCATACCGTATAATGCATAACTTTTTTTCCATGAAGCATAAAATTCAATTCTTTCAAATTTAGATTTCTAACTCCGATATCTAGTGCTTCCACTTGGTTAGATAGTTTTTTATTGAATATTTTTACTTTAATCAAGTTTCAAAGTTAATCAAATGATAATTCAGACATAGCGCGACCGTATAATGCATAACTTTTACTGTATATATCGAAATTCTTTTTTCGTTGGATCAAGGACTTCAATATCTGTGCACTCATATTTTTAAATTTTTTTTTTATAATCTTCTATTTTTCCACTTGTGCGTAACGAGAGTTTTGTTTTCAATGAAAATCTATATTTAATAAAATTGAAAAAAAAAAAGATAATAAAACCAAAACATACTAAAATTATATTCATTGGATAGCTTGTTCTAAAGGCTACTCGATTCCAAGTTTGGTTTCTAAATATTCCCCCATTTTCATCCTCAACTGGAGCTTGAAAGCGTAAAATTTTAGGTTTTTTGTGTGAACAATTTAAAATTAGGGAAAAAGGGGTTCAGAACCCTTGGGGGTTCGTTGGGTTCGCTAGAACCAGGGGGTTCTAGGGAACCCCCACAAATATGCACTTTTCCTTTGTTTTTTGGGCGGGAAAAATGGGCCCAATAGTTAATGGGTTCGCTCGAACCCTAGTTCGGTCGAACCCCTTTATGGTTTGGTTGAACATGTAGGTTCATGCGAACCCCTTAAACCAATTTTTTTCCCATGGGGTCATTTTTTCTCAATTTTCCTTCCTCCATCAAATTGTAAACCACTATTATGGCTTCACCCGTTAAGTGCTTTTAACTAAGGTTTTGGCTTCTGGGCAATTCGATCGAGTGCAGGAGCATTGGATATGCGCGCAAAGGTCAAAAAGTTACCTTTAAACATCTGTTTGCCACCACCTAATGTCCTGGTATCCGCCCATTATAATTTCAATCAATTATAGTTGTTTTAGCACTTAAAATCCACTCAAATCATTCACTTTAGCACTTAATGAGTAGCTATTGGTGTTTTTGTAATTAGTTATTCAATAAAATAAAGTTTTTTAATAGATCAAAGTGATTTTTTTTGGGGGGGAGGAGGGGGGGTTTAAATGAGCATGGAGGTGGTGGTAATTCAATGGGGGGTGGTAACTGAATCCTTTCCCCTAGTGCATGAGTGCGTGAGATATTTCAGCAAAAAATTGCGTCCAATATTCGGTGTGCCCTGCTGAGAAGGATTTGAATGCAGAAGAGAACGACAATGACAATGTGCCCTGCTTGCTCGCTATGGAAGAAAATGCTAAGAGGACTATAGTATTAAACCTTACCGGGCCAGTAATACAGTCAAGCATCTCCTATCTTCCAAGCTCTGATAATCCTGTTCCCATAACCAAATTCAGGAACATTGCAGGTACCTGCCAAATTCTTTAGTTGCAACTGCCCTGGTAGACATGTATTCAAAAGTGGAAGCATAGACAAGGCAGTGAAGTGTTTGACAAGATGCCTCGACGTTGTCTCGTGGACTGTAATGATTGCAGGGTATGCACAAAATGGATTTGTTGAAAAGACTAAATTTTCAAGCAAATGCAATTGTCAGGTTTAAAGCCAAATTACGGAACCTTTGCTACCATCTTCCCTGCCCATGCCAAAATGGGAGCTTTGGAATAGTATTTGCATCCATCGAACAATAAAAAATAGAGGAACTTTGACAGATATCATGGTCACGACTGCCGTAGTAAACATGCATGCAAAAAGTGGAAGTAACAAGGCATGTGAACTGTTTGACAGAATATCTAAAAAAAATCTCATCTCATCTACTGTAATGATTGCAGGATATGTACAAAATGGATTTGTTGAAAAGGCTTTAGAAACTTTCAAGCAAATGCAATTGGCAGGTGTAAAGCCAAATTCCACAGCTTTCGTCAGTATGCTCCCTACGTATACCAAAATGGAAGCTTTGGAATGGGGAATGGGGTATGGCGTATGGACATCCATCAAAGTGGGAGTTTTTTCACATATTATAGTTGCAAATGCTCTGGTAAACATGTATGCAAAGTGTGGAAGCATAGAAAAGGCACGAGACCTGTTTGACAGAATGTCTCAAAGAGGTTATCTCATGGAATGCAATGATTGCAGGATATGCAAGCATTCTCCCTGCTTGTGCCAAAATAGGAGCATTAGAACAGGTTATGGACATTCAAACTCCATAACTTTTGCGAGTATAATCGAGAGGGGATTTTCACCAGATGTTATAGTTGGAAATTCCTTGGTTGATATATATTCGAAATGCAGAAGAATCCAAAGGTACTTTAACTGTTTGACAATATGCCTCAAAGAGATGTGATCTCATGGGTAGCAATGATTTCAGGATATGCACATTTGAAACTTTTTAGCAAATGCAAGTGGCAAGTGTAAAGATAAATTCCACAAAAATATGCTATCATACTCCCAGACTTTGCCAAAACGGGAGCTTTTGAACATGGTATGGCCATCCATCAAATCATAATGGAAAGGGGGTATTTTTCAGATGTTGTAGTGGCAAATGCCTTAGTAGAGATTTGTCCAAAATGCGTAAGTATACACAAGGAAATGAGCTTGTTTGACGTGATGCCTCGAAAGAATCTAGTTTCCATAGGCGAGGTTACAAGGCTTTTCAAAAGCATGTAATAAAAATGACTACAGGATATGCACAAAATGGAATCCATAGGCGAGGTTACAAGGCTTTTCAAAAGCACGTAATAAAAATGACTGCAGGATATGCACAAAATGGGTTTTGTTGAAAAGTCCTTCGAAACTTTTAAGCAAATGCAAATGGCAGGTGTACACCCAAAGTAAACAACATTTGCCAGCATCCTCTCAGCCTGTGCCATATGGGATATTTAGGTTAGGGCAAGAACATCCTTCAAATCATAACTGGGGATATATATTTGTCAGACGTTGTAGTTGTGAATGCCGTGATAGACTTCTATGCAAAATCTGGAAGCATACACAAGGCACGCGAACTGTTTGACAAATTGTCTCAAAGAGAAAAAGCCTCAAAGTGCATTTGGCAGGAGTAAAGCCAAACTCCACAAGCTTTGGTACCATCCTCCTAGCTTGTGCTAAAATTGGAACTCCAGACCAGGGCATGGACATGCATCAAAGCATGATAAGAAGAGGATTGTTGTCCGATGTAGTTACGAGTGTCCTGCTAGACAAATATGAAAAATCTACAAAGTATAGACAAGGCAGTTGAGTTGTTTGACTAAATACCTCAAAGAGATGTTGTATCATAAACTGGAATGATAAATGGATATTCACAAAATTGGTTTATTGAGAGGGCCTTGGAAACTTAAGCAAATGCAATTGGTAGGTGTAAGATGTAACTCCATAACCTTTGCCATCATCCTCCTAGCCTGTGCCAAATTGGGAAGCTTTGCAACAAAGTATGGGCATCCATCAAAACATAATTGAAAGCACATTGTTGTCCGATGCTGTAGTCGCAAGTACTCTTATAGACATGCATGCAAAATGTGGAAGCATAAACATCACGTCAACTGGTTGACAAAATGCCTCAAAGACATGATTTCATGGAATTCTATTATCGCACGATATGCCCAAAATGTCTTTTGCAAGGATTCTTTCAATCTTTTAGAATTAATGAAGTACTTGGGAACACCTTGATCATGTAAGATTTTAGAATGAGTATCGTAGAGGTAAGCCTATAGGCCAATCTACACAGTGGCTACGAGGATTACCCAAAACTAACAGAAATATATTATTAAGTTGATTGTTCGCCTTAAAAAAAATGAATGAAATGGATATAGAGAAATTTAAAAAACATGAGGAGGCAATGAACAGTTGTACAAGCTGAAAATCTTAGTATACTTCAAATTCTACTGGAATTTTATTAATAAATATGAGTCTTTCAAATCATATTGACTAACATTTTTGGGATATATTGATCAGAAAAACATAATACATTTTTACATTACAATGAATTTCAAATCAGGACCAAAAACAAAAAAAAAACCAAAAGTGGATGAGAAAAAATGTCCATTTCCCCCTGCTCAACGTGATCAAGGACCCTTATTTCTCTATGTGGAGTTACAATTTTCATCCAACGAGAACATAGAGAGCGTATATAATTCTTGAAAGAAACCCAAAATTGTTAGCAATAGATCTATCCAAAACTCCACTTACAAATCCACCATTATTACCTAGATAAATTAGAATACTGAGATTGTCGTTATATGTTGAAAATGAAGGTGCAATAGATGAGAAAGGAAAACACATACTCCACAACCATATCTGAAAAAAACTTTGAGCGGAGCAAAAACATTGAGAGCAACACCTCAATAAATGTTTTACAGTCCCTTTTGCCATTTTGTTCAACTTTACAACTTGTTTCTAACTGTAATTCCTTTGTCACATTATGGGGAGAAAGGGAAGATTAGTGGAATTTTAATAGAGGAAGCTTGATTGCACATGTTGTGGAAATTGCTTTGAGATGTGGCAACGTTAGACAGTTTCAACAAAGCACAGTTTGACACATTGTACCAGTTGATGTTTAAAGCTCTTGGGTTTGATGGTCATAGTGGCTTGTGATAACAAGCTTATTTTCTGTTGTCTTATCTCTTTACATATGTTCTCTCTTACATCTACATAGAAGTGGGCAAATCAGGTGAGGTTCAAATTGTAGGAAATTGATAAAAAGTCAAAGAATTGAAGGCCATAAAATGGTACATGTTTTCTATGTAAGAGACAGATCACATGCACAAACATAACTTAAAATAAGCAATAATAAAAATTTACAATTTGTGTACAAATTTTTATTTGATATGCATGGTATCACAAAGTGTGATATGAAATTTGTATATATTCAGTCTTTTCTAAGAGCTCTTCTCAATTATGTAATTTGAATATATTCTTCACATTCTTCAAGGAACACTTCTTTAGCACAAGAATCATTATCTTCATATTTTAAGAGTGTCACGATCATAATTTTTTTTTAGAAAATGTCTATATTTTTAGTATAGATTCAATCTTGTTTGGCTAATTTTATTTCACATCCTAAACTCCTAAACCACAAACCCTCAAATTTGCAACTTGGGCTCTAAGGTAGATGCAGTGAGCTAGATGGATATGATCGCCATCTACTTCTCCTCTTGTTTTTTCTTAAATAATTGTCATATTTCACACCCAAATATATCTGGACCTAATTCTAGATGTAGTTGACTACCTAAAGGGCTAGATATTGGGCATGGGCATTTGCACCCTTGTCTACTGTCACGTCATATTGTTGTTTTCCTTCAAATTTTTATAGAAAAATGTGATTGTTGTTAATGTTATTGAGCAGCTTCAGGTTCATCCTTCCAGCCACGAGTGAAGATAGAATAAATGTAGCCTATCAGCTATTTATTTATATGAGTCATTTATTTATGATGGGCGCTTCTCTTGGAAACATTATAATTTCACATTGAGGTGGACCTTCCTTATGATTTTTATTTAATATTTATTATTGTATTTTGGCTAACCTTATAGCTTGAAGAAGTGCGACCTCTCTCATTTGTATTTATACAAGATTCATTCTTCCATTGATGATCATCAAGTTCATTCTATGTAAGTGCGAATATTGTCAAGTGTGAATATTGTCAAGTGCAAATATTGTCAAGTGCGAATATTGTCAAGTGCAAATATTATCTAGTGCGAATATTAACAGTTTGTGAATTACTCAAGAGAGATTGCGGATTACTCAAGAGTAGGTTGCGAATTGTTCAAGGATAGATTGCAAATCATTCAAGAGCAGACTGTGAATTCCTCTAAGGCTGAATTGAACATTATATAGTTTATCATCTATTCTTGCATCTCAGTTGGTCTTGTATATTGGCCTTGTTCGGCCTCATTGTAAAGTGAATTGTTGTCACTATTTATAAATATAAGAGAGATCTTTGTTGTTGGGTTTTTCTCCCTCAAGAGGAGGGTTTTCCTAGCGTATCTATTGTGTTATTGTGTCTGATTTTGAATTATTTTCTATACATATAATCTATTCACTAAAATTCATAATTGCAACTATGTATGGTAGGCATTTCTCTGCTCTAGCAGCTGTGGAAGCCAACTATTTTTCCAAGTTTGTTTAGTAGAGGAATATTTTATCACTAAAGGCACATGATTCATAGCTTATCTTGAGTCTTTAGCAATTACTTTTTCAAGTTTATTTAGTAGAGGAAAATTTTATTGCTAAAGGTACAAGATTCTTGTGCCTTTAGCAATAAAATATTCCTCTATGGAGAAGGAAGCTAGAAACCAATGATATTATTGAGAAAACACAAACATTTTGAAAAAGTCTACAACATTTTGTAAGAAAAACATCAAATGCAAGAAACAATAGGATCACTAAACTGTGGGCGTTGCACCAATCTAAGCATGGTAATGATTTGTTGCACCCAAAAAGGGAAATCCTCTCAAGGCATCACACAAATATTAAATTGTGTCTCTATAATTTTTTTGGAATTATTCTTCATTCCTTGGTTTCCATCATGTTTTCAATGTTGACATTCTATTTTCAAATTGTCCACCATTGAGTGCACCAAATGGAGAAAAAACATTTCCACCAGGGATTGAATCCTTATTGCAAGGACCAAATAGTTGGACAAAAAGATGAATAACACAAGGAATGAGGTCATACCCATCTTTGGTGTTTTTAAAGCGGGTCAAAACATTTACTATATGGAATATTTAACCAAATCTTAGATTGTGAAGTATTTTTGGCACTTGTTTTTTTGGTTCAATGTATTGAGAACTATCACTTTGCAAGGAGAGGCAGCTATTCTAAGTGGCAGCATGAATACTACAATTAGCATCAATTCATCAAATAAATTTTCCTAATCAACATATTACTTGACAAAGAAACAATCACAACACCAAAGTTCTCACCAAGTGGGACCCTTGCCAAGGTACTCTAGAGGATCAACGCTCATTAGAGGGGTTGAGAATTCAAAACTATAGAAGGTTGAACTATTTTTCCTTCCTGAAAGCTCTCGCTTCTTATTCTTTATGAAGAATTATTCACTATTTCTATGATGCTTGTTTATATTCAACTCTCCTAAATTCCTCATCTACTTGGTTATACACATGACGTACACAATTGTAAATTATGAAGTTGCATATTTGGCATATTCTAAGTCATTGAGGTTGTTCTCTTACCAATTGTGATCTAATAGGATCTGTTGTCTCTACCTCTCCAAGAGATGGAGAGTAAGAAACTCCTTATTTCCACATTTCCTATCTACTATGAAATGTGATGTAAATGATATTGTTGAGGTGCCACTTAATCCATTTTTATCTTTTATCATGATCGTGGGTGCTTTATCCTTCCTTTAGTGGGTTGGAATTCATAAATGTATATCCTTGCATAGGAACCCGTAAGGTTCTCAAGATGACTTCCTTCAGCCCGATTCAGACATTAAAGGTCACAAACACTAATTGGATAAAACCAACTCACACACATATAGAGACAAATTAAAAATACAATGTTCCACTTGTAGTATTGCTACCATTGCTTTCAAACTAGCTAGTCACAATCTTGGCTTTACCCTTGTTCACAGGATGGATCATGGAAGCAACAATACATCACTAGCTTTTTCTTTACTACCGGAGGTTCATTGGTTGTGGATGTTAGGAAAGGTTCTAGGATGTGTGTTAGGCTTGCTTTGAGTATTGTTAATCTTGACCCTCTTATTCCTAAACATATTATGAGCATCATCATATCTTGCATTGGCCTTTTTGTGCTGATCATAGCAACAAACATGGTGATATTGTTGCTCCCATATTTCTTCTTCGTCATCTCAATGCTTCCTTGAGAGATCCTTTCCATATCAAACTATTTTTACTTAGTATTTATGGTTTGAAATTCCCTTATTTGGGTTTATTCTCATGTTATGTTAGCATTTGTTTAGTTTGTAGTTGTTATCTTGTCACAACCTACGATCTTTAAAATCTAGTCATCTCTATTATATTTTATTGTACTTTTTGAGTCCTATTAATCTAAACTTGTTCATATATGAACATAAATATGATAAAATGCTATTCTATACAAACTCTTTTTTTCTAGTATTTAGTCGGTTGAATAGAATAGAAGATTTTTAATGTCCATAAGGCCACATATAGCCTATTAGACATCCAACCCTACTAATTTTGCTTTCTGAATTGTTGATTGTCTATCATTCAATTTAATAATGAAATCTCTCATTCTCTCAACCATCTCCCTATTGAACTAAAAGTTAGATGTACACCTATGTACTTACCGATATGTCTCCTACAGTTCCAAATACTTGCTAGAAAATATTTCTTTAGATAACAATATATGAATACATGATTATCTTCCTCATTCAATGTTTTTGTTTCAATCGTGTTTTGATGCCTATAAGAGGGTACATAGTTGATTTGAAGCTATCACTTCTCCATTGATACCTTTATTGTACAAACAACATCATTTGCTAAATGATCAACCAATTGACCTCATGTACGACAAAATGTATGAAAAAAACCACCGATTTTTTTCCTAATTTACCTTCTACACCTATTCAGCGTACCCATTGCACACCAAGGTGCAATTGCTAGTATAGTCTATGTGTTTTCCCAATCTTCTTATTAACCACTAAAATAATAATAAGAAATATTAATATTCCTAAGGTATTCCTCCATCTCTTAAGACATAACATTACTCAAGGAAGATAAATGCACGATGTTTGTAATTTAAGAAGGAAGAACATCGAATCACAATAGAAGACAATAAATGTAAAAGTACCTCCTAGATGTTGATTCGCCTTCATTAGTCTTGATTTAACTATGACACTCGATGATTGCTATCATTCTCCATGAGTTTTGAGGTTCTTCAGAGCGCTAGATAGCCCTTGTTTCGCCATGTCTGCAATTGGCAGTGATCCAATCCCACTGTAGTTATGCTTCAATATTCACCGGTATTATATCTTCTTCTTCTTCCTTGTAAGTAACTAATCAGAAACAATAATCCAAATTCATTGCGGCTCATATTCACGCTGTATATGTTCGTTAGCAGGTTTGTTGCTTCAATGAGAAAACGAGGGATGCCCTTGGCACAGAGCAAGTTAGAGAGAAGGCATGAGGCTGCGGCTTGAATAGATCAGACCAATAAGAACAATAATTTGAGGAACAACTATCACCCCTCCTGAAATCAAATCTTAAATGCCTTAATAAGTATATATTGCATGCAAGAGTGATCATAGTCTTTTAGAACAGAGAGTGAAAAACATTAATTTTATGAAGGATTTTATGCGACTAAGTATTGATATCGTTTTACCCTTCATAATTATTTCTTGTATATTTTGGCAGACACAATCCACAAATTTCACTAAGACCATTAGCCTAGTAATAAAAGGAACTCATGAAAGAACAGGCTCATAGTATACAAAGGAAAGTATGTTATCTTGATTGAAAATGAAACAAGTATGATCTTATTTTCAAAGCCTTTATAAACCAGACTGCATTCTTTGGAAATGCGCCAACCTTCACTTACCTAGATAATGTTTTTTCTGTATACCGCTTAGCTAAACTCTTATTAGCGAATTCATTCAGGTAAATCATTGTAGATGTAACACCAAACGTGATTTAAGACAACCAAGGAAATATAACTTTTAAAACACATCGGCGAAAACACGAAAGAAAGAGAATGTGCGAAAATGGAGCAACGAATAAGATTATTATATCCTAAGAAAATAAATTCTTCATATTGACCGATGTAGAATGCTCAATCCAGATTGTTATCTGAACACTGGCGTAGTCTCTAATAAATTTCTTCCTCTCTTCTCTTCTTCCTCTTCACCTACGCTTTCCACTTCTTTCCCCCCCTAATCTCCTCTCGAAAACAATTCCATTCTTATTCATTATTTTCTGCATGTATCCGATTTCTCATAAACCCTTGGTGATACATGACATGCATACGATAATTAATAAATTACATATATATATATAGTCACATAATGTCGTATGGAGCCTTGACAAGTTTCTTCTATTGGAGACCTATGTCTTACAAGATTTACATCGATTATTCTACAGGATTATTAATCCAAGACATTTCTATGCCTTCAAGCGTGATAATAGAAATTTTCCTACTCTGCTAGTAAATTGGTACTTTGTAGAGGGAACGCTAATAATCTATTGAAATCTTACAAAGAAGATAAGAGCTTCTAAATCTCAACCCGAAAGCATTAGATAATACCTGATTAGTATTTTGTCTCCATCTTAGGCACCTGCATGCCAACCGTGTAGCTCGACAGAGGGTACACATTCACCATCGCTCCAGACAACAACTTCGCTCCTCCCTTGTTTTTCCCAAAATATAGTGAAGCAAAATGAGCAGGAAAAATGTCTTCACAGAAACGAGCCTTTTGAGCAATCAGTGCCTCTTGAGAAATCCGTATAACCTTTTACTCGAACTTCATAAATAAATCATCGACCGCCCATGTAAACTGCATATAGAAGAGCTCTGGAAGCCATACAAAGAATCCATAAATTTTCCCTCTATCACAACATGAAATGTTAGACGAAATTAAAACCATTAAAGAATACGAGAAAGAAATAAAACAGGTAATGTAATTCACACTGAAGAGAATAAGGGAGCAGTATCGAGTAATTCACAGGGTGGTAAGAAACTTAGCTTCACGTCTCATGGAGAAGCTACAAAAGAATTGCAGACAGTCTTTGCCAAAGTCTTCTCCTCCAGGAAAGCTCACCCACCCCCAAGAATAAAATTCCCCCTCCATTAAATACACAGAGCCTCTTGCTTAAAACCCAATCCTCTTCTCGCCCATACTTGATCTTTCTTTCATCTTCTAATACCAACCGAATACTATCCACCTTCCGGTGCATGGAAAAGTTTTGGCAAAACAAAGCATTAGATCTTCCCCACCTTCCTCGAGTTACCCCCACTTCTTTTAAATAGGTTCGGGGTGGCTTTTAACATGCCCACTCTCCTGCAATCTTTATCGTCAGTTACAAAATATTCGCATGCATTTCCTTCACTATTTTCCTTTCTTGCCACCGCATACTATGAAGTAAAATCCCTTTATTTATTGTTTATCTTAACCTTACGCATTCAAGAATGTATATAATTCATAGCTTGTTGTACTTCCATAAGTTTAATCTCCATTCAAGTATTTACAACCAATTTATTAGATCAAATTAAATAGTACAGGGGCAAATGGAGCTATGTTACAATTTATTTATTTATAATTACAAATATATTTACGTTTATTTATAAATTAGTGAAATAGTTAAATTATAATTATTTTTGAAGAAATTGTAACCTTTATGAATATCAAAGAGTATTCATTATTAATACCATCCACTTGATTAATATTAATAAATCTATATTAATTAGATATCAAAAAGGAGGGTTGTGACACATAATATGTGTGGATAATGAAAATGACAAGGGTAAGGTCTTTTATAGAAAAAACAAATTTGAATGAATGGTTGAGATTGGATGTCAATAAGATGTCTCAATCAATGGCCAAGATTGAAAGTTGTAGTATGAAATAGGGTTAGGGCTAAATTAGAGAAAATGATAAAGATGAAGGGTTGAGATTGAATTATGAGATAATTCAATCAAGATTTAGGATTAAATGAGATGTCAAGAGATAAGATTTGATGTGGAATATAATACTGGCACAAATAAAGAGGTGATAGGAGAAATTAAATAATAAAAATTATATAATTTAACTGGAAATGAATAATTAAATAATTAAAATAATCATTTAATTATATAGGAAGGTGAAAAAATGAATCAATTTGAATTAAATAATAGAATTAAATAATTAAAATTTAAAAGAGTTAACCAAATTAAATAAATAAAATTTATTTAATTTATGGGAGAAGAGGCTAATGAATAATTAAATAATTAAAATTATTTTAATTATAGTGGAAAGTAAACAAAATTTAAATACATAAGAATTTATTTAATTTTAGAAAGAAGAGGACTTAATTAGCGATGTAATTAAATAAATATCAAGAAGAAAGAAAGATAGAAATGAATTAATTAAATAATTAAAATTATTTAGTTAATAGAAGACCCATGACATTAGAAAATAATTAAATAATTAAAATTATTTAATTATGAAGAATGAAAGGGGAAATAAGGAGAAAATAAAAGTTGCATGTATTAGGACAATTTTTAGTGTCTACAATTACATGTGAATAAAGAAACAATAAAATCAATAACTTCTAATTTTCCTTGCTGCAGTTGATTCCTCAACCCTACAATTGTCAAGAATTCTCTGCAATCAAATGCTTATTGCAAAAAGAGAAAAATAATGAAAAATTATATGAAGGCCAAAGAGATAATTGATCCAAAAAACATGAATAAAAATAAATGTAAAATAATGTACATAAATGTTACAATAATATATCCTTATAAAAGAAAAAAAAAAAACAAAAGAAGAAACCCTAATCGGGGATAAAAATATATCATGAGTAGCAATATCACGAAAAGCCATGAAGAGGGACACAAGTTTTCATCTCCATGAAACTTGCATGTTTGCTTTTCGAGTTAGCTTTATAGAAGTGTTTTCTTTCCAAAAATAAATTTTCTTAAAAAATAATTGATATAAATACTTCAAATATACCTATTACGAAATTAGAAATATCAATTATACTTTGTAAAATATTTTTATTTAAAAGTTATACTTTTATTTTACTAAAAAAAAAAATTATTTTTCATTATTCTATCAATTAAATATAAATTTATCACAGACATATATTAATATATAATATTATTATATAATTATTAAATTTTGAAAATGGGAATCCAAGGAGTTGTGACTACCTTATAAATTCGTAGTTTCAAGGAAAGCTGGCCTTTGTTTCCATCCAAATTCGATATCAAGAAGTGTGTTTATTACACATTCTTCTCCGCCCAAGGATGGAACCCACGATTCCATTCCTTTCTCAAATCCGTTCAGCTCTTCGCAAAGCTGGATCGAAACTGAGATTCCGGAAAAAAGGAAAGAAGAGGATGAGCTTTCCGAATGAATCTCAATTTTCGTTTACAGACAGATCGTCAAAAAGGAAAAAGGGAATGGTGGAACATCTTCTCTTGGGCGTGAAGATACCTTGCTTAAACCGCAGTGTTACCGAAGAAAACAATTCTAGCGGTGAAATGAATAAGGAGTATGGCAAAGAATCAGAACGAGGAGAGATTTGTAAAGGCCTACACAGCGATGATGAATCGGTGAATACAAAAGCTGAGATTTTCATACAGAACTTTCACCGTCACCTTACCCTGGAACGACAGACTTCGGTGCTGGAATACCAGGAAATGCTGGACAGGGGCCTTGCATAACTCTTACATTCTCATTAGGTATTCTTGTCCCTCTAAAAGCCTTTTTAAACAAAATTGTAAAAGTGGCATTAGATTTGCAGTTAGGCGGAATTGAGCTAAATTTATTTTTGAGAGGAGTTATATAATGGTACCATTGTGTGTGTTTTATGTCAACATAAAAAAAAATACATATATTTTTAAAGGAATCAGGGGAGAGGATCCAGTGTTTGAGCATGTTTCAATAGTTGTGATAGTATTTGTTTATATAATTAATTATAGTTCATGTTTTCAACAAATCTTGTCGATATAGCCACCTATAGCCGACTCACACCATCCATGTTGGATCCTATTTCAACTGCTAATAATAAATTTCTGAGCTAACTCCTTGCTATAGGGGAGAGGGCCCAATAGTCGTGCGGGGTCCAATAGTCGTGCACCCAATCGTGAATATAATACCCAATAGTCGTTTATATAATGTCCAATAGTTGTGATTTGACTACCCATAATTAAACAAAATGTATGCTTTTGATCTAAAAAGCAACCAATCATGTGATACCACATCAGCGCTCAACTACTCATGATGTATTGCACGAGAATTGGTCTCACTTTTTTCTGGGGCCTTTTTGGACACCTTGACAAAAAAGCATGCTGATGTGGCATCATATTTGATGATGTGGCCCTGAAACCTTAGTTATAAGCAGAGAACTTGCCAAGTAAGCTGCTGTAAAAAATTGGGAGTGATTTGAAATTTCCACGTAGGATAATTAGAAGCGCGAAGTTAGGGTGCACGACTACTGGGTCCTCTCCCCTAGTGTGAATTGTATTTATTGTAAATTCATCTATAAATGAAATGCTTCTGCCTGTGTTTCTAAAACGCTCCAAATCTTTCTTTCTGCTTCTCGATTGGTTTTCATGGTATCAGAGCTAAGTTGATGGGCTCTTCCATGAAGCTCTGCTCTGCCTAATGGTCCACACTCTTGAACTTTCCGTTGCTCAGATAATGCATGTGGTTGTCGAGATTGGGGACGAATGCTTCCTGGATAGGCTCAACGGTGATTCAATTGAGGTCATTGTCCTTGGTAGCCTGGAGGCCTCCCACCTAGTCTTGAAGGAGCAAAGTGATGGTGCTAGGGCTGGTGTGGCGCTTCAGTCCCATATTTAGATTAATCATTCAGCAGTTTCTTAGACTCGTGGAGCTTTAGAGATTGTTGACAACCTTGATATCTTAGTCAAGGCAATTGCTACGCGAATTTTGTTGGATGATTATTTTGGTAATTAACTTATTGTAGACAATTCAGAGCCTAGCAAGTTGTGGCTTTGTAGATCGTGTGCAGTGAGAATGAAGACAAGAAACAAGAGAAAATCATTGAAGAAGGCGCTGAAGTTTTAGAAAGAAACATTTTGGTTTTTTGCTTTGGCCTGCTATGTTGAGAGACATATAGTTTTTTTTAATGCTAATATTTGTGTTTGAGTGCTATTGTTATTGTAGGCAAGCTTGCTCATTCTTTTTGCAGGTGACAGAAAGGAAGAAGTAAAGTGCTTTTAGCAGTGAGCTGAAGTGAGTCAAGTCATTCATTTGTTTGTGAATAGACTGATATGTGTGAATATTTTGTTTAGTAAGTTGTGACTGGTAGTGCTCTTGCAAATTTTTCTTTTGGTGGGCAGAGTGTTCCTTCTGATGAAAGCACTAAGTTTGAGTGAGCAATCAATGTCCATTTAAATATTTTGGTACTCCATTGTTCTTGGAAGCATCCATCGCATCGTTGTTCATGTGGTTGGAGCAATATTTGTCATGAAACGTGTTTGTTCAGAGTGTGAAGAGCTTATATATTTATGAGGGAAAAGGAAAATTGTCATATTGTAAATTTTGACAATTCTTATTGGAGTGAAGAGATTAGTGAAAATCTTCTTCATAATTGTAAGTCACAAATTTGCAAAAGTCCTTGTTTGTTTGGTTCATAAGAAGGCCAACATCAAGGAACGATAATAAAAAAAAAAAAATTCTATTGTGTATGTTGGTAGGGGCCTTATTCTTTAAGTATTTGTGTTTGTGTGTCTTGAGAGTTTATTTTCTTACTATATCTACCTCTGAGATCTCTAATATTATGGTTAGTGCAAAATTAGATGGTTCTAACTATGCAAGTTTGAAATGTGAGATGGAATTGATTCTAGAAATGAAAGGTTTATGTGAGCTATCAGTAGAAGACAAACCTCCAGATGAAAGTAAACATGAAAAATGGAATAAAATGGATATGAATGCAAGGGCTACCACTTTATAGAAAATTAGTCCAAGGAAAAGGTCTCATGTTCAAGATCTGAAAACAACAAAGAAGATATGTGAAACTCTGCAAACAATGTATGAAAGAACTAGCAAATTAAAAGTGATGGACATCAAAAGGAAATTAACTCATTTTAAAATGAAGGGAGGAGATAGCATGAATGATCATATTGCAAAATTGAAAAACTTAAGAAATCATCTTGTAATGATGAAAGTTGAATATCAAGACTCTAAAACTGTAGATTTTTAATTGAAATTCTTCCAGATGAGTATCATAACTTCATCCACAAATTAGAGCTTATTGGAAAATTTGAGAATATCAAACTGGAAGAAATGTATGGAGCTTTGTTGAATGAAGAGGAAGGGCTTAAAAAGTTCATAGGTGAGTATAGCAAGAGTTCTCAATCATTATTGTACTCTATGTTCATGATCTTATTATCACAGGACATAACATGAATTAGATCAGTGATATAAAGATAAAATTGTAAGATACTTTTGAGATGATAGATTTTGGTTTTCTACACTACTTTCTTGGCATTCAAGTATGGCATAAAGATGATGGAATTTACCTCTCTCAAACCAAGTATGCTTTAGACTTGTTGAGAAAGTTTAGGATGGAAGATTGCGAAGGTGTATCTACTCCAATTGCTCTAGGATTAAATTTTACTAAGGATATGGATAGCGAAAATTTTGATTCTACCTTATATAAGCAATTGGTTGGTAGTCTTGTGTACTTGACTCAAACTTGACTAGATATTTCATTTCCAGTAGGTGGAGTTTCAAGGTTTTGAGTTCTCCTAAGGTTCCACACTGGATGGCAGCAAAAAGAATATTGAGATATGTAAAAGGGTCTTTGAATATGGGTGTTTATTATTATTTTCATGGAGATCTATAGGTTGTTGGATATTCTAATTTAGATTTGGCAGGTTGTGTAGATGGTTGCAAGTCCACTACATGTTATATTCTCTCTTTGGGTTCTGGTCCCATTTCATGGTGTAGTAAGAAGCAATCTACTATTGCTTTATCAACTACAGAGGCTGAATATACTACAACCAATGAGGAAGCTAAATAAATAACATCAAACATGACCTTCTATTAGTTTTAGGATCAGAAATTAAATAAGAAGATATAGAGAAATTTTAAACAATTTGACACAACATATACCTTGGGAAAACCCTCCAATTGAGGGAAAAAAACCCAACAACAACATATCACTTATATACTAAATAATAACCAACAATGTGCTTTACAATAAGGCCAATCACAAGGATGACTATCAACACCTCACTTAATGCAATACAAGATAATATTGATCTCCTTTAGATGAAAATCTCGACCTTCTTGAAGACTTCAATCTATTGAAGATATTGCTCAATCTCTTACTAAAGTGCGAGCTTGAACAAGTAGCAAATGAATGGATGATGATGAAAAAAACATCTCTAATACATACAAGTAGAAGGAAATATCTCCATAAATCATGTTCTTTCATGATATAAATTCAACCACATATGAAAGGTTATGTCTCATACAAAAGTGGTGAATCCTAACATGAAGACGACCACATAAAATAAGTATTAATTAATCTCTAAGTGAAGTGCACATGAATTCAACCTCACTAACAAATATTATTTAATATCAACTGAAGTGCCTCTTCACAAAAGATGTATCTAATAAATAAATAGCCATTAGGATATATTTGATTTATTGCCTTATGAAATCGCAATTGGAAGTAGAGGCCTGCAGCTGGACATCAAAACTCCCTCTTAGCTAGGGAGAAATACTTCCAAATATCCAATGTCATGGAGTCTCTCAACATAACATCCACAATGGCTACACCCATTAGTGGAAGAGAGCTCATCACAGAGTCACTCAGTGTGATATTGTCTGTAATGGCTACTACCATTTATAGAAAAGAACATGTGCACAATTTCCCATCACAGAGTCACTCAATGTGATGTTGTCATATGAACATGACGTCCACCATGCTTACTCCCAGAGGGTGGATAAACACAAGTACAAGGAAATAATCATGGAGTCTCTCAATGTGATGTTGTCATGGCGTTACTCAACATGACATCCACCATGGCTACTCCTAGAGGGTGGAAACAAGGACTTTAACCTCAAATTTCTCTCTTAGAGAGAAAGATGCATTAAAAAGGTCTTTCACCTCAAATTTATCTCTCATAAAGAAAGATGCATTAAAGAAAATCATAGAAGATCACTGATGCTAAGTCTCCTTCTCAACTAGGGCTTCATTCTCCACAACTCTAATCTTGTCTCGAAAGTGTACAAATTTTTCTCTAGAGAGAGGCTTGGTGAGAATATAATTCATCTACTCATCAGTGCAAATGTATCTCAATGGGATAGTTTTCCTTAATACCATATCTCTGATGTAGTGGTATTTGATCTCAACATGTTTTTCTCTATCATAAAACACTAGATTGATAGAAAGCTTCACACAACTTTGGTTATCATAACGAATAATAGTCAACTCCAATGATTGTCCAAACAATCCTACATGGAGCTTTTGAAGGCACACTGCTTCTCGGACTGCTACACATGTTGCAATATACTTGACCTCTGTAGTGTTTAGTTCCATTGAAGACTACTTCTTGCTACACTAGGAGATCAGCGCATACCCCAAACTAAATCAATATCCAGAGGTGCTCTTTTGATCAGCTACACACCCTTCTCAATCATAATCAAAATATCCTTGCAACTTTAGATCAACATTGGAAGTATATTTCAAACCATATCCAACTGTGTGATGCAAGTATCTTAGGATATACTTAGCTAAAACTAGATGAATTTGACTTGGTTCACACATGAACTAACTAAGTACGCTCACTGCATAGCAGATATTTGGTCTAGTATTGACTAGATACATGAAAGATCCAATCAACTACATGTACATAGTGGGATCCACTAGATCTGAACTAGTTGCAGACTCATTCAACTTCTTCAAATTGGTCTCCATCGGTGTAGACATGGATTTGAAATCCATCATACCAAATCTCTTCAAGATGTCTATAGTATACTTCCCTTGACTCAGAATTATTTCATTAGGATTTTACCACACTTCTAATCTGAGGAAGTAATGCATATATCCAAGATTGTTCATCTCGAATTCATAAGCTAACTCCTTGCATTTGATAATGAGATATTCTACTCTAGTAATAAATAGATCATCAACATAAAGAACCAATATTAATGTCTCACCATCAACTACCTTGAAGTACAGATTTGAATACACATCATTGTGTGAGAAACCCAAGCTCATCAGGTATCGATCAATCCTCTCATACCAAGCATGAGGAGCCTGCTTAAGGACATACAAAACCTTCTTCAATTTGCACACATGGGAGTCCTTCCCATGAATCTCAAAGCCAACAAGTTGCTCAATGTATACCTATTCTTCAATTACACCATTAAGGAATGATGTCTTCACATCCATCTAATGTAACTTCCATCCTTTAGCTGCTACAATAGCAATGATATTCCCGATGGATGTATATTGAGCAACCAAAGAAAATGTTTCTTCATAATCTATTCCCTCTTTTTGAGAGAATCCTCTAGCCATAAATCTAGCCTTGTACTTCTCAATGCTTCCATCAGCCACATGCTTGATCTTGAAAATCCATTTAGAAGATACAACAAATTCCCTTTTGGTCTTGGCACAATATCCCAAACATCATTCTTGATGATAGATTGATATTCTTCAGCCATAACATCTCTCCATACTTGCTGACTTGAAGCTTCCTCAACACTAGAAGGCTTAGATTCAATGATATGAATCATTAATGCAACATGGCTTTGAAACTTCCGTGGTCTTTTGATTTCTTTGAATGTTCCTCTAGGAGTTGCAAACTTTTCTTCCTCCTTCATTGTTTCCCTAGTTAATAGAGGTCTCTTTCAACCTATGACAATGTCTCTTGGCCCATCAATTGGTTCCAAAGGCTCAACTCGGTCAACATCCTCTTCTAGTTTAGTAGACTCCCTTTGAATCTCAAGAGTATGATCAATGCCCATGTCTTGAGGAGTCTCTTAATCTTAATTTTCTATCTCCATGTATGAACCTTTAGACATTTTGAATGCAATATCTTCTTCAAAAGTAACATCCCTACTAATCTCTATCTGTTCTTGACCTAGAATATAAATCATATAGGCTTTCAAAGATTCATTATAACCCACGAATATTCCATTCTTTCTAAATGGATCTAACTTAGATCTCTTATCTTTAGGTACATGAATGTAAACAAGACAACCAAAGATTCTCAAGTGACTAACCTCAAGCTTCACAATTGTGAAGGCTTCTTGAGGACTCATATTCTCCAAAATATTTTGAGGGCTTTGATTCTAAACATAAATTGTAGTTCTAGAAGCTTTTTCCTAGAGGAAGGTTTGCAAGTCTTGATCATGGATCATAGCTTTAGCTGCCTCAACAATGAATCCGTTCTTCCTTTTTACAACACCGTTCTGGTATGGATTGTAAGGGACACAAGACTCCCTCTTAATCCTTGCCTTGATACAAAAGTTACAGAAGCCTATAGAGATGTACTCTCCTTTGTTGTCAAATATCAGAACCTTGATCCTTTTCCCAGACAAGTTCTCTACTTGAGCCTTAAATTATTTGAATTTCTCAAGTACCTCTTCAAATTCTTTAGTCTTTAAGAAATAAATCCAAGTCTTTCTAGAGTATTCATCAATGAAAAATACATAATACCAGAAACCACTCAAAGAAACAACAAACATTGGACCACACAAAATAGAATGAACAATATGTAGAATACATTTGGATCTACTTTCACTACTATGAAAAAGACCTTTAGTATTCTTACCCAATCCGCATCCTTGAAAAGTACCTTCATGCTCCTGACTAAGTTTTGGAAGGCCAGTGACCGTCTTCTCCATAGATAGAAGTGCTCTGAAATGGAGGTCAGCAAGTATTCTATGCCAAAGCTCACTTGAACTAGTGGAATCATGCAACAATGCCTGCATTGGACAAATGGAAAGTCTATAACGACTCTCTTTCCAAACACCAATCACTCAGGCTATCTAAATGCTAAAGTTCTTTGGCCAAGAAACAACTTTTCCCTTAGAAAATACAACTTGATATCCCTTGTCCTCCAAGGCTGAAATTGATACAAGGTTTCTATTGATACCTGGTATGAACAACACATCGTTCAAATGAAGAGAAATGTTAGAATCTAGGTGAAGAGAGGAGTCTCTTCCACCCTTTACTAAATAGCATGCATCATCTCATTTTATCACTTGAATGTTGGTATCTCTCTCCACCAAATTTAATAGATGTTTTCTAAATTTGGTAATGTGTCAAGAAGTGCCACTATAAATCAACCAAGTGCTACTATCGGTTGGAACATTGCTTGATAGGGATCAAATAAATAGAAATCCACTTGAATTGTCTCTTGAGTCCTTTGAAAGAGAGACATCACCCACATTTGCAGTAGAGGCATGTTGCTTTTATCTCGTAGCACAATCTCTCGCATAGTGACCAAAATTTTCACATCTGAAGCACTATATATGGGAGAGATCCTTCTTCTTCTTAGGTTTAGGAGCAACATCCAATCTTTTGTCTCTGTTCTTCTTGAAATTTCCTTTCCTTCTTTTTCTTTCCTCTTTGAAGTTTGAGCAGCCATAACATGATTGTCTTCATTATTACAACTTCGTCCTTTACCTATTGCTACCAATCTTCATTCCTCTTGAATACAATCTTCCCTAGGTTGATCAAACTTTGGTAGCTTCGATCTTCCACTAATACCTTGGATGAATGTCTCCCAAGATTGAGGAAGACTATTGAGTGCCAACATGACTCAATCTTTATCATCAACCATATTACCAATGGCACAAAGCTAATCTCTCAGCTCAATGATCTTCATAAAGAAGGAGATGACTAACTCTCCTTTCACCATCTAGATGTGACCAAGTTGTTGCATTAATGCAAGAGCTCTACTAGTGTTATCGATCTCATATAGTCTCTCCAAATTATTGAACATCTCTCTTAATGTTTTCAACTTGGAGATAATAGGCACAAGGTGATCCTTCACTGAATCAATCAATATTTTCTTTGCCTTTGTGCCATTCTGCCTCCATTGTGTCTTCTCAATCTCATCAGAAGGTTTAGGTACGTCATTCTCCATGAACTTGATGATATCATTTTCTTCCAATGGAATAAGCACTCTAAACTTCCAAGACGTGAAATTGGAGGCACCATGAAGTCTATCTTCAAACTTAAGTCCATTCACCATTTTCATACATAAGATAGACACACAAAGATGATAATGAGAGTGGAAGATAACGCTGCATATGTAAATCTGATCACAATCTTGCTTAAACCCAATCTAATACCATGTTAGTTTTAGGATCAGAAATTAAATAATCCAATATAGAGCAATTTTAAACAATTGGACACAACATATACCCTAGGAAAACCCTCCAACTTGAGAGAGAAAAACCTAGCAATAATATATCACTTATATTTTGAATAATAAACAGTAATTTGCTTTATAATAAGGCCAATCACAAGGCCGAATATCAACACCTCACTTAATGCAATACAAGATAATATTGATCTCCTTATAGATGAAAATCTCGACCTTCTTGAAGACTTCAATTTGCTAAAGATAATGCTTAGTCTCTTACTGCAGTACGAACTTGAAACAATAGTGAATGAATGGATGATGATCAAACAAGCAACATCTCTAATATATACAAGTCAAAGGGAAGATCTCAATAAATTGCGTCCTTTCATGATATAAAGTTGGCCAGAAAGGTTATGTCTCATACAAAGGTGGTGAATCCCAACATGAAGTTGGCCACATAAAATAAGTATTAATTAATGTCTAAGTGAAGAGCACATGAAGTTGGCCTCATTAACAAATATTATTTAATATCAAGTGAAGCGCCTCTTCATAAGAAATGTCTCTAATAAATAAATAGCCATTAGGCTATTTTTGATTTATTGCCTTATGAAATTGTGGCTAGAAGTAGAGGTCGATGACTGAACATCAACACCTTCTTTACCTCATTGTGACAATCAAAGTGTCATTATGTTGTCCAAGAATCAAGTGTTTCATGCTCACACAAAACATATAGAAGTCTACCACCATTATATCAGGTATCTCATCCAACAAGAGGTGAGTCATCTTAGGCATTGTAAATCAAAAGACCAGATAGCAGATCCCTTTACCAAGGCCTTATGTGAACCTCAATTTGTATGCCTTATATGTCTTTTAGGCTTACGAGAAGTCATATGAATAATTGATGGTTGTCATTCAGGGGGATTATTATGAATGTCTACCATCATATTAGTGAATAATTGTAAATGGGTACCTAACAAGGCTTTAGATTGGGACCCATATATTCTAGATTTTAGGGGCATATTTAAAGAAATTAGTATAATTAACTTAGGGGGATGTTAGAGTAAATTAATTATAGCTCATGTTTTCTACAAGCCTTGCCGACATAGCTGCCTATAGCCAACTCACACCATCCACACTCAATCCTATTTCAATTGCTCATAATACATTTCAGAGCTAACTCCTTGCTACACTATGCATTGTATTTATTGTAAATTCATTGATAAATGAAATACGTCTGCCTGTGTTTCTGCAGCGCTCCAAATCTGCTCTGTTCTGTTTCTTTCTTTCTGCTTTTCAATTAGTTTTCAATTTTTTTGGGCCCTTTTGGACACCTTGATAGAAAGCATGCTGATGTCACATCATATTTGATGATGTGGCCCTGAAATCTCAGTCATAAGTAGAAGGCATGCCAAGTAAGCTGCTGTAAAATAATGAGAGTGATTTGAAATTTCCATGTAGAATAATTAGAAGCGTGAAGTTAGGATGCTCAACTACTGAATCCTCAATTTCTTCAGAATGGACAGTGGCACTAAGGTCTTGTGAAAAAAAGGAACAAGCAGTACCTTGAAAACAGCTGGAATCTGTCAAAACTCGAAACATGGTCATGGGAATTAGTTGAGTGTTTAGTAGGAGTAATTTCTGGAATAAAGATTTTTCATATATGCAATTTGCAATTACAAATGAACATTCATCATGTGGCATTTGTTGAAGTTTGAAAGGAAAGAGATCTCTGCTATGTTATCTCAGAAGCAAAATCCAAATACATTACAGAAGATAATAACACAAAAAAGCATTCTCAACCGCCATGTACAGGATATAAAAATCTTCTAGTATCAAGTCTTTTGATGTCACTCTCCTAGGTTACAAACCTGTTCTACGGCATGCAGATGCTAGTGTCAACTCCCAGAAGAACATTATCATTAGATTTCTGAATGTTGGCAGCAGCATTCTCTATATAACCTTCGCCAATGCTAATAAAAAGAATCAACTGGTCCATAATCAGCTCTTCTATAAATACACATCACCAAGAAAATCTTTCTTTCTCAAACAAATAAACACAAGTACTTTACATCCAAAATTCTAACTTTTTATATGAAAGAAACTAACTATAGAATGCATTGAACAGATATCTGAAAGTCCCTAATTTCCTTGTGCATGGAAATTTATAAGAAATCATACAAATACAAGAAAACATACATCCACACATGAGACTAACATTTACTTGGGAAGCCTTCTTGAGGTGCAGAATTCCACTAGCAAACCTGGGATCTTTGATTCCTTTTGAAACACTTTAAACAAGAGATACATAAGTATTCACATTCGATCACTAAACAGTGATTTTTCATTTATAGAAAATGTTGGACCGATCTATTTCTGAATATGCATCCAATGCCATCCATAATGGCAAATTGGGGATAATTTAAGCTTGTTTCCACTTTGTTACCTTGGTCCACAATTCGAAGGCAGATCATTTATGTGTCATATATTTTATAATAAATAAACCTATATTCTTCCTCTGTTGTGAAGCTGAGAGAATGGTCCAACCAGTGGCTTAATTACTTCCAGATTACTTCGCTCCAATAGTTGTCACAAGGCCAAAAACTGATCAATAGACTTGGAGCTAATTTTCAATTCATTTCCCATAAGATGTGTGAGGGACATTACCACTCAACCCTACAACAACCTTTGCCACTTATTCTTTTAAGAGGAATAAAAGGAAAAGGATAATAAACTAATTGGAGCAAACAGATATATCCACTTGGAACCGAAGAATAATATTTTTCACTTTAAATATTTAGAATTGGTGAGGGATATTACCTTTCGACCCTACACCAAGGTTTGCCACTTAGTCCTTCAAAGGGAGTAAAGAAAAAAGGAGAATAAATTAATTGGAGCAAACAACGTTGAAGATCACCTTAATAAATTATACTACTTCTGTCCACATTAGAAACCCTCTTCCTATTAGTATTATTTAATTTATTTTGGCCATATGATTGATCAATTCAATCAACCACCCTTCTCGAATAGATGACAACAAGATCTTTCATATCTTTTCTGATCAAAGTACCTCGAGGCATACCACATTTAACTGACCACCCTAATCAGCAAGGTAGTTTAAATTGAAAGACTCCTCAGTACAATAAAATATGGCATTTGTGTGTTAAATAATCCCAAAACCATAGAAAACAATAGAGGACTAGCGTAGGTTTGCAATAACTTCAGTGCCCATGACACCAGAGAAGAGCTGTAACATTTCATGATTTATAAATCCTACTCTTTATTCAGTTTATAAAATATGGATAAAATCTAATAGACGTTACCCTTTCAACCATATTTTCTGTGAATGTTTAAACAGTAAACAGCATAAATGAAAATTCAGCACCTTCATTTTTCACAAAAACATGGACATTTTTGGGATAGCAAATGACGGCTCTAGGGAAATTCACCGTCAGCAATTCACTAAAGGAAAATTCACTGCGGTAAAATTCAACGCCATTAGCAATTCACCGCCATGGAAAATTAACCGCCAAAAATTCATGCAATTAATTTTTGTGCAGTGAATTGTCATGGTGATGAATTTTCCCGCGGTAAATTGTTGACAGTGAATTTTCCATTGGTAAATTGCTGGTGATGAATTTTCGGGATGCCAACAAATTACATTCTCCCAAAGACGTGTTTCCTTTTTGTGTGCCATCAAAACAATATGAATTTATAAATTATGACAAGAGGATTGGATGTTTTATTTTCCACAAAAACCTGGACATGTGTTTGCGATAACCAATAACATTCACCCAGGGGCATATTTTTTTTTGCTCACAATTTCAACATTATGGGAATTTATAATTTTTTCGAAGAGGATTGGATGCAATCCAATCCCCTACCAGTCAATTCTTTTTCTTTGTGAGTCAAATCTTTTAATCACAAGGACTCCAATATCATAGAGAAAAGTATTAATGAAATATATCATGTCCTGCAAACAAGGAAAGTTGGAATTGAACATTTATGTAGTTTTGTTAATGGAAACTTAATAATCGGTGTCAATTAGATTTTTATCTTCTACGTATTTTTGGTCCATGAATATTTAAGTCATTTGTACAGTGATGAGTAATCAATGATATGTTCAATATGGATGATCCCAACATTTTTTACACATAACCATATCAGGGACATTTCTAAGATGGCTTAGGGATGTTCTTTGATTGGTCCCCTATGAAGGGCAGACGCAGAGGAGAAAGAACAAAACAAACAAACCTAGAAAATAAAAATTAGAGAGCATAGAAAATAAGCACACGCAAATTTTCAGAAACTGATATTTTTATTATATCTTCAAATCATATATATTTCATTCCATAAAAGAGTGTTGTTTCTCTGTTTCTTCACAATTTTGCTTCTGTAGAGCAATACTATACTTTTTTCTTCTCTTTGTACTACTAAAAACATAAAACCTCCATGTATATAATAGACTAAAGCATGACAAAAAAAATAAAATTAAATGTCATTAATACATTAATAAAAACTTGAAAGGTATGCCCAGATATATCTATCAAATCTCATTAAATACAGTCCTTTACATATTGAATAGAAACAGATGCCAGATTGTCATTCACGTCGAAAACACCACCAGAAAAGACCTTTACCTGCGCTACCACCAGAGCAAAAGGATCACCTTGTGGGACTGGGAAGTCACCGCCCAGCCGCATAAGAGGGAAGAAGGAGTTGCAGGTCTACGGTAGACACCGCACCACCGTGCGACACAGAAGAAGGGAGAGCACGTCAGTGGTGGTCACCGCACCACCACACGAAGCTACAAGAGGAGACATGGGAATGCGGGGAAGGATGGGAAGGCACACAGAGTTGGGATTGTATTCCAGCACTCCCCCTTAATCACAACTATTGCATGGTACGATGTCCAATGATTCTCTTTGATAGACAAAACTTTCTTTTCTTAACGTCTTAGTGAAAATATTTGCACATTGATCTTTAGACCTACAAAATTCCAAAAAAACTCTCCATTGTTGATCAACTCTCTAATGAAATGATATTGAGTGTCAATGTGTTTACTTCTCTTGTGCAAAACTAGATTATTTAACAGTGCTATGGCTGAGTTGTTGTCACAATATATTTTTGTTGCTTCCTTTTGTTCATGTTTCCACTCTTTCGGCACTCTTCTCATCCAAACTGCTTGACATGATGCACTTGTTGCTACTACATACTCTACTTCTACTAATGAAAGAGTGACAATAGGATGTTTCTTTGAAGCCTATGATACTACACCAATGCCAAAGTGAAAAACATAACCCAATGTTCTTTTTCTATCATTTATACTTCCAGCACAATCACTATCCTTGTACCCTATGAGCTTGAACTCATTTGAACTTGAGTATTGAATGCCATAAGCCTTTGTTCCACTTAGATATCATAAGATTCTTTTCCCAACTTTCCAATGTGAGTCTTTTAGAGACTCCATAAACCTTGATATCAAACTTACACTATACATGATGTCCAACCTTGTAGCTATTAAATACATGGGACTACCAACAAGTCTCTTATAGAAAGTTGAATCTAAATTGAAACCTTTATCATCCTTACTTAGTTTCAAAGCTGTGACAATTGGTGTTGGTGTTGATTTGCAATTCAACAAATGAAACCTTTTCAAAATATCATTTGCATACTTTGTGTGAGAGTTGAATATACCATTTTCATTTTGATTCACTTCAATGTCAAGAAAATACTTCATGAGACCTAAATCAATCATTTCAAATTATTTCTTCATGTCTAATCCTTTGAATGGATCAATTGATAAGTCACCTGTGAATATTAAATCATCAACATATAAACATACAATAAGAATTTCACCTTTTCATTCATCTTGGTGTATAATGTAGGCTAACTACTGCACCTATTGAAGTGATTTTTTAAAAGATATGAATCAATTATGTTGTACCAAGCTTTCGGGGCTTGCTTGAGTCCATACAACACTTTCTTGAGCTTTTAGAATTTTTCCACTTGACCCAAAATCTCATACCTAGGTGGTTGTTCCACGTAAACTTCTTATTCAAGATAACCATTTAAGAATGTTTATTTTACATCCATCTGATAAACAAACCATTTTTTTTGTGTTGTTATGGCAAGTATCATTCTTACAGTGTCTAGGCATGCTACAAGAGCAAATGTATCATTATAATCAACTCCAGGTTGTTGTGAATATCCCTTTTCCACTAGTCTTGCTTTATGCTTTTGCACAACACCATTTGCATTTAATTTGGTTTTATAAACCCACTTCACTCCTATTACATCCATGTCTTTTGGAAGACTCACCAACTCCCATGTTTGATTCTTTTCAATTGCATCAATTTCTTTATCCATTGCACATATCCATTTGTCATATTTAATTGCATCCTCAAAATGTATTGGATCATCTATTTGTGAATAAAATGCAAAAAAGAGAAATCTAATCAGTATTATTTTCACCTTCATTTTTCTCATAAATGTCCCTTATACTTCTAATTTTTTGTCTCTTCAAGCTTGCCAATGTAGGATTTGACATGTCTCTTGAAATTGTAGAATGTGGACTTGATGGATGTGCACTATGAGTGCCTATTACTAATGGTGTATGTTGTCCACTTATTTGAGTGTTACTATGTAAACATGAATCTGCTCTTACACTTGGTGATGGTGTCACTTGTTGACCACTTTGTTAAGCTTGAATGGGTGTGGAAG